>OX336339.1:18248085-18848085 GCA_946902875.1 Nematopogon swammerdamellus
AAATAATTTAAATAAAAATCAATCAATCAAATATCAATAACTATTTATAAATTCAAATTATTAAATAAACTATAAATACCTATCAAATAAAATTTAAAGACGAATATAACTAATTAAAAAACTATAATTAAAACTTTAATTTATAAATTGTGAATAATATTACTGTCAAATTGTTTGTTTCAATAAATAAATTAGCACCATGAAAAAAAAAATTTAAAATATTTTAACATAATATTTAATAAAATGTATAAGCAATTAAATTACCTGTATAAAATAAAAATAAAACAATAAATAAACAAATTAGAAGGAAATAAATAAATTAAGGTTAAGACCGATTTTCTGAAGTAAATAACATTTTCAATAGCGGCACTGCTTGCATTTATGAATGATGCGACTGCAATGAATTTAAATAAAATTAACCTACATTACTGTCTGTCGGGGAGGTTGTCAAGTCGGAGGGGAATAGAAAGCACTCGTGTCCCGGTACAAAGCCGGCGCTAATCCCGTAGCTTCTCAGTGCCTGCAGCGACGAGAACAAACTCTCTCTCTCTTTCCCTTTCTCCTTTTACTCTTTCTATCTCGTTCCATACTGAACTTCCATTGTTGTAGAATAAACAACAGACTTTGCAAGTGTATATGAATTAATTAAGAATTCACTTACACTTCACATTCGTTACTCAAAAAAATAGTTGCGCATCTTGTGTAGGTACGTTCCTGTAAATTATTTCGAAAGAAAAGATATAAATAGAAAAGCCTGTCAAGTGCGAACGTTGTTCACACATAGAGGGTTCCGTAGCATTTTTCTTCTGGCACTGAAGTAGTAAGTAGAGTAAATGAACTACACATAATTTTTTTAATGATTTGTTGATCTTTACCTTACCTCGGGTAGTGCGCGTGAATGAAACACAGAAGGACGGACGGACAGATTCCTAATCGATTTTATAAGGGTTCCTACCGACGACGTTGGCTACGAAATTGTAAAAAACATACAATAAAAAGCAAAACATATATGTTTTTTATATTGTCTTAAATTGTATACTGACGTCTGCAATGCCAAATGTAATCTGTGAAGATAATGTAGGTAGAATAACGTATGTGTGTGTCATCAGATGAACATAAGCAGGGAACTTGATTATGTTCATCTGATCTAATTTAGGGAAATCTCAAAACAACTTTAGTAATAATTATTCGGTTGAAATCGGTGTTGTGCTGTAATTCGCCTGAGTTCTTGTAGCACAATACCGATTACTCTGTTTACTCTGATTGTCGGGGTACAGCGTGTGGTATGTATGTTTTCAGTTGAAAAGTAAATCTTGCATATACTTATATTCCATGAATTTATCTTTATTTAAAAAAATATATACATATATCTCATTTTACATTTTAAAACATTGTTTGTGGTAGTAGTGGTATTTTCAGTATCCGTGATTTTGACTAAACAAAATAGTGGCTAAAACAAAATTCGCAAGAGAAAATATCGTCGCCAAAATGACATCTCTCCGGGGAGTGCAAATAACAAAATACGGAGGATAAATAGAAATAAATAGGTATCTAGAATGGGCATCAAAAGGGAAATGCGCAAAACTAAATTACAAATATATTATGTTGTAATTCCGTACGTAGTCGGAGGAAGCCGAGGCCTTGGCCCTCGAAATAATTATGAGTATTTTCTAGAAAGGCGGACACTACCTGAAAAGTGTTTTCATCAGAGAATCTTCTCCGTAGGGGATTCTCAAGAATTCGGAAGTGCGCGGTATATGTATGAAAGTAATGTTGAATGAAAATATGTTTCCGTCGGTGGGAGGTGAAGATGCTTCGGGCAAGCGGCGGGAGAAGCACCTTCCGGAGAATTACCTGAAAGGAACCAGTGCCGCCTCGTGTGTCTGCAGCAAAGAGTCAGCCTAGTGATAACAACCAGTCCAGGAAGGCTTCGAAGTCATCGCGGACACAAGATCCAGGGGGAACTTATAATTGAATTGAAATTAAAAGTTTTAAATTTGTTTTATTTCATATTTGTAATTATAGATAAATAATTAAAAGTTAGATGTATGTATACACTATACATACATATAACTGGTTTCTCGGAAACGACTCTAACAATTCGGATTACATTTTGTATATAGATAATGTTTCATTTTCCATTTTCCATCTAGATACGTGCCCATCTCTGAGAAAATCCCTTATCTTAAACCTTAACTCTCATCTCCTTCTTCTGCGTCCCTAGTTTCTGAGTTGACTACATACATAGGTATTGTCTGTTTTTTTATTTGGTTTTAAATTTATAATATTTTTTGTTTTATAGAAAGCGCGACATGTGGCACCGTTAAATATTAGATATGTCTATAAAAATTTATTTACTTTTATGTATATAATACATTTTCCTCTTTTAGGTTTTATTATATCTTTTTTTTATATTCGTTTAATATTACTACCACCTACAGATGCTTTGTTGCCTGGTGGGCCTCGTATGATATGAAAGGGTAGGCTGGCGGAAAATATCATAGGCGTACCATATATAGTACGATTTTTATGTGTAATAAACGTTTCTTTGATTTAATTTGAAGTATTGTCTGTCTGCTACAAAGGGTCTATAAGCAATATAACAATATAATATAACAAGCAAATATTTGTGACAAGGTATTCAGTATTCAGTGACAATGTCCTCTCTCCGTATTTATTCCCACGACGCGGGGCCTTTAGGCAGACTCTCTTAGTAGCTTCGTTACTGGAGCGTAGCGTCTTATGGACAAAAACACTCGGCGGAATGGCGTCGTTAAAAAAAAGCTCGCGAAAGGGGAGCAGAAATCGTCAGGATTAAGTGTTGCCGAGGAAGGGGCTGAGCGGATCTTTAAGTAAACGTTAGAAAAACACGCGGGAAATTAACGAGATTGGCGTAATCTGACTAATCTATTTTCGGACGCTGAGGGAGTTTCTTGCAGATACACCCCCGCCGCACCGCCGCGCCGCCCCTCTGAAATGTTCAGGCCTACTTCTATAGACAGTGCTTTCAGTGAAGTCGTGTGTTATGTAGGCTATTTACAGCATACATACAATTTATTGTAATTTTTAAATATCCGCAGGTATGAATTTGTTCAGGAAATAATAAATTGACCAAAGTGTTAGAAGCGTACAGATTATTAAATAGATGCAAACAATATGACCATATAGAAATTCCTGAAAGGAAATAACGGAACGAGCGACTGCAGAATAATGTATCAAGTGAGAGCGTTTGAAACAAATTCTTGGCCAATTGAAGGCTTTGTGTGAAAAAATTTCTTTATTATTTATTCATTATTCGTGTGGTAATAAACTACGTTTGAATTTGTCATATTTTGTTTTTACAATCCAAACAATTACATACATACGAGCTATTAGCACATTTCCGGTATTTTCAAATAATAATATGTATGTAGATGAATAAAAAGGTGCACATGTCTCGTTAAACATTGCAATGCTGGTCAAGATTTTTTAGGGTTTTGTAGCCAAGGCAAAAACGGAACCCTTATAATTTATCCTGTCCGTCTGTCCATCCGTCCGTCCGTATGTTACAGGCATTTTACTCGGAAAATATTGACACTATATGGATGAAATTTGGAAGGAAGGGGTATTCTATGAACCGCTATACAATGGAGAGTTGAAAGTAGGAAACCAAATTTCGGGTGGAAAAACATGTAACTGAGGGATGAAAAAAAAATGCAATGCATATGAGCGTGTGAGGTGTCGGTCTTAGAACATATAAAGAAGTTTCAAAATCTTCTAAATTCGTAAAAAGTGTGTTTTTCACTTTGTGGCTGTCAAAATTACTGGCACGCTGTAAAATTCAAATTTAGAATCAATATCAATACTAATAATAAATCTGTAAGGGGTGGTGATGGAGTAAGTTACTTTGTTTTATGAAATACTGCGTTTGTAGACTCTATGTATGATACTAAAACTAAATTGATGATTTTTAGAAATCTTTTCTATATGTATGTATGTAATGTTCCTCCATAACTCTTAAAGCCATCATCCGAATTCGATGAAACTTAGTACAAGCACATTTTACTATACGGGACACAGGATAGGCTTTCTAAAATTCAATTCCGGCTGCACTAAGATGTGGCTCCCATACAAATCGAATTGTTCCAAGCGCCGAAATAAAGGGCGGCGCGGCGCGGCGGGGGTTAGTGGCGCGGTTGGCGGAGACTGGCGGCGCGGCGGCGGTGGCGCGGGGCGCGGCGCGGGGTGCGGTTTGGCGGAGCGCGGTGTGTGTATGCATTGTCTCGATCAGAGTTTCTTATTTAATTCGATTCATAATATTACTTCGTTAGGTATCTATTCGATTAATTTTAGGTGAGCCGAGATGTGTTCAGTAAGAGGATAAACCTTTTCGAAGAAAGTAGGTAACAAAGAAGTTACTTTCTTGGAGAAGATTTATGGTCTTCCTGAACGCAGCTCGGCCTTCGGACTCGCCCTCTGTTACTTAAATTCTTCGAAAAGGTTATCCTCTTCCTGAACGCAGCTCGGTCTTCGGCCTCGCCCTCTGTTACTTACTTTCTTCGAGAAGGTTTATGGTCTTCCTGAACGCAGCTCGGCCTTCGGCCTCACCCTCTGTTACTTACGTTCTTCGAAAAAGTTATCCTCTTCCTGAACGCAGCTCGGCCTTCGGCCTCGCCCATAGTTACTTACTGTCTTCGAGAAGGTTTATCGTTTCCCTGAACGCAGCTCGGCCTTCGGCCTCGCCATCTGTAACTTACTTTCTTCGAAAAGTTTACCCTCATCCTGAACGCAGCTCGGCCTTTGGCCTCGCCCATAGTTACTTACTGTCTTCGAGAAGGTTTATCGTCTTCCTGAACACAGCTCGGCCTTCGGCCTCGCCCTCTGTTACTTACTTTCTTCGAAAAGGTTATCCTCTTCCTGAACGCAGCTTGGCCTTCGGCCTCGCCCTCTGTTACTTACTTTCTTCGAAAAGTTTACCCTCATCCTGAACGCAGCTCGGCCTTAGGCCTCGCCCATAGTTACTTACTGTCTTCGAGAAGGTTTATCGTCTTCCTGAACACAGCTCGGCCTTCGGCCTCGCCCTCTGTTACTTACTTTCTTCGAAAAGGTTATCCTCTTCCTGAACGCAGCTTGGCCTTCGGCCTCGCCCTCTGTTGCTTACTTTCTTCGAAAAGGTTATCCTCTTCCTGAACGCAGCTCGGCCTTCGGCCTCGCCCTTTGTTACTTACTTTCTTAAAGATGGTTTATCCTCTTCCTGAACGCAGCTCGGCCTTCGGCCTCGCCCATAGTTACTTATTGTCTTCGAGAAGGTTTATCGTCTTCCTGAACGCAACTCCGCCTTCGGCCTCAAAAAGTTACTCACTTTCTTCGAGACGGTTTATCGTTTACCTGAACCCAGCTCGCCCTTAGTTACTTACTTTCTTCCTTTGAAATACGAATTTCACGCGATCGAAGCCGCGGGCAAAAGCTAGTTTTAAATAAAATTAAAAGAAAAATAGTTCTGCGAGTGCAGATGGTGTTCGCGAGAGACACAATATGGCTGCCTTGCTGGAAAGTGGGTGAAACATAAGATTCTGTGGCTTGTTTGTGTTTGGTTTATTTGACCGTATACCTAATTTATTATTAATTTGGTATTTTCTTCCCGACTACGGAACCCTTCACTGTGTGTGGTCCGACACGCACTTAGCTGATGTTTTAATTCTTATCGCTTTGATGACCACATTTTGAGGAATACACAGACCTATGTTCCCACATAATTTACACGTTTCTAATACAAGTAGTATCAGTAAATCAATAGCTTTGCAAAGTTGCACTACATACGTCCACTGCAACGTATATATACCTATCTATGTACTCGTGTCCCAAGTTGCGGAACTGAAGACAGCTGTGGGGCGCGGGGCGGGGATGGGCGGGGCGGGGCGGGCTGGTACGAGGCCGCAACACAGCGTCTTGGACAAGTGCTGCAGGCGTCAAGTGGTTGATGCTCCGACACCGTTGTCGATAGTGATGTGCTGGATTCAGTGTTGTCGATAGTTTCGAATAACTTATAATTTGAAAGAGAATGTCAATCGCGATTGATATTTAATTTATTTTTATTTTTATTATTTACTTAAACATCATTATTTACAATTTCAATGAAAACGCACACCGAAGCAGGGGCGGGCGGAGACTCCGTTGTGTTTTTGAATACGTGGCTAGCTGAACTAGGCGTGATCGCCCGTCTCTGGGCTAGTCCCGAGTGGAGTCTGTAACCCTAGTACCTATTTAGATAAACTTCCTATCCTTCCTTTAAATTTTTAAAGATTATAAAATAGGAAAAAACATATACCCGTGTTAATTAAGTATAAATGTTTGCTTAAAAATTATATCACCGCTGCTCAAGAAATCGCACTAGTTCTGTATTCTTTTGAATTGTGTTCTACGTTTCTGTTTTAAAAACATGTGATACATTACGATTTTGTTTAATTTACTAAGTTCATGAACTACTGATAAATTAAAATGTCATTTTTTCCCGGTGTGTCTGGAAAATAAACATAGATGTCGGGTTCGATTAAGGTATTTTATACATTGATATTTTTTTCCAGTACCAAGATCTTAAAATCTCGTGGAATAGATGTAATATTGAAAACAAATCGCTGTATAAACCAATTTCCCCATAACACTTATTGTAAGTAATAATAACGTTAGATATTGATTGCAAAAACCAATCATGACTAAAATACAACAGTGATAATTATAACGAAACTTAAAATGATAAATATTTTCATCAATAAATATATTTCAAGATTTCATATGTCATTATTACATGTCTATCTAAAATTCAAGAAACAACACTATGGTTATTGAATTAAAATGATATCTTGAAATCGGACAAGCGCCAGTTTCCCTCATGCACGGAGGGTTCCGTCGATCCGCTATACCATACCTGTCAAAAACCATATCCGTCTATCTTTTGTCTATCTGCGATGCAAACTACCTGTGAGTTATTTAATACCGTGAATATATACTAATCGATTTTCAGCACGTTTTTTGTATGGGGCCCCTTAATTTTTTAATTTTGTTTTTTAAATTATTTGTTGGCATATCCGCCATAGTAACACATATTCTGTTAAAAATTTCAACAGGCTACTTATCACGGTTCAAAAGCCCTTGGACGGACGGACGGACGGACGGACGGACGGACGGACGGACGGACGGACGGACGGACGGACAGACAGACGGAGTAGCTGCCCACTCCGTCTGTCTGTCTTATGGATACAGTACCATAAAAATAAGATGGAGCTTATCGATAAAATTTTGCAACTGACATCTCTACCTACTTTCTCAAGTTGCAAGTGTGAGTCGAGACGGAGGCGGTTGCTGTGGCGGCAGAGGCGGCGCGGGGGCGGCGCGGGGGCGGCGCGGGGGCGGCGCGGGGGCGGCGCGGGGGCGGCTCGGGGGCGGCGGTGGCGGCCGCCCGTCCACTCCGACGATCTTAATTCTATCTTTGTTGCGAAGCTCTCGCCTCGCAACTATTCAGCTTACTACATTTACTTACTATCTGCTCAGTTACGACTCAACCACCGAGAGTTAAGCCCCTTCTGGCTCAGCGAGTCGGAACTGAGGCTCTCCTGCTACCAATTTAACGGACTTGAATCAATACTTGAGTGCCTTTAAGATAGATTGTAAATTATTCTAAATGTCTCGCATTTCAATAAGGTTATTTATTATCTTCGAATAGATAAATTTGTTTCGCTGGTTGGTTCGTAATTCTCAAGTATTTAATAGTATTATGATTATTTCAATCATGTCAATAATTCCATCGATAATAATCTTCTGATAAATAAGACTGTTAAGCAGACACTATTTAAGGGATTAATTTTATATTTAAATATATATATGTTATTCTCTTTCAAGTTTAAATCACTGAATTGAATGGCTAAAATATTAATAGTTGCCGTGAGCGGAGCCTGTGGCTCCGCTCACGGCAACTTTTTTTTTTTTTTTTTTTTATCGAAACTGACACGGTTGTCTACATCACCTACAACGTCCGTGATGTCAGCCCATAACACCGGGTGAACTAGGTGCCATGTCAGTGCTTCCCCCTTTGATCGTGCCGGCTACACTGAACTGGTCGGAAAACACAAACTATTTTCATAGCCGTTTTGACCGACGTTTCATTCAGTGCGGTGGTATCAACCCGGGCGGGTTAAACCCGCCCGGGTTGGTACCTACTATACCTGGTACCTACTATAAACTTTACATTTTTTTCTTTCCCTATAACCTATTCGGAGTGTTAAGACCATTAAAAAAATGCCAAATCGGTCCAGCCGTTCTCAAGTGATACGCTTACCAACGAACATAATTTAATATACATAAATATATAGACCGATTGGGGTATTCAGTTAGTCAGTGGATCGAGGTCACAACAATATTACCGAGGTGTAAACAATTCAAAACTATAGAACTCTCGCACTCAATTAGCACAATTTGTATCGGGCGGATCCTGAAACAGTTCTGTGTGGGGATCAAGTGCATAATATGAGTGTTGGTCCACAAATACAATAGAAATAAACATTAATATTATTTGCTTCACACCATTTACATCACTTTAAGCTTTTTGAATATATTTTTCAATTATCAAAGTACAGCATAATTACGTTTCTTTTACAAAGCTTATGAAGTCCTTTATAAGGTGTTAAAGCAAACGTTTGTACGCCAGGTGACCGACTGCTGGACATCCCGTGCAATGTGTGCGGAGACAGAAGCTCCGGCAAGCACTACGGCATCTACAGCTGTGACGGTATTATTATTTCCTTTCTTACATTCATAGTCTTAGGCCGTTTTTAGTGTTGCGCTGGTGGCCGCCGGTCGCACGCGCGCTGGTCACCGCGCGTGTGCCAGCGTCCTGGCGCCGGTCGCTGGTTGTTTTTAGTGTGAGGCTGACGTGTGACGCAATCGCGTTGGTACAATGAGGCGAAATAAATTGCTAACGATTCTCCTGTGCTCTTGTTATTAAAGCGACGACGTGAAAGAAGAAGAATTCACGTACCGTGTGGGGCCGGCACTTTAAAAGAATAGCCCCACTGCATCTCTCCCCGTGTATGTCGTTAAAGGCGACTAAGGGATAAGACTCCCTTCTTATATTACTAGGTGGTAGGGTTTAAACCGCCCGAGTTGGTACCACCGCACTGAATAAAAGGTCGGTCGAAACGCTATGTAAAATAGTTTGTGTGTTCCGTCCAGTTCAGTGTAGCCGGCACGACCGGGAAGCACTGACGTGGCACCAAGCTCACCCGGTGTTATGGGCTGACATCACGGATGTTGTAGGTGATGTAAGCCAACCGTGTCAGTTTCCATAAAAAAAAATAAAATAAAAAAAAAACACCTTTAGTGGCAACCAGATTAATCAGTTCTTGTATAACTCATTAGCTGCATCCCACAGCAAGGGTCTGGACTGCACCTCAATTATTACTCTTTCTGTATCGATGTTCATCGTATGTACCCGCGACGCGTGTCACCAGCGCAACAGTAAAAGCACGCATTGGCTTGTGTAGCGCTCGCGAGCGCCGGCGCGCAACACGCGCGCGTGCGACCGGCGGCGCCCACCAGCGCAACACTAAAAACGGCCTTAGAAAATTGTAAAAAAACGTTAACCGTATTTTCTTATGGGAGTTAATATAATTACTAGCGTTTGAATTTCAAATTTAAAAGGGTACCAGATAATATGAACGCTTCTAAATTCTTTCAAAAGCGTCATAACAGTACTTTAAGATTTAAATTTGGAGAAGAATTGACTGCAGGTTGTTAACACAATGTGGCTAACTTCACAGCGACAAAGGAGAGTAACTGGAGAGTGTGTGCTCATCGTCCTGGAATAACGACCCCTGCTCAGTCATGAGTGTTCGAAATAGTTTTCGGAATCTATGATATTTTACGCGTTGTATGGAGAGAACCTACTGCTCTTTCCTTACTTAAACCATGGTACATGGTATATATAGTGTTGTCGCTGCAGGCTGTTCGGGATTCTTCAAGCGGTCCATTCACCGGAACCGCGTGTACACGTGCAAGGCGGGCGGCGAGCTGAAGGGGCGATGTCCTGTGGACAAGACGCATCGCAACCAGTGCCGCGCCTGCCGCCTCGCCAAGTGCTTCCAGGCCAACATGAACAAGGACGGTAAGTTGAAGTATCTGTGTCGCCGCGTGAACAAGACGCACCGCAAATCAGTGCCACGCTGCCGCCTCGCCAACTGCTTCCAGGGCAACATGAACAAGGACGGTAAGTTGAAGTATCTGTGCCGCTGCGTGAACAAGACGCACCGCAACCCAGTGCGGCGCCTGCCGCCTCGCCAACTGCTTCCAGGCCAACATGAACAAGGACGGTAAGTTGAAGTATCTGTGCCGCTGCGTGAACAAGACGCACCGCAAACCAGTGCCGCGCCTGCCGCCTCGCCAACTGCTTCAAGGCCAACATGAACAAGGACGGTAAGTTGAAGTATCTGTGCCGCTGCGTGAACAAGACGCACCGCAAACCAGTGCCGCGCCTGCCGCCTCGCCAACTGCTTCCAAGCCAACATGAACAAGGACGGTAAGTTGAAGTATCTGTGCCGCTACGTGAATGGTGATAATGTATTGCTGAGCGAAATAGTATCTACCAGAATAGTACCTACCAATAATGGTACATTTGTTTCAACGAACAAATTTTGTTCATTAGACTCAATGTTATGGATAGATCTAACCGGAAAATGCCAGAAATACATATGCACGTAGGTATCTAGTTATAATTTCAAACACATCAGAATTCAATAAGCGCTCACATCGAATGTCGATCTCTCCCCGCGGGGCGCGCGATAAATCCACTGCACACCAGTTACCTTCGTTGTACTTACACGCGACAGCGAATTTTAAGGGCCACCACGACTGAAACAGAGCGACATATATATTTTGGCGACGTGAATTCCATTGAGTTTCACTCGCATCGAATGTGCGACGAATGTGGTTGAACAAGCTTTATGCTTATGGTTTTTGTTAATTTGTGGGAAAACTGGGAATTTACGATTGACGTTTCCTTTTTTCATCTCTTGACGCCGCTCTCCAATTATATTATGGTAAGATATTTATGTAGAAGGACTTTAAAAACAATACGTACCTACAATAAAACTTGCGAAGGTCTTCTTTAATAAATTCCGAGGTAGGCTAAATTCAGGGTGATTTTATTGCTATAATACTGGCTCAAATTGTAGCCGACTTGGTTGATACCACTGTACTGGATGTAAGATGGCCGCATAACAGCCTCGGCTGTGTTCTCCTCTAGCCCAGTATAGCCAGCAATCCAAAGGGAAGTCTCCGGTTCTCGGTGGTGATTTTGGATGGTCGGAGCGTTTGGCCCCTCTGACTGAGCCATCCATACCGGATTACACAAATATATATGTTGGATAAATAATGCATTTCGCCTCCAAAGCCGTGAATTGCGACATGCTGACCGACAGACGGACGGACGGATGTATTTAACATATTTGTTTATATTTTGTTGTGTGTATATTGCCTTGTAACGTATTTTAATTTTGTTATATAAATTGTAAGGTTTATTTATTTTCTTAGGGTTTATGCTAGAATCTAGAATACAATTTTATTGTTGTATTGTGTATCTGGGCATGACTTAAAATCAATGTCCCTCTCACCAGCTTCCGCGGGCTTGGTGGTGAGGGATTAAGGCTGTTTCAGGCTCAATTTTTCTTGTCACCTCATATTTGTATTATATCTGTCATATTTGAAGTGTGGGTTGACGAGAAAATTAAACCATTTCATAAGATAACGAAGTACACTGTCTAGCTGGTTAAGTCCAGCATCTTTTTATGTATATTAAGTACAAGCTGTGCCCGCGGCTCCGCCCGCTCTCATATTTCACTTCACTGCTAACCTCATAAGCCATTTAGCGTGATAATAAGTAGCCTATAGTTGATGGGAAGAATCAAGCTATCCGTAGAATTTTGTTTTATTAAAATCGGTTCAGTGGTTCTCGAGTTATAAGCGGACAGACAGACACTCAGACAGACAGAAAGCAGACGTTGGATTTTAATAAAGGTATAATAATAAGGTAAGGATTTAGTACCTATTCAAAGTGTTGATAAAAATATTCTGTTGTCAGTGATACACGTCGTTACTATCACCGCCACCGACACCGCTGTGCTGTCGCGTCGCACCGGTCTACTGCGGTCGAGTGTCGCATATTCCTCGCGGGTAATAAATTTCGCATTTCTCATTTGGGCGACGCGACGCGATGACAATAGAATTGATAGTTTGGGGCGTCGTCGTGTATCGGGCTCGCAGCGTGGCGCGTATTGTCCTCCAGCGACCAGAGACCACGGCGCCCATGTCGCATTGTCCGACATCACAAGTTCTATTTGATACATCGAAAAGCTTTCACGAGATATGGCCGCGCTGTTTGCAGTATGAGCTATCACCCGTGGAGCGGGATGGAAGGCTGTATATCAACGGAACATAGCAGCCTGAGTAAATTATGCGAAATCAAAACTTGTCTCGCGTTGTCGTCTGTAGAAAAATAGGTGAAATGTATTTTTGATGAAAACCCAATACTATTTAAAATATTCGACAGCAAGAATTGTTTCTGAAATAATAGTAAAATAAAACTGTTTTAATAAAACATTGAACCGACTTCAAAGGCTTAAACGTAATAATATTTTGTTCTTGAGAAGAGGCGGTACAAAAGCACATCTGAAAATTTATAGATGGACCCTTTTGTGCTTTTGTACCGCCTTCTACTCGAGATCAAAATATTATTTAATACTTTTTAGGGTTAGGTCGGTTCAATGTTTTTTTGAAATTTTTCAGTGGGTGACTGAAAAATTTCTTAGTGTGAGTGTTCATCCCTTAATTTCCCACCTTTAGGGGTGTTATTTTCTTTTATAAAAATGAAAGGACCACCCCTGAGACATACCGTACTCATGAAAAAAAAAGAATAATTAAAATCGGTTGAGAATTGGCGGAGAATTCGAGTAACATACACATCTCAATAACATTTTAAATTACCCACGACATCACGTTGCCCTCTACGCGGTACATTATATACTCGATTGCACCTACATACAGAGAAACGGATGCAAAATGCAAATTGTGAACTTGTTTTTTTATGTCTTAAAAGGAGGAAACTGTTTATCATTTTAATTTAAAAAATACTGCCGAAACATCCCATAACGTTGTCGCCTAAATTATTTGCACGTTAAAACCCCCACCTCCGTCAGAATGCGGAGTCCCCGCGATAGCTTACTCGCACGGGAGCGGGCGACCTTAATTTGGGCCTTATCTTCACTTTGGGTAATAGAATATTCATGACGAAGCTCATGGAATATTGACGGCTATAAGTCGCTGGCTGCGGCCTCCTCATCACGCCTCGCGACCGCACATTCTGTAATTCTGTAATCGGGACGCCTCAACTGGAGGGTTGAGGCATCCCGACGCGCGACGACGCGCGGCAGCGCACCTCGGTTAGATTAGTTGGCCGATTGTTCTGGAGGCCAATTGAGAAGTGGAAAAATCGAATATTATATTTCGATTAAAGGTAAGCGCCCATGTACATCACTTTTTTTTTTATGGAAGCTACACTGAACTGGACGGAAAACACAAACAATTTACATAGCCGTTTCGACCGACGTTTCATTCAATGCGGTGGTACCAACCCGGGCGAGTTGAACGTAGTTCGGGACACGTAAATAGAACTTTCGTCGCCATACAAAACATATGGCTACGAGACCCACGCAATGCACGCATCGTATCAAACAGATTTTTAGAAGTAACACTGTACCAAATCAATCGTCATTTGCATTCGGATTTTCCGCTTACCATAAAATTATATTTGATTTACATTGATATAATAAAAAGCGATGTTTCTGGAGGTCAATTAGGAGTTCGATATTGAAATAGCAACTGAAAAGTCAATATGTCTGTATAATGGGGTATCTACCTTGGTCAGTCAGTAATTTAATTTATGACTATAATAATTATTTCCCAAAATTTCTAAATGGCATAAACAGCAGTGGAATAAAAGGCACAGCTCTGCAGGCTGAAATTTTCCAAAATAAATTCTTTCTTCAATTTAAAGAATATTTATTTCCCAAAAGAACATTACATTCACTTTTATGAGAAAATTTTACATTTGTTTTCTTTTGTTGCGGTTACAAAATTGTACAAGAATTTGAACATGGCAAACCATTACCGAATGTAACGAATTATCACAATGGAAACGAAATGTTTTCCTCGAACATGGCATTCGCTTTTCGATATTGTTGCTAGTGAATTGGGATTCTACGCACGATGTTGAACGCCTCGATCGGTTGGCGGATTAGTTCGGGTGAACTCGTTGCGGTTAATGTTATTAGCAGAGTGAACGAGGTGAAATAGTTTTGTTCGAAAGCTGAATAGTTCGTTAAAGAAGAAGAACGTACGTTTCAGATCTTCAGGAGACATTTGAACGAACATAATTACGTGGAATTTAGGGAAGTTCCAAGTGAACAATCAAACTTTGCGTTACTGTAGTTATTGTTTGTTCGAAATTCAATCGACAGATGATTCGAATAGGCTGTTCCTTCTATAATCTATGGCGAGGTTTCTGAAGTCTGCGAAGTGGCTCGGGCCATTCACGTCACGTCGGAGGTGAGCCGCAGTTGTGAATTACGCTGGAACTTTATTTAAAGACTAGACTATACTTGCATCAGTGTATGCACCTTTTGTTGAAGGAATATCGCTGTCACATTGGAATATCGATCGTGAATTGCTCTTTGATATTTCAAAAAAGTTAAAAACTGTTTTTCGAATTTGAAATAAGTACCTAAGCTTCCGAAGTTATTGTAGCCTTTGCTTGATGTAGGTATGGACCAAACCTTTATATGCCAAACATCATACTGGCAAAACTACCGAGACGGATTTCACAATTCTCAGTCCTCACATGTAGAACATTTACAAGACGCAAAAAACTAGTATAATATAATATAGAAATTATAGCAATTTTAAGGGTAAATTGTTTTATACATTTCCGTTTATCTCTCGCCCTTATAGCGGTTTCGGCAGGTCAGTAGCAATTATGAGGCAAAAGTGGTGACTATGGACCAAAAACGGGGCCCTGCAATGTCGTGCAACATTGCAGGGGGGCCCTGCAATGTTGCAGGGCCCCGTACGCGGAACGACACGCATTTGCCCCTTCGTTAATGGACGGACTACGGACATCAGCTCAAGGCCAACGTGACTGTCTGCGTTCCTCACATCACCTCACAGCTACATTCACATGTAATGTCGGAGTATCGAGAAAGGAAACTGCAAACTGACCTCGGAGCGTTCAATTTATTATAATTATAATAGAAATGCACTCGTGATTATTAGGACTGAATTGATATAATGCAAAATCATTTGTTTATGCAAATTAAATTAAATTAATAATAGTGCGAATTAATTGATCTTAGTAGACAGACACTTGCTTTCAGAAATAAAAAAGTAAGAAATATCTTTCAATTTGCCAAGCGCCTACCTATTGTTGTATGTACTTATAATTTTGAAACTTTTCAAGCAACCGCGCGAGCATATACTTCACAACCTGATTCTGAGATTTTGAAAATTAGTTCAGGCAGCATTGATTTTAGGCAGTAGAACGCTATTGGAGGGACACCGAAAGGAATTTGAGTTTCATCAAAAAGCTCCTCAAAAGAGAGCAAACAAAATTAATCTCCAATTTAACTTCGTGAAATTAATTTCGGATCGATGTCTCACAGTAAGCCAGACGGTCGGGCCCCGCCGCTGCCGCCGCTCGCCACTCGCGCGCTCCGACAGCCGTCGCTTTCCCAACAACTTTTCTCCAAATTCAAACATTGACCCGAAATTGGAAGGGTTGCCTGATTGACCTGATTTTTGGGACGGAACAAGTTGATGAATAAATTCGAATTTCGAATGTGAATTGTACGCAACTACCGTACCTACTCGCACTTACAAAAAATACCCACCGTACCACCAGGGGTACGGCCACGGGTATGGTGGGTCAGTCATGCATACTACAGACGTTGGTGTAGCAAAACGTTAATGTCATTAGAACCACCTACATATTTAGAATGCCTCACGGCATTAAGTTCACCTATTGTGCCTATTTTGTATAAATTGGTTTTCAATAAAGAATATATACATACATACATACATTTAGGCAAGTTTGTTTGTAAGAGTTCATTAAGTGTAATAGAACCCACATATTAATATAAAAATTATGAAGATGATGTAAATCGACCTCTATGTGGTTTCTGGCTATGGATCAAGGTATACAAAATTGTTTCCATATATTCTTTTTAATCTCAGTGATTTCGTGCTCTCGGCTACGGACGGGCGACATATTCATCGAAGTATATTTCAACTGCAGAAGGTAAAGAGGTAGAAAGGGCTAAACTTTTCAATTATCTCGTTCGCCGTGCAGCCTTTCGGCGGCGAAGCGGAGGCCGCGCGGCGCCCGTTACAATTAAAGCTCTTCACAAAAAGATATTCCCTTCCTCCCTATTCCACCTTCGTTCTTTCTTTTATTTCATTCTTTATTCCGACCTCTCGTAACATACTGACGTTGCGCAATATTTATTTTTAATTTAACGTTCGCAACCCTCCGCAACAGATTCCGCGGCCCTCGCGTTAATTTTATTAATTTGACCAAATATTATCGTATTGGCGAGGTAGGTAATTAAAATCTCGCTTGTAAAAACGTTCGGCGGAACATTTGTACGAATGTTGAGTTTCATTTTCTTCGGTGTCGTCTCTATCTCTCTACACTGAGTAGGTAGAAACGGTACTTAAAGAAACAAAATGTTTTGTGATAGAAAATACAAAACATTTTGTAATGAATGCTTTAGGTTTAATTTTTGAAGTGAAAACATCAACTTGAGAAATGCAGCAATGCACCAATGGGGGTGTCTGAGCTAAAAATAAATCGGTAAACCTAATTGAAATTATTATTTTTGGCCTTTGTAAAATAATATGTCGAGAGTACACGATGCTTATGATACTTTCCCATTGTTACGAAGTAAAATACATATCTTAATACCTTCTTGTCATTCAGTTGATGGTGTTGTACAACAGTACCACTGTACATAATATTTAAGTCTAATAAATACATACATAATGCGTATTAAAGTATTTATGTAGTATTCGTTTGTAGTTTATAGTATTGCTTTACTGCTTAATACATTGCCACAAACTATTCTGGTTCGCCGGCATATACTTCTCCCACATCGGAAAGGTTAGTTAGAATAGAATGCCTCACGGCATTAAGCACGCCCATTGTGCCTAATTTGTATAAATTGGTGTTCAATAAAGAATATAATATACATATATGTACATGTCCTTTGAAATCATAATTTAAACCTTATTTATGTATTAACTCTTAACTGGGCAGGGGATACACCCCTACTCAATCGACCTACCACGGATGCACCAACCGGTTCTGAGTTCTGTAGGTCTTTTATTCACAGAACCGGGAAAATGTGGAACGCACTCCCTGCCCATCTAGTTCCTCTCAAGTACAACCTGGAGTTTTTCAAAAGGGGCGTGAAAAGTCTCCTGTCGGGCCGGCATAGCATTCGCAATGCCCGTGCATCACACAATGTCCATGGGCATCGATAGATTTCGCGCTATCCATAAAAAAAAAATGGGACAGGATGTTAACTTGCAAGGCGCTGGGTAGTGCCCTGCAAACAGTCTCGTGGAGTGCGATGCTTATTGAATCAGATTATGATGAATAAATATCATTCAAAATATTACTTGCTTA
Source organism: Nematopogon swammerdamellus (assembly GCA_946902875.1). Lineage (NCBI taxonomy): Eukaryota > Metazoa > Arthropoda > Insecta > Lepidoptera > Adelidae > Nematopogon > Nematopogon swammerdamellus. Next base: position 18,265,847 of record OX336339.1, read on the forward strand.
GAAATATGTTTGACTAATGAAGCGTAAATAAAGAGAAATAGTGACTAGGGTGTATTCTGTTTCACCTTGTTGCCGAACACCGGGGATAATCAAGAGCCCCGATATAGTTTTTAATGTAGCATCCCTAATACCGGCACTCAGCAGTACAATGCGAGGTGAATGCATTGCAAATTGCCCCCTATCATCTCGCGGCCTATGGGGTTAGGTAGGAGTGAGTGCGACCATACATCGACGTAGCTTAGGGTGGCGATGGGGATAGTTTTGGGGGATTAAACTAATGACAAAATGTCATGTAATGATATACGCAGGCGTTCATGCATTGACCAAAATATACTCATGCACAATACATATTCGTTCCTATTATTATAGACAGGAATTGCCTGTATGTATGTCAGTCTGCCTGTCGACTGTTAAATGTGTGGTACCTTATGTGTCGACTCAGCCAAATTGGCTGAATTTTGCATAATATAGATTCATACGATACAAGTGGAAGTTAATAATTACTTTTGGCAATTATTTGAGTGGTTCTTTCCCCGAAATCAAACATTTAACTTAGTATTATCATTTGAAAAAAAAAATACAGTATTTTCCTTCATACATTTTAAATTTCATCTTATCGCTTCAAAAACGTGTGGAGGATATTAATTTGTCGTACATTGTAATTGTGTGTACGTGCGGTATGTTGACCTTCTTTTATTTTATTCACATTTTGTTCACGTTCACGTTAGATAAGTTATATACGTATAGTTTTCATGTGTTACTATTAACTTATACATTTAATTTTATTAAGATTTACCTACATTTTCTAGTTATTGTTATTAGTTAATTTTCTTTATAAATATATTTTTTTGTTCTAATTATTGTTATATTTTATTTTATTTTGTTACTGCTCTAACTAAATTAAGCAAGTAGTGTACAAACGTTTTGAAACTATGTCGGTAAATTATATCTTGTGTAATTTTTCTTTTAACATGTTATGTATGACATATTTCTGTTGTTTGTGCCAGTAAATAAATAAATAAATAAATTATGACATAACTGTCGACCTATCGTGCCTCACTGTATCGACGTATCATGTCGCTAAGGAGAGCGAGCGCGCGGGGGCGGAGGGGGGGGGGGGGGGCGGCGGCGGCGGCGGGAGGGTGTTCAGCGATGTTCCGGATCAGTGCGCAGGGTGTGAACACGTGTTCTGGCGCAGCCGCCACCCTCACACCTTCCCACACTCCGCACCGGCTCACACACCCCGTCCAGCCTCCGAGCACACTCGCCGATAGTGTTGACACCTGGGGCTTAGTCCAGCCACGCCACCTAGTACTGTATGTATTCAGTGGTAAAATCGCGCTTGGAGATGTCAGAAATGATTGTCCGTTGGTGTTAAAGACATAATATGAAGAACTGATGAGAAATATTCGACTATTCTAATTATTACATTGATTGGCTTTACACACACAGCGCCTCGGCTTTGCATACTATAGTTATCGAACAATCACCACAAACCACTTGGTGTAGGCTAACAATTTTATTTCGTATCGAATTTTCAACTCAATATCTACATGTCTGTAGGAAGAAATTTTAATACTATTATTATGTTTATTCAATAAAAAGTAAAACTTTATTTATCTTAAAACTAGCTAAAAAATACACAAAAAAAGTTAAAACATATATAAAATAACTTGCCCAACTGAAACGTAATTACTTTTATGTAGGTAACCATAATATTGATAAAATTGTTCCTACAAAAGATACAGTAAATCTCAGTAGATATGGAGTGGAAAATTCGATACAAAGTAAAATTTGTTACGTTATGTTAAACCTAAGTTAGTATGAGAAGCCGACTTAGGCGCTAAGTATGCGCCCGATAAAAATATTTATCGGGTAATAGAAATAGCGCTGAGAACTTTTTAGGGTTCCGTAACTCAAAAGAAAAAAAACGGATCCTAGGATCACTCTCGTGTCTGTCTGTCTGTCTGTACGTCTGTCACAGCTTATTTTTACGAATCCACTGGACGAAAAAAGTTCAAATTTGGTACATATACATATAGAGTTTGATGACCCAATCACGGACGTGTAGCGTAAATTAACGAATATCGATTCGATATTTTGGGAGACAAAATAGAGCCCGGAAATCTCCCCCCCCCCCCCCCCCACTTATTTCCTAAAATACTGAGTTTAAAATTAAAAAAAATAGGAATATAGGGCCTCTTTTATAGTTTAAAGTAAAACCTAAACTAAAATCCTAAGTCTTAAAGTTCTCACGAAAAACGGAATCGTACGGAACTCTTTCCACGCGAGTTCGACTCCCACTTGACCGCTTTTTAATATAATATTTTGTTAGTGCTAGTATTTTGACTATGAAGTATGTTAGCCCCATGGCGTCTATTGGATTACAAATTCCATTAGCATGTTACACGAAGGTAAGAATTTATAAAAAAACTCTAGGAAAGGTATCATCGATATAATACATTCATTGTAATAATTTAGCGAGTACTTAAAATCAATTCCGCCTTCCGGGTACGCAGAGAAAACAAAAGGCGACCCCAGATTCTACCGGCGAGCGCTCCTCGCGATTCCGAGATTTATTCCGTATTTCCGTGTTTATACCCCGCCAACTATAATACTATTTATATTTTGACAGACACAAGTGATGCGACCCTCCCCCTCTGCTAAACCATCCCGGGTCACGCGGGCCCACCGGGGGTCGGACTAATTTAATTTTAATGTGCGCGAGCAAATTACGGCAGCGTCATAGGAGATGAAATAAAGTGGGTTGTGCACTAATCTACCACATCTGCGATATGGTTTTTTGTGGCTGCTAATCGAAACTGATCGGATTTTAGGGTTTTATAAATTGATTTCGTTCTTATGAGTACAGTGAATTGTTGTGTTTTGTTTGAATTTTACATTGAAGGGTGTTAAAGTGTAGATTTTTCATAGATACATGGTTTTAGAAGATGAAATTAAGCGCCTACTGCGTCTCTAATTCCGTAGGTATGTGTAACGATACAATACCAATCTGTCGAATGAAACCAACAAATCGCCTAGTTACTAATTAACATTAACTTTATGAGTGTGTAAGTATTTTCGTACAGATAAAATATTGTACAACAGTCAGCTACAACCTTTTCTCCCAATATACAGGGTGTTTCAGGATAGGCTGAGAAACTTCAGGAATAGAAAGTACTAATTATAATTAGTACTTTCTATTTCTGAAGTTTCTCAGCCTATTATTAGAAGAAAAAAATACTCTCACTCAAATCGAAATTCTCTTTTATTTTTTCACAATAAAATTGGAAATTTTAATCAAAACTCGGTGCACAGTGAGTGTGGGGAGATTTGGCAACAGTGCTGTCTAGGTCTAAGTAGGCAGTGCAATGACCTAGTCCAGTCCCCTTTTTCTTTTGACATCATTAAACTTTCAGTGTTTGGAATTTATTTACCTACATGCAGTTCAATTCTACTGGTTAAGTGTGCAAAATACCCATATCTATCCAGAGTTTAGTAATTTTATTTGTATTTGAAAACTTGATGAAACGATTTTCACCAAAAAGTACTAATTACCGAATGTGGGAAAACGTTTCAGAACGTTTTTACGTCTTCAAATATGAACCCCCTGAAGTTAAATAATGTGTTAAGAAGTGAAATATGGAACCCTATCCTGAAACATCCCTGTATAACTTCAAGTGTCTACCTTTCTCAGAAAGATGGCTAGCAATGAACTTCAGACCAGCTCGTATATTATTCAGAATGTTTTCTTCTTGAGCGGTAGCGGCGGTGTGGGCAGCGATCGCGTTACAGTCGGGTCGCTAAAGCTACCGCAGTCGCCGCCGCCGCCGCCTCGCCCCACCGGGGCGGGCGAGCTGGGGAGCCGAGGGAGCGGGCGGTGAGCCCCTCACCACCGAGAGATGAATAAAAACGGTGGATATTTCTCATATTTATGTCTGTGCACTCGGGAGTCCGTCTTCAACCGCGCGGCGTGGACCGTGAAGCGAGGGGGTGAGGTATGGTTTGCCGTGCGCGGCGCGGCGCGGCATGGGGGGGGGGGGGGGGGGGAGGGTTCTGCCTGAGTCGCGATTTAGCGTGTGAGATCGCGCCCACCTGGTGGCGGCGTCGGTGGCGGCCCGGAGACTGCAGGGGATGTGGGCGGGGGAGGGAGTGAGGTTGCCCTCTTCGCTGTCGTATCTCCCTCCCGCCCCTCTCGCCAACCCACCGCCTCCCGTTTCGCCGCCCCTGGCTCGCTAATGATGATGTGCTCAGCCTGCGGACTATTTCACTTCTGAATACATCTTTCTCACTTTTTAATGTAGCCGCGTCCCGCTCTCGCGCTAGCGGCGCCCGCTCACCGTCCCTCTCGCACCCGCCGAGTCAACTCGGCGAGCTCGACGGAGGTAGACGCGGGTATCTCTCGCTACAAATGAAATGAAAAAACGCGAGAAAACCGCACGAAGGCACTCTCGCGTCTCGCACTCTTTCAGCGTATATAATTCAAAGGAGAAATTTTAAATGAGATTCGCCGGAGCGGCGCGGCGGTGCCGATTTTCGTTTTTATTTGCTGTAATCCTGGAGCTCGGAGTCGCTTTTGAAATGTTAGAAGAGATAGGCTAGGCATCAAAGTGACCATATCACACGAGTTTTTAGGGTAGAGTCGCAGATTAGATATCTACTATTCAATCTACGATAGAGTGCAAACTTATTTAATATATATATTATATTTTTTTATATATAAAATGTAATGACAATATTAAGTTTTAGTTTAATCTAGTGTAAAATAATTTGTATTATACTTGTTATCATTATCAAATTTATTACTTTTTTTGACATTGTACTACAATGTGTTATGAAAATTACTAACTAATGTGATTTGATACGATATGTATCAACAACAAAGGCTGTGTACACCTGATTTTATTTTACTCTTACTTTTGATTTTATGTAGTTTTATTAATGACTTACGTTACCGTATTCGTAAATATCTAGGTACAAATCGAGGTACAAATGTATGTGTTTTGTGTTGTAGTTACTATAATGGTATGGTAAGGTATGCTTATAAATAATCATATTACCATGATTAAGTATATCAATCCCGAGCTCTTTATAACTTAATTAGCTAATGCTTAAACCTATAATAATATATACATATTTCATATATTATTTTACTATTTTACAATATTTAATACTAACACTTACTACTACATGTTCTATAACACTACACACTATTAATAGTATTTAGAGCATTTTTGTTTGACCTTTTCCCGGACAGAAGGGCCGGTCAATTACCGCACGCGACTTCAATCTCAAACTCTATCTCCGACCTCTTAGCGGCGAATCTTGGACAGACAGGTTGTCGAACAGGCATTCGGGGGAGTCCTTTAATTTGAATCTGTGCAGGTACTGAGACAGCCCCCCGTGTCCGGTCCACGCCTCTGTGTGGTAATAATTTAAGGGGGTTTTCAGGAGGCTTCGATATTGTATTGTATTGTTGTATTGTTTATTGATCATTCATATGGCAGTTAGACTGCACTCGAACTTGTCACAATTTGTTCTATCCGGTTCGATTACACCCACGAAGAAGAACCGACAAGATATTTCGCAAGGTATTTTTATACATATTTTTACAAGTATTTAGTACTAGCTAGCCACATAATAAGACCGCCCATACTCTATCGAAAACACAGCCCAAGAGCAAGATTAAAGATATGCCATGTGGACGTCTGGGAAGAACTGTTTAGTGACCGCATCCGAATAATCGGTTCACCATACACTCCTACATAACGACTCGATCTAATCATGTACTACCTACCTACACATTCACAGTTCATATTAAGACGGCAGCATCCGCCAGCAGAAACATTAATATCGTGCAAGCTTTCTGACCCTATTTCAGCTATATTCACGGAAGAAGGTAAATTGTTAGGTTCATCCCGCCGCGCGCCGCCAAGTGGGCGCGGGCGGGCGGCGGATGCAAGAATCCGCTCCGTCACGCCACTCATTTAGATATCGCGAGTAAAAAGCTCGCGCTAACAATGACTTGTAAGCGAGCTCGGTCATTGATACTGCTGTGTTCGGTCGATTGAGAAATTGGAATTTGATTTGTTTGAGGACCATACTCTAAGCCTCTATTTCTCTACTAACGTGATTGAACTATCACTGGTTGTACATAGGTGATGTACCCAGCCGAGTCCGTTACCATAAAAAAAACATTAAAATCATTTGGAATAGGGCAACAATTTTACTTTGTAAAGACTTTTCCACTCAAGGTTTATATTTCTGTAGAACCAAATTTTATTATGCTTGCAAATTTTATAAAAAAAATATGGTTTATGTAAATAAAACCCTGTGGATGGGAGATCAATTGTTCCAAATAACCTCTAGTATAGCCCCTTTCAAGGAATAGAATGTGCGACACCTACAACAAAACTGGTTTCGACTGATAGGTATATTCCTAAGTTCAGCCCATTCCTATAAGAACATAGTCCGTAACCTGCTGGATGGATAGGTAGGTAACGTCATCAAATATTACGTATATTGTATACCCTCTCGTCTATTCTATCATCACCTCTCACAACTATCGACTATGTATATTTTTTTCTTTTCTTTTTGTTTCTCTGTTTCGCAACTGTCTTAATTGTTTGTTTATGTAAAAACTTTTATTTCTACTTGACTTTTTCATGTTCAATGTGTTCCAGAGGGAAGCGTAGTGGGGACATGTTATAAGTATACTTTCTGTTTCTCTTTTGTTATTATAATCTCTGTACTACATGTCTGTGTTTTTTTCTCCTTAATAATTCAAATAAAATAAAAATAAAGTAGTTGTGGCCACCAATTTGGTTTGCAATGTGATACATACCGACAAGGTATTAATTTAAATTCAAAACTGTCGGTTACGCTCTCGTAAAGATCCAGAAATTGAAGCCGCCCGCCCACGCCCTCGCCGCCAACGCGACGCTGTAATCCCGTAAGCAAAACAGTTCGTCGACAATTTGCATGGGATCCGCTATCACGGCTACAAAGCCTTCGGCTTTGGACCGCTTTGTCGGCGATACCTTAATAGAAATAATAGAAGTTAGTGAAAATATTTGATTAATCAAACAAGATAAATAAACTTTAAGATAAGGTAACTATATATATATATGTGTATTTTTTTTATAATACAATTACGTTTATTAAAAGCGGTAAATTATAGAGCAATACAAAATACAACCATACACTAATACACTAAAACTAAAACTAATCTAAAATTAATTCAGAAAACCTACAAAAATAAATTTCTGAAAAGTCCGCCGAAGCTAACTTAAATACATATTTTATTTAAGTTTAAATATATTTTTGTTTAATAAAGTATAACTAACATAGTGTTCTTTTGATCAAGTTGTTTTTTATGGACACTGACACAGTTGGATACATCACCTACTACATCCGTGATGTCAGCCAATAACGCCTCCCGCTTTCAACCGATCTTTCATTAAGTGCGGTTGTACCAATCCGGTCGGGTTAAACCCTATCATATAGTAAAGTTAGAAAGGAATTCGAACCACGGTCAGCCTCTAACGGTCGAGCGGTCAGCCATCGCAGTACTGACCGCGCCCAGGTGTACTTATAAATTATGATCACGACCGACAGTCGACCGACCGCACCACGGAGCTCCCGAGGCTGATATCTAACTTACCTTCCTACCTACTTACTTATAGATCAATATGAATGTATTTGAAGTGAATGAATTCGTAAGAAAGCACGAAATAAACATTTAATTGTAAAGTCCTATAGACTGAATTTGCCTTTGCCTGTGCTTTACTTATAGTATTTATACTTATATTATATTAAATCTTACAAAAAAAAAACACAAAACAAAAAAGCGATGTAAAGCTGCATTTTTGGTATGTTATTTGGACCCATTAGGAAGTGTGAAACTACGTTTTACAAGTTTAGTAAAAAAATATTACGCTTGCTGCGTAATAAGAGAAAAACTGCAAAATTGTCGGATTTTTTAAAGTTTTTGCAGTATAAATAATAAACTATGCGTTTTTTTACATTAGCATTTACATAATGATTTTTAAAGTATATTAGGGTAAAAGGTTTTGTATTGAAAACTATTCTGCCTATGCACGTGCGTAGGTACCTACGTTACGTCAGGTGATCGTCATTGCTATATGAGGGAGGAACGCGAATAGCGTTGCTCTTAGTTCCATCTATAGCGGGAATCGAGTAGCTAGGAGAGTATGCAAAGCGTGTTCCGCGCCCGTATGCGCCTGCAAGCTAATGCCGCGATATTGCGATTTTCCGCTTTGCGCTGTTCGTTTTGTCAAATTTGCCGCACCACTGAGGCGCCGCGCGCCGCCCCTCCCGCCGACACACCCCGCTCAGCGGAGCCGTAGCACAGTGGCCGTAGCGAGTGAACTTTTTTAGGGTTCCGTAACTTAAAAGGTAATAAAAAATGGAACTCTTATAAGATCACTCTCGTGTCCATTCGTCTGTCACAGAGGTTTTTCTCGAAAACTAAATAACGTAGAAAATTAAAATTTAGTATAATGAATGATAGATCTTGATGACGCGCACATATATCGCTCTCTATAGTTAATAACTAGATACAGTTACTTTAGATTAATATGGGGGTTCAGTTTGGTACCAATAAAAAAGGTTAAATTAACACATCGTGTGGAAAGTCGTTGAAAGAGCTAACTGTAAGTATTCTAAAAATATTTTAGTTTTTTATTCAGTGGGCTTGATATAGCTAAAAATGTGCAAATATACCGTGCCTTGGTCTCCTAGGTTTCTAAAGCTAACATTTTGATTTATGGTTAGTAAATAAGCCATATATTACATAGGACAGCTGCCGGTTTTTTCGAAAAAGTATTTTTTATATTTAACTACAAGAAGCAATTGTAATTGCTGTAGTTTTTATTTAGGCGTTTCGTTATTTTCGAAAACACAATTATTTTGGTAAATACATAATACAAAAATTTAATGTGTGATGGTACGGAACCCTCGAGTGATGAGATTAGTCGGACTTGCATTTGGCGGCTATTTTAGACTTACTAAGAACCTTTTCCTTTAAACAATTCTTAGATTGGCTACCCACTAAATTTTTACCCATTGAACGTTTGAACATTCTATTAAATTTTTTGAAACTAGGTATACATACATACTACATACTGAAACATAAAAATCTTGATAAACATATGTGCATTCAATTGTTGGGTTAATATTCTCGTACCTACGGAAATTTACTAGTTATAGTAATTGCGTTGTGGTAGGTTAGATGAAACGATCACTGTCGGTTAGTTACAAGCTTGGGTTACAAGTCTGAGCTTTAGTATTTACTAGCTAGGCCCGCGGCTGCGCCCGCGGTGAAGGAATTGCTAATTTGTTTTCGACTACGTTCACTTCCAACCCCCTTGCTCGGTTCATATGACTTGGACGTGATGCCTGTAATCTGGCAAAGTCTTAATTAAGAATTGATTATTTCGCATTACATAGAAAAAACTGCAATCGAATAGGTTAAGCCGTTTTTGAGTCATAAGCGAACACACATACATACATATATACAAACATACATACAGACGGCAGCCCTTTGACCTTATACCTAATATGTATGGATGGATAGAGATATTTAGTAAAAATCTCGTTCAAAATATTTTTACGGGGCTAGTTAATGGTACCAAACAGTATTCAATTAGCGAATAATAACTGTCTATTATTAGATATTTTGGCATCTAATAATTTCTGTACATAACTCTCAAAAGAAAACTTCTTTGAACAAAATTAGAACCAACACGCATTTGCTCGGAACTCTGCACTGGAGCGAAATGCGCACTTACCGCTTTTTGAGCTTTTTCCGGATGAAAAACATTTCAACTTCCCTTTGCCTCGCGACGACACGAGCCCGCCCCGCCCCGGGGCGGCGGCGCGGCGGTGTCGCTCGCTTTCCTTCTGTTTGCTCACAGCGTTTTTGTGCTCATTATTCAAAGTCTGAGCGACGATTTTACTGCCTTTTATTTTATTTCAATTAGGTATCTAAGTACTCGAGAGTTGCTCGCTGTTTATAAGGCAGCGCGCCGCGGCGCACGGATTCCATATTATTTTTATTTCGACACAGAAGGAAAGTTATCTTTCAGCTTTTTAGAATTTATCGTGCATTCGAAATGTGTTAGTAGGCAATCGTTTTCAAGTAGTAACTTCAATATACACGTACACTTAACCTAAGCATCTAAAACTATCGACAATAATAGATTAGGAAATTTCACCATACAGCAGACGTACTAGCAGAAAAGAGCATAAAACGACGCTTGGTGCAGGAGCGGGCGGGGCGGGGTGCGGGGCGGGCGTCGACGTGGCTGCCTTCAGTCAATAAACCTCTTGACCGTTCACCAATTCAGCTTCGTGAGGCTTTCATATTCCGAGGACGAGGCGCGCCGCAGCCTGCGAGCTACACGGATTATTGGGTCATTAATCACACGCCGTCGCTCTGAAGCCTGCCGCCCGCCCCCCGCGCCGCCCACCGGCTGCGCCCGCCCGCCCGCCCTCCGATCTCCCAGCGCCCGCCCACATATATGGCTCTTTCAGCTAGCTTGGTTAGTAGAGCTCTCTACACTAGTAGCGGTGTGGTCAAATGGGATGCCATTGTTTAACTTAGAAAGAATATTTTTCAATTTATAGTCGTACAAATATGAATTGAACGCACGTAGTTTTTAATACCGACGAAAAAGAGGAGTGTTACAGTTTAAAGCCCCCGTCTGTCTGTTGCATCGTAGCTCCCAAACGGATGGGCCGATTTAGATGCGGCTTTATATTAGAAAACTGGTTTAAACTGGTTCTTAGCTTTATTAGTAATCAAGTAAATATCAAGTAATAAAAAAATTACATCTCACGGATGGATCGACTTAGATGCGGTTTCTTTAAAAAAAGCTTGAAATAAAAGTTAAATTACAAATGAAAAAACCCCTGACCCCTCAAAAAGTAAAAAAAAAATTCCGTTTAGTTATTTAAAGGAGTCGGGGGAGCGCTAAGTAAATAAACGGAAATTATTTTTGACTTACTTTTTATGGGGTCGGGAGTTTATTAAATTTGTTATTAAACTTTTTTAATTTGATATAGAATTGAAGTTTTTTAATTATTTAAGACAATTTTAAAACTAATAATCCATTCAGTAAAATATGCCATGATAGAAAAATACCAGAATAGTTTTCAATACCACCTCATTTTACTCATAAGTCTAGTATATTGATAACAACAGTAAAATATGTGTGACTTCCAAATTCTCCCTATCAGTAACCAGTCTATTCAGAGCACACACGTCTGATTTTTATTCTCCGTAGTTATTAGCTAGTTTCTTAGTTTACTCTCTACTTAATATCCCACACTCGCATACATCACGAACTTCAGAGGACTTCCAAACTGCTTCGTGACACGCAGTTACTGTGTGCGCGTGGCTTTACGTTAGGAGGGCTAGGTGGTGGAGCGTGCCGAGCTAGTGTATAGTAACTACGAACTGGCGAGCTGTCAGGTAGGGGTGGGGGAGGGGGGCAAACTTGGGTACAAGGGAAAGAGGGGGAAGGCTTGTGGAGGTAAATGGGAGGTTGGAGTGGGGGAGAAGCTATGTTGGTGTAATGCGGAGCTAGAATGTTAGTTAGGCAGCTTCGCGATGCCGTCCACTTACGTACAGGGGTACTAGTAGTTTTAGTCTACATGGGCAGGTATATATCTAGGTCTACATAATATGTGCATGCCGGAGTGTTTGTTATATACTGTACATTCTACTTTTGTGACGGTGCAATATAGTTTTGCCTTATGGCGTTGATGCGCTTCCGTCGCAGTTTCCGTTAGGAATTTTGGACCCTTCCTTTAGTAAATGGGGACCTTACTCAGAAAAAGCTGGTAAAAAGAGGAACGTTACGAAAGTACGAACCCACCATTCCTAATTAGCAGCGTGTTGCCCTTTTTTCGTCCAGTGAGTTGTCAGCCTCGGTAGCTCAGTGGTGCGGTCGGTCGACTGTTGTAAAGCAACCCTGAGCGCGGTCAGTACTTGGATGGTTGGAAACGTCGGTTGAAACGGCTATGTACCTAAATCGTTCGTGTTTTCCGTCCAGTTCAGTGTAATCGACATGAAATGAAGGGAAGCACTGACATGGCACCTAGCTCACCCGGTGTTATAGGCTGACATCAAGAATGTTGTAGGTGATGTAGCCAACCGTGTCAGTTTTCATAAAAAAAAGGTAATTCGGAGAAAATAAGCTGTGAAAGACCGCCGACAGACAGACAGACACAAGAGTGATCCTACAATGGTTCCGTTTTTTTTTCCTCTTTTGAGAAACGGAACCCTAAAAATTGTTTATAGCAGCATGTGGCATGTGGGTATTTTGTTTGCATTCCTCTGAACGATTGATGGTACACAAACACGATTCCCACCACAGCGTGTTCACTTTTTCGTTTCAGTATCCACGGCGGCTCTTCCCCCGCCGCCCCCGCTGTATGTAGCCCGAAGGTTGTCGCTAAAGAGGGAGAACCAATAAAATATGTAGTTTTTTGTTTACCCGCTGTTGTGCAAAAATACAGCCCGCTGCTGTTTGCTTTCAATTCCAAATGGAATATTGGACGCGGCGGCGCGGCGTCGCGGCGGAGCGGCGGGGCGGGACAAGGGCGGAGGCCATATCGGCTCTGCTTGAACTTAACCTGTACACTAATAAATATCAAGCATCAGATCTTACGTAGGTATTACTTCTAGCAACTATCTAGATGATAAGTACCTACCCAGCGTCGAGTTAAAATATTCTGGTTCAGTGGAAAATTGAATCAGATCTGGAAATATTGAAGTACTTACTAACATAGATAAGTAAATATTTTATAAGATGAATTTCAATGTAGAGAAAGGTAACAATTTAAATAAACTTGAATAAACTCAAACTATTTAGTTATATTTTAATGTAAGGTTTATTTATTATAATTACTTTTTAAGATAGTTTAGAAGGTTTAAAAGGTTAAGATTTAATAACAGTGTTGCCATAATGTTTTAAAACAAACATTTTGTAAATAAAAATAATTTATTGTAAAACTTAAAAAAACAAAATTTCTTCCAATCTCGTTAGAGGTTTTATATTTTTAATAAAAACAAATCACATAAATTAACGACGAAAATGTAGAAAGCATAGAGAAATAATTTCCTTTATACGTCTATGGTAGAAAGCTTAAAGAGAAGTATTGTTTTAACTATTTGATAATGTATTTATCATTCAATGTCATTAATTTAATATCCCATCCATATCATTGCAGCTATGTTCACCGTGACCCGGCTTAAATTAATACCAAAGGTGAGCGAAGCGAACTCAACCTCCAAAAACATGACTAATCTACTAATTATAAGTTGCCCTCGCAACAAAAACGCCATTCGATTCTATTCCGCGCCAGATAATTACAACTCAGTTCACTTTCCTCATGTAATTAAAATCTCTCGCTTATCCCGCTACACCGAGAGATGCGAAAAGGCGTAAGCACGAACGCCGACCGGGATAAAACGTGGCTTATCGATGAAAGCGTAAAGTCGCGTTCGGATCGATTAGAGCGAGCTCGCGGGCGGTTAGCCGACGTGTCGCCGCGAGGGGGCGCTCGGGAGAAAAAGCACGTGTTCAATTTGGGATTACGTCCGCCCCATAAACAAAAGGTTTACATAGCGTTAGTTGCGTTCGGACGCGGAGGGCGCCGACACGCGAGCGACTTTATTTATCTTCTGTGTTACATACCTTCTAACCTATTGACGGAAAAACATCGGCGATCTGTGATGATGGGTTTCGGTGGAAACATTCTATTGATCTATGGTGGGTGAATTTCTTCTAAACATTTTTTTTATTAATTTTAGAAGTGATTTAAAGTCTTACTTTATTCCGTTTCATGTATCTGATGATTAGTTAAGCCAATATTAAGTCGCTTAGGTACTATTTCCTTTTAATTTACTCTCTCATATCGCACATTTTCTATTCAAAACGTGGCTATTATTACTAGCAATCAACAGTTAGGTATCCAATTCCACACAAAACTTCATTTAATAAATTTTAAAACAAACATTGTTGTAGTTGTGTTTTTACATATTATTCTAGCGTGTTGATTGAAGTCGATTGTAAATGTGAATTGATTCGTGGCTTTAATCACCGCTAACACATATAAATAGCTAGAATGTAATGATCCAAAAACACCACACATTACGAGTACATCTGGGTTCCTTTGAATATTTCATTACGCCCTGGAATACTGTAGGCGCTCGAGCCCGCGTCACGAGCGCACTGTGCGTGTGTCGGTTCGGTGTGTGAACAGGAGCGTATGCGTCTGGCCAGCGGCGCCATGTGCGCGGACAATGGCCACATTCTCATGGAGCGGCGACGTTAAGCCGATTTCGTGACGTGACAGACCGCCTCATCGACCGCCCCGCGCGTTCGTCCTCACCCCTCATCATTGAGCTGCAGAGGACAATCATTTTGATATTGCGGATATGTCACGGCCAATTGTGGAAAATCATCTGACGGCCGTGCGGACGAGATCGCTGAGCATTTTGTTCAGTACAGTCAACATTATCCGTCACTCCAGTGAAGGAAAACACCGCAAGAAAACTAGTGGTTGTGAACAATAAATCGGCATTCTGTACGGCCGAAAGTTTATTTACAAGGTATATATTTTGTAGCTCTCGTCACGCTTGCAATCTTATAAATATTCAGTCATTTTATACGGCTCATTCAAAGACAGGCAGAGATATCCGAATGTGATAGACCATGTTTGTACTTTGGTAGGTACAGTTCCCGGAATTTGCTGCCAGGAACTGTACAATATTGCTGAATTTATTGACCCTCATACGAACACGAAGGAAATTACGCCTTCGCCATGTATTTGAGTGTTTTTTTTTTTATTGACAGCGCGACATATGGCGCCGAGCCACCCATAAGGTGTCTAACGACGCCCATGGACATTGGGTCGTATGCGGGGTTTACGAATGCCATGCCGGCCTGACAGGTGCTCATTCACGCCCCTCTTGAAGGACCCGAGACTGTACTTGGGGGGAAATATATGGGCAGGGAGAGCGTTCCAGAGTTTACCGGTTCTGTAGAGGAATATCTGTAGAGGTTATGTAGTGGTAGAAATAGACAACTTTTAGGAGAGTTATAATTTTATATTAGTTAAAAAAAATCCACAGAAGTTCCAAATTGTCTAAACAGAGCAGCATGCTAAATGTAATGCCTGTGTAGTCCCTGTATGTATGTAGTGTAAATGTATGTAGTTCCTTAATATATTTTAAACTTTCAATAGCGATTTACCAACATAAATTCTTACTCCGTTATGTCAAACAAGTCTAACCATTTCCATTTCCAATAACATAATTTGCTTTCCACACATACAATAAGCCGGGTATCGAATCCTGGCTGTGTGCCGAGGCGAAGGCAAAGAACCTTTTGCTTAACCTCTGATCTCCATTGCAGGGAAAACTTGATACAGAGGGGAAATAGCTTGGGTTGGGGGATCTTAGAGTGAGGCTGGTTCATCGTAGGATGCTCTGTATAATTTAAAGGATGTTTTTCAATTCAATTGTAAGTGGAAGTAGGATACCTTAGATTGAGTAGATTCCGGATGTCAAAATGTTTGAGTAGTGTTTTTACAAACAGTTTGAAAAACTCTCCATATAAGCTTATCTTTACATTATATCTACAGAAGCCTTAAATTATGGATGAAATAATTTTACTGAAGCTACTTATGAATTTCGATGTCTCACAGGCTTAGATCGCAGGAATGGAACCGGAAATGTTGACGCTATTTAATGGATTAAAAAAAATGGAATCTTCCTAGGTGGTATTTTTAGGTTTCCCTATCCCGTACGGGTACGGAAGCCTATTACTAAGCCACCGCCGTCCGTCCGTCCGTCCGTCTGTCCGAGGGCTGTATCTCTTGAACCGTAATAGTTAGCCCGTTGACATTTTTACAGAATATGTGTTACTATGGCGGATATAACAACAAATAATAAAAATAAGAAAATGTTAAAAATTAAGGAGGGCTCCCATATAACAAACGTTCTAAAAATCGATTAGTCACACTATTGAATAATAGATGGCGCCACAGGCTTTTATACATGCATTGTTGAAAGACAAAAGATAGGCGGATAATAGCGCATAGATACGGAAACCTCCGTGCGCGAGTAAAACTCGCACTTAACAGATTTTTTATTTAGGATTATCAAAATTTTATTTTTTATTGAATTTAAACTCCGTTAGTTTATCGATCAATTTTACTGTACCTAATTAAAACAATATTTCTTTGGCTTGTGGCTTTCAACCCCATCGTACCACACGTCAAGAAAGTTTATAGGTTGTATAGGGTGGTCGCTGGGCGGGCTTCCCGCTCCCCGCCAAGGCACTAAGCCGGTTGAATCCCGCCGAAGCCGCGGCTCGCATTCACGTCTATTGCGCGAAATTCGCGTAAGCACCTGACGCCTTTGAACTTCCGATAAATAGCTTTGAGCCATTTACAGCACGTTTATCCGGCTTATTTAGCTATTGAGCCGCTTTCCGCTCGGTTGCACGAGGCTAATCGCCACCGCGCCGGTTAAGTTATTTGTGGACTGTGCTCTATTCAATGCGTATTAGGTATACCTAACTATACTTACAAATTATAGCAATACATACTAAATACTTATAGATCGAGAAGAGGCTATATAACACTTTAATTATGTTTTGAATAATGTAATATAGAAGAGTGGACTGGGGGATAATTTGTTTAAATATAGTTGTAATATGTGTTCTGGGTTGTATATTATAAGGTGTGTCCATACTAACACTGTAAATATTTTGGGCGGTATACATACCCAACATAATAAACACGTTCAGCAAAAAATCTATAGTGTATTCGGCACATCGACCGACAATTTTTTTTTTGTAAGTGGGGCCATTTGCAAGGTTTTGACCTATGACACCTTTTGTCAGGTGTCACGTGGTATAGAGATACGATTTTTTATTTTCGAAAATTACCGAAATTTCAGCTTACGATGTATCCATACATTTTACGATGTATCCTTGTTCTAGGAAAATTTGGCCTCATAGTGAATGATGACATGTGGTATATCGTTAGAAAGGGCGTAAACTAGCGAACTTTTTAAAGGAAAAAAAAAGTTTTAAAAAACATAAAACCGACTTCCTAAAAAAAGTAAAACTAAAAAACTATTTAAAATAAAAATATAAAAACCGCCTTCAAAAATATATGAAATAAAAACCTAAAAAAAAAACGAACCCTAGAGTTGAAGGCGGTGCTAAAAAGGCTACACAAATCACAAAGGATATTATCATCCGCTCATGTTTTCTTTCATGCATCATTTTGCTTGCTTTAGCACCGCCTTCAACTCTAGGGTTCGTTTTTTTTTTTAGGTTTTTATTTCATATATTTTTGAAGGCGGTTTTTATATTTTTATTTTAAATAGTTTTTTAGTTTTACTTTTTTTAGGAAGTCGGTTTTATGTTTTTTAAAACTTTTTTTTTATTTCACAGTTTTTTTTAGTAATTTTTTGCTATTAATGTACTCGGCGGAATCGCTCGGCCTTCGGCCTCGCGATTCCGCCTCGCTTTCCAATCCGATCTTGACCCAATTAAAATAGGACCACGTCAGCTTCGATAGCTCAGTGGTGCAGACAGTCAACTGTCGCTATTGAATTTTAAGCAACGCTGGGTGCGGTCAGTGCTTAGATGGGTGACCGCTGACCGTTGGAGGCTGACCAAGGTTCGGATTCCTCGTAAAACTGTAAGTCCCTTCCCTCGTAATTTTACTTGGTGGTAGGGTTTAACCTTCCCGGGTTGGTACCACCGCACTGAATTAAACGTCGGTCGAAACGGCTATGTAAATAGTTTGTGTTTTCCGACCAGTTCAGTGTAGTCAGCACGATCAAAGGGGGAAGCACTGACATGGCACTGGTGTTATGGGCTGACATCACGGACGTTGTAGGTGATGTTGCAGAACTTAGTAGAATGGACAGACATAAACGTGTTACGGAAGCCTACTTTTATTATAAAATAACCGTCGGAGGACCTTGGTTGAAAATTGTAAAATTTAGTAGAACGGATAGACATGCATATGTTACGGAACCCTACATTCATTTTGCAGAACTTAGTAGAATGGACAGACATAAACGTGTTACGGAACCCTACTTAACAGTTGCACTCCGGGAGTGCCGGCAGATCCCGTGCCACTCTAACTTAACCCTTAACGCAATGACTTAAGGTTTCATTTTAAAAATGACGCTGACGCGATGTCGCGAGTTATACATTTTTACCCACCTAAAAAAGTGCCAAGAGCCGCTAAAGAAGTTTTCACTTCAAAAACCTCAGGGTTATCCCCTTTCAAATAAAAAAAAAAAGAATTTTCAAAATCGGCCCACAATTGACGGAGTAATCGCGTAACAAACATCCAAAAAAAGAAAACATACCGTCGAATTGAGAATCTTTTAGGTCTAAAGTAAATTTCTCGTGAAGACAAATGCAACGAGCCCAAACACGATGGGTTTATCATGTGTAGTTTAGGAGTTCCTATGGCCACCTTCTGTCTCCATCATCAAACCAGCTCGATGGTACTCGGTACAGTAGGTACTGGCCAGGTACCATAATAAATTAAACGCCGGTCGGAAAAGATAAAAAAATTTCAAATTTAGAATATTCATGAAACAAGGGTCCGAATATGTATCACTAGTATATCGATTCATGTATTTCAACAGGACAGAGAAAATTTCAAAATATTAGGTATTTAATACTTTTTAGTTTTTTTTTTTTGTTTTTTGGAAATCGGTTTAATATTTTTTAAAACAGTTTTTATTTCATTCTTTTTAGTAATATTACATAAAAAAGAATAATCGAAATCGAATAATCGAAATCGATTGAAGTGGTACAGAATTATTCGCCATATGTGTCAGACTGCAAATTGCTGAATAAGTCCACATCACAAATGTTTTGCTGAAGGTAACCACACACCATACTAATTTATCAAACTGAAAATTGCCGAAAACGACCACATCACAAGTTTTGCTGAAGGTAACCACACACCATAGTATTATGCTGATTTTTCGAAAACCACTGAACCAATTTCGATAAAATTGAAATGGGACCACCTCGGAAGTATGACCTAACTAACAAAAAAAGAATTTTCTAAATCGGCCCTCAATTGACGGAGAAATCGTGTTACAAACATACAAAAAAATAAAAATAAAAAAAATAAAAAAAAAAATAAAAAAAAAAAAAAACATACAGACGAATTGAGAACCTCCTCCTTTTTTGGAAGTCGGTTAAAAATGAAGTTCTTAATTGCTCTCAGTTTTTTTTATTAATTAAGAAATTAAAATTCTGTCATATTTTTACTCGTCCTCGGGACTTTGGGAGGTCATAAGTCCTTTTCATGGTATTAACTTCATCAAAAAATATTTTATTTAGCATTAATTTTCTAGAAATTTCACAAAGTATGTCTATGTTCTAATGATGAAAACGTGCCACTGGGTATCTAAACAGCTGATTATATGAGGTCATTGTCTCTCTTGGCCGCGGCCACAGAAAAGATACTTGTTACTTCGTATTGGCCGGGACTGACTTTTGACATTGGTACATTGGTACATTGACCTACCTGATTATTTAAAAACCGGTCAAGTGCGAATCGAACTCGCGCACCGAGGGTTCCGTATCGCCATGTCATGGTCAGCGCCACCCACGCCATCTATGTATTAGTTAAAATGGTTCATACTCTTTTCGGTAGATGGCGCGCACTTTTTAGTTTCTTGTATTCGGGGACCCCGTGAATTTTTTACTTTTTCTTATTTTTATTATATTTGTTGTTATATCGGCCATAATAACACATACTCTGTGAAAATTTCAACGAGCTTTAGCCCTCGGACAGACGGACAGACAGACAGACAGACGGTGTAGGTTAATAGGGTTCCGTACGGCGGATACGGAACCCTAAAAATACTCTTCCTTATAAACCTACAGCGGTATAATAGAAGTGACAGAGCTAACAGCTGGTCGCCGGATGTGCCCACAGCAGTGCAGCACGAGCGCGGGCCGCGCAAGCCCAAGCTGCACCCGGGCTCGCTGGGCCACCTGGGCGCGCTGCCGCCGCCCCTCCATCCGCACGCCTCGCATCCGCATCCGCACGCGCACGCCCACGCCCACGCGCACGCGCACAAGCCGGACGCCATCAAACTCTCGCCGCCCTACCCGCAAGTCAGCCAGCCATTCAAGTTTCAGGTGAGTCAATAATTGTAATTCAGTTGTATCAATTGGAGCACGGAACTTAGGAAGTGCAATCTGAGATGGAAATGTAAAAAAAATGTGTAGAAGTTGATTACCTATTACCCAAAAATGTATGAAAATACGCATTCCGATAGCAAAAACTTTGTTACAACCTTAAATTTTTTTTATAAATAAATAAATAAATAAACCGGCATACAAAAAAACAAAAAGTTTTCGCCCATACTGGTGTACAAAGAAGTGACGTGTAGCCGAGTGAAAGGCGACGTGACGTGACGTGACGCCACCGCCTCCGCGGGCGCGCCGGCTTAATGCACAGAACAGCGATCCAGCCGCAGGGCGCGTGATCTACATCCAAACTTACAAACTTTTCCTCTTTATAATATTATTGTAGATATATATATTATAATAATATATAGGTAAGTGTAGATATCGAAGGTTCTAATACTAAAATGTACACCAAGGACTCTTAATATTTTCGAATATTTTTTGTAGATATTTACAAACATACGCTCTATCACCAATCCTGTTCAACCTTGTAAGTCGTGTCTCTCTACCTTAGAACCTCGAGCGGCTGGTGGTCGGCGCAGTCTTGGATCGGACTCTTGACCTCAAGGTCCGAAGCTCGAATCCGGCCTATGTGCACCAATGAGTTTTTTTTTTTTGACGGAAAAATGTACGCCCTTACGAACCTGATGCTTCACCGTTCGGAACCGGTGTAAAACTGTAACTAGCTCCTTGGGTGGCATAGGCGATATAGTGCAAATGCGGACATGATCCGCCGATGAATGCGACGAACCGATTCCGTTAGTGCACCCATCAAGAACTTTATTAGGTAGAACCATTGGCGTATATAGAGGGGGGGGGGGGGGGGGGCCGGGTGGGCACGGCCCACCCCAGAAGTGTCTGGTGCCCACCCCAGGACGTTGGGTTGCCAACCCAAAATTCTAGGGTGGGCACTTAAATAATTTCACACAAAAACACTTAAATAATCTACAGCTGAGGAATAAACATAAAATTCCATTTCCATCCAGGTAATCAAAATAAACACTTTAAAAAAATGTTTTTGTTTAATTTTATTTAGGTAAAGAAACTTTCCGAAATCAATGGTCGAAATACGGCTCAACACTTCAAGTTCAAATTACCTACTTTTATTGCGTAGGTACATCGGGTTTCGGCTTCATCGGCCATCGCTTTTCAGGGGCCAGGCCCACCCTGGAAAATAACCCTAGATACGCCAATTGGTAGAACCTCACACTGCATCGCTAGGATATCGATCAGGCTATCCACGAAACTTGCAGCACTGCTTGCTTTCAGTACCTAATCTCGAGGCATGATTGGCAACAGTTCCCGCTGAGCAGTGAGTCGGTATTCTCCAAGCCGCTGGGCACCGGCGGGGGCGGCGGGGGCGGCGGCGGCTCCAGCGTGGGGTCCTGCAGCTCGGCCTCCGCCCCCGGGGCTCCGGTCAGTCCGCTGAGCGTCGGCGGCGTCGCGGAGCCCCTGCCGCCGTTCTTCCAGCCTCGGGCTACGCTGCCGCCCCCGCCGGGCCTGCTCCATATACTCATGTCGGCGGAGAAGTGTCAGGTAATGAGATCATTTATTAATTATGTACTACACACTTTTTTAAACCCCACTTGCAGAACCGGAACCCCTGTCCAAATGTTTCTCTCAAGGATAATCTCGCTGGCGTCCATTCATATATGCATAATTAAATAGAATGGATGAAAAGAAGGCACCACCAGAGGAACAATTTTTTTTTCATATTTCGGACAAATTACTAAGGCCCAAGTTGTTAATCTGAGCTCCAGAATCATCCCTTTGAATTTTGGTAGTCATTACGGAATCACTCTGTATACGAAAAGG
Source organism: Nematopogon swammerdamellus (assembly GCA_946902875.1). Taxonomy (NCBI): domain Eukaryota; kingdom Metazoa; phylum Arthropoda; class Insecta; order Lepidoptera; family Adelidae; genus Nematopogon; species Nematopogon swammerdamellus. The sequence goes on from OX336339.1 coordinate 18,287,947, forward strand.
TTATGGACTGAGTGCGGTACCTACTTAGAGAGAAATGTATTACAATGAAATATTTCTATTATGCTTTGCAGTCGTTCCTTGTTTGGTGGTGTCGGTCGTTAGTGTGGTGTCAGTTAAGTGACGCATGCTGTATGTATCTGCACAGGAGTTGATCTGGAGCGCGAAGCAGCTGCAGCTGCAGGGGGACCCCACGCTGCTGCGTCCGCCGCCCAGCCCGCTGGGAGTGTCTCTCGCGCCCACGTGGGAGGTCTTGCAGGTAAAATTATTGTATTCGATCTATTTAAGTATGAACATGTTGTTCCGAATCTCAAATATCCTAAAGTCTGAAATCCCTGTAAGGGATAAGTCCGCCTTTGCCCCTCATGTAAATTACTTACCGTTTGTTTCTGTAAAATGTTTTGGAGCAATAAAGTATTTCTATCTATCTATCCTATAATATTAACTTCCAAGTTGTCTATAAACATTAAACTATATAATAATAATATCATGTTTTAAAACTGAATAACTACTTTGAAAATACAAAATAATCTTTCTATAGGTACATTCTAAAGTTATTCTTCTAAAAAACCATAAAGTTGAGACACCCTTTTTTTTAGTTTTAAGTAAAAAGAATTTTCCCGTTACCTTTGGTGCCTACAGTACCCTGATCACGAGATTTAACCTACACCGCGTACTACGCTACGCCGTGTTCTCCTTATCATTTTGTATGGAGAAACGGAGCAGCGTCTTTAGTGATAGATTTTATTGTGTGGTACGCGAGCGTATAGAAAATACAGTTTGAGAGCAAGATTAAAACAATTTCTGAAAATTCTGATGCATAGGTACCTAATATTTTTCATTGTACCTTTAGTGTATTTTTTTTAATTTATATATTTATAGAAATAAGAAACAGAATGTCTGTAACATTGTTATCATAGTCACTGTAATAAAACCTCTGTGGCTAAAACTCACTCCCGATTTTACCCTATCCATGTAGTTGACTTCCAAGTTTTCCGGAAAACAGAACACGCCCCCGCCTCTGATTGGTGGGCGGCGACTTGACTTGTGGGCTTTCCAACGCATTGCGCGTGACTTGTCGGCTTCCGGTGAAAACTCGCGCCCCTATTGGTTGGAGCAAAATGTTGACTTTCCGGCCTACACCCGGCGACCTTACGCGCATGCTTGTTGAAGTATTTAAATAGAGAACGTGCTTATTTATTTGGAGGTATATAATATACTTAGTTCTTTTTACATATTCCAAAGACAAGATGCCGCGCTAACGGACACCGCTCGCCTTGGCACGTTTCTTTCATAGTCATGCAGTTTGTTCGTGCATTGTTGCTGCTTAATATTATTGTATTTTCTTAACATTTCTAATAATAAGCTCGGTAGCATTTTTTTATTTTTTATGGATACTGACACGATTGGCTACATCACCTACAACGTCCGTGATGTCAGCCCATAACACCGGGTGAACTAGGTGCCATGTCAGTGCTTCCCCCTTTGATCGTGCCGGCTACACTGAACTGGTCGGAAAACACAAACTATTTACATAGCCGTTTAGACCGTTTTTTCCTAGTATTCGTATTTTTTCGAGATAATCGATGGTTTATGGTCACCAAGAGGGTCGCCAAAACCAGGTCCGACATCGGAAACTGATCTTTAAACTGATTATATCGAAAAATAAAAGTCATAGAAACAAATAACAATATAATAAAAAAAATTAACAAACAATACACAATTTTTTTTTACAAATATTAATAACAATTTTTTATGGAAACTGACACGGTTGGCTATATCACCTACAACAACCGTGATGTCAGCCCATAACACCGGGTGAACTAATTTTCCATAATCGTCCAATAAAGTTTTCATGAGCTTTTTTAAAGCTTATTTAACGAGACTGATCGAACTGAGACATTCAGTAAATTCTAAAAGCTACTTAGGTACATAATTGGATTTGGATGAAATTTTGTAACTATTAACATTATCTATGTTATTTTTTCAAGTTTATCTAGATATGTCGTCGGGTTAGTGCACAGATGTCGCATGCCCATTTTCGTCACTTTTGACTTAATGATGCAAACATATTTTTAAAAGGCCAAAGTTTAGGTGCCCAAATGTTGCAACTTCAACATTCCATCGTACAGACAGTATTTCTAAAGTGATTTTTTTTTATTTTTTTTTTTTCTCTTCGTGGTGTAAATCTTTATTAGACAAAGAAAAATTAAATTAAACAGAAATGTAACAACTTAAATTAAAGTGAAATTATGTAACAAGTTCATAAAATGCAATACAAATGCTGCACAAATGTTGCATGTCCATATTGTGTCCATATAACACATTTTTGCGCCTTAGCCTTATTATGGATTCACATCTTCCACGCCAATATGTTGCATGTCCTCTGACATGTACAACAATATGGTATTAAATACACCTAACAACTAACACAGTTTGCGCCAATATGTTGTATGTCCGGACATGCAACATTATGACAATTTGTTGCAACAACCAATTTGTAGCAACATTGTAGCAGAGATGTTGCATGTCCACACCTCTTGTTAAATAATCTTAAAATTTATTTAATACTAGCTGAGCCCGCGGCTCCGCTCGCGTGAAATTCGTATTTCAAAGAAGACAGTAAGTAACTATGGGCGAGGCCGAAGGCCGAGTTACGTTCAGGAAGACCATCAACCTTGTCGAAGAAAGTAAGTAACTGAGGGCGACGCCGAAGGCCGAGCTGCGTTCAGGAAGACTATATAAACCTTCTCGGTTAAAGTAAGTAACTAAGGGCGAGGCCAAAGGCCGAGCTGCGTTCAGGAGGACGATAAACCTTCTCGAAGAAAGTAAGTAACTGAGGGCGAGGCCGAAGGCCGAGCTGCGTTCAGGAAGACTATAAACCTTCTCGAAGAAAGTAAGTAACAAAGGGCGAGGCCGAAGGCCGAGCTGCGTTCAGGAAGACGATAAACCTTCTCGAAGAAAGTAAGTACTGAGGGTGAGGCCGAAGGTCGAGCTGCTTTCAGGAAGACTATAAACCTTCTCGAAGAAAGTAAGTAACTGAGGGCGAGGCCGAAGGCCGATCTACGTTCAGGAAGACGATAAACCTTCTCGAAGAAAGTAAGCAACTGAGGGCGAGGCCGAAGGCCGAGCTGCGTTCAGGAAGACTATAAATCTTCTGGAAGAAAGTAAGTATCAAAGGGCGAGGCCGAAGGCCGAGCTGCGTTCAGGAAGACCATAAACCTTATCTAAAAAAATAAGTAATTAAGGGCGAGGCCGAAGGTCAAGCTGCGTTCAAGAAGTCGATAAACTTTCTCGAAGAAAGTAAGTATAAACTATGGGTGAGGCCGAAGGCCGAGCTGCGATCAGGAAGAGGAAAAACCTTCTCGATGAAAGTAAGTAACTAAGTAACGAAAGAACGGAACTAAGGGCAAGACCACTGTCACCCCAAATCGACCACCCCCTCCCCCCCCCCCCCCTCCCCCACCCCTTTAGATGTGAAATCCAAAAACCCCGAAACACTTAATTATTTATTATGATTTTCAAGTTCCTACCTTTAAAAAAACCGATACTACTATACAATTTTTAACCCCCCGTTTCCCCCCTTAAAATGTGAAAATCCAAAAATCCTGACACACGTCATTATTTATTTATGATGAGTAGCTATAATTATGATTTTCAAGTTCCTACCTTTAGAAAAACCGATAATTCTATACAAACTTTCACCCCCCATTTCAAAATTTCACCTTTCTAGACTTAGTTGTTTTAGATAGAGAAAAGAAGATAGAGATTAAATTATCCTCCCTTCCCCTCTCCCCGTGGACACCTCCCCCCTACCTCAACACCCCTCTTCAAAGCCACCGCCAGTATAAATAAAATTATTTAAAATCATTTAAATTCCTAAAATCTAATTTTGAAATCATCCCCTATTTTAATTTAAGGGTTGATTTAACAAAAACGCTGAAACACGTAATTCTTAATTTCATACCAAAAGCCTAAATATGAATTATCATATCCCTAACTTGAGAAATGATTGGTTCCCCATACAAACTTTCATCCCCTCTTTCACCCCCTGAAGGGTAGTTTTTTAGACAAAAGACCTATGTCCTTCCTCAGGGATGCAATTCATTTCCGTACAAAATTTTATAAAATCCTAAAATCTAATTTTTAAATCATTCCCTATATTTTAATTTAAGGGTTGATTTAGCAAAAACGCTGAAACACGTAATTCTTTATTTCATACCAAAAGCCTAAATATGAATTGTCATATCCCTAACTTGAGAAATGCTGGGTTCCCCATACAAACTTTCATCCCCTTTCACCCCCTTAAGGGTTGTTTTTAGAGACAAAAGGTAGCCTATGTTCTTCCTCAGGATCCAATTCATCTCCGTGCAATATTTTATCGAAATCTGTTCAGCGGTTTAGGCGTGAAAAGGTAACAGACAGACAGACAGACAGAGTTACTTTCGAATTTATAATATTAGTATGGATGGATAGTGGTACGAAAATTGCATTATTTATTCAGTCCGATTAACAACTAAATGTTCTATCTAAATTAAAAATAAATATAATAATAAACTTAAAAAACTTTTTTCAAATATTCCTGAACTGTCAAACATGCGTCAAACATTCAAAATTGAATATCTCAGTTTGATTAAAATGGACATGCGACATCTGTGCACTAACCCGACGATGTGTAGACGCCGAGCGAAGCTCGGTCGCCCAGGTACTGAATTCTATCTGGGTTTAATGTCTTTGATTCTATCTAAACCGAGCAAATCATATATACCTATAGTATATTTTTAATTATGCCTATTAACTCATAACCGACATAAAAAACCGGCCAAGTGCGAGTCCTACTCTCGCACCGAGGTTTCCGCACCAAAAAAGTTGATAAAACACATTTCTTGTACAATTTTTCATGTCTTTATTATTTGTTGTTATTCTGCAATAATAACACATATTCTGTGAAAATGTCAACCGACTAGCTATTACTGTTCCAAAGATAGGACAGACAGACAGAAGGCGTAGGCCAAGAACGTTATATGTAGGTAGGTAGGGACGTCGAACCATCCCCGCCCCAGCGTAACACGATATTAGTAAAAACGTACCAATACCACCCAATCAGAGCGGGCGCCGTCCCCTCCGCTACCCGCGGAGCTCGGCGACGCTGGTTCTCATGTAAGCATTGGACAATCCGACGTCCAACCTCTTCTAACGTTCTTGGCGTAGGCTTAGGTAATAGGCTTCCGTACGGGGTACGGGAACCTAAAAGTAAGGAGGTTCTCGAAGCATGGATTGCGGTAGACTAGACACGTCACTGGTATCTACGTGTTCAGGAGACGAGCGCGCGGCTGCTGTTCATGGCGGTGCGGTGGGTGCGGTGCCTGGCGCCGTTCCAGGCGCTGTCGGCGCGCGACCAACTGGTGCTGCTGCGCGCCGGCTGGAAGGAGCTGTTCCTGCTGCACCTGGCGCAGTGGTCCGCGCCCTGGGACCTCGGCCCGCTGCTCTCCGCGCCGGCAGCGCGCGCCAGACTCCCGCAGGAGCCGCTGGCGGACCTCGAGCTCAACACTCTGCAGGTTAGCTAGTGTCTTCATGGCGGTGCGGTGGGTGCGGTGCCTGGCGCCGTTCCAGGCGCTCTCGGCGCGCGACCAGCTGGTGTTGCTGCGCGCCGGCTGGAAGGAGCTGTTCCTGCTGCACCTGGCGCAGTGGTCCGCGCCCTGGGACCTCGGCCCGCTGCTCTCCGCGCCGGCCGCGCGCGCCCGCCTCCCGCAGGAGCCGCTGGCTGACCTCGAGCTCAACACTCTGCAGGTTAGCTATCTGCATTCGAACCCACCGCACACCTGCACGATGTCCTACTAATCAATCAACCTATACAGGCATGTTGACAGCGACATTCATATTATTTTATAGCTGTATAAGTTTGTATAATATATTCTTTATTGAACACCAATGCATAAAAATTAAGTACCTAACTTACAATAGGCGAACTTAATGCCGTGAAAATATAATATTCTAGCTTTGGGATGTACATGCAGGCGAACAAGAATATTTTGTGGCAGTGTATAAAACTGTGATGTGTGTACGTATTTCACGTATGATAGACTACGAGGGAAGACAATATTGTAAAACTCTCTTCATCCACCTCTTTGGACTTCTCGGCCTCACAGTGCCGGTCTACGCTTTCTCCCATCTCGCTCCCGCCCAGGAGCCCCGAGGAAAGGCAGATAGTGGTCTTATTATGTTAAAACTGTGAGAGTTTACTTCTTCAAGGTATCCTTTCTTAAATTTTTTCATAATTAGGGATTTACTCGTATGTATGGCAGCTTGCTTCTAGAGAATTTTAATTTGGCCACCAGTACAGCCAACGACTATGGGTATAATTATTTTCATCTTTGTTTTCCATAATCGTTCAATAAAGTTTTCAGCGTGCGTTATTTTGTTAGGTAGTTTCTTAGTTTGCTTCTTCTTATTTAGGTATGCATGTGTGAAAAAACAAACAAAATAACAACGAGTGTTTTCCATCTGCGTTGAGTGACAATATTTAAACACTAACAAAATAACAACGAGTGTTTTCCAGATTCTGCGTTCAGTGACAATTTTTAAAATGATTGCACCTGACTTTGAATCCTCACTGTACATTACACAGGTCAAAATGGCCTGTATAACAAAGGGATTTCGCGAACTCCCTTATTAGGAAATATAACTGTCTCGTTTGGTCTCGATCTGGACATCGCCCTGTGGTAGGGTAGCTAACCTTCGCCAGAAAATTGCATTTTAAGAAGAACATAAGGACTTGAATTCATCACATGTTTCAGGAAATCCTGTGTCGCTTTCGTCAAATCTCTCCGGACGGCAGCGAGTGTGGCTGCATGAAGGCCATTGTGCTATTTTCACCCGGTAAGTAGGTATGCATATAGATACAGTAACCGGCAGTAAAAATGTACATCGAACTTTAGAAAGAGACAATCCGGCTGTCGAGCGTCGTCCCAGTCGTATGAACTCACACATCTCTGTCTGACAGAGACGACACTCTACAACCGGATTGTCTCTTTCTAAAGTTCGATGTACATTATTTACTGCCGGATACTGTAAGTACTTCGAGTTTGTCGACTGTTGTCCTCAGCCGTCGGCCTTCTTGTCGCCTTCGTGGAGGACATAGGGCTGGCTAGAGTAACTGCAGACCAAGGGGTTTTGTACGAAGGTCCCCGAACAAGAGGGACTAGTAAACTAGTCTCTTGTTCGGGGACTATTCGTTGGGGGACGACTCTTAGTAACCTGTAAGCAGGCTAAGAGCCACCCCAACCCCCACAAACATCAAACTATAATATTTATCCTCAGTCCATTTCTTCTTATCTACATATGGCTTTAGTCTTTTCCACACCATGTTAGATGAAGATATACGTGACAAGGATTGAGATAGGAATGCTTCGGTAGTTCGGTAATGTGGGAAGAAATGGATATTAATGAAAGATTTATGGAGCGAGTGTGATTAGAATAGGGTCAGATCGGGCATGCGTTCAAAGTGTCATGTGCGTAGTACCCGTACCTAATCGAGGAGTATGTACGAGTATAAAAAAAATAATGAGAGTGGAAGAGGCGGCAGAGGTGTGTGTGTCACGATCGCGGCACGTGGAGATCCGTTATCTCTGCTTACCCATTGGGAAACAGGCAAACATTGACGTTACGTATGTATGTAGGTACCTATGTAAGATGTGCTTGGATAGACTACCTGTAGCACAACAGTTCTGTAGGAGCACCGTAGCACCACCAGTCTCATGTGGTAGTGCTTAGCACCACCACTTAAACTTTAGCACCGATGTGAGCGATCTGAATGGGGTGTTGTGCGCAGACACGGCCGGGCTGTGCGACACGCAGCCGGTGGAGATGCTGCAGGACCAGGCGCAGTGCATCCTGGCGGATTACGTGCGCGCGCGCTACACCCGCCAACCAACCAGGTCACATGTCTTTCTATATTTTTTCTTGCGTTAGGGTAACAAACGCCCAACTAGCCTTATCCTGCGTCAGGGTAACAAACACCCAGCTAGCCTTATCCTGCGTCAGGGTAACAAACACCCAGCTAGTCTTATCCTGCGTCAGGGTAACAAACACCCAGCTAGCCTTATCCTGCGTCAGGGTAACAAACACCCAGCTAGTCTTATCCTGCGTCAGGGTAACAAACACCCAGCTAGTCTTATCCTGCGTCAGGGTAACAAACACCCAGCTAGCCTTATCCTGCGTCAGGGTAAAAAACACCCAGCTAGTCTTATCCTGCGTCAGGGTAAAAAACACCCAGCTAGCCTTATCCTGCGTCAGGGTAACAAACACCCAGCTAGTCTTATCCTGCGTCAGGTTAACAAACACCCAGCTAGCCTTATCCTGCGTCAGGGTAACTAACACCCAGCTAGCTTTATCCTGCGTCAGGGTAAAAAACACCCAGCTAGTCTTATCCTGCGTCAGGGTAACAAACACCCAGCTAGCCTTATCCTGCGTCAGGGTAACAAACACCCAGCTAGTCTTATCCTGCGTCAGGTTAACAAACACCCAGCTAGTCAGCGCATCGGTGCTACAAGCCCTAAACACCGTGACAATCAACTCCGGACTGATACTCCAGTGCCACCAGGCACTAGAGGGTATAGCGGTAAACAACAAGGTAACCCTACAGTGGATCAGGGGGCACAGCGGCTCCTACGGGAACGATGCGGCGGACGAGCTGGCTAAACGGGGCTCCAGCTGGAGTGCAGAAGGCCCAGAACCGTATGTACCCTTACCAATCAGCCAGTTCAAATACTGGCTACATCAACTTACAAAATCTAAACATGAAAATCTTTGGGCCAACACCAGGGACTGCAGGCAATCCCGGGAAGCCATTCCCAAACCAGACCTGAGACTCAGGAAGTGCCTGCTAAAGTTCCACAGAGGTCAACTGCGTGTGGCGGCAGGACTTCTTACGGGTCATTGCCCACTCAACAGACACTTGTTTACAATAGGTGTCACCGACAGTCCCCTGTGCAGAGGCTGCATGGCGGAGGACGAATCAGCCACCCACGTGCTCCTGGAGTGCCCGGTGGTGGCAGAAGTACGACTGCAGTTTCTTGGGAACGTGGGAACTGCCCATGGAGTGTGGAAGCGTCCAAGAAGAGTGCTCCACTTCATGAAAGAGCTCGGGTGGCTGGAGTAACACCACCCGAGCGCCAACGTACAACGGACCGTCTTGAGGTCTCAGTGCGGAGAATGGCCCACCCGTCTTCCCAAGAGGCTGGGCAGCAAACAACAACAACAACAACAACACCCAGCTAGTCTTATCCTGCGTCAGGGTAACTAACACCCAGCTAGCCTTATCCTGCGTCAGGGTAACAAACACCCAGCTAGCCTTATCCTGCGTCAGAGTAAAAAACACCCAGCTAGTCTTATTCTGCGTCAGGGTAACAAACACCCAGCTAGCCTTATCCTGCGTCAGGGTAACAAACACCCAGCTAGTCTTATCCTGCGTCAGGGTAAAAAACACCCAGCTAGCCTTATCCTGCGTCAGGGTAACAAACACCCAGCTAGTCTTATCCTGCGTCAGGTTAACAAACACCCAGCTAGCCTTATCCTGCGTCAGGGTAACTAACACCCAGCTAGCTTTATCCTGCGTCAGGGTAAAAAACACCCAGCTAGTCTTATCCTGCGTCAGGGTAACAAACACCCAGCTAGCCTTATCCTGCGTCAGGGTAACAAACACCCAGCTAGTCTTATCCTGCGTCAGGTTAACAAACACCCAGCTAGTCAGCGCATCGGTGCTACAAGCCCTAAACACCGTGACAATCAACTCCGGACTGATACTCCAGTGCCACCAGGCACTAGAGGGTATAGCGGTAAACAACAAGGTAACCCTACAGTGGATCAGGGGGCACAGCGGCTCCTACGGGAACGATGCGGCGGACGAGCTGGCTAAACGGGGCTCCAGCTGGAGTGCAGAAGGCCCAGAACCGTATGTACCCTTACCAATCAGCCAGTTCAAATACTGGCTACATCAACTTACAAAATCTAAACATGAAAATCTTTGGGCCAACACCAGGGACTGCAGGCAATCCCGGGAAGCCATTCCCAAACCAGACCTGAGACTCAGGAAGTGCCTGCTAAAGTTCCACAGAGGTCAACTGCGTGTGGCGGCAGGACTTCTTACGGGTCATTGCCCACTCAACAGACACTTGTTTACAATAGGTGTCACCGACAGTCCCCTGTGCAGAGGCTGCATGGCGGAGGACGAATCAGCCACCCACGTGCTCCTGGAGTGCCCGGTGGTGGCAGAAGTACGACTGCAGTTTCTTGGGAACGTGGGAACTGCCCATGGAGTGTGGAAGCGTCCAAGAAGAGTGCTCCACTTCATGAAAGAGCTCGGGTGGCTGGAGTAACACCACCCGAGCGCCAACGTACAACGGACCGTCTTGAGGTCTCAGTGCGGAGAATGGCCCACCCGTCTTCCCAAGAGGCTGGGCAGCAAACAACAACAACAACAACAACACCCAGCTAGTCTTATCCTGCGTCAGGGTAACTAACACCCAGCTAGCCTTATCCTGCGTCAGGGTAACAAACACCCAGCTAGCCTTATCCTGCGTCAGAGTAAAAAACACCCAGCTAGTCTTATTCTGCGTCAGGGTAACAAACACCCAGCTAGCCTTATCCTGCGTCAGGGTAACAAACACCCAGCTAGTCTTATCCTGCGTCAGGGTAACAAACACCCAGCTAGTCTTATCCTGCGTCAGGGTAACAAACACCCAGCTAGCCTTATCCTGCGTCAGGGTAACAAACACCCAGCTAGCCTTATCCTGCGTCAGGGTAAAAAACACCCAGCTAGTCTTATCCTGCGTCAGGGTAACAAACACCCAGCTAACCTTATCCTGCGTCAGGGTAACAAACACGCAGCTAGTTTTATTCTGCGTCAGGGTAACAAACACCCAGCTAGCCTTATCCTGCGCCAGGGTAAGAAACACCCAGCTAGAGTTAAAGTTGTCCACAAATACCACCGAACTGAACGAGGGTCAGTTCGGTTGGTCGAAACGGCTATGAAAAATAGTCCGTGTGTTCTGTCCAGTTCAGTGTAGCCGGCACGACCAAGAGGAATACTAACGGGAAGGAGGTGTACCTACCTAGCGGTAGGTGTGTGCCGTTTGAGTGTTCAGTATGCAGTAATGACAATGTGTAAACGCCCATCTTAATGAAGTGCGTGGCGCAGGTTCGGTCGGCTGCTGCTGCTGCTGCCGTCGCTGCGCGCGGTGCGCGCGCGCACCGTCGAGCTGCTGCTGTTCCGCGACACAGTGGGCGACGTGTCGGTGGCGGCTCTGCTCCACGACATGTACCGCATGGATCGGCCGGCGCCGGCGCCCGCGCCCGCGCCGCCGCACTGCCTCGAGCCCGCCTAGCACGCGCCGCTCGGGCTCGCGCCGCCAGCGTCGCCCGCCCCGGACTCTCCGGAGTTAGAGCTCGATGAGTAAACCTTACTCCAACTGTTACAAGCTAAGCTGGCCGCGGAGCGCAATCAAACGTGCTAAACAGCAGTGAAATCAATCAAAAAGCCAAAACAACACTGTGAACACACTGCACGGTGGGTCAAGTGGGTAAACGTTTTTAGTTTCATGTCGTTTCAACTTAGCAACTAGAAAACATTACTTAAACTAAAATATTTGCTTGCTGAAGAGGGTCCATGAGAGGATAATGGTATTCGTCACCAAGCAAAAGAAAAAAAAATGGTGAGGTGTCGTGGGACACCCGACAGAAGCGAAGCTTCTCACGCTTTGTATTTAAAATAAAATTATTAATTTAATTTCGATCGGTATAGCGCACAGAGCATCGAATAGCGCGCGCGCCGCTACGAACTCCACTGCTCTGTGGTATAGCGCCATCTATGCGATATTCCTTTCAACTTAAAAAGACTCTCATAGATGGGGCTGGGCAGCGGAGCCAACTGTTGCAACTTCCGTTCGTACTACCGTGACGTTTCACTTGTCCTGAGATAGGTCCCCATCCCAAACGAGCGTTAAAGGTCTTCGCTTCAATGAAAGTATAGAATAGTTAACTTTAAAAATTACCGGCAGCAACGATTGGAGTTAATCGGTATCGGAAACTACATAAGTCGATTCACTAAGAAAACGATGGTGAAATTGAAAAAATTAAACTTCTCTGTAGATTTTGAGGTAACAAATTTTAAAAATTGCATGGGCATGGCGAAAAAGTTGTTTTTCTTCGACCTTGGTATCGCGTTGTTTTAACGAATCTTTTTTATGGATTGCATGACATGTGGCATCGAGGTAGGTGTCTTAACGATTCGAGATAGGATTCTGTGATGCACGGGGATTGCGAATGCCATGTCAGCCTGACAGGAGCCTTTTCACGCCCCTTTTGAAAAACCCCAGGCTGTACTTGGGAGGACATTGGATAGGCAGGGAGTGCGTTCCACATTTTCCCAGTTCCGTGAATAAAAGACCTACAGAAACAGTTGGTACGGCTTGGTGTCCGCTTACATGGCTTCCGATACCCATTAACCCCAATCGCTGCTGTCAATGTTTTTGAAGATGTTCGGCCTTTTGTACTGTTTGATTTTGGCCGCACTGGTTTTCACCGCAGGCTCAGCTTGATAAGTCATATCAGCAGGATGTGGCCAACATTCACTTTAGTTGAGTTACAAGTTATCTCCTTCACAAATACATTTTATAACTGAAATACTTGCTTTACTTGCCTGTTGGCAAAACATTCCTAAAGTCTAGTCCTTGTACTATCTAGTCATTTGATCAACCAGAAAAAAAAACAACGTAAACGAAAAATCTCACAGGCAATGTTGCCAATCTAAACTAGATATTTTATAGTAAGTGTTGATAAAATTAAATTTGGTATGATTATTTGTGGGATCAGTCAGACTTGTAAGATAAAAGTTTGTTATTTTCTATGTAAGCACTTAATTTATGTATCAGTAAATTTAAAAATTTTGTAAATATTTAAAGTAAACTCGTATTTCAATAGAATTTATTATTAATTGGGAAATCGTCTAGTCAAACGCTTGTAGCGTACAGAAATTAACTGTAAACCATGATAAAATGTATTTAACCAACATAATTTATGTTAAAGAAAATACCAGTATTATTAAAATGAGATAATTATTTTCAGAATTATATGATCAAAGTAGCAGTGAAATATTACCATTCCTTAAACTTTATTCATCATCAGTTTAACAGTAGATTGAATTTCAATCTACCTTGACAGCATTAAAACATTATATTCATGTACTAACAACTAGTAATTAGTAAAACTGTTCATCTGTTTGTAAATAAAATCATTTGTTTAGAGCGATAGTATGTGTTATTAATCCATTTGTTAAACTATAAATAATAATAAAGTAACACAATATTTTTTTATTGCATCACTCATTCTATGTACATTATATATAATCAGTAACACTTATGGGCTGCTGTAGCAACAGAGTCAGTTTACATAATAAACACTTAAAGAAACAATCATCGAAGATTTGAATACGAAAAAAAAACTTACAGGAACTCCATTGGGCAGAAAATGTTTTTCCAGTTGGTGAATGATCCAACTAGATTCAGCTTGGCTTGGCAAAAAATACAAAACTTGCGCAAGGCCCGGATGTATTCAGTGAAGCTATGAGTGCCGTGTTCGTCACCTGCCTGGTTCATAATTCATCATCACACTGAAACCGCAAAGTAAATACACAACTAACGGGATGTAGGTAGTGCTACAGATGTACAGTCGGCTTCACAAGTGCAGTCGTCACATGGAGCTTACACCGAAGTGTTACTATTTCAGCTTTTTTAAGCAAACTGTACTAAGAACTAAAACTAAACTGAACTCTACAAAATTAAGCAAATATTCCATAATGAGGTATATTAATTTCAATAAACAAATATTCCCTTAATCCTATAACCAAGCAATTCAGAATTATTTGTAAAAAAATTATAAAAAAAAAAACATTGCGCAGTTATTTTATCCAAATGTAATAACTAAAATAATTTAACATCATCCTATTCTGTAAAAAACTCATAGCCTTAGACTTTGCAATAGTTGGACCAAAAATCGGGCTCCAGAACAGTAGTGATTATAAAAATCATAACAATCTTGTATCTGTCAGCGTTACAGCCACCGTTACAAAACCGATCGGTGTGTAAGCTTAGGTATGTATAAGGCCACACACAAACATCCGATTACAATTACGGCAATCGTACAGGTCGCTCGAAGCTCTTTTCTAGCTCAATGAAAAAGAGAGATAGAAATAAATCACACCAATACTTCAAGGTCATATGTTACGAACATGTGTGCACTTCTGTCAAAAACAGCTTTCACGTTTAATACTAAAATTGATAATTAATACGTTTACCGGAACGGCAACTGTCTGTATGAGCACAGCCTAACTGTAAAATATTTCTATTTGATTTTGGCTTCGGTTATACTTGTCCAAGTGATTACATTAAGTGCCTTACAGATACTAATATTAACCTGTTGACTGCCACATTATAATAATGCCGACATCCGCGGGCTCCCAAACCATTTACGCCGCACTAAACTCAAGATATTTCGTAAAATAATTAAGCTAGATCAAAAAAATGTTGCCTCGTAAAACTAAAATAAATTAATTACAAAACAATAAGTGAGGATTCACAGAATTTTTAGAAGCACAGACGGATTTTTTGAACTCCCGGAAAAACAAAACACACCCAACATTTTTTCCGAATTTTTTCTAACCTAAAATTGACAATTCGAATGCACAAATTATATAGCATTGTGTAGGAAACACTGCCACTAAGAAGCCACAATTGTATTAAAACTTTGTGATTTGAATCCAATTCACAAATAGATAAAGAAAACCAAGGAATCTACAGTCAAAAAATGACAAGAAGTTAGAATATATTTTTTTCTGTTTGAGGGTTAAATTGTGTTCAATGTCAATGGAAACATGTTTTAACCTTCTATCGAACATGCTCTCTCTTTTTTAAGAAACATTCACTGAAATACCACTAGACTAAAATGTGCGTGCATATAATGCCTGTTCCACGCGGAGTAGTTGGGAGATGGCAGATGTAGGAGTAGGTGCAGGTTAATAGTATCTTTGTGATGAAGGAACCAGGGATACCCATTCGACACTTTTCATAGAATTGTGAAGCTTGTGCAACAGATCTGCCACCAAAACGATAAGGAGCCCAATATTCAACTTAGAGAAGTTCATAAACAAATTCTATAAAATTATAACTACACTGGTCTGGTGCCTTGAAGTTATCGATTCAGTAGGTTTTGTACCTGTAACTGAACACTCTCGTTCCGCGGTCCTTACCTTAAGCTTCGCATAACCCTAAACAACACGTAGGTACAATGGACCGCTTTGAGTTCTCAATGCGGATAATGACCCACTCCCCCACTAACACAAGAGTCTGGGCAGAACGGATGGCAGGTCATCTAGTCACTCAGGTTTGCGCGAACCTTTAATAATTTTTAGCCCTTTTGCCAGAATAGTCTGGCAAAAGGGCTTAAAAAAAAGGGTTTAATCTGTCTAGACAGATTAAACCCTTTCGATTGTATAAAGGCACAAATCTGTCAATCAAAATGCACCCTGACACACAGCATATTTAGTTACGTTTTTCACGGACGTACAACGGACCGTCTAGAGGTCTCAGTGCGAAGAATGGCCCACCCGCCTTCCCAAGAGGCTGGACAGCAAACAAACAAACAAACAAACAAACGTTTTTCACGGGTTCATTCATTTGGCGACATTGAATAGATTGAGTGAGCCACATATGGGTACAGAAAAATAAACCATTTATGGAACATTTTGCTTTCTATTTGTTGACCAATTATCCATCACTGCAGTTGAAAAGGTTAATAGTGCAACTGACTCAATCGATAACTTCAGTGATATTAACTTTCCCGATAGAGTGCACGGCCTCGACTCCGCTGAGATCCTCGATGTCGTCCTCGACCGAGGGCTCCGGCTTCGGAGCGGTCTCCACTTGGGGCTGATGGGGCTCCGTGCGGGGGAAGTCGAGCTTGATCCACGATCCTGGCTCCATCTTCTTAAGCTTAACCTCCAGCTTGGACGCCAACATGGAGGCGCTACTCCGCTCCACGTTCACCATCTTCAAATGTTAGAAAAATGGAATTTGTTAGTAATTATTGTTTTGCGGGGACGAACCCCATAATTCATTCAATCATTCTTTTATGCTTTAGAACTCTTTAAAATAATTGTAGTTCATGCTTGGTGCCAAACTTTATATATTCTTTCTTATTTTGGAGGTTCTAGATTTTTGCAGTTCCATCGATATTATAAAATTAATATAATTAATCTGTACTAACCCCTCTAAGCTCCAAGTCCAGATCAAAGGAAGCGTCGCCGTCCTGAGGGAATACCAGCTTCGTGTTGAGGCGGATAGGGTTCAATTTGACGTAGCTCCTTGTGGGATGGTACTGCTTGGCGTAGATGGAGACAATCACATATTCAGGGGTCTGATGCCAGTCCCATCTGCATTTAATGGTGCCTTGTTCTTGGGTCTGCAATAATTTGTGCAATATTTTTTTACAAAATACATACCACAGTTGGTGTGTACCTTTGCCGCTCTCACACCCCTCCAAGCATTATGAATGCACTGATGAAGGTCCATCTGTATTAATACGAAATTAACTAGGACGTCTGAAATTATTATACATAGTTTTTCAGCATTAAATGAATGCTTGCACTGCGTACATGTTTTGACAATATAACATCAATTGTTGAATACATTAATTCTCAGCAAATGTAACTGCCATTGGGGCAGAAATACTAAAAGTCACTAATTCCGCAGAAATGTCTTATATTTTTTATGGAAACTGATATGGACGTCCTGCTACCTACATATAACCATAATGTAAGAGAGCATTGCACCTTTCTCCTGTCAGAATAAAGTATCATACATATCAGTTTTTCCTTTGGTAGTTTTGCCCTACCCACCTCTTTCTTCCATTTGTGAACGCCAATCGTGCAACCCGGCTGACTCAAGAAAGTGTTGAAGTCGGTGGTCCGCTTTTGGCAGCAGGACCAGAACTTGAGTCCCTCGTGGAAGATCGGGCAGCCAGGGTGGTACGTGCACGACGCGTCGTTGGAGTGGGCGCCTTCGTAAGATGCGCTGCAGCCACCGTTCTTGCAAGGCGTGCCGATTGTAACTTCACTGTCAAGTTGCATTTTTATTTGTATTTGCTCTACTGTAAAAACTGTAATACATACAAGAGTCAAACTTGTTGTGATTATAGTGCAAACTCTAAAGTAAAACAACAAATTATAATAAAAACCAGCCAACTACGTGGTGGTACGTAACCCTAGGTGTGCGATTTAGATTTTCACATGGCTGTTTTTTTTTTTTGTAGTATAATGTAATAGCACAATAATGTATTGTGTGTTGTTTTACTTTGATGGTTGCCCTTGCAATAAGGACAGGCAACTGATACGGGTGATCTAGTGTGCGGAGCTACGCTTACCTGTGGTGCACACAACCGGTCATCGTGGTACTTTGTACGAGTATTATATGTTCTGTGTCTGAATTTCTGTAATGAATTCGCAGTTCTAATAAGGTTCATGCGTTTAGAAAATGGCAATAACTTCATCTCAGACCTGCCGTTCTACCGGTGTTAACTCATTCGCTAACTCACACAAATACTCGCATATTCAACCAATAGCCGCGACGGATGCCTCACTGAACGCCTTCTGATTGGTAGAGTGAAATTGTTTCTCATACTCACATCGGCGTGTTTGTAATGCCGGTACAGGGGCTGATCTTTGTTTTGGCTGTTTAATTTTTGATACTGCAGCCAGGGGTGGCAGTTTTAGCTGCAAACTAATTCCTCAGTCATGAACCTTCATTTCGTCTCAACCTACCCGAGCTACCCTATGTGATCTGAGAAGGTGCAAGGACATCTAACTGCAGCCCACCGTATTATACTTCAATGCAAACACTTCATACCCAGAATTAGTATCAACGGTTGTTCTGACAGTAGCGTTCGTCGCTGCCTGGAGGAGGGAGTCTGCGATGGTTGGCTGCAGTGCTACGAGGGGAGAGTGGAACGGAGGCCTCTTGAGCTCTGAGGGCACTATGGGCGCGGGTGTGGGGCGCTGCGTCGCTTCCTTCTCTAGTTCTTTGTCTACTTCAGGCTTGACGGGCTCGGGAGGTTTCTGCAAAATCAATACAATTATTTTGTTTTTTTTTTTATGGAAACGGACACGGTTGGCTACATCACCTACAACATCCGTGATGTCAGCCCATAACACCGGGTGAACTAGGTGCCATGTCAGTGCCTCCCTTCATTTCATAATTGCACCTATTCGTAGGGTCTAACGGTGCCCATGGACATTCAGTGATGCATGGAAATTGCTATAATGCCATGACAACCTGACAGGAGCCTTTTACACTTCATCCAAAAGACTATACTACTACTATCTTAACTAAAAGGAAAATTAGTTACTGTGCAGCGCGTCAACCACCATAATATGATTTTTTATACTACTACGACGAAGCCAAACTTTGGAAATAGTTTTTCTTCAAACCCCTTCGAGTGGGGTATCGTTGTCAAGAGCTTGAAAAGGTTATTTAAAAAACACGAATACGAAAAAACTAAGATAAAAAGGAAAATTTATCGAAAATGCTGCAGTCGGACGCGTAGAAGGATTCAAATAGATCGATAGCGCGACTACAAAATTTTCTACTGTTTTCCGTTATTTCCTTAGTTGTTTCATAGTTGGGTTTTACAAAATTTTTATTTTATTTTTTTTATCGACACAACAAAAAAAAACATACAGACGAATTGAGAACCTCCTCCTTTTTGGAAGTCGGTTGAAAAGGTGTATTAATCAATTAAACTCTAAAATGATATTCATAATAGTAGTACTAACGATGTTGGAGTGCGCGGACAGGGCACACCCCTTGATGTTGAGGAATTCAGTGAAGTCCGTACACTTCTTGTTGCAGCACGTCCAGCCTTTGTACGCGTCGTGGAAGAACGGAGTGCCGGGGTGGTGTCGACATGCATCTACAATCATAATGTTCACTAAGTTATCATTTGTTGTAAATATTTTCTGTGAAAAGCTAATGTTTAGATAGACAGTCAGTCAGTCAGCGTGTATGCGTCCACTGCTGGACATTATGCCTCTCCAATTTTCAGTCCGCCCGGCCTTCAGCATAACGGAACCACTGATTTTTACCGACATACTTGATGTTGTCGTCCCACCTGGCGGATGGTCTTCCCACCATCCGTTTACCTGTCCACGGCCGCCAGTATAGGACACGGTTACTCCAATGGCCGTTGTCTCTTTCTTTTTCATTTGGATAGATTGTTTCATATTATAATAAAAATCTGCTTCTATTACCAACAAAATGTGTGCGTATTGATACCATGACTCATTACTCGTAGAAAATATTATTTTAAAGCACTTTTGTACATTTCTTTAGGATGACACTAAAACGTAAACACACACATACCTATATCAAAATAATTTATTTTTATAAATTGGGTGAATCAACTTTTTCTTGTAACGTAAAAACCAGCTGCAAAGACAAATACAAAAAAAAAGTTTATTACAATTTATTACTTAGTTGAAAATCAATAAAGTATAAAATACTTAGGTTGATAGGCAATTGAAATAACAGAAGAGAACTATTTAAAATAAAACATTAACCAAATGTTTAGGGGTGACCACGGGACAATTTTGTCCCCAGTTTTGTATGGAAAAAAGGGGTTGTCCCCAGGGTAACCAATACTTTTTTATAAATTACTCAAAATTCTTTGTGCAGCTTCTTTCTAATTAATCAATTACTTATCTGAGAGTTGCTGTAACTATTAAAATAAGGTGAATTTATCAAGATAATATCCTGTTTTCAGACAGGTAACCAAAACAAGAAAAAGTTGATTCACCCAATTACAAAATGTTCCATTTTTTTTAAATGGAAACTGACACGTTTAGCTACATCACCTACAACATCCGTGATGTCAGCCCATAACACCTTGGTGAACTAGGTGCCATGTTAGTACTTCCCTTTGGTCATGCCGGCTTCACTGAACTGGACGGAAAACACAAACTATTTACATGGCCGTTTCGAACGACCTTTCATTCAGTGCGGTGGTACCAGCCTGGGCGGGTTAAACCCTACCACCTAGTAAGGTAAGAAGGGAAGGGACCTACAGTTTTATGTGGAATTCGAATCACGGCCAGACTCCAACTATCGAACGGTCATCCATCCAAGCTCTGACCGCGCCCAGGTGTGCTTACGATCACGAACACCATTCGACCGATCACCACTGAGCTACCGAGGCTGACAAATATGGGTGGCTCCTTAGATGATCAATAACAATACCATAATGTACACGTGGATGATCACAACCACCGATATATCCGTGCGAGGCGAACATGGCGTGTTCGCACGCGCGTGCGAACACATGGCTCTTGGGCATGTGTTCGCACATCGCACATTGCATGTTAGGGAACGCTTAAGGTAAACACACCTACAAATAATTCCAATCTCGACAGCTCTCAAACTGAAAAAAAAGGGACATAGGTATATAATTTTTTACTCAAGGTTCTTGTTCTTTATTTCTTTGTGAATGGGATTCAATGGCCTTGTACTTACGTTATTCGACGTTTAAGTGGCAGCATTCTTCACCTACAAATTGGTATAGATGATTTATTGTAAAGGAGAATTTTCAAAATTTTAGGTTAGAAATAATTTGGAAAAAATGCTGGGCGTGATTTGTTTTTCTTGCAGTTCAAAAAATCCATTTTGCGCTTCGACTAAGTGATAATAGTAATAATAGTAAAATTGGCCAAAGCTATTCTAACCAAATCACAAATCACAAATATAAAATATTTATCAAGTATTTTCACAAATATGACTTGTTTTGTTTAGAAACCTTGCCAAAAAAAAGTCAGAGAAGCGCCGCTTTTCTGTGTGTTTCAGGAGCACGCGGTAGCCTGCACTGTACAAGGGCGGAAAGTTCTGGAACCGAAACCGACCAACCTTCGGCATTGTTGTTGGGGTCAAACTTCTGTCCGCACCCGCGATTGTAGCACGCTACTAATTGCGAATCATCCGGCATCGTAACACACAACACTGTAAAACGGTGGAAATGTAAGTAATACAATAAAACGGGGGCGAAATCTGAGAAATTTTTGTTAAAAAATTCTTTTATCTATTTCACTCCGTCCGCCTTGTCGCCGTCATAGATAAATAATACTCTTTGGGCGACGGACCCAAAGAGTATTAAATCGATAGTACATCGATCTGTCAAAGTCTGTCAGTCTATCAGCACGACGCTATCAGTCATAGACTAAAGTGAGTGATACACGAACGTAAAATCCGCAGCGGATTTTCTCTTTCTAAAGCCCTATGTACATTATTTACTGCCGCATACTGTACTTGTGGCTTGTCGTGATTTTTCGCATGTATTTTCAGTGGACTTAGAACCAGCGCGAGTATTTTACTAGTAGCTCGTCGCGGCTCGAAAGTTTGTCGACGCGCCGCCGAGTCGCAAGCCGCTACTTTGCTCCGTTCGTCGCGTGCGACAGACAGACGGATGTGAGCGATGAGGTGTGCATGCAGACTTTTAACGTATACGGGTGGCATATTTCCAAAGTCTAGTAGGCGAGTTGACGGTAAATTTAAATTTTGGAAGTACTTTCGAAAATAAAGTTTTTTTAGTGGTTATAAAAAAATAACCATAACCTAATTTTAACACCCTAACATTGCAAAAATATAAGTAAAACAAATTTTGGCAAAAGGGACACGAACCCATGGTCGAGATCGAAAAAATAAAAACCCTACACTCTACCACTGAGCCACGAAATCACATAAACGACCAAACAAATATCGGATTCAGTAGGTTCGCTGGGGGAAATTTAAATTTCCCGCCAAACTGGCATCGACGAATCAGAGCAACTCGCCTACTAGACTTTGGATATATTATGCATACGGGTGTAAAAATAATGACTGATTTCATAATCTACTCGTATGTGTTAGTGACCAGTCGATCGCATGTCTGACTATGGGCACAGATTACTTAATAGTTACTTCGTAACAGATAAATCACTCCATAGAAAAAGTTCCTACCTTCGGGCTTTAATAGCCTACCTTTTAACGTCGCCAATGGCTGCGTGCGAAAATGTGTAAAAATGTGTGTCGAGTGTAAAGTGATTATTGCTTTGCAGCTGCGCGCAGTTTCGTGGGCTAGCGTGTAGGCATGCCTCGCGCGGCTGACGAATTTTTACTGAATTAGACCGCCGCCGGCGGCCCGTCGGGCGGTAGGTAGTTAGCGCGTGCAAGTAGGTACATAGAGTGCGTGAGGCCTGCTAGAGTGGGTGATCGTCCGACGGTTGAACCTGGCCTTGGTTTTAATTCTACGTAAAACTATGGCCCCCTTACCTTCTCTTCACTATCGTCGTCGGTTTGGTTCCACCGCTACCGCACTCCGCACTGAATGAAGATCTGTCGAAACAACTTTCGTCAAAGCACGACCATGCACAAGCACTGACATGGCATCTAGTTCACTAAGATGTGATGGGCTAACATCACGTGTTGTGTTGATATAGCCAATCATGATCGATTCCAACAAAAAAAAAACGAGTGGGCTGTGTCGGAGACACGGCGCAGATTCGTGAATTTGATGAAGATCTCATCGATACCTATCCTTGCTTGTCCCACCACATGAATAGTTTTGGAGCAGAAGTTTTCGAAAAAAAAAATCTTATCGAGTTCTATCATTTTCTCCAGCGGATGAGTAGTTGTGGATCAGTAGTATAATTAGAGCAAGTAAATGTAAGTTAAAATATTTTACAAGCTTTTATTTAACTTGCCCTGTATGTTGGTTTGTTAGTATGTGTGGGTAATTTTTGGAAGCCAAATTAGAACAATCTCCTCTTATCCTACGAAGTTAAAATTAGTGTTGGAACAGTTCCGAAGACAATTATTGACATGTAAAAAAAAATTAAAGTAATAAAATCTCGTCGAGGCCTATCATTTTCTCCAGCGGATGAGTAGTCGTGGATCAGTAGTTTCCGAGATATGCTCTCTTAAACACTTTTTTCCTTTTTTTTTTTTATACTAAGCGCGACATGTGGCGCCGAGTCACCCGTATGGTGTCTAGCGACGCCCATGGACATTCGGACGCAGGCGGGGGCTGCGAATGCCATGCCGGCCTGACAGGTGCCCATTCACGCCTCTCTTGAAGGACCCGAGACTATACTTGGGGGGAAATATGTGGGCAGGTAGAGCGTTCCAGAGTTTGCCGGTTCTGTGGAGAAAGGATCTGCAGAACCGATTTGTACGCATCCGCGGTAAGTCCAGCGTATAGGGATGCAATCCCTGCCCAGTGCGCGTTGTACGGAGGTGGAAAGGGGACGCCGGAATCGCGTTAAACAGCTCCTCCGAGCACTCCCCGTGGAATAAGCGATAGAACACGCTTAGGGCGCCGACATCCCTACGAAGTTGCAGCGGTTCTAGATCGCGGGACACGTCGGGGTCATCCACTAGTCGCACGGCTCGACGCTGGATCGAGTCCAAAGGCGCAAGCTGGTATTTGGCTGAGCCATCCCACAGGTGCGAGCAGTACTCCAAGCAGGACCGAATCTGCGATTTATACAGAAGCAGCCTTTGGCCCGGCGTGAAGTACCGTCGAACCTTATTGAGTACGCCTAGCTTTTTTGAGGCCAGCTTGGCCTTGCCCTCGATATGGCGCCGGTAATTTAGGTCGTGCGACATTTCGACTCCGAGGACCCCGAGGTGGTCGCTTAATTTAAGCGACGTGCCTTGGAAGGAAGGAGCTGGTGTGAACGCCGCTCTCTTCGCACTGAACGCGCAAACTTGTGTTTTTGAAGCGTTGAACTCGACCAAATTGCTACGGCCCCATTCGGAAATAGACCGAAGCGTTTGTTCGAGTTCAGACACAAGTCTTCGCCTCTTTTCATCCACAACTTCTCGTCTGGGTGAAGGGTGACTGGTATAGGATCCGTGTGCTGTACTGTCATCCGCATAACAATGTATGTTGCCGAGTGGCAGCATGTCATTGATATGCAGAAGAAACAGTGTGGGTGACAGCACAGATCCCTGCGGTACGCCGGCATTCACTGACATGACGTCCGACGAGCAACCGACCACTAGGACGTGAATGCTACGCCCATGTAGGAAGTCGGCGACCCAGTCGCAGAGGCCAGAAGGAAGTCCGTACGCCGGAAGCTTGCCCAGGAGCGATTTGTGCCAAACCCTATCGAATGCCTTGGCAATATCGAGGCCAATTGCCAAGGATTCACCATGTCCTTCAAGCGATTCCCCCCAAAGGTGAGTGACGTACGCTAGGAGATCACCAGCGGATCGGTTTGGCCGAAAGCCATATTGCCGATCGCTGATGAGGTTATTTGTCTCCAGGTATGCCAGGAGCTGGGCGTTGATAATACGCTCCATCACCTTGCAGAGTAGGGAGGTAATCGCTATAGGTCGGTAGTTCGAAGGGTTTGAGCGGTCGCCCTTTTTGGGGACCGCTTGAACAAATGCAGATTTCCAGGCTGCCGGCACACGGGAAGCAGAGTAAGAGAGGCGGAAAAGGCGCGTTAGCACTGGAGCCAGCTCGGGAGCACACCGTTTCAGCACCAATGCAGGAATCCTATCCGGCCCACTCGCCTTCCTGGTGTCTAGGGAGAGAAGCTCCGCCCGCACAGTTCGTTGTCGGAACTGTACTTCCGGCATAGAGTTCTCACACCTAGTTATGGATGGAGGGATGGCACCCCCATCGTCCAGGTTGGAGTTCCCCGCAAAGAGAGACACCAATAAATCGGCTTTCTCCTTTGCGGAGTGGGCAAGTGAGCCCCCAGGACACTGCAGTGGTGGAAGTGAGGAGCGGCAAAAATTCGATTCGACAGATTTGGCGAGAGACCAAAACTCACGGCTCACAGTTGGGTGCTGGTTCAGCCTATCACCAACTCTGCCGATATGCTCGAATTTGGCCCTGGCAATAGCCCTCTTGCAGGATCTGGAGAGGCGGTTGTATTCTTTCTTCAGTTCGGATACATTAGGATCACGTTTGGCACGAGCGCACGACCATGCACGATAAGCTGCGCCATTAGCTGCGACAGCTTCAGCACAGTCGCGGTTGTACGAGGGCTGGCTTTTACCACCGAGGCGGACGAGGGCGCTGGGAATAATTTTTTATTCTGAAACGGCTGAACCGATTTTGAAACTACAACTATTTCAAAAAGAGCAAATTTTTCTACGAAAAGAAACAAATTACAAGTCGATCTGACTAGTAATTCAGGAGTTATACGCATTTAGCTATTGATTTTCGAAGTTTTCGAAGCCCTTTTTCTCTGGGCCATATTTATAGAAGGGATCGATGTACAACTCTTGGGTATGTCGTCTTAGCAAGTCGGAAGAATTACCTTTAGGACGATATGCCTCACCTTCCTTTAAACCTTTAAAAAAAATTATCTCGTCAAGACCTATCATTCCTCCAGCGGATGAATAGTCGTCGATCAGTAGTTTCCGAGATATGCCCTCTCAAGCACTGTCTTCCTTTTTTTTCGAAACGGCTGAACTGATTTGAAAAAAAAAACAATTTTTCTACGAAATGTAACAAATTGCAGTTCAGGAGTTATAAGCAGCATTTATAGATTTTCGGAGCCTTTTTTCTAAAGGCCATATTTATAGAAGGGTTTGATGTACGACTATCGGGTATGTCGCCTTAGCAAGTCGGAAGAACTACCTTTAGGACGACATGCCTCACCTTCCTGTAACTCTTAAGCCGCGTCTCCTCCGCATGTTTTTTCGAAACATTACACAAAAACATTTGTTTTAATACAAATTTGTATGGCCACGTCCCAATGTTTCGATGTTTCTGCGTAATGTTTCGAAAAAAACATTCGCAGAAGACGCGGCTTTATAGTTTTCGAGATCTAAGTCGCCAAAAGTAAGTAAATAATTTTCGTAACGCAACTTTTTGTAAAAAAAAACTCCGGCAGCAGGATAAAGACGTTTCATTAAATTCACGTCAAAATCCAACATCGAATTTCCTATCTGTGGCGTCGAACAATGAAAATGTACAAGCTAAGCTTAGGCCTAAACACCATTTCTTCTCTCGACGACAGCTTGAAAAATGAGTCGAGTCTTTGTGTCTCAGCGATTGGGAGCCGAGAAGTGCGCGTCTTACCTATATGTTTACGGACTTTCTTACGTTCGTGTATCACTAGCCTTTTGACTCAGTGCGCGCGTGTGTGTGTGTGTGTGTGTGGCGTGTGTCATTATTATAGTCATTAATCATTATTCATTAGTTCATTCGAGTAGTTCAGTCCAAAGAATATAATTCTACTAGGGCGCCAAGGCAACCAAGGAAATTGTTTATTAATACTTCATCATCAGCCTGTATCGGTCCACTGTTGGACATAGGCCTCTCCCAAGGCACGCCACCACACGCGGTCTTCCGCTCTTCTCATCTATCCACTCCCGGCTAGACTACGCGGGACGGATCTCGGCGTGTCGTCGCCGCAGCGGGCGACCCGCCACGCGAATACACTATACAAGTACGGTGCGGGTGCGAGGGAGAACACCGACGAACCGCTGCGGCGGCGACAGTGTCGCCGCCGCAGCGGCCGCAGCGGCGACACGCCGTGATCCGCCCCGCGCATTATACCTAGGTCGTCTGTCTGTCCACCTAGCCGGGGGGCATCCCAAGCTACGTTGAGTCTGGCACATGAGAGAACAAAATTGAATCTTGCGCTATAATCAGCTGTGATGTTTTGGAGGTTAAAACAAAATAACCAGGGTTAATATAAAGAAGATGCGTCGCTACGCGACGATGTCGTTGCGCGACGCATCTTTTATATATTAACCCTAACCTAATGTTGAGGCGGTGTATGTCGTTTTTGTTACGTTTCGTTTCTGCCACTTCGAGTTTACAATCAGCTGTTTATAGCGCAAAAGTCAATTTTGTTCTTTCATGTGCCGCTGCCAGCTACGTTTGCTTGTACGTGGCCTCCATTCGAGCACGCATCTACGCCTACCCCATCGGTTGTCGGGTCTGCGACAGATGTGCCCAGCCCACTGCCACTTCAGCTTGCTTATTTTCTTAGCAATGTCGACTACCTTAGTTTTTTGACGTATCACGTCACGTCGTTACGCATTTTATCTTCTATTATAATAATCTTTCCATAGGTACTAATACTTACCAAATTCTTACCTGGAAGAATCACTGATACCAATTGGAGAGCGAATTGAAGGGACGTCATTGTGAACCGTGCTTTGCCCTTTTATGATAGTCATTCTTCCAGTTGTCCGAGAGCATACAATTTCCTTGGCACTTCGGTTGTCCGTTTGTTCAATTATTTCGCTTTTGGTGACCGCATGATCGATGAATGATGATTGATGACGTAGCGTAAGTCATAACTTGTCTATGGTTGTTCACCACACCGAGCTGAGAGACAGAGAATACCTTGACCGGAACAAATTTTCCAAAAATGCGTTAAGTTGTATGATATTATTTAGAGACAAACCACCCAGTAATCTCAGCTCATTTCGTAAAAATTAAATAAATAATATATAATTATCAAAATCTCGTCGGTTCCGTAACTTCAAAGAGGAAAACGGAACCCTTATAGGATCACTCTTGTGTATGTCTGTCTGTCCGCCTCTCACAGCATATTTTCTCCGAATCTACTGACCGCATCACGTGTCCTTTCGATCGTAAAAAGAATACAAATATAATTTTTTTTATAATTTTAAAATGCATAGTTTAAAATACCCCAACCACCTTCCCCACCTGCTTATCTATGAAACTACTGTCTTAAATTTCTAAAAAAAAAAAAAAATAGGAAATATAGGGCCTCTCTTATAGTTTACAGGAAAACCTAAATGAAGTCATAAGGAACCCTCTCCCTCCACGCGCCGCCAGCAGGCGACAGCAGGCCCAAGGCCCAAACAGTTCCGAAGTCTTGCCTGCGTCACATTGACCAAGTCCACGCGCGTGTATTGGAATTGTTGTCGCTGACCGAGCTCTCCGAGACCCAGCGCTCGGGTTTGAGTACTCCAGGCTTCTTCGTCACTACTCCTCCTTTAGGCGCTCTAGCTGCGTCTTTTCCAGAATAGTCTGTTTGCAATTGCCAACAATTATAAAAAAAAATATTGACAATAAAATTTCTCTTAATGAAAGAATTTATGATGAAAACTTAAACTAAACGAGTAGAATTCAGTTTTCAAAATTTCACAAATTTGAAATTATTTCAAATGTGCCAGTATGCTCAAGTTGAAGTCATCGAAAGTGAACAATCCACTCGCTAGCTTGTTTTACAAATTACAAACTATCGGCAGTACCAGTACCATAAAACAAAATAGCTATAGTTACCTACCTTAAGCCGCTAGCGGTTTCCGACATTTGGAAAGTGTACAATTTACGGTTTGCCGAATAGTATTTTAGCAAATTAGAAAACGTCTATAAAAATAGTTCGCGTTT
Source organism: Nematopogon swammerdamellus (assembly GCA_946902875.1). NCBI lineage: Eukaryota > Metazoa > Arthropoda > Insecta > Lepidoptera > Adelidae > Nematopogon > Nematopogon swammerdamellus. The sequence goes on from OX336339.1 coordinate 18,316,411, forward strand.
CCGTGAGTTCAGTGTGATGGAATCACACAAGGTAAAAATATAAATATATAGTCAATAGTAATTCAAAGCTAAAATATAGAACATCAAAACGTTTCATTAAAATATTAACAAAATAATTTATATTACAATTTAACTAATCACCTAATAAATTCAAGCGTGACTGCACACTCCACTAAGAAATAAAATGGCGCGAACGGCCATTACAATACGACGCGCAATTAGACAAACAAGAAATATAATAACATCAGTTGGTTCGCATATAAAACACTATAGAGCGCCGAGGCGGGGAAGGTAGCATGAGGTAATCCTGACACGCGGTGAGAGGGGAACAATACATGGGCGCGTACGAAACAGCGGAGAGGTGAGGTAAGAAGACGCGCGTCTTGCGGGCGCGGGGACGGAGATCGTGGTATCATCACGCCGTTGGAAGCGCGGCTTGAGGTAGCGAGTCAAGGAGCGCGAGTAGTGATTATTACGCTGCGAGTTGATAGTATGAAAGAATGAATTATTGTCAGGACACGAGCGTGACACGCTCATACTGCGGGGCCACCGTACGTTTTGTTCCTACGTATCAGAAACGTGTCAAGCACATACTAATAATTTATTTTATCTCCATACTAAATTTGTGTCAGGACACGAATGTGTCATGGCCATACTGTGGAGCTACGGTTCGATTTGTTCCTGTGTGTCCAATTCGTGTCGAGCCCATACTAATAATCTAATTTTATCTCCATACTAAAATAGTATCAGGACACGAATGTGACACGGCCATACTACGAGACCACCGTTCGATTTGTTCCTGCGTGTCACAACCGTGTCCAGCCCATACTAAAAATTAAATTCTATCTCCATACGAAATTTCGCTCTGTGACACGAACGTGTCACGGCCATACTACGAGGCAACCGAGCGCTTTGTTCCTGCGTGTCAAGAACGTGTCACGGCCATACTAAGAGGGCGCCGTTCGATTTGTTCCTGCGTGTCCGATTCGTGTCGAGTCCATACTAATGATTCAATTTTATCTCCATACTAAATTTGTGTCAGGACACGAATGTGACACGGCCATACTATGAGGTCGCTGGTCTATTTGTTCCTGCGTGTCTGGAATCTGGACATGACGGAGTTTATGGGAATTTGAAGTTTCGTGATCTGTGTGAAGATATCGCACAGGGTCTAAAACTATTTTAATAATTATTTATTAGTGATTCAAACTAAAACACTAAACATTTTATAAAGGGAAGAGTATATAAACAAAGTACCAGTCATTATACAAAATCATTAAATAAAACAAAACAACGCTTCATTGAGTATGACGCCAACATTCATTTTACGCATAAATGTTCAAATAAATATCCGTTGGAGCGTGCGCGCGGGGCGGAGAGAGGTATGAGGTAAACAAGACAAGGGGCGAGGTGTTACCGAGCTGCGGGCGCGCGTGGGCCGCGGGGCGAGGCGGAGCGACCTGAGGTAATTTGTCAAGCGGTGCGGGAGGGGTTTTCGTTAAGCGATGTTAGTATGAAGGAATGGTTTCGTGTCCTGACATGAATAATACACGACTATGCTAAGGAGATTTCGATTGGTTTCTGCGTGTCCAGGTTCCGTACATGATTAGTATTATCAAACACGGAAGATGGTATCACGTATGTACAGAAATTAATATATAGACAATATTAAACAAAAATATATAAATAAAACACTCCGTTATGGCGCTAAAAGTCGACTTATTAATAGAGCACATGTAATAACATCAATTAATTTATATAACAAAAGCAACAGTTCTCTGCATGCGGAGATGCACAATGGGTGCGGGGAAGTGGTGTTAAAACCACCGAAGTAGAGGTAAAGCGCATCGCTGACGAGCGAAACAGCTTTAGGTACCATGTGGAAGGTACGAAGAGGGTTTGTTTTCCCTCCAAAATCGAATTTATATCGTGTCACAAACGTGTCCAGTTCATACTAAAATCATAAAATTATCCTCCATACAAAATTACGAGTCCGGACAGAAACGTGACACGGCCATACTACGAGGCAGCCGATCGATTTGTTCCTGCGTGACACAAACGTGTCCAGCCCATACTAAAAATCAAAATTCAATCTCCATACAAAATTGCGCTCCGTGACACGAACGTGTCATGGCCATACTAGGAGGCCACCGTTCGATTTGTTCCTGCGTGTCAGGATTGTGACACGAGGAAAGATTATAAAAGGAGAGGGAGGGGAGCGTGGGGAGTTCAGTCTGTTTTGGGAGTCGAAGGAGACGGTCGTGCGTATTTAGCGAGAGTCCAGGTACGAAAGTTAGTACTGCTCCGCTCGCGTGAGTTTTCGAATAAGTTCGGGAAAAGAAGTATCGCTCGGCTTCGCTCGCGTGTATTTTCGATTGGGTTTTCTTAGTGAATAATTTCACTCGGCTTCGCTCGCGTGTATTTTTGATTGGGTTTTCTTAGTAAATGGATTTGGTAAAGAAACCGGTGAATGGAATTAGTTTAATTTCGTGAATATTAGTGTGGGAACTTCTGTAAAGCTTTCGGAGTTGCAAATGAAGGTTGAGCTGGATTTTGTAATTTTGGGGGTGATATAGGGGTTTTCAACTAGTTTTACGGAAAATATTTTGGATGTTCTTTTTGAGCCTTTTGAGTTCTGGATGAAGGTTGAGCTGGATTCTGGAATCTTGACTGGTGATGGAAGGACTTCCAAAGAACTTTTACAATGACACTATGTCCGAACTGGCCTACCATGAGGACTGGTACATTGGGAAGGTTTTCTTAGTACATAAATGATTTTGTAAAGAAACCGGTGAATAGAGTTTGTTTGTTTCGTAAATTTTAGTGTGGGAACTTCTGTAAAGCTTTCGGAGTTGCAAATGAAGGTTGAGCTGGATTTTGTAATTTTGGGGGTGATATAGGGGTTTTCAACTAGTTTTACGGAAAATATTTTGGATGTTCTTTTTGAGCCTTTTGAGTTCTGGATGAAGGTTGAGCTGGATTCTGGAATCTTGACTGGTGATGGAAGGACTTCCAAAGAACTTTTACAATGACACTATGTCCGAACTGGCCTACCATGAGGACTGGTACATTGGGAAGGTTTTCTTAGTACATAAATGATTTTGTAAAGAAACCGGTGAATAGAGTTTGTTTGTTTCGTAAATTTTAGTGTGGGAATTTCTGTAAAGCTTTCGGAGTTGCAAATGAAGGTTGAGCTGGATTTTGTAATTTTGGGGGTGATATAGGAGTTTTCAACTAGTTTGCGAGATATATTTTGGATGTTCTTTTTGAGCCTTTTGAGTTCTGGATGAAGGTTGAGCTGGATTCTGGAATCTTGACTGGTGATGGAAGGACTTCCAAAGAACTTTTACAATGACACTATGTCCGAACTGGCCTACCATGAGGACTGGTACATTGGGAAGGTTTTATTTTATATTAAAATATAATGGACTGTGACCTGATCATAAATTTCACGCACATAAAGGAAGTCAGTGAATAGAGTTTGTTTGATTCGTGAATTTTAGTGTGGGAATTTCTGTAAAGCTTTCGGAGTTGCAAATGAAGGTTGAGCTGGATTTTGTAATTTTGGGGGTGATATAGGAATTTTCAACTAGGTTGCGAATTATATTTTGGATGTTCTTTTTGAGCCTTTTGAGTTCTGGATGAAGGTTGAGCTGGATTCTGGAATCTTGACTGGTGATGGAAGGATTTCCAAAGAACTTTTACAATGACACTATGTCCGAACTGGCCTGCCATGAGGACTAGTACATTGGGAAGGTATTTTAAAATATAGAGAAGATTAAAAGAAACAAAACCCGATCTTTAAATTCGTAAATCCTACGTATATAAGAGTGTTTGAACCACGCGTAATTATTAAAAAAATATGTCGAATTTAAATATGTAAAATCAGTGGTTTTACCGTATTTTGATATAAAAGTATATTTTTATTAAGTGTTAACTTCGCGATTAGATTCAGTGGCGGGTGTTGTGGTTTCGTTTGAATTTATTATTTTACGCTATTCTATTTGTAATGGTGTTTTATTTAAGGTGATTTTAGTGAATCGTGTCAGACCGGTTAGGATAGTGAAATTCTAAGGTAAATTTTGTAATATATATGCACATGCAACATTATGGCTAGTTACGTTCTAGGACGTGGGGAGATTGCGTAAATCAGGTTTAAATATACCTGTATAGGTTATATAGATTATGACCAGCACACAATTTTAATAAACCCTTAAGAAAATATTCCTAATTGATTTCGGTGAAAGGAGGACCCCTGACCGCATCATTTGGAATAAAACAATTTCTGTAGGTATATCAATCGATAGCCACAGAAATGTAAACCATAACATATACACTATACACTCACAATTAAAAGCATACACTTATGCCTTTAGGGAGGACAAAAGAATATCTTTTGAACTCCAACATAACACTACGAGATTAAATTGGTAAATCTGTCTGAAGATGTATATTTTGTACAGATTAGAAAACGGGGGCTCCTAGGGACAAATAATAAATTTGTAACTTAAGTACAAATTTATCTGCGTTGGGAGTCACGGGGACTGGCGATGGATAAATATCGTATGGACAGAGGGTCCATACGAATTTAGTGGAGCCAGTTCCACAAACCCCTTCAGGGGGGGTTCAATAAAAGTTTGTATTGTTGAAGTCCTAAAATATAGAAGAAAATATAAAACAATAGATTTCATCTATTGAATAGCACAACAAAATTAAGCTATCAAGTAATACATTGATCATAATTTAATAATAACAATAACACAAACATCAGAACACTTTTCATTTCGAATTTTGGCGGGTCTCACAAGCTCGCAAGCGAGGCGCGTGAGCGCGCTGTCGAAGCGTGCACATAGAACACAGAGGGAAACCAGAAGGGTTTAATGACTATAGATGAATGAGCAATTAGTTTAGTAAGTGTTTTAATGTTGATATTAGAATTTACTAGAATAGATTTAGGAAATGAGAGTTAGTACTCTGAGTTATTACGGTACACAACGGCTTTCTGAAAAGGAAGTAATAATTGGGTCCATTTTACAAGAATTATGTGTACGAATTAGCGACACTGTCTCTGACAAACCTAGAGATCACTTGAAAGCTATACGCTGGCCATATTTCGATTCTTTATATTCTAGTTGTTCTAGAGCTATAGAGTTGATTTTTGATAATCCTGCCTTTTAATATCTAAGGTAAGACAATAGGTATAGCGGCAGAGGTTATTACATCAGTCAGTGTAGCCGGAACGGATAAGGGGAGAAACACCACTGCCATCTCACTTGTGAACCGGGTGTAATGGGCTGTCATCACATCACGGATGTGGGTGTTGCAAACCGCGTGAGAGCTATATTTGAATCTTATTAGATGAGGAAACCTGTGGTGATAAGCAAATCTGGTCGAATTGGGACTACCTGTATATTCGGAGATGCGGGTCAAAGAAAACGAAAAAATTCAACAACTGGAAAACATGCGCGCTGGCCAACAGTCCCGCGAATGTTCCAACAGTCCGTGAATTTATTCTAGAAATTCTATTTTCATCTATCCGAGAACTGATTTGTGTTCACTAATCCAAAGATTATTGTTGAAGCCATCAACAAAGCGTAGGTTCATAAGTACCTATTTAGTATTATCTGTTACACTGGTTAAACATCCATTAGTTAGAGCATAAACTCATACTGACTGAGTCATTCTAAATGCATGGGATGGTGCATCTCCCAAAGAGCCATCTGACTCATATCATTTTTTCACAAGCTCAACATTACCCCTCCAGATGCCGTTCCATTCTCGCCGGGTCCACAGAGATTCGATTCGAATGCCGCCGCTATCTTAGGAATGCGCACTAATCTTCGCTCCAGCACTCGGCACCCGCATCTTTTGACACAGACATAGAGAAACAAAGCGAATTTTATCATGTCCAGAATCTTCGCCTCCCAGGGTGGCCGGTTTCGACGAATTTATGTGAGTCGGGAGACATAATAAAGTCTTTAGAGTTTTCTGTAACAATGTTAATATTTTAGCACTCAAAAACGCTTCGGTGTTCGAATGAACTGTGAAAAAGATAACATTCCTGTCGAATTCCTTTGCCTACGACTTGCCGTTACAGCTAACTAGAAGGGAGATCCATTTTGTGAATGGAAAAGCAGTAAGTGAGTACTTGCTGTTTTATTTCCTTGATAAGATGACAATTAGGATGCAGAAGGCAAAGCCTCGCTTAACTCTAAACATGAAATCCCGTGAAAGTTTTAGAATAGAATAGAAACGCTTTTTTCCACACAATTGAAAGAAAATATACGAAAATAAATAATAAATACGGGAGCAAAGGCGGGCTTATTAATGCAAGTGATTTCTTCCAGTCAACCCTATATAGTTATTTAATATAATATTGTAACTCATAAATGATTAAAGCTTATTGATATAGAAAAGAGCTTTTTATTTAGAAATGCTAGGGAAAGTTGGTCAAGATCAGTAGGCAATGATGTAGTCGGGCGTGTAGTAGAATTCGAATAGACGCGAGCCCGATGACAAGTATTTTGTACGGCTCTTCATCTATTTTCCTTGTTATTTCCTTCGTTTTACGTAGTCGGGTTCCTAGAAAGTTAATTATGTAACTAATAATTTTTCTTTTCTTTTATTGCTACCTAGATTTTGCTTTAGTTGCTGTTTAGGGTTTTACCTTTTTGCTCACAGTTAAGGCCGCCGATGACGTAGCCTGATGATGTATAGCCTAAAACCATATTAAGTGGCAGAATGTAAGGGGACATCCATTAATCACGCACTTTCTCTGCATGCGCTGCACACTGCGGCACCGTGCAGCGCCGAAGTGTGCTTCTGGAGCTTTGCATGCGAAGCAAAGTAGACACCACATGTCTTACAGTATCTTTTAGGGATGGTTTGAGCTTTCTCCCTAAAGAGATGGGCAGTACAAGTCGTATGGCATCTTCGAGTAGCTAGCATGTGTCGGGTATACTGTAAGGCATTGACGAAGTAAGAATGATGCGAACGGCATCCCATCAGCGGCAAAAACCACTCGTTTTCGCTTCGCGCTGCCGCCGCCGCCGTACTGTAGAACCAAAGTGTAGAACTTTGCGCAAAGATATACAAACAATGGTACGAAACGAGCTCCAAAGAATGTTGCGGTCTCTCAAAAACTAAACACGCTCCAGCTCAAGCTGTTAGTGTTTAAAATAATAAAAAAATTAAAAAAAGTTGACGTGAGATTTTGCCAGACCCCTCCCCCCCCCCCTTTTTTTGCTCACGTGATTAATGGATGTCCCTAACAGTGAAAACCGGATGTCGTTGGAAAACCGTAAGTAAATCGACAAAGTGTTTCTCGAGTTAAAAGGATATTGATAATATATTGACGTAGGCTACACGGCCTCGGTCGCGCCCACAGAGCATCAAACACCTACCGCGCGCGCCCCCTACTAGAGACGCCCTAAGCGATAATATTTGAAACCCAAAAACTACACGCAGTGCTGCTAGCGCTTCGTATTTGTGTGCGTGTGCTAGTATCGACACTACACACAAAGAGGAGCAAGTTAGGCACACCCACAAAACAAATGCACACGCACAACACACATATGTAAGTCATAGGCCACGCCCACAGGCTTCAACGGCGTTGTAGAGAAATCGCGCTCAGGGCGCCTCTAGGAGGGGCGCGCGCATTTGACGCTCTGTGGTCGCGCCCGTAGAAATTTCCCTTTTAGTCTAGGAAAGGAATCTAGTGGACGCCCACATATGTAAATTCCTCAGTCCATTTTGAATAATTACACAATATTATATTCTTTAAACTACTACAAAAAAAAAATCAAGCGAATAATAATCAAATAAACATTTCAAAAAGAAAGAATTATTTAATCTTAGAGGCATCCGGGTGTGCGAAGCAATAGTGAGGTGCGGGCGGGGCGCGCGGTCGCGTCGCGATGTCCGCCCGTTCCTTTCCTACACTATTTATTTATTAGGATAGAATTTAATCATCGTGGCCCATTTGAGGCGGCATACATATTGGTTTTTAAATTACCGTGGTTGTTAGACATTATTTTAAATCAATCAGCTTTACTCACGGTTTCACTCCGAGCTATGTGGCTCGACGTTTCGGGCCAAGCGTATGGCCCATCTTCATGGAGCACTCTGCCTTGTGCGACGGTTGGCAGAGAACTGTCACATCTTCGTCCGTCGTTGACGAACATTGTAGCCGTGGCCAGTGCGGGTAGTTTCCGTAGACGAGGGTTCAGGTGCGTTCCGGATCTCGGCGGAGAGGCAGAAGGCGCTGTCCGGCTGGTCGTGTCCGTCGTGTCTTCTTCTCTTGAGCGGCGCTATGACTGGGTTCCACATCGGCGACAACTTGAAGGCGTCCTCACGGTTGAAGTTGTCGTGCTTCTTGATTTCGATGGACTCTCGGACGAGTCGTGGGACGTGTCGTGTTTCAGTCGCAAGAATTTTGACCTGATCGAACCTAATCCAGTGGTTCGTTCCGGAGTCCATGTTATCGCACAGTCGCACACTGCCGATTTGTTGGAGTCCAGTTGTCTCGCCGCTCTAATGTGCTCCGAGACCCGCGTCGCTACGCTCGTCTTCGTCTGCCCGATGTATGACTTTCCACAGCTACATGGGATTTGGTACACGCCGGCAGACTGGAGAGGCAACTTATCCTTTACCGAACGTAGCATCTGGGATACTTTTTTGTAGGGAGTAAACACAGTGCCAATGCTGAGTTTCTTCAGTCTCCTCCCTATTTTATCCGTCAGTCCACGGACGTACGGTAAAAATGCTCTCTGTCTGTCGGCGCGTTGCACGGGTTGATATGTCTTTTCGTGTGGCATCAGTGCTTTTCTGCTGTAACCGTTTTGTTTTAGTGCGCTCGTGATCGTCTTTCTTTCGCTGTCGATGCTGTTATCATCACAGATGCGTTCTGCTCTCTGTACCAGGGCCCTCGCCACCGAATGTATCTGCGCGGGAGCGTGGTGTGAGGTGGCATGGAGGTACCTATTCGTGTGGGTGGGCTTCCGGTACACTGTGTGACCCAGCGATCCATCCGGCCGACGAGTCACAAACACATCCAAGAATGCTAGACCTTTGTCACTTTCGAGCTCCATGGTGTAGCTTATACTTGTGTGAGTGTGATACGTCGAGCCACATAGCTCGGAGTGAAACCGTGAGTAAAGTTGATTGATTTAAAATAAGGCATACATATTGTTTGTAATTTGGCAAAAAAAAGCCAAATTAAATTTTTAACTGCGACGCTTTTATATATATTTTACAGTCATTAGCTACGCAAATATAAACAATATTAAATAAGTTTAAGCAAGGCGAGATGGTCCTGCCTGATGTTATCTTCAATGTACTTAGTACCTACAAGGATTCGTCTGATTCATCTTCAATAATTACAATTCAAACATTGAGAAGACTTGGTTTATTCCATGTAAATGAAACTAGATGTTGGTGCACTGCACTGGAACGCACGTACGCACGCAGTCGTAGGCACAGGTCGTAGGTAAACAGAAGGGTTATTTCGCATTCGTCACGACCATAGCTCAAACTCTTGTCGATAAGCAAATGGCCCCGAATCCGAAGTTAGCGGCACGCGCTGACCGCGAGCCGCGAGAGCAGGTACCTACTAGATAACATCGTGTGTGCAGTGCAGTAGATTACGAGCACCTACATATACCTACATCTGTTTATTTGTACATGTAGATACACGTGTGTAAACAATTCATCTGAACATCGTGCGCGTCGCGGTCAGTTTGCATTATATTTATATTTTGTTAGTGATTGTGGAGACGTAGAAAGAAAGAAATAATTAAAATAATACTTACATTAATTTGCCAAAATAAATTAAAATGATAAAACAATTATTAAAAATAGAGCAAAAAACCCCGACTGCGTAAACACCAACTATGTAAAAAGAAGAAAAAACCCCGACCCTTAAAAAGTCAAAAATAATTTCCGCGGACCGCTAAGTAAATTCCCGTGCAGCTGAGCTTTTTTATTTTATTTACTCAGCTGTCCCCCGACTCCTTTAAGTAAATAAGCGGACCTTATTTTTGACTTTTTAAGGGTCGGGGTTTTTTTTAAATTTGTAATTTAACTTTTATTTCAAGCTGCAATTCGGTCCACTTTTTAAGATAATAAATTTTTTGATTACTTACAAATGGTTGTAAATTAAGACCCAGATCTCCATCATAAGGGCAGTAATATCAACTAGAATTAGGGGCACACGAAGAAAAATTAACAGATGGTTGAGGCTAGACGACGGCGCTGGCTCATTTTCTACCGAAGAATGATGAGCGCCGTGGTGGGACCAGCAGGTCTATTCTTGTAAATTCTGACAGCGGAATCAGCGCTGTTATGGCGCTTAGAGCCACTTACCAAAGCGGCTCTCAGCGCCACAACAGCGCTGATTCCGCTGTCAGAATTTACAAGAATAGGTACACTGATCCCACGATGTTTGTGGTAGATCGGCCGCATCTCCACCATCGCATTCTGGGCCCTCGTGCGCTTCCATGTTACATTATAGACCTCCTCTAATCGGCCAACTTAATAGATGTACCTAATTGTATAAATTGTTTGTATATATTACTTAATGTTTATATTATACTAACTTAATTACTTGATTACAAACATAGCTTTACTTGATTACAAGCATCATCCCGATTAAACCAACTATCTAATAAAACAACATCCAAGCAGGCCCGTCTCTTGAGTAATAGGTGCCCGGGGCAAACAAAAGCTTAGTGCCCCTCCGTCCGCTGCCGTCCCAGACTCTTAACATCATAGGTGATTTTATTTTATGCGGCGAATTTAAATTAATTCTTTGATTCCTTAGCCTCACCCTGCTCGCGCGCGTACCGACCGGGTCACCAAATTTACCTACTGTATCGTACTCGTGGCAATGCACAATAGCTAGTGTTTATTTATTATTTATATATATTTTTAAGCAAATAACTACGTCTTTTCTTTCCGACGCGTAATTTTAGAGAAAGCTTAGGCGGCGGAGGCGGCGGAAAGCCTGTGCGGCAAACGATCGGGGCGCCTGAGGCGCCCCTCTAGCGTAGGGCGCCCGGGGCGCCCGCCCCGCTCGCCCCGCCCTTGAGACGGCCCTGCATCCAAGTAAGCCCGCTACTCTACCTTTATTTCGGCGCGCGGAACAATTCGGTTTGTATGAGAGCCACATCTTAGCTCAACCGGAACTGAATTTTATTTAACCTATCCTGTGTCACGTATAGTTAAATGTGCTTGTACTAAGTTTCATCGAATTCGGATGATGGTTTAAGAGTTGTGGAGGTTCCTCATATACTTACATACAGAAAATATTTCTAAAAATCATCAATTTAGTTTTAGTATCATAGTCATAGAGTCTACAAACGCAGTATCTCATAAAACAAAGTAACTTACTCCATGACCGTCCGTTACTGTTTTATTATTAGTATTGATAAAACATTTCAAAACGAAAAAAATTACAATAATGTTCACAAAAATGCAATAGGTAATAATAAAACACCGGCCAAGTGCGAGTCGGACTCGCGTACCGAAGTTTTCGCACAAAAAATAACCTTTAAAAATCACGTTTCTTGTATGGGGACCCCCTTAATTTTGTACTATTTAAATTTTTTATTACCATAATCACACATTTTCATTGAAAGTTTCAACCGGCTAGCTGTTACGGTTCCAAAGTTACAACATTAGAACAGACAGGCAGACGGCATAGGCGATATATATTCGGTGACTTCAAGTTTAGCCGAAGGCGGACACCACCGCAAGTCGATCGTACTTTACTTTCCATGTGTGGCGGAGACGGTGCGGTGGACGGCGAGCGAACTGGATACTTATAGCCACCCGCGAACACCAGATATCTCTTCTCTACAACTTATACAATGCTACCCCGGTACCGTGTGGGGCCGGTACTTTAAAAGAATAGCCCCACTGCATCTCTTCCCGTGTATGTCGTAAAAGGCGACTAAGGGATATGACTCCCTTCTTATATTACTAGGTGGTAGGGTTTATCCCGCCCGGGTTGGTACCACCACACTGAATGAAAGGTCGGTCGAAACGGCTATGTAAATAGTTTGTGTTTTCCGTCCAGTTCAGTGTAGCCGGCACGACCGAAGGGAAGCACTGACGTGGCACCAAGTTCACCCGGTGTTATAGGCTGACATCACGGATTTGTAGGTGATATGTAGCCAACCGTGTCAGTTTCCATAAAAAAAAAAAGCCTGCCGTGTGTGTGTGAAAAACTCGAGAAAATAGCTTAGACGAATCACCTGAGACGATTTAGTGTAGGCGGTTATCATCTATGCAATCTGACATATCTTCGAAAGGCTCTATCCTATATACCATCACTCTATATTAAATAGGGAGCGAGCAATATAGTCCTTCTTATAGGTCGGTCATCGAAGTCAGAGAAAATCTGGTTAAATGCTATAAAATCAAAGTTTTACGCGAGCAGAGCCGCGGATACGGCTAGTTGTAAATAAACAAGAAACTTGGCGCAACTCCGAACAAACCGGTCGGCGTCAGGTGTAATAAGAATATTTAAATACAGTCAAATAAAGTTGCTCTCGTTGCGCGATCGAAATCAGAAACGGGGCGACCTCGTTGGCTATGGACGGAATTAGCCGAGTTGAGTTGAAACACGACTGGGATGGAGGAGCGTATTGTGTCTTCAGTGAGGGATTCAACCTTTGTCATCCAAGCCATGGAGCTGGTTGTCGTAGTTCATGCCATTATGCTTAGATACTTTCTTCAGATCTTCAGTGAGGGATTCAACCTTTGTCATCCAAGCCATGGAGCCGGTTGTCGTAGTTCATGCCATTATGCTTAGATACTTTCTTCACATCTTCAGTGAGGGATTCAACCTTTGTCATCCAAGCCATGGAGCTGGTTGTCGTAGTTCATGCCATTATACTTAGATACTTTCTTCAGATCTTCAGTGAGGGATTCAACCTTTGTCATCCAAGCCATGGAGCTGGTTGTCGTAGTTCATGACATTATGCTTAGATGCTTTCTTCAGATCTTCAGTGAGGGATTCAACCTTTGTCATCCAAGCCATGGAGCCGGTTGTCGTAGTTTATGCCATTATGCTTAGATACTTTCTTCAGATCTTCAGTGAGGGATTCAACCTTTGTCATCCAAGCCATGGAGCTGGTAGTCGTAGTTCATGCCATTATGCTTAGATACTTTCTTCAGATCTTCAGTGAGGGATTCAACCTTTGTCATCCAAGCCATGGAGCTGGTGGTCGTAGTTCATGCCATTATGCTTAGATACTTTCTTCAGATCTTCAGTGAGGGATTCAACCTTTGTCATCCAAGCCATGGAGCTGGTTGTCGTAGTTCATACCATTATGCTTAGATACTTTCTTCAGATCTTCAGTGAGGGATTCAACCTTTGTCATCCAAGCCATGGAGCTGGTTGTCGTAGTTCATGCCATTATGCTTAGATACTTTCTTCAGATCTTCAGTGAGGGATTCAACCTTTGTCATCCAAGCCATGGAGCCGGTTGTCGTAGTTCATGCCATTATGCTTAGATACTTTCTTCAGATCTTCAGTGAGGGATTCAACCTTTGTCATCCAAGCCATGGAGCTGGTGGTCGTAGTTCATGCCATTATGCTTAGATACTTTCTTCAGATCTTCAGTGACGGACTCAACCTTTGTCATCCAAGCCATGGAGATGGTTGTCGTAGTTCATGCCATTATGCTTAGATACTTTCTTCAGATCTTCAGTGAGGGATTCAACTTTTGTCATCCAAGCCATGGAGCTGGTTGTCGTAGTTCATGCCATTATGCTTAGATACTTTCTTCAGATCTTCAGTGAGGGATTCAACCTTTGTCATCCAAGCCATGGAGCTGGTTGTCATAGTTCATGCCATTATGCTTAGATACTTTACTAGGTGGTAGGCTCAAATTGTCGCCGACTGGGTTGGTTCCACCGTACTGGATGTAAGATGGCCGCATAGCAGGTTGTGTTCTCCTCTAGTCCAGTATAGCCAGCAATCCAGGGAAGTATCCGGTATGGCACCTACCTTCTCGGAGGTGATATTGGCTGGTCGGAGCATGCGCTTTGGCCCCTCTGACTCAGCCACCCATACCGGATTACATAAAAAAAAACATACATACATACAGCAATCAACTGCAAGGAAATTACAGCACAACACCGACCACCACGTTTAGCAAAGTATTCGGAAAAGATAACTATCAAGCAGCAGGCGAAGATCCATCTTCTGCTGAATATCGTTGATCTACTGAATGGCTCGGTCTTTATATTGTCGTTATCCCTTAGCCGCCTTTTACGACACGCGCGGGGAGAGATGCAGTGAGGCTATTATTAAATGGGGCAACACGGTACGCTCAGATACTCGTACAATATTTTACGAATCCCAGACGCAAAAGCCCTTTGTGTTATAAGTTTGACGCCTCCGTCTGTCTGTGCGGCTGTGTGTCTGTCTGTGGCATCGTAGCTCCCAAACGGATGGACCGATTTGGATGCGTTTTTTTTTTTGAGAAAGCTGGTTTAACCGGGATGGTTCCGATGGTGATATGTTTGATGCAGATCAGTTCAGCCGATTCGAAGATCTTCGACACTATTCTTAAATTATTGATGAAGGGATCTCTGCTGTAAAATGGAAATTTATTACACTTTCACTCGTCGCCTATAAGTAAATAAACGGAAATTATTACAAAACTAATTTATGTGCATGTAACCTAACCTAACCTTAACTTAGCTAAATTATTACAAGTTCAAATTACGACACTAAGGCCCACTTGCACCAACACGAATTTAACTATAAACCAGTTTAACTCGTTAAGCTAGCACCCGTTGTATGTGGGAACCGCGTTTAAACCGCGTTTAAATCCATAACTCGCTACTTAACTCTAAACTCGTGTTGGTGCAAGTGGGCCTAAGGCCCACTTGCACCAACACAAATTTAATATATAAACCAGTTTAACTCGCTAAACCAGTTTAAGCTAGCACCCGTTGACTGGTGGGAACCGCGTTTAAATCCATAACTCGCTACTTAACTTTAAACTCGTGTTGGTGCAAGTGGGCCTTAGGCTCACTTGCACCAACACGAGTTTAAAGTTAAGTAGCGAGTTATGGATTTAAACGCGGTTCACACTTACAACGGGTGCTAGTTTAACGAGTTAAACTGGTTTATATATTAAATTTGTGTTGGTGCAAGTGGGCCTTATAAAGCTTCTAATAAAAGTTAAATTACAAATAAAAAAAACCGACACACAAACAACTATTAAAAAGTTAAAAAAAAATTCGCTTAGTTAATTGAAGGCGCCGGGGTCCGGTAACTAAGAAAAAATTAAACTCGATCCCACGACGACGCCTCTAATTAACCAAGCGGAAATTAATTTTTCGTTTTAAGGGTTGTTGTGTTGATGTGTCGGGGATTTTTATTTACGTGTATTTTATAATTCAATGTTTTGCGTTGCTAAAAGTAAAACGGTAGAGCTGTGTGACGTTTTAAGTTTGGTATCACATACATAGGTATTCAATCAAGCGTTCCACCCATTTAATTTAAAAAACCATTGTAATATTCCGAAAGATCTATGGTGTATTTTACATAATTCTAACCGAGGTTCGGATTCCTCGTAAAACTGTAGGTTCCTTCCCTCCTAATCTTACTTGGTGGTAGGGTTTAACCCGCCCGGGTTGATACCACCGCACTGAATGAAACGTCGGTCTAAACGGCTATGTAAATAGTTTGTGTTTTCCGACCAGTTCAGTGTAGCCGGCACGATCAAAGGGGGAAGCACTGACATGGCACCTAGTTCGCCCGGTGTTAAGGGCTGTCATCACGGACGTTGTAGGTGATGTAGCCAACCGTGCCAGTTTCCATAAAAAAAAAATTAATAACGGTTTGTTATACGTGGTTCAATTAGATACATACGTAGATGAGTATATAAGTAATGCATAAGTTTTATTAGAAGTCATTAGTCTAAGGTCTAGTTATATAATTAGACAGGCGACCTTACTTCCTTCCGGAAGCCTCAAGGCGTATCGACCATTGAAATGTCAAGAGTCATTTGACTTGGGAGGACGCACTTGTACTAATTCAATAAAAGCATATTATACATATATACGAAAATTGTATTTTAAAAACCCACGACACATCAAGGACCCTTAAAAAGTAAAAAAAAAACAAACAAACAGTTTTTTTTTTTTTTATGGAACCTGACACGGTTGGCTACATCACCTACAACATCCGTGATGTCAGCCCATAACACAGGGTGAACTAGGTGCCATGTCAGTGCTTCCCTTCATTTAATTAAACTTCATTTAATTTAATTAAATTAGTTTTCGCTTAATTAAAGGCGTCGCTCGTTGTCGGGGGACTGAGTTTAATTTTTTTACTTAAGTAGATAGCGTTTCCCCGACGTCTTTAATTAAGTAACCAGAAATTATTTTTTACTTTTTAAGGGTTGTTGATGTGTCGGGGTTTTTTTTATTATGTTTACGCTACTCAATGATAGATGGTGCGACAGGGAGTTTGGTATGGCAGATACAAAATATAGACGGATATGGTTTTTTTATCAGATATGGTATAGCGGATCTACGGAACCCTCTATGTGCGTGAGTAAAACTCTCGCTTGACCGACCTATTTGTAACGTGTGGGGCCGGTACTTAAGAAGAATATCCCCACTGCATCTCTCCCCATCGCATGTCGTAAAAGTCGACTAAGGGATATGGAAATTCGTCAGCCTTGGTAGCTCAGTCGTTCGGTCAGGCGCGGTCAGTACTTGGATGGGTGACCACTCGACCGTTAGAGGCTGACCGTCCACGTTAAAGTGTAGGTACGTTCCCTTCTTACCTTACTAGGTGGTAGGGTTTATCACGGCCGGGTTGGTACCACCGCACTGAACGAAACGTGTCGGTCGAAACGGCTATGTAAATATAGGTCGTGTTTTCCGTCCAGTTCAGTGTAGCGCACATGAAATGAAGGGAAGCACTGACATGGCACCTAGTTCACCTGGTGTTATGGGCTGTCATCCATAAGGGATGTTGTAGGTGAGGTAGCCAACCGTGAAAGACCGTTTTTAATTAAATATCATAAAAAGTGAAGTGTGTGTGCATGTGTCAGCAAATCCGATGAACAAATTCTTATATTTTCTTTTATTCTCTATCATCCATTTAAGAAGACTTAAGCAGAAGTAATATATTATCCTCGTATCATCGGTCCACTCGAAATACAAACTGCCGCCTCTTAATTGGTGAATTAACTATTTGTACCTACTTGGCTTGTAATTCTAAGAAAGTATTTACTATTTAAGTAACGACTCATGAAGTTGAAGATATTTTTTTCTAATCCTCATTAGGTTTTAACTAGGTACAAGTGCTTAACCTAGGTGATATAACGAATACAAGATGTTCTTAAAGACTAATGAAGAATTTAAAGAATGAAATTGAAAGAATTAACCAAAAGAAAATCAACCAACAAATTAGTTTTAATTTTTAAACATGAAACATACGAAGTTTCAAAATATTTCTCGGAATGGAAGGGGTTCTCAACCTGTACATCGCGAAGACCCCGAGCGGCGACGACGCGACGCCGCCGTCGCGTCGCGTCAATACATCTGCGGCGTCACGGTCGCGACAAGACTATATATATATAAGTATTTTAGGGTTCCGTATCCATCGTACGGGACCCTATTATTAAGCCTACGCCGTCTGTCTGTCTGTCTGTCTGTATGTCCGAGGGCTATATCTCTTGAAACGTAATAGGTAGACCGTTGAAATTTTCACTAAATATGTGTTATTAATATTATGGCCGATACAACCAATAATTAAAAAAAAATAAGAAAAAGTAAAAAATTTACGGGGGTCCCCATACAAGAAACTAAAAGGTGTATGCGTGCCATCTACCGAAAAGAGTATAAAGAATTTTAAATAACCACAAATTTTAACTAATATGAAGCATTTCATAAAACACGCCATAGATGGCGTGAGCGGCGCTGACCATGACATGGCGATACGGAACCCTCGGTGCGCGAGTTCGACTCGCGCTTCGCCGGTTTTTTTATTATACGCATATAACTCTCCGTGAAATTTAAAATTTACAGACAGCATGTATGACTTTGCAATGGTTCATTCAATGATTTTCGGATAGTTTACACTTTTCAGTTATATAAAAACTATTATTTTTCAATCAACAAAATATAAAAAAGTAATACAAATAACTAAATAATTAAAAAACTAAACCAAAGGATTTTAAAAAATTACTATATATTTTATCAATCCGGTGAGAAAAATGCAACATATTGAGGGAATGAGTCGTGGTCTGAAAAAGGTTGGGAACGCCAGCCCTAGTACGTATACAATACACATACATAGTCGCATCGAAAACTATGCAAGGAGATTACTATAGACTTATTTTCAGATCGGGCTGTATATGGAAACGCATTGCATTACGCTCCCATTGTACAGGTAGGTACCTAACCATCGACACAAACCAGTCAATGGGTTTCTCTGCAATACTCATTATGCACGTTCAGTATGCACACAATCCCTGCTTTAGCGATGCAAGATAACACTGGCTTTGATATATTATATCTTGTAAGGTAAATTGTAATTGGTTATTGTGTGCAAAAGGAGCAGGTAGCGACTCGGCGAACGTGAGTTGAATACATTTACACTTTATAAAGCGACGACTAATTGCTAAGTTATTATAATGTTTTAATTGAGTTCGCATAAGTGCATGCGTCACCTGTTTACCGAGTGTTCCTATGGACCGCTTCAACTAATTTATGTCTCGACTTGACCATTAATTTGTGTCGCTTGACACCTTGAATAGTTACCACAATTACGAGTATCTACTTATATACTTAGTTAACAATACATTCACCAATACTAATAGGAGAGGTCGAGCTAAACTATAACTAAATAGTATATATATATATATAGAGCTTTTGCCCGCGGCTTCGCTCGCGGTAGACTCGCTTTAATAGCAAATTCGATTTAAACGCAAATATTATTATCATGAACAGCTATCGCTTCTCTTATATTATCTCTCTCTCCCGTCCATACTATACTTTCTTTGATACTGCTCAGCCCTAAGGCTTTTTAGCATGTTGGTATATAGCCTATAGTGAGCCTCAAGAAGTACTCGTTCCATTGATTCAAACCACATCAAAATCTGTTTAGTGGTTCCGGAGTTTACTTCAAACATACAGACATACGTTCCCTTTTATAAGAAGTAGAGATAGAGATAGAGGAGAGAAGAGATAGTGAGCCTCAAGAAGTACTATTTCCATTGGTGCAAACAGCATCAAAATATTTTCAGTTTGGTCCGGAATTTACCTCAAACATACATACAGACCGGCGTTCACTTTTATAAGAAGTAGATATTACATATTTTACTTATACTGATTCTTTGAAGCTAGAAGTTAGAGACTGCAGTAGAGTTTAAATATATTATGTTTGTATAAAAGTCAGCATACATGCAGTCATACTGAAAACTTTTTGCTCCGTGATTGTTTAACTTTCAGTGATTATCTAAGTTTTAAGAGTTTTCGTAAATATTTGTGTGGAAATTGAAAACCAATTAAATGACCAATTTGCAACGGTAAATATTTCACTTCACAAGAAAACTCGTATAGAAAGAAAGAGGTGAAAGAATTGATAGTTCATGGGCTTTGATTTGAACATCACGCTCTAGTCACGATTAGTACACTTGAAAATAACTGCCACTAGATATTATTTACATTGAGTTGACATCTCTCTCTATCTCTGTCTATCTATATTTATATCTATACTTCTTATAAAAGTGAACGTCTGTACTGTTAGCGCGCACGTTCGTGGCCTCTGTGGGCTCAGGCACGGGCGAGTACGAGTACGAGGTACCTGTTTTGTCTTCGTACTTCAACCACGCAATAAAACCTTATTAGATGAATAATTTTATGTCATAAATAAAAAAGAAGTTTCGTAAATGTCGTGACTTTCAGAGAACATTCCATTCTCGCACTCCTGCCGGAGGCCACGAACGTACGCGCTGACTGTATGCATGTATGTTTAAGGTAAACTCCAGAACCAATGAACAGATTTTGATTCGGCTCACTATAGGCTATATACCATAACGCTAAATTACCTTAGGGCTGACTGAGCATCAACCATAGTATGGACGGAATTTAGCCAAAAGCTAATAAATAGATATTTACGCGCACCCATAGTTTACCTAAGATTTTCATAAAATAACGTCAGGATGTTCCTATCAATCGACCGATCGAGACTTGATCTAATCCAGAACAAGAAGCGCATTAGTGCGAGATTTCGAGACAAAGAGGTCATGGGATTGAATAAATGTAGACAAAGGAAGGCTCGCGCATCGACAGCGGAGGAAGTCCAGACAACGACCTAGGTTCACTCTGTGGCACGGTGCCTCGGGAAGGGCACTTGAGTTAATTGGAGCACATTGTAAGTTCGACGATCCGGTGTCGTGCTAACTGTATAATTAGATAGAATTGGTTGAGTCATTGAGTCTTCCTCGCTCGGCGAGTGTCGCGGCGGCGAACCGCTGACAGGAAGGCGGACGAGGCGACTCTGATGAGCACAATTACTTGTGGGCGGTGGACGGCGGCGCGGCGGCGCGGCGCTGGACGCTCCACAGACGGCATGGCGCTTCACTCGCGCGTGCGAGCTCTACACTTGTCAGCCATTTTGTATTGAGATTTCGTAAAACGAACGAGGAATGCATGCTATAGTATTTTCAAACTAACTCTGTACTATATACGAGTATTGTTAGAATTATGTAGTAAAAGGCGACTAAGGGATAAGGACAAGATGCCGTACATAAGGTCAACAGGCTAGCCACCTCTCATCTTGGCACGGTCCTTCCACCGTGTTATGTAGCAGATGAGCCTTCGTGCCTTGCTTCCTGCTTGATAGTTATTTTGTCCTAATACTGTTCTAAATGTGGTGGTCAGTGCAAGAATACTTGCAGCACAAGCACAGCACGCCTTTTGAATTCGAACCTCGGACTTCTCATAAGAAAAGCCGACGCCCGTACCACTCGGCCACCCGCCCGCAAACACATTACAAGTGAGTAGCTATCGAGAACTGCTCTCCGAAATCAAAAGAAAGAATTTCCTTCCTCGTAATATTTGTTCATATCGCAATATTGTTTGTTTTATGTACTTAATATTGACTGTCTACTGATTTGGCCCCAAAACTTATCATGCACACGTAACCCGTTGCATGTATCACGTACTCTTGTCTCACCAAAATGATTGTCTCACAAACATCAGCGTACTATCACAATAATTTGTGCGCTGTTGACATTTACAAATTACTAATCTTAGAACTACATATGTCTCACAATTAGCAGGCAGACAGTCTTAATAAACGTTACTTCGAGACGTGTGATCGGGATGATTCATGGCAAAAATCTTTAAAATGCAATTTTTAGGGTTCCGTATCCACACGGAAGCTTATTACTAAACCTACGCCGTATGTCTGTCTGTCAGGTTTGTCCTACTGCTGTATCTTTTGAACCATAATAGATAGCCAGTTGAAATTTTGACATAGTATAGGTATGTTATTATGACAGATATAATAACAAATAATAAAAAAAGCAAAAAGCAAAAAAAATCAGCCCCCATACAAGAAACGAGCTAAGAATCGATTAGTACATATTCACGCTACTAAATAATAGATGGCGCTACGGGCATCGCCTTTACGTCGCGGACAAGCAAAAGATAGACGGATATGGTTTTATGCCAGGTATGCTCTACCTACGGTCTCCTCTGAATAAAACTCGCACTTGACCGATTGTTTTTGACACCGCACCTTTGTCTATCGCGCCTTTCGTGTATTTGTAAAATTTAAGGAAAATCTCAAGCTAAATCACACAACCAGACAACCCAAAATTACGCTTATCAAACCAGAAGAGACGCACACCGGTCAGTAGCGATCGTGCAGTACCTACCAACCTAGAGCGTGTGTGCTACTGAGTGTTGTGTATGCTACTGAGGCGCGGGTGGAGATGTTAATTGCGAAAAATCTGGGTGACAGAACGAACAATTTAGCAGTTGCTTGAGGGAGACCTGGGCGTCGGCTTTCCTTGCGAGAGGTCCGAGGTTCAAATGCGGTCAGCGTGTACTAATGAGTTTTCTGGTTAAAAAAAAATACGTGCATACGTGCATACCAGCTGCTCCATGGTTCGGTTTCCATGTCAACCTGGTTAACTGAAATAAATTTCCTAAGGAAATAAGTCCGCCATTGCCATATTATATTATGTGGCATAAAGTGTAATAAATTTTTTTTTCGTTATATCCTTCTAAATTAATTGCCCTTTGGAAATGCGCGTGCGCCGAGAGAGAGCGTCGCGGCGCAGCGGAGAGAGGCCGGAGGTAAGAGAGAGGAGGCGGAAGTAGGAGAGACGAGAGAGAGAGAGGGGTATAAGTACTTGCGCGTACCATCGGAATGTAAGAAACAGGTGCGATTTACACAGAGCCAACAATGAGAACGTTAGCACCTGTTGCTTGCTTACATAGCTCGATGGTGAGGGCATCTGGTGGCAACAGAAAGAAATGGCCAGCCGTGATAGTAACACTTACTGTTATTGTTGAATATATATATGGAAAACTTCTTCGTATGTTATCTAAACAGAAGCGATAGGATGTGCAAGGAGTGTTTACATAAAAGCTGACGTCGGTTGACTACATGACGTGTAACCAGGTGGGCTGATGCACTAACTATTACACATTATTTGAAAAAATAGGTGCACTTCACCTAGTTTTTAAAATAACCGAGTGCCCCGCATGCTAACTTCATATTGGAGTTCGGACATCGTACACTATTTTTAATGTACATACCTATGTAATAATAAATAATAACAAAGTGAGATATCAAAAACTAGTTTGCAAAAATAAAAGTTAAATTACAAAATTTAAAAAACCCCGACCCTTAAAAATCCAAAAATGGTTTCCCTTTACTTACTTAAAGGATTCGGTGAACCGCTAAGTAAATTCCCGCGCAGCTCTGAGTTTTGTATTTTATTTACTTAGCGGTCCTCAAGTAAGTAAAGATAAATTATTTATGAATTTTTAAGGGTCGGGGGTTTTTTTTATTTGTAATTTAACTTATTTCAAGCTTTTTACAGACTTAAAAAAGGAGGTTATTTTAATAAACCGCATGCAAATTGCTCCATTTTCAAAGATAATACATTTTTAATTACCTAATTACTTAATTACTTGATAACAAACATAGCGAGCAACCACCTCAATTAAACCAGCTTTCTAATTTAAAAAAAACGCATCCAAATCGGTCCATCCGTTTGGGAGCTACGCCACAAACAGACACACACATACACACACACGTTAAACTTATAACACCCCTCTTTTTTCATCGGGCTTAAAAACTAAGCACAACTACACCGAAATAAACAAAAACACGAGCTTTTGATTAAAACAAGACTTGTTGAGTTATAGATACTAATTTACCCCATAATGCACCATACTAGTATAGAGACATTCTGTAGATGAAGAACTAAATGGGGTTAACCTTTTTTTCTAACATAATTTTTAACTGTAAGAATATTAACAATATTAAAAGTTTATCTAATAAAATATACATTTTAGTTGTTCCATATGATAGGTAATTTGATAGGTAGTTATAGTTTATGTAATTTCTGTATGTTTAATTCAATAAAGATTTTAGTTTTTCTAGGTAGGTATAAGATTAGACTAATATTTTATTTATAGTTTAACTCAAAATATCTTTATTTAGACAATTACATTATTAATATTAGATAACATATATAAACTAAAACTACCTAAATTAAAATTACCTAAACTAAGATTTAACTAATGGTATAAGATTGCATAACAATCGCGATCGCGTCGTCTCGCCGCGCGTGTCTGTCGCTACGCAGAATATTTTCGTAGAGGGTCTACGGAAACGCGTAGCGGTGGCGGCGGAGCCCACTACTCGTACACTATAGCCACCTTACTTATGTATATACAAATGTATATAACGTAGTACGCGTATATGTGTACTTAATAAAATTAAGAATTAATACATATATGAATTATTTAAAAAAAAATTACGTTGGTTCCGACCTATGCAAGTTGTCCGGTATGAAGATGTATGTAAATAATTCAGGAACATAATCTAACAAGTAGTACCTACCATTTATTAAAACGTTCGTAGAATAATACCTACGTACTTATATCAACATGTGTGAGTATTTTCACTGAGGTCAGTTCCTTTGTCTGTCGGCAGGTACCCAGGTACGCGATACGACGGTCTCGAGTGGGCTGAGTTGAAAATTAGGGAAGGAGTGGGACACTCCACAGAGCCCGGCGCATCCCGGCACGTCTGAAAGAGATGAAATGATTTCAACAAAGGCGATCCTCGGGCGAACTATCGAGCCGGAGCGGCGGCGGAGCTCCTGAATGGGATTCGTCCTTGCGGGGGTGGAGCGGCGTGCGGCGGCAGGCGGAGTCGCAGCCGGCACGCCCGCGGCGCGGCGGCGCGCGGTGCCGGATCGTCTGCCGCGAGCGCGCCGCGCCGCCGTCGCCCGCGCCGCCCGCGCCGCCCGCTCCCGCGCACCGGCTCCCGCAGACGGACCGGACCGCAGCCGCAGTCGACCTCGAGCCGCGAGCGCAGTCGCACGCGAGTCCAGTGCCCGCAACATGCTCCTCTCCGCCGCAGCCGAGCCGGAGCCGCCGCACAGCCGACCTCGTCTCTCCGTCGCCGGTAGCGCGGCGCCGCGCCGGCTCCCCCTGGCCGCGTCCGCACTCACCTCCACACCGCTGCGACCATGAGTTATCAGTGATGTTAAAAAAACTAGTGAAGTATTCCAAAAGAACGGTAATGAGTGAAAAGTTCGTAGAAGACGATATCGTGCAATTCTTATACCTGTTCCCCAAACGTTGACTGTCCCCGCGAGCCACGAGTGTCTCCGCTCGCCGCGCGCCGGAGCGCAGAGCGCAGAGCGCAGAGCCGAGCACCGCGCCTACTCCGCTCAGCAGTCGTCGTTCCGCCGGAGCTACGACTCAACTTATTTGGATGCATTAAATTTCTCGGTGAGTAGGTACGCCTGATGAATTCCGATCGTCGAAATGCGGTCGAGCGAGTTTTGTTTTGCGCTGCAGGTTGTGTATGCGCGAGTAGGTAGGTAGGCGGGCAGGTAGGTACCTACCAACTTAATAAATATTTGCACACTTTCTGCAACACTGTAGGTATCTGGTACGAGTCGAAAGCGAGAAGTTTTAATAATACGTACTTTTGACCGTCTCGTGGCCGGGTGAAAAGCTGCAGGCGGCTGCCGTGCTCGCGCAATGTAGGCTGCTGTAGGTGTATTGAGAATGCCTAGGTTGGGATGCACACTATCATATCAATATTACCAGTTGAGCCCACATTCCACTAGGTGCCAGTTCACTGCGGTATGAATGTGTCGTAGACCTCACGCATAACAAAAATAAATTATATTTGGTTAGAGAATGATCCATCATGATCCCTTAAATACATTACACACCTCTTAAGTGGAGGGGGAGCTCAGAAGGAGGAGTTATGTCGCCAAATTACAATTTCAGTTTTCCACAACATAACACAGTGTTGTGTTACATAATGTGCATTGCGCATTGTATTTATAGTCATAAAACAATAAATCAATAGGTAGGCACTAATAATAAATCTGTAAGGGATGGTCATGGAGTAAGTACTTTGTTTTACGAGATATTGAATTTGTACACTCTTATGTATAATACTAAAACTAAATAAGACGATTTTTAGAAATATTTTCTGTGTCTATGTATGTTCCTCCATAACTCTTAAACCGATCATCAGAATTCGATGAAACTTAGCCAAAGCGCATTTAACGATACGTGACACATAAAATTAAGTTCCGGTTACTCTAAGATGTGGCTCTCATATAAACCGAATTGCTCCGCGCGCCGAAATAAAGTTACGGTAGCGGGCTTACTTACTTTCTTCTTTTTAAATACGAATTTCACGCGAGCGAAGCCGCTAGCGAAAGCTAGTACTGCAAATAGCAAGGAACTTGAGAAAAAAAACGCCCAGCCTTAAACGGTAAAGGTTATCTTAATTCATCTCTATACGACATTGACGAATGATGGTGATAATTTTGATAACAATATGTAGGTACTAATTGCCTACTAGTATTTCTTGGGATAATCATAATTCAGTTTCTTTAAATCCGTAGGCAATATAATTTTATTTTGGCTATAATATATTATTTTCTTTCATTATTTCAGATTTTTTATTACTGTGCTTCGATGCATTTTGTTGCGAGGGTATAGGCATACGTTTTTTTTTTTTTTAAAACCATCATGGGTTGCTGCGCCGAGGGACAAAAGGTGCAGTCGACGAAGACAAATTCATTCGCTAAACCACGCTCAGTCAGCAGGTGCCACGTCACAGATGTGCGTACTGGCGTAGATGCAGGAAATCTGTATTATTTTGTAATTTAAAAATACTTACAAGTACCCATTCGTCGACATTATAATTTAAATCTAGATAGCCTTCTTATTATACAATATACTACCTACACAGATCGTTAATTTGATAAGGTAATGCATAAAAGCTATTAATTTCTAAAACTTTTCGTTTCGCCGAACTGCTGAATGTTTGTTGTGTATGTTACAGGAAAGTACACAGAAGTGCTTAAATGCCATTAATTTCTACCACTATTAGATTCGCTAAACTAACTGAATGTGTAGTTGTGACTAAAGGAAATATTTAAATAATGATTAGTGTAGCAGCCAATTCATTACAATACGTATATATACAATATATCGTGATGTATATTTATATTAACAAATTTTAGCCTTATTGGACAGTTATTACCAGTTTAAATCAAATTTCACCTCTGGTTTATTGAATGTTTATAAAGAAAGTGATGGGGCTAAAATTAACAATTTTCATATTAGTAAAAGTAGCGAGACACATTCTGCCAACATTTCGATAATATTAATGATGCCCATTGAAAAATGAAAAAAACTTTTTAGAACCTTGTCAAACTCTCAACAGTAAATTGAAAGGAAGAAGAAAGAAAGAAAGAAATATTTATTTTAATTATAAATAATAAATTATAAATTGTAATTGAAGTATTTGTAAGCTTGATGCCACTAGGTCAATTCCCTATAACTTGTATCTTGTATCTTTATAACCTGCAAACAACTATTGTGAGAAAAATATTTAATTTGTTTAAATTATTTGTTGTAAATATTTACAAATTGTACACCCGTAGGTCATTAACAAATTGTTTGATGATATCTAATTGCAAACTACACTATTATTAAAAGTTGCTATGAAATGTAAATACTTTTTCTATGCAGGCCGTGGGAACTCTCCATCAATCGGTTTGCAAGTATTTGGACACACAATCTATTTTACGATTAATGGTAATATGTACAAATACTCCCAGAAATCAATATTTTCATCATAAGAATGTATGAATACTGTAAGAAATAAATACTTTATCCATTTAGTTCGCAAGTTTCTTTGTAACGGCACAACCAATAACAATGAGAATGTAAGAATGGTACAATCGGAATCTCAGTTCTGTGTAGCAGGACAATAGCGAACCTACTTACCACATACCTACTGAAGAAAGAATTATCTCAATTCAAAGTATCAATTCTTGCCAATGTTTACTAATATTACATACGTATGACATTGCATTTAAAATGTTTCCTTTGTGGGATATAAATGGTGCATGTATAGAGAATGGATAAAGCATTAATGCGGTAGTTGAACATGTAGGTATGTACGAACCTAGTACCAGAACCTTCACTAAAATGTTTAAGTTTTGTTATGTGTAAGACTAACGGAAATAAATGGCATTGTGCAATAAGTTCACCTTCGAACGCCTACAAAATATACTTATTTATTACTATAGAACACACATAAACTTATGTAGGTATATACTAGGTAACTATTATCGGAAGTAGTATTTTATTTTAGCACCTAACTGAGAACGCACAAATTGTGAATGTAGGACTTGTTTACAGAACCAAAAAAAAATGTGAAACGCACTTCCTGCACATACATCTGGACAAAAATTAAAGCTGGCATGAGTAAGAAAGTGGTGACGTCATATCGAACGAGATATTTAGGCTTATAAAACTTTTAACTCTTGGCCACGAAACGGACCGCTCAATATTTTCATTACAGGGCTATACAACCATAAAAATACCCATAATATGTGCCTTGAAACTAAATTTGAAATAGCACAAAATTATGAAATGATTGCTTTCGCTGTGGAAACATTAGGCCCCTGGTCAGCTGAAGCAAAGTCTCTCTGCAAGGATTTAGGCAGTCGACTGATAGAAGTGTCCGGGGAGGCCCGAGCTGGGCCTACCTCTCTCAGCGCATTAGTCTGGTCATACAGAGGGCTAATGCGCTGAGTGTCTTGGGAACCTTCCCCGGATCGGTCGGTATGGATGAGATTTTTTATATTTATCAACTTGATTTACAGATCTCATTCATATCACTGGTCCGGGGTTGTTCTTTTTTCTTTTATATATTAACGTAATCACTCTGTATATACGACCAAAAAAAAAGTTAAACTAAACTAGAAGAGGAATATTAAAATAGAAGAAAAATTCAAGATACAAAACTAGCCCCCAATCAAACCCTATGGTTCATATAGAAGATTTCAATGCACAACTGTTTGGGGTTTTCTTTTACGAAATAACATTAGTTGAAACGCTACAACCTGGCCACGCCTCCTGTGAAGACAATATTAATAGTGTAAAACCTTCTACGTTAGTTTATTACTGCTACGTCTGTTCATAAAGTATTTACTTTGTTTACACAGCTTAATTAATACATTTTAATTCATATATGTAACTGCACATACATTTCTACATAATATCATAAAATAAGTACCTACTTATCCAACTATCGTCAAAATTGGTTCATGCTATATTAAATAAAAAATGAATCCTTTTTAAAGTCGTTCAAAATGTCGTTTTAGGAAAATACATATTAATCTACATTGGTCTTACAAGTTACATAGGTATGTAAGTCACATTGTACTTTTTATTAAACAATTTACGTAAAACAAGTTATCTATGATTGATTATAATGAACTTATAAGTTTTATAAATTGTATATAGTTAATTATTTAGCGGTAACTTAACACGAATAATTCTACTATAGTATAAAATTTTGTATGTAAAATGTAAATGTACATAGGTACCTACACACATTGAGTAGGGAAGAAATCTCATTCTAAGATACACGAATGAAGGATACTCCACAATGAGCCTACATATAAATAATATTGTTAATTTTCTACACAAAGGTTACTAAGAAATAATTGCATTACCAATAGAAAGTTAAGCACATATCATCTGCTAACGACATCACGAATCATCAACTCGGTGCGGTCATACTCGTATCACCTCCATCTCTGTATTATATATAATACTCGTATAACAATAAATAATATGTGCTTACTTAAATATTTATAGCACAAGTAGGCAGTAACTTAATTATATTTTCCATTGTTGTTGTCTTTTCTTTTAATTAATACCTGTAGTAAGGTAAGGTAGGTACCTATAAAACCTAGTACAAGATGCTATTGCGTCGCATTCTTATTCTATTTGTTGAAGAGTAACCACAAGCGGTGATCAACGAATACCATTTGCTTATCAATAAACAAAATACAAATGAACAAATAACATTTCTGTTAATTATTCCGAGTAATAGAAGATTCTACAACAAAATTAAATTCTAACTAGAATTATTGACGCAAATTTAACCGGAATGTCGATATTAAATAAAAGAGGTAGTCACAGAACTTTAATTACTTTTCTGGGCTTTTTTCAAGGTGATTTGGTTTTAATAATTTCTGCATGAATCCATATATTTGCTAAATTTGTCGCTTAATCCGAAAAAGGGATAGCTTAGGATTTGCAACTTTACTGCGTACATGTTGGTGCCTAATTAGAAACAAATGAATTAAAAAGTTTGAAATAGTAGTATAATACGTTATTTCAATTATTTACCTAAACATACTCATACTGTAATATGTTCTGTAAATTGTTTTTCATTAAGTTTACTTAAATATTTTTAACTTTAAATTTAAAATGAACATTTTACCACAACATGATTCTCCTTCTGATAGTATATTTGTTTATGTTACTAAGCATGCACTAGCTTTATATTTATTTAATTTTTTTCTTTTTCTCTCTTAGTTTTCAGCTTTGCATTCACCTTCTGACTAATTATAGCGATAACTACTACTCTAATCAAATAGGAGGTACTTAATGCACACGATATCCGTATATATAGGTTGGTTACATACAGACTACACGTCCACAAACATGAGCGATTTAAATGCATGATGTGAAAAAATTTACTTATAAGACAATGACGAAGTTACGAAGAACGTACTTGCTTTCTAATTTTTTATAAATATTCAATCCATCAATGCATAATATTAGTGAACAAATTACCTACTTCAGAGCTCAATATATGGTATCTTGACGACGGAACTTTGGGCGGGACCGTTGACACAGTATTGCAGATTTAAAACAATAATCAATGCTTTCCAAGATCTCGGGCTTCATTAAAAATTTTCCAAATGTGAAATTTTATTGCTCCAGTAAACATAGAAGTATACAGCCTATAATAATATAGAAAATTGAAAACCTATATTACATTACATAAAATAGAAACATAATAATAAAAATAAAGTAAAGTAAACCTACCTATAAATTGTGAAATAATAATAATAATGTGAAATTTTTGTTTTCAAATCATACTAACATAAAAAGATTAAATTATTAATAAATTTTATGAAATAGCGCTCAACATTCAAGTTCTAGAAAACGATGATTTTAGGTCTCCGTTTACTTTAGGAGGTAAAAACGAAACTCTTATAAGATCACTCCCGCGTTCGCCCGTCTGTCACAGAGGTTTTTCTCGAAAACTAAGTACCTAACTTGAAATTTGGCATAATGTAGATCTTGATGACGCGCACATATATCGCTATCGTCAATAACTAGATAAAAATATATTTTAAATTTATATAGGGGGTCAGTTTGGTACCAATAAAAATAAGTTAAAATGAACATATCGTGTGGGGTATCATTTGAAAGATCTAACACTGAGAATTCTAAAAACATTTTTTTTACAATTTTAATTAATGGGACCTATAGCTAAAAATGTTTCTAAAGCTAACATTTTGCTTTTAATAGGGTTAATAGACATTACAGCATAGATTACAGGAAAACTGCTGCTTTTTTCGACCATCCAAAACAAAAAAAACTTTAATGCTTTAAATACAAGAAGCAATAACCATTGCTGTAGTTTTTTTTTATTTAGGCGTTTTGGTATTTTCGAAAACCATTATTTTCGTAAACACACATGTGTGAGAAGACAACAGAGACGATATCGACATTTTGTCAACTAATAAAAGGCATTAATACACATATGGAATTATCTTTACTTCGCCAATACAGAGGAATCGGTCTGAGAAAAGTCGAGGCTATTTGTCTACCAGCCTTAATTTCTTCAATCAGTA
Source organism: Nematopogon swammerdamellus (assembly GCA_946902875.1). NCBI lineage: Eukaryota > Metazoa > Arthropoda > Insecta > Lepidoptera > Adelidae > Nematopogon > Nematopogon swammerdamellus. Next base: position 18,347,910 of record OX336339.1, read on the forward strand.
GTACGTCAGCTCTCATCGGTTCGATATAAGTCTCTCAGTAAATGAGTTTGAGATTTGGTCCTTGGAAGAAGCAGTTTCTGCAGGGAAGATTCTTTGTCCCGACAAACAACCACCGTATCCAAGCCAAGCCAAGCTGTAACCCAGTCCAAATGGGACATTTCAATAGTCAAAATGAAACATGACATTCTCCTTAAAAATTGCAATGAAATTAGTCGTGTACGTATTTTGGCAGTTTCAGAAAAATCAACTAAAAAACACTTAGGTGACTCGAAGGGTAAGCTACCACGCTTACCCTTTGAATTACCCAAGGACATTATTAGATTAGAAAACCCACCAAAATTTCGGTTGCACTTCGTTTAGGCCTCAAAATCACGTGGGTCTCCATAAGACATTTATGGTCACCACGGTCTATCATGCATCAAAAGCGCAGGCAGAAACTCCAGGCATCAAAATTTAAATTTTAAAATCAAGAAATCTCTCCATACTGCAAATGCAGGTACCTTTATTATGTTAGGGAGTTTTTAATTATTTAGTTCTTTGTATTACTTTTTTATATTTTCTTGAATACATGATTTTTTATTAGATAGATGCAAAGCCTAGATCCAGGTTCAAATCCTTGCAATCAAAATACATTCTTCCCTATATTTTCGGCGAACAAAACGTAAAGAAAAGGTTCCTCAAGGTCAGAAACGTTTTTTTTTGTTTTTAATACTTTTACAATTTTAATAGAGATGGAACTGCAAACGCCCATGCTCTATTAAATTCAGATAATTTTCGGAAACTGCTCGGAGTTTGCACCTATTTCACTATTCCTTCCTGTATGTGACGATCATAAGCTACAATCTGACGTAAACTTAGGGGACGTTATGGAATCGATAGAATCGTTCATTCAATAATGCAGTCGTCACATTTTTTTTAAGTTCAAATAGCCAAAGAAACGTGCCGTGTGGGGCCGGTACTTAAAAAGAATATCCCCACTGCATCTCTCCCCATGCATGTCGTAAAAGGCGACTAAGGGATAAGGACAAGATGCCGTGCTGAAGGGCGACAGGCTCGCCACCTCTCACCTTGGCACGGTACTTCCACCGACTCATGCAGCAGGTGGGTCTTCGTGCCTTACTTGCTGCTTGATCGATTTAATCTTGTTCGAATACTTTGCGAAACGTGGTAGTCGGTGTTGTGCTGTAATTGACCAGAGTTCTTGCAGCACAACACCGATTACTCTGCTTACCCCGATTGTCGGGATTCAGCGTGTGTGATATGTATGTATGTAGCCAAAGAGTTTGAAAATCGTAGCTGCGAGCGCAGCGACGAATGCAAACTCTTTGTAAATAGCCTTGAGTGTCTACCACACGTTTTCCAAATAAGAGCTAATTAGGTTGAAAATAAAAAATATTTTCCTATTTTAAGTTTCCGGATTAGTAGTAGTAAGTAGACTTACATAAGACACCAGACGTCGGCTCCAGGAACTCCCGCAGTCCCTGAAGAAGCCCGTGACGTTGCGGCCGAAACTTCGACTTATGTAAATCTTTAAACCTACTACTGTTAATCCGGAAACTTAAAAATGAATACTTATAATTACAAACAGAGTAAACTTATTAAAGTTTATAAAAAATATTGTTTATTATTTATTTTATAATTACATCCATTAGCAAGGTAACTTACTTTTGGATATGTCAAAAATTCCGCCAGTTCTATCTCAATGCATAATGGGTCAAGTGCGTAGCACTCGTAACCGACGAGCATGTATGAAGAACATTATGAGAGTGGAAGAGGCGGCAGAGGTGTCAGGATCACGTGGAGATCCGTTGTCTCTGCCTACCCCACCGGAAAACAGGCGTGACGCTGTGTATGTATGGATGTAAATAATTAACCAATACTACTGCTCACACGAACATTATTATTTAGAGCATAAAGGTGAATACATGTTTCAAAACGTGTGCACAGAATTACCGCACTGAAAAGACCAGTATATATTTTTTATAAACATTTCACGTAATCGTAAGGGGAACGTATCAAGTATTTCTAATAAAACAAAATTATATTAAAAAAAAAACTAACTAAATTTCAAGGTTCATACAACATTAATTAATGATATCGGCTTACCGGTGCGATTATGGCGAGCCATAGCCGACTATCATTGTCTCCCTCTACGGAGACCTCCGTAGAGGGAGACAATGACAGTCGGCTCTGGGCGAGCGCATCGCTGCAGCTCGACGTTGACGGTGCGGGACTAAAAACTAATTCATACAATATATCAAATTCTAAATATTTTAGTTACATACATAATTCACCTCCCATGTTATTTGTCAGCAAATTTTCTCACTTTGTTCGAGTTTCTTTTCCCACTTGAATTGCGTCCGTGAGAAAAGTGTGGATTTTGTCAATACGAACCTCAGTGTGTAATAACCTCTACCCTATACCTATTGTTTTTCCTTAGATATTAAAGGCAGAATTATCAAAAATCAACTCTTTAGCTCTAGAACAACTAGAATATAAAGAATCGAAATATGGCCAGCGTATAACTTTCAAGTGATCTCTAGGTTTGTCAGAAACAGTGTCGCTAATTCGTACACATAATTCCTGTAAAATGGACCCAATTATTACTTCCTTTTCAGGAAGCCGTTGTGTACCGTAATAACTCAGAGTACTAACTCTCATTTCCTAAATCTATTCTAGTAAATTCTAATATCAACATTAAAGCACTTACCAAACTAATTGCTCATTCATCTATAGTCATTTAAACCCTTCTGGTTTCCCTCTGTGTTCTATGTGCACGCTTCGACAGCGCGCTCACGTACCTCGCTTGCGAGCTTGTGAGACCCGCCAAAATTCAAAATGAAAGTGTTCTGATGTTTGTGTTATTGTTATTATTAAATTATGATCAATGTATTACTTGATAGCTTAATTTTGTTGTGCTGTTCAATAGATGAAATCTATTATTTTATATTTTCTTCTAAATTTTAGAACTTCAACAATACAAACTTTTATTGACCCCTTTTGAAGGGGTTTGTGGAACTGGCCCCACTAAATTCGTATGGACCCTCGGTCCATACGATATTTATCCATCGCCAGTCCCCGTGACTCCCAACGCAGATAAATTTGTACTTAAGCTACAAATTTATTATTTGTCCCTAGGAGTCCCCGTTTTCTGATCTGTACAAAATATACATCTTCAGACAGATTTACCAATTTAATCTCGTAGTGTTATGTTGGAGTTCAAAAGATATTCTTTTGTCCTCCCTAAAGGCATAAGTGTATGCTTTTAATTGTGAGTGTATAGTGTATATGTTATGGTTTATATTTCTGTGGCTATCTATTGATATACCTACAGAAATTGTTTTATTCCAAATGATGCGGTCAGGGGTCCACCTTTCACCGAAATCAATTAGGAATATTTTCTTAAGGGTTTATTAAAATGGTGTGCTGGTCATAATCTACATAACCTATACAGGTATATTTAAACCTGATTTACGCAATCTCCCTACATCCTAAAACGTAACTAGCCAGTATGTTGCATATGCATATATATTACAAAATTTACCTTTGAATTCCACTATCCTAACCGGTCTGACACGATTCACTAAAATCACCTTAAATAAAACACCATTACAAATAGAATAGCGTAAAACAATAAATTCAAACGAAACCACAACACCCGCCACTGAATCTAATCGCGAAGTTAACACTTAATAAAAATATACTTTTATATCAAAATACGGTAAAACCACTGATTTTACATATTTAAATTCGACATATTTTTTAATAATTACGCGTGGTTCAAACACTCTTATATACGTATGATTTACGAATTTAAAGATCGGGTTTTGTTTCTTTTAATCTTCTCTATATTTTAAAATACCTTCCCAATGTACTAGTCCTCATGGCAGGCCAATTCGGACATAGTGTCATTGTAAAAGTTCTTTGGAAATCCTTCCATCACCAGTCAAGATTCCAGAATCCAGCTCAACCTTCATCCAGAACTCAAAAGGCTCAAAAAGAACATCCAAAATATAATTCGCAACCTAGTTGAAAATTCCTATATCACCCCCAAAATTACAAAATCCAGCTCAACCTTCATTTGCAACTCCGAAAGCTTTACAGAAATTCCCACACTAAAATTCACGAATCAAACAAACTCTATTCACTGACTTCCTTTATGTACGTGAAATTTATGATCAGGTCACAGTCCATTATATTTTAATATAAAATAAAACCTTCCCAATGTACCTGTCCTCATGGTAGGCCAGTTCGGACATAGTGTCATTGTAAAAGTTCTTTGGAAGTCCTTCCATCACCAGTCAAGATTCCAGAATCCAGCTCGACCTTCATCCAGAACTCAAAAGGCTCAAAAAGAACATCCAAAATATTTTCCGTAAAACTAGTTGAAAACCCCTATATCACCCCCAAAATTACAAAATCCAGCTCAACCTTCATTTGCAACTCCGAAAGCTTTACAGAAATTCCCACACTAAAATTTACGAAACAAACAAACTTTATTCACCGGTTTTTACAAAATCATTTATGAACTAAGAAAACCTTCCCAATGTACCAGTCCTCATGGTAGGCCAGTTCGGACATAGTGTCATTGTAAAAGTTCTTTGGAAGTCCTTCCATCACCAGTCAAGATTCCAGAATCCAGCTCGACCTTCATCCAGAACTCAAAAGGCTCAAAAAGAACATCCAAAATATTTTCCGTAAAACTAGTTGAAAACCCCTATATCACCCCCAAAATTACAAAATCCAGCTCAACCTTCATTTGCAACTCCGAAAGCTTTACAGAAATTCCCACACTAATATTCACGAAATTAAACTAATTTCAATCACCGGGGTTTTTTTACCAAATTCATTTACTAAGAAAACCCAATCAAAAAATACACGCGAGCGAAGCCGAGTGAAATTATTCACTAGGAAAACCCAATCGAAAATACACGCGAGCGAAGCCGAGCGATACTTCTTTCCCGAACTTATTCGAAAACTCACGCGAGCGAAGCCGTACTAACTTTCGTACCTGGGCTCTCGCTAAATACGCACGACCGTCTCCTTCGACTCCCAAAACAGACTGAACTCCCCACGCTCCCCTCCCTCTCCTTTTATAATCTTTCCTCGTGTCACAATCCTGACACGCAGGAACAAATCGAACGGTGGCCTCCTAGTATGGCCATGACACGTTCGTGTCACGGAGCGCGATTTTGTATGGAGATTGAATTTCGATTTTTAGTATGGGCTGGACACGTTTGTGTCACGCAGGAACAAATCGATCGGCTGCCTCGTAGTATGGCCGTGTCACGTTTCTGTCCGGACTCGTAATTTTGTATGGAGGATAATTTTATGTTTTTAGTATGAACTGGACACGTTTGTGACACGATATAAATTCGATTTTGGAGGGAAAACAAACCCTCTTCGTACCTTCCACATGGTACCTAAAGCTGTTTCGCTCGTCAGCGATGCGATTTACCTCTACTTCGGGGGTTTTAACACCACTTCCCCGCACCCATTGTGCATCTCCGCATGCAGAGAACTGTTGCTTTTGTTATATAAATTAATTGATGTTATTACATGTGCTCTATTAATAAATCGACTTTTAGCGCCATAACGGAGTGTTTTATTTATATATTTTTGTTTAATATCGTCTATATTCTTCGAGTATTTTCATTTAAAATGCTAACGTTCCAAGTTGTTAGTTTTCTTATTGTCTATATATTAATTCCTGTACATGCGTGATACCATCTTCCGTGTTTGATAATACTATTCATGTACGGAACCTGGACACGCAGAAACCAATCGAAATCTCCTTACCATCGTCGTGTTTTATTCATGTCAGGACACGAAACCATTCCTTCATACTAACACCGCTTAACGAAAACCCCTCCCGCACCGCTTGACAAATTACCTCAGGTCGCTCCGCCTCGCCCCGCGGCCCACGCGCGCCCGCAGCTCGGTAATACCTCACCCCTTGTCTTGTTTACCTCATACCTCTCTCCGCCCCGCGCGCACGCTCCAACGGATATTTATTTGAATGTTGGCGTCATACTCAATGAAACGTTGTTTTGTTTTATTTTATGTTTTTGTTTAATAACTGGTACTTTGTTTATATACTCTTCCCTTTATAAAATGTTTAGTGTATTAGTTTGAATCATTAATAAATAATTATTAAAATAATTTTAGACCCTGTGCGATATCTTCACAGAGATCACGAAACTTCAAATTCCCATAAACTCCGTCATGTCCAGATTCCAGACACGCAGGAACAAATAGACCAGCGACCTCATAGTATGGCCGTGTCACATTCGTGTCCTGACACGAATTTAGTATGGAGATTAAATTGAATCATTAGTATGGACTCGACACGAATTGGACACGCAGGAACAAATCGAACGGCGCCCTCTTAGTATGGCCGTGACACGTTCTTGACACGCAGGAACTAAACGCTCGGTTGCCTCGTAGTATGGCCGTGACACGTTCGTGTCACAGAGCGAAATTTCGTATGGAGATAGAATTTAATTTTTAGTATGGGCTGGACACGGTTGTGACACGCTCGAACAAATCGAACGGTGGCCTCGTAGTATGGCCGTGTCACATTCGTGTCCTGATACTATTTTAGTATGGAGATAAAATTAGATTAATTAGTATGTGCTGGACACGGTTGTGTCATGCAGGAACAAATCGAACGGCGGCCTCGTAGTATGGCCGTGTCACATTCGTGTCCTGACACAAATTTAGTATGGAAATAAAATAAATTATTAGTATGAGCTTGTCACGTTTCTGACACATAGGAACAAAACGTACGGTGGCCCCGCAGTATGAGCGTGTCACGATCGTGTCTTGACAATAATTCATTCTTTCATACTAACAACTCGCAGCGAAATAATCACTACTCGCGCTCCTTGACTCGCTACCTCATGCCGCGCTCAAACGGCGTGATGATACCGCGATCTCTGACCCCGCGCCCGCAAGACGCGCGCCTTCTTACCTCACCTCTCCGCCGTTTCGTACGCGCCCATGTCTTGTTCCCCTCTCACCGCGTGTCAGGATTACCTCATGCTACCTTCCCCGCCTCGGCGCTCTATAGTGTTTTATATGCGAACCAACTGATGTTATTATATTTCTTGTTTGTCTAATTGCGCGTCGTATTGTAATGGCCGTTCGCGCCATTTTATTTCTTAGTGGAGTGTGCAGTCACGATTGAATTTATTAGGTGATTAGTTAAATTGTAATATAAATTATTTTGTTAATGAAACGTTTTAATGTTCTATAATTTAGCTTTGAATTACTATTGGCTATATATTTATCTTTTTTACCTTGTGTGATTCCATCACAGTCGCCCGCATAGAGGTTCGTAACGAAGCAAAGTCAACGGAACCTCATTCCGTGACGCTTGATCTCGTTAAGAAGCTATATACATTATGATCTTGAAAATTACTTCTTCTTTGTTAGGGTTTTATTGTTCCCTTCCAAGAAGTTTGTATATATAATTATTTATCACTGTTAGGGTTCAAGTTCCCTTCCAGAGACCCCCTTCTTCTATAATTTTTAATTTGTGTGTTTTTTTTTTTTTCAACACCATCTGTCCACGTGCTTTAGGAAGTTCTTACCCTCCAGCTTAGGATTTATCTCCCTTAGCTTAAAGAGAAAAGATTTTTAGAATGCATACCACAACCTTACCACCTCCGGCTTAGACCATGTTTGCACTCTTTCCCTTATCTTCCATTTGCAGCTCGTGCCAATACTACATTAAACAAATATTTTAGTGTAATTGATTTAGTTTATTATTAATAAATCTAGGAATTTAGGCAAAAGTTATCACCTCAAAGCCTTAGATCCCTATATTCTGCCTCTAACAGATTTCCCAACAGTGCAGGAACCTCTAGTCTCATCCTTTACCGTATGGGCCGAAACAGAACATCACCGCTTACAGTGCAATACACACCTTACCACCTCCGGCTTAGGCTATGCAAGCAGTTCGGCAGGACAGAACTGGTCCGTGAAGAACACATAACACACCTTACCACCTCCGGCTTAGGCTATGCATGTATCCTAGCACAACAAGCTTCCATTAAAGGCAGAGTAGTCGGGATACATATTTTCAAAAGACTTCGAAATCGACTCATGCATCATTTTGGATCCTAACTCACCTATTGACGAATAGACGGACTCGGTATGCTTGTAAACGATTCTACTTTAACTCCTCCAACATTTCTCCGGTTAATGATTTCAAACCAAATACTACACTCATTCACTGTAAATAGACCAGAAAATGTCATCCTGAACTTCCAACGCTCCATTTTTTTGTGTTCGGAACGCCTTTAGTAGACGATGTCATAATCCCTCCCCAGCGTGAGTCAGACTCAGTAAAATGTAAAGTTCTGCACTTAAGGCATTTTCACCTCACCTTTTCTAAGTCCCAAATTGTGTGTTCTTCACACTGAATTTAATTTAACATTATTTTCGAAGCAATGTATGGGAAAACCAAACGAAGCCAAAGTATCCTGATTCCTTGTAAAGGTCCCTTCAGGTTAGAGCGCTGCTCTCATTAGAAGGAAATTTCACTACAGAGTACAGACACTACAATACCCGCAGGTTTACTCGCGTATTTTACACAAACATCCAAAACCATCCACTCAAGTCAACAAGTCTATTTTAAATTTTTGTTACTTCTTATTTAGAAGTAATTTAGTCTAACTCTCCTCACTGTACAGCATTTTATTTATTTATTTTGTCATATTTGTTTCCCGTTTTTTTTTTTTTTTTTTTTTTTTACTTATTTATATTAATTTTATATATTTATAAAATAAATTACCTATATAAAATTTATACAAACAGACATAAACAAAAGACGGTATTCTCGCCGGCGACGGGAGACGAGAATTATTATTATTATTATTATTTATCGTAAGGACCGATACAGTACATCACTGTTTACAATGCAATACACGCCTTACCACTCCTGGCTTAGGCTATGTAAGCAGTTCGGCAGGACAGAACTGGTCCGTGAAGAACACATAACACACCTTACCATCACCGGCTTAGGCTATGCAAGTAGTTCATTATTTTTTTTTTCTTTTTATTTTAGAATTAATTAATATATTTATTTATTATTTTTTTTTTTCTTCGCCCGCATGACTTTACTTACTCTGTGAAATTTAATTTTAATTTTCTAACCCGTATGAATCTATTTATTTTAACAATAATTTAATGAGCACTACTCTAGTGGTTTATTTACAGTATTTATGAGAATGTAACCCACAACTACGTCTATCAACAATTCAATACGCTCGCTACCGACAAAGTATCCTTAACATGATAAAAGTCACCGATAGATAACGTGATAATAGAAATTGAAGAAGGTTTTGTATAGTGTAACGATTATGCGTAACAGTAGGTTGTTTCACATAATCAATTTTGACAAGGCGCTTAATAAAATTACATTTTTTTTTTTTTTTTTTTTTAATTTTACTTTATTTTACAAAGTTATTCCATTAGATAAATTTTCTCTGGTTCCTATTTTATCACAATCCTTTTCCTTTGTAGGTTTTCTTGTAACCTGTAAAATAACACAAAATGTCAATATTTTATATATTTTACAAAAAATTTTTTTTTTTTTTTTTTTATAAATATTTACTAACCTGTTTGTAAATGCTTAGAAGGATTGTTTTCTTTTTTTTTTTTTTTAAAGAAAAAAAAATTTTTTTTTTTTTTTATTATTAAATCATTTTATTAGTCTTCTTCTATAAAATTAAACATGTTTACATACTGTTAAATTACATAAAATGTATCAAAATCATATTTTCAATCTTCTTAAATAAAATTAAACCTGTTACAACCTGTTGAATTACATGAAATGCAACAAAAATCGTTTTATTAACTTTCTTCTATAAAATTAAACCTGTTTACAACCTGTTAAATTACATAAAATGCAACAAAATTTATTTTATTAATCTTCTTCTATGAAATTAAACCTGTTTACAAACTGTTAAATTACATAAAATACAACAAAAATCAATCTCCTTAAAATTAAACTTATATTAACAATGTGTACTTGTGTTCTTTATTGTAATTTTTATCACAGATGCATCACGCCAGAACTAGCGAGATTTAATTTTAAACCCTATCGAACATGTTAATGTCCTCATATTATAATAAAGGAATTCTAGCTGGGACGCACAAGAATTAACCTAAAACCCTAACAGAGAATGTTAAGTGACCCCCCTTTTTATAAGGAATTCACGCTGGGACGCACGTGAATTAACCTAAAACCCTAACAGAGAACGTTAAGTGACCCCCCTTTTTTATAAGGAATTCACGCTGGGACGCACGTGAATTAACCTAAAACCCTAACAGAGAACGTTAAGTGACCCCCCTTTTTTATAAGGAATTCACGCTGGGACGCTCGTGAATTAACCTAAAACCCTAACAGAGAATGTTAAGTGACCCCCCTTTTTATAAGGAATTCACGCTGGGACGCACGTGAATTAACCCAAAACCTGTATGAAAGGTAAACACCCTGTATGAATGGATGACACCCAGTATGAACGGAAAACACCCTGTATGTATGGAAAACATCCTGTATGAATAGAAAACACCCTGTATGAATAGAAAACCCCCTGTATGAATGGACACCAGTATGAACGGAAAACACCCTGTATGAATAGAAAACACCCTGTATGAATAGAAAACACCCTGTATGAATGGAAAACAAAATAAAATCTTTACTAATGAAATCTGTTTAGATTTAGTTTTTTTTTCTTTTAAAACTCCAATGTGTTAATTATATGGTTAAAATTCTGGTCTATGTAGTCTTCTATAACCGGAATCAAATCTGACTGTGGATTGATGATGGATCCTTCTCTCTCAGGCCCGTCTGATTCTTGTTTCTTGCTCTTCTGTTTGGACAACCAATTCATTTCCGTCGTCACAAACTGTGTGATTTGTTGAAGTTGTCCTTCATATTCTGATATTAGTTTCTCTCTCCTGACTTTCCTGATATTTGATTTTTTTTTGTGAAGCGTTATGTCTTTCTCCAACCGTTTCTGTCTTCTGTGTAAATCATGTTGAAGTCTGCTCCCTACTTTTGGCTCCTGTTCCTCCGCTGTTCCTATTGTTTCTTGGTGTTCTTCTTCCATTATTGTTAACATTCTTTTTGTTATGTCCAGTCTGTAGACTTTTGTTTTTAGTAATTGTTCCTCTTTCTCTTCTTCTTCTTGGAACTGCATTAATTCTTTCCTTTTTGACTCTATTTCCTTCTGATTCATCATGTCTCTTTTCTGATCTTCTCAAAACCTCCTTCTTTGCCCTTCTTTGCTGCTCGTGTTCCATGTGTGTGGTCCATGTAGTACTATTTGTAAATTTATGTCTGAATGTTGTATAATGTCTTGTATATGTGTGAATTCTTCTTAAATCTGCAAATTTTTTAATTTATAATTAATTTCTAATTATTTGGTTTCAGAACAAAATAGTAATTTAGCATATAATAATATTATTTGTCTATGCCATTATAAATTTTTAAGTGTAGAATAATGCTTGTGTTGTCTTTATTTTAACTTAGAATTTTTTTGAATAGAATTTCCTATATGTAGTTTCTTTAAAGAAACTTGGGAATCCCTGTTTTCTCTTTTTCAATGTGATTAACTTAAAATGTTGTTTGTATTATATGAATTGATTAAGTTTTGTTAGTGTTTAGTAACTTATTTTATCAATTTTAACAATTTTACTTTAATTTTATAGCAAAAAATTTTTTTTTTTCCGTTTTGGAAATATTATTATTATTTATTCTTTTTTTATTTTACTAGGATTTCATTTCTTAATTATCACGACCTATTTTCAGGAATTCCTCTTTCTCTTATTTCGCTTTGCTGCAAGCAAATATTCTACTTATAGCATAGACAAAGAACGCCAAGCATTGCTTAGAAATCGATGCTTCTCATTTTTTTTTTTTTTCCAAATCCGAGACAATATCGATCCCCAAACAAACAGTCTAACTTCTTAAAGTTAATCAATAAAGCTACAGTAGCGGGGTGGTTTAATTCTTTTAAATTATCATATTAAAGTGATTTTATAATATTTTGTGCCAAAACGCAATTTTATACTAACCATTATTCGTATATTCACATATACTTAATATTACTTATTTCAAAACGTCATGCAACATATATTATTATTCAATTGTCACAACTTGTGATTATATTCCTCGTTCAATTGTTGAACTGGTTCTTGAATTTGCTTTCAAGAATAAACACATCCGCATCTGAAATTCATTCTGTAAATTTGGATAACAGCATGCATCTGAGTCTCCTCTTCAGACTTAAACCCAAGTTTATCATGCAACGAATGCTTACCTAGTGTAAGTTCTATTGGAATTTGGAAAATTTAAAATTAATAATCGACCAAAGAATAGCACCAACGTGGCACCACATCCATACTATGCTACGGACAACACCACGGACTCCGCAACCGATGCAATTAACCGGTCTAATTGCACAACTAACTCTTAAAATTTCCCTCTTTTTTTTTTTTTAAAATCTACCTCCGTTTTTTTTTTTTTCAGCAAGTACCCATCCAATGCCTAATCCCCTAAATCACTCAAACCCCGTAATACCCCTTACAATTCCACTTCACAAACTATTCTGTGAGAAATTATCATTTAACCTCGATTCAAACTTTTACCAATTCACACTTTCCGTTATGAATTCCTGGAAGTAACGAACTTCAAAAGTTTCAGGCACTGATCATCCCCTCACACATTCATTCGTCCGGAACCGTTCACTCAGAATGCATACCCATTACTTCTCTAGTATGCTCGTCCATTGGCAACGCCCAATTACAACAAAAGTTATCCAAACAATCTTACACATACAGATATAAATAAATATCCATAATTTCATTCCAACAAATGTTGCGCAATCATATGCAGTGTCCGAGCACATTCGTCGTTTATCCGATACTCTGTAGCAGACAGACGCCCGATCGTCGACCACGCCTAAGCATAAAATGGAACGCTCTTCCTTCAGTTAAGTGCACCTATAACCCCATAGGTAGGCAAGAGCAGAATAAAATTAAAGTGAAACACCGAGCGAGGTGGGAAACCCCTGGAAATGCCCACGTCCAGCAGCAGTCTGACACAGGCCGCTGCCGACTAATACGAACCAAGGTATTTATATAAGACCCCCTACAAAATATATAAACACATTCGTGCCGAAACTTTACGCTGTCACTTTACCTTTCAAAATACTCATCAATGAGCAAGTTCAAGATCTTTAGTTATGGTAAACCTTAAATAAATAATATAAATTTAAACTAATTCGGATTAATGTAACTCTCATACTTTTAACATTATCATTTAATAGGCTATACACTCAGCAGCCCGACCGTGGTAATTCCACTCGATCGACGAGCTCGAGCAAAGTGAACGAGTAGGTATAAATGGCACCGTCGTATCTGTCAAATGTACAAGTGAGTGAGTGCACGAAACGGTCTCGTGGTCTACTCGAACTCGTACGTCGTTCCACCACATTTTGACAGTCATTGGCAAAGTTGCACGAAATGTGAACTCGGACTTCGAGTCATCTTGACGTATACGCTCACTCAAACACTTGATTGATTTTGATCATCCCCTGCGACAGTTTAGAAAATCTCAAGGTTGATCACATGCCAAATTAATGATTCCCTTCTTTGAATCTAGTGTAGAGGTATTTAAACATGTATTATTCTATCTACAAGTTGTTCATTCCTTCATTCATTAAGTATTCACTCAAATATTATAGATAAAATACAAGTAGGTACTTATGTACCTATCACTAAAATAAAATAAGAATAAAGTCTGTACCTAGGCACACACACACACACACAACACACCACACATACCACACATACCACACGCCACATTCCGACCATCAACCCGACAACCGGGGCAAGCAGAGCAACCGGTGCCGCGCCACACACACCCAACCACTTCAAGCAGCAAGCAAGCACGAAGACCCACCCCTCCGCACGACTCGGCGGAAGGACCACGACAATGCGACAGGGGCCAGCCCGCCGCCCCTCAGCACGGCATCATGTTCCCCGCACCCCAGCCGCCTCCTCCTCTACACGCACAGGGAGAAACGCAGCGGGGCCACTATCATTAATACCGACCGGCTCACATGCACGGTACCGTTGTTAATGCTAAATAAAGTCTTGTGTTCTAAGTACACGACTCATATCAATTTGACAGTGCCTATCTAAGTATGTACCTACCTATGTAACTAAATTATAGGTGACCGGTAGTGGAGCTATAGTGTATAACCAAGTATGATAATAATAGATAGGTACATACAGGAGTTATTTATTTTTAGATAGTTAGGTATCTACAGCTATGTATTACCCGTCGGAATTTCTATATAGGCATTATAGGCTAGGCACCTCCTCTCCTCGAATAAATGCGCTTTCCTCCGCACTTCACCGCGGTCTCACCTCGTTAGTACCGTTATCGGGGTATTTTTGTGGCTAGGTAATATGGCTGGAGGAAAGGCGGAGGGTTGAGGGGAAGAGATTCAAAATGATTGTCATCATCACTCACACAACTGGCTGACCGACCGACAACCAACATCACGTGTGTTACCACGATGTAATTTTTACCAATACTAAATAGCTACTCTTAAATATCGAGGTGTTCAATTTATACGCGTTTTCAATTTAGTCAATACTCTTTTTCCTCTTTTAATTAACATAAAGATTCTGACAAATAGTATACATACTATATTGACCGTTTGATACCTGACAAAATGAGCGCTTTGCATTCTAGGTAGCATAATACATTTAGTAAAATTTAATAGTGGCAAGATTGGTGGATCGACACTCGCTCGATAATTTCGTCACCTGTACAACATTCGCATGCGCACTCACCCGTACGCCGGTACCAAAATAATTTGCTTCGTGCGATCGATCGAGTCGAACGCAACCCGAACTCGTCGTGCGAGCGAAACCAGCACGGCAGGGGCCCTGATGTTTACTTTTGTAAAAGGGAGGAAAAGTTTAATTTGAATTTTAAATATAATTATTTTGTTCCAGCGACACCTATCTCACTATGTATAACAATGCCCAACAAAATTTTCTACGTTGTAATGTCAAAACTTCACTAATACACCAATAGATGGCAAGTAAATAGAATACTCCATGTTTCGCAAAACTCACTTCCAAACATAATACTAGTATTGTATAAGTATAATTTGCTTCTGCAAAATCATTAAGCATTTTTCATAACCCCTCACTCCCTCCCTGCCTCTTAACCACTTCCTTTCAGATGTCACTATGATGTGAACATTGTGAACTGTGGGTATGTTTATTTCCTAATTTTAAATTTTTTTCCTTTTTCCTTCTTTTTCCCATTTTCCCGGGTTCTTGAGTATTTGAGTACCCTACCAAATCTTTCTCCATTCGACTTATTTTCTTTCCCCTTTTTTTTCTCCTTTTCGGATTTACTCCGAAATTCACTCCGTAAGGTTGGTACTTATTTGTTTTAGTACGCAAGTCTGGTCCCCTTACGCTGTGAAAGCAAAACAAACACTAGCAATGGTTCTTATTGTTCGCGATAAGATCCATATTCCTTCAAATATTTTTGAACCGGGCGCCCTGAGTCAGTTAATACACAACCACAGCAACGTTACCATTTATATGGAATTATCCATTTTTAAATGATTTTCAAGATAAAATGTGGAATTAAATATCCGGGCATTTCATACTAGTTTTATCATTTTACAGATTTCCTCATAAGAAGATCAGTTTGGAATATGGATTTTCTATAAAGCTTTTCTATAACATCCACATTTAAATGATTATCCAATCGCATATTGATTCTTAGAAAGCCTAGAACTGAAATGCCGCCACGGTTTTGCATCTTGTGTGAATATAATGAATGACCGGCCAATATACGACCTCACTTCATTCTTTTCAAAATCTAAATCGTATTTAAATTAAATTAATAATCTACTTATAATATCTAAGCTATTTGCTCTAATAATTTGGCGGAACAGGTTTCACACGAATGCCTACCTACCCCGTTAATGCTGGCCACACTGAACTGAACCAAACTCGAATCAACCATACAGCCGCATCAATCCTCTATTCAAAATGGTGGCACCAATGTATTATTTCCGGCAACTCTTAGACCCACCCCTTCATTCACGTAATTTTCACAAGCAAACAGCTCACATACAACCGACCCATAAAACAGGCAACATCTACTGTCCACCTCCAGTGGCAATGGGCTGAGTACGTCAGGCAAAAAATTTTTTCTGGACAACAGTGTCTTGCTCCGACATCCGCAGACAGGATACTTAATATAGGAAAACCTCCACTTCCAGTCAATACGTTGACATAAGATAATTAATGGAATCCAATAATACACATCTTCAGAATTGAATTTCTACATAGAAAAGTTAATGCATACGTTTTCTATTAGACCGTCATCACATCCATTCAATTTCCCCAATAATGTTAGTGAGACAAGATACGACTATCTTATCTTCTAACTCCCAATCACGTTGTAAGAATACATAAATACTAATATATCCATGTACTCGCTTTTATAAAATGAACAAACTCATACAACTAGACAAATATTTATGCTTCGTTCCCATACACAAAATATATGACTTCAGTTAACACGGAATCCATATACCTACATTAGCTCAAACATACTTCCTCAAATACATACCATCCAACATTTCCAATTCATAACTAAGTTGATAAAATGGATCTACACTGTTTGATAGTGAAATACGCCTTCGACAACACACCGCAACAAACCATCAACTAGTAATTCTATTGCGTGTCGCCTCGGACTAGGCGCTTAATAGCCTTCTTGCTTGATTTTCAACAAACACTTTTAACTTCATCTTTCTGAATCGTTGTAAAACTGTAGTCCCTTCCATTATCTATATTAATTGGCACAATTATAATGTTCTAATTAGCTGAAACGTTACATCTAATATCAAACTTCTGCTCTACAGCCAATTATATACATTACTGCTTGACAAATACATACAATCACAAACTGATATATATATTTTATTCCAACCCACATCTCAAGCAGTGAAATAAACAGCGTTATACTGCTGACCACACTAACGTATATTCAATTCCACAGATAACCAACACTCCGACATGGCATCCATAAAACCTATCTCCCACACATACCAACATGCTGCATCCAGGCAAGTCAACCTTCACATTGCAACAAGATACAGGGTCCTTTTCCCGCACTACCTAACAGTATAACCGTGCCAAGGTGAGAAGTGGCCAGTCCGTCACTCGCCATCCGCAGAGTTTCGCCTCACGCACAGTCACCCCTTTCTACTAGCATAAAACTACTCTCTCTTCACAACATATTACTTGATAAAATTTTAATTCTTCAGTAAAAAAATCTCCCGATGCGCCCCAACAAATTCGCAAGAAGCAAAACATCGCAAGTTCGTTTTTTTTTTTCTTTCCCTACAAAGCGCGATTCGTCATCCGCAAAGTTCCGCCTCACTCACAATCACTCCTATATATTATCGTAAAACTATACTCTCTTCTTAACATATTACTTGATAAAAGTTTTTTAATTCATCAGTAAAAAAATCTCCCGATGCGCCCCAACAAATTCGCCTCGCCTGGCGACAATTCCAAATTGTAACCGTCCGGCCTCTCATTTGTTCTTATGAAACTGCAAGTTTCTGACGCTGTAGCCGGCATGTTCATATTATTAATGTTTAAGTGGCACTATAGAACCGGACGTAAAACGAACTCATAGCATCCCAATGCTTTACAATGACACAGCACAACAATAAAACCCTCAATTGCACTCCAGGAGTACTGACAGAAACAAAATCTACATACGCTTATTACAGAACTCCTCATTCCTTCCGAATTAACTGTCAATTCTAGTAGAACGGACAGACACAACCATTCTACAGAACTCTACATTTACCCTGAAACAAATTTCAACTTTAGTAGAACAGGCAGACATACAAGCAGACAGCGTAGGCTCCGCAAAACGATTTCCTCATTCGCTTTTTGTGCACCAACCTGCATCCTACAACTTGTAATATTCTATGCTATGCCGCTTAATACTATATTAACCGAGGCACAACGCCGATCACTCAACCCATACACATCTCAAGACTTAGTGCATGACAAAATAAATTGTATTTTCTGCGCATTGTTTTCCCGACGAGATACTTGACACAACAGAAGAACCGTACTACTGTTAACATCGCTAATGGCCTTCCCATTCCTCAATTACTTCGCCAACCACGCCGCACCTCCAACGGCGTGATGGTGTTGCGAACTCTGTCTCCGCGCCCGCAGGACGCGCGCGCGAGCTACGCCCTGCTCGGTCATCAACTCAACAGAGTCTCCGCTTAGTATACTAGAATCATGTTAAAATAGCAACAATCCGTCCAGTGAGCGTATGTCCCTGCGTCACAAAAATGATCAAAACGGTCTAGTCAACGTGCGTTGACAATCCATCCAGTCAAACCGTACACAAACATTCATACTGGATAAACATGTAATCTTTATCTTCAACAAAACGAAAGACACGTTGTCACAGCTACTCACCCCTGAGGTGTAGCACGTCGCAAGTACAGTTGCGACACTTTTTCCAGTAACTACGCGCGACAGTACAAAACGCATCCGTCTGTACAACATTCGAGTAAGTCATGACAAAACGAGAGGTGGCTAGTCCGTCGTCTTATAGCACAGCAACACATAAAGTCACGAAGTAATAAATCAATATGTATTGATTTATTCTCAATCAAATAAAACCATTTCATATACAAACATCCACTGTGGTATGATACTCGCACAGTTTATTATGCACACATTTAAAAATACACAAATTACCCAAAAAATTAACAGTAAAATCTAACATGCATTTACCTACTCATCATTCACTATTCATTTCGTTTACCTAAACATGAAAAAAAATTTTTTTCTTTCTCGGCACTGCTATTTCATTGCCTCTGACAATTATATATATACCAATATTCATTCACTCTTTTACCAAAATACACAAACCAGACAAACATCTTTGTATTAGCAATCTGAGCTAAACCACGCGCTTCTCCATTTTTTTTTTTTGTCTAAATTGAACACCTGCATCGCCACGTGGTTGAATTCTTCAACTTTTGTTAGTCTCGTATATCAATTGTATCTCTCTCTCTCTCATTCACACCCCACTAGAAGAGCAAGTCTAAAATAGCGCTCTAGTCTACTGTCTCGTTCTAACTCTTACTTGCATTGCATACACTTTATACTAGTGGGAAAGAGATAAGAATCATTCGTACACTTATGCCAAACGAAACTAATGATCAAACACAAACAGTACAACACGTGCACTCATAAATCAATCTTTCTTGACCATGGTTCTCTCCTCATGGGCCTAATCAACACGAAATTTACAAACTTGTGTAGGGTTGCCAAAAATATTCCACCTTCTCACTTCAAATTTCGTGATTGCAATTTCCACATAATAACAAAGTAATAGAAATCATACATACATACACACAACACACGCTTCCCCCTCCGACAAACCAGGCAAATAGAGCAACCGGCGCTGCTCTACAGGGACTTTGGTATCTGTTTGTTTTATTCCAAAACAATTCAATGCATAATGTGACACATACATAAACAACATCTGTATAATACGACTCCGTGCACCACATATTATTATTATTTCCTATTTCCCCTTTTTTTTTTTTTTTGAACAATATAATTAAATAAGTCAGATTAAACTTCCCAAACCCTTTAGCACGAATTTCTCTAAACACACAATGCACCCAAACATGCTTCATCTTTAAAACCAGTCCACACTAGTCTTTCAAAAATTTGGTAGCCCTGCGCCCGCAAGTATTCTGTGGCCTTGGCCAAGCGCTCATCAATCAATAATTCTCCAGTTCCACTTTTCCATAAAACAAATAATCATTATGCAAGTGACATTAAAATTTCTTTTTATAATAAATGGCTAATAACATACTTATGACGATGTAATTGCGTAGGTCATGTAATTCATTTCACAATTACGTACAACATTTTCCCTCTGAAAAGAAACACTTATTTTGTATCTCGCCGGATAATGGAATAACTCACATTGTTGCTATGGACCAAACCATAGTTAGATGTCATCTGCTGGAAACTGCTCCGATGTTTACTGGCAGTAGACTGGGCACGCCTAGACTTACATTACGAATCGTAACCATACAATTCGCTCGCAAATTACGTTTTGGCACAAAATAATAAGATTTCTCGTGTCAGACCATTACAAAACGTTTATATATATATATCTACACATTTTAAACTTTCCTAAACCATGGTCACGGGCACACCCGCGATAACTTTCGTACCTGGACCTTAGAATTCCATGGATTTATGATAACACTACTATAACTAAAAAAAGAACTTATTTTTACATAATTTTTTTTTATATCCTGGTCACGGCACCACTGTAATAACCTCTACCCTATACCTATTGTTTTTCCTTAGATATTAAAGGCAGAATTATCAAAAATCAACTCTTTAGCTCTAGAACAACTAGAATATAAAGAATCGAAATATGGCCAGCGTATAACTTTCAAGTGATCTCTAGGTTTGTCAGAAACAGTGTCGCTAATTCGTACACATAATTCCTGTAAAATGGACCCAATTATTACTTCCTTTTCAGGAAGCCGTTGTGTACCGTAATAACTCAGAGTACTAACTCTCATTTCCTAAATCTATTCTAGTAAATTCTAATATCAACATTAAAGCACTTACCAAACTAATTGCTCATTCATCTATAGTCATTTAAACCCTTCTGGTTTCCCTCTGTGTTCTATGTGCACGCTTCGACAGCGCGCTCACGTACCTCGCTTGCGAGCTTGTGAGACCCGCCAAAATTCAAAATGAAAGTGTTCTGATGTTTGTGTTATTGTTATTATTAAATTATGATCAATGTATTACTTGATAGCTTAATTTTGTTGTGCTGTTCAATAGATGAAATCTATTATTTTATATTTTCTTCTAAATTTTAGAACTTCAACAATACAAACTTTTATTGACCCCTTTTGAAGGGGTTTGTGGAACTGGCCCCACTAAATTCGTATGGACCCTCGGTCCATACGATATTTATCCATCGCCAGTCCCCGTGACTCCCAACGCAGATAAATTTGTACTTAAGCTACAAATTTATTATTTGTCCCTAGGAGTCCCCGTTTTCTGATCTGTACAAAATATACATCTTCAGACAGATTTACCAATTTAATCTCGTAGTGTTATGTTGGAGTTCAAAAGATATTCTTTTGTCCTCCCTAAAGGCATAAGTGTATGCTTTTAATTGTGAGTGTATAGTGTATATGTTATGGTTTATATTTCTGTGGCTATCTATTGATATACCTACAGAAATTGTTTTATTCCAAATGATGCGGTCAGGGGTCCACCTTTCACCGAAATCAATTAGGAATATTTTCTTAAGGGTTTATTAAAATGGTGTGCTGGTCATAATCTACATAACCTATACAGGTATATTTAAACCTGATTTACGCAATCTCCCTACATCCTAAAACGTAACTAGCCAGTATGTTGCATATGCATATATATTACAAAATTTACCTTTGAATTCCACTATCCTAACCGGTCTGACACGATTCACTAAAATCACCTTAAATAAAACACCATTACAAATAGAATAGCGTAAAACAATAAATTCAAACGAAACCACAACACCCGCCACTGAATCTAATCGCGAAGTTAACACTTAATAAAAATATACTTTTATATCAAAATACGGTAAAACCACTGATTTTACATATTTAAATTCGACATATTTTTTAATAATTACGCGTGGTTCAAACACTCTTATATACGTATGATTTACGAATTTAAAGATCGGGTTTTGTTTCTTTTAATCTTCTCTATATTTTAAAATACCTTCCCAATGTACTAGTCCTCATGGCAGGCCAATTCGGACATAGTGTCATTGTAAAAGTTCTTTGGAAATCCTTCCATCACCAGTCAAGATTCCAGAATCCAGCTCAACCTTCATCCAGAACTCAAAAGGCTCAAAAAGAACATCCAAAATATAATTCGCAACCTAGTTGAAAATTCCTATATCACCCCCAAAATTACAAAATCCAGCTCAACCTTCATTTGCAACTCCGAAAGCTTTACAGAAATTCCCACACTAAAATTCACGAATCAAACAAACTCTATTCACTGACTTCCTTTATGTACGTGAAATTTATGATCAGGTCACAGTCCATTATATTTTAATATAAAATAAAACCTTCCCAATGTACCTGTCCTCATGGTAGGCCAGTTCGGACATAGTGTCATTGTAAAAGTTCTTTGGAAGTCCTTCCATCACCAGTCAAGATTCCAGAATCCAGCTCGACCTTCATCCAGAACTCAAAAGGCTCAAAAAGAACATCCAAAATATTTTCCGTAAAACTAGTTGAAAACCCCTATATCACCCCCAAAATTACAAAATCCAGCTCAACCTTCATTTGCAACTCCGAAAGCTTTACAGAAATTCCCACACTAAAATTTACGAAACAAACAAACTTTATTCACCGGTTTTTACAAAATCATTTATGAACTAAGAAAACCTTCCCAATGTACCAGTCCTCATGGTAGGCCAGTTCGGACATAGTGTCATTGTAAAAGTTCTTTGGAAGTCCTTCCATCACCAGTCAAGATTCCAGAATCCAGCTCGACCTTCATCCAGAACTCAAAAGGCTCAAAAAGAACATCCAAAATATTTTCCGTAAAACTAGTTGAAAACCCCTATATCACCCCCAAAATTACAAAATCCAGCTCAACCTTCATTTGCAACTCCGAAAGCTTTACAGAAATTCCCACACTAATATTCACGAAATTAAACTAATTTCAATCACCGGGGTTTTTTTACCAAATTCATTTACTAAGAAAACCCAATCAAAAAATACACGCGAGCGAAGCCGAGTGAAATTATTCACTAGGAAAACCCAATCGAAAATACACGCGAGCGAAGCCGAGCGATACTTCTTTCCCGAACTTATTCGAAAACTCACGCGAGCGAAGCCGTACTAACTTTCGTACCTGGGCTCTCGCTAAATACGCACGACCGTCTCCTTCGACTCCCAAAACAGACTGAACTCCCCACGCTCCCCTCCCTCTCCTTTTATAATCTTTCCTCGTGTCACAATCCTGACACGCAGGAACAAATCGAACGGTGGCCTCCTAGTATGGCCATGACACGTTCGTGTCACGGAGCGCGATTTTGTATGGAGATTGAATTTCGATTTTTAGTATGGGCTGGACACGTTTGTGTCACGCAGGAACAAATCGATCGGCTGCCTCGTAGTATGGCCGTGTCACGTTTCTGTCCGGACTCGTAATTTTGTATGGAGGATAATTTTATGTTTTTAGTATGAACTGGACACGTTTGTGACACGATATAAATTCGATTTTGGAGGGAAAACAAACCCTCTTCGTACCTTCCACATGGTACCTAAAGCTGTTTCGCTCGTCAGCGATGCGATTTACCTCTACTTCGGGGGTTTTAACACCACTTCCCCGCACCCATTGTGCATCTCCGCATGCAGAGAACTGTTGCTTTTGTTATATAAATTAATTGATGTTATTACATGTGCTCTATTAATAAATCGACTTTTAGCGCCATAACGGAGTGTTTTATTTATATATTTTTGTTTAATATCGTCTATATTCTTCGAGTATTTTCATTTAAAATGCTAACGTTCCAAGTTGTTAGTTTTCTTATTGTCTATATATTAATTCCTGTACATGCGTGATACCATCTTCCGTGTTTGATAATACTATTCATGTACGGAACCTGGACACGCAGAAACCAATCGAAATCTCCTTACCATCGTCGTGTTTTATTCATGTCAGGACACGAAACCATTCCTTCATACTAACACCGCTTAACGAAAACCCCTCCCGCACCGCTTGACAAATTACCTCAGGTCGCTCCGCCTCGCCCCGCGGCCCACGCGCGCCCGCAGCTCGGTAATACCTCACCCCTTGTCTTGTTTACCTCATACCTCTCTCCGCCCCGCGCGCACGCTCCAACGGATATTTATTTGAATGTTGGCGTCATACTCAATGAAACGTTGTTTTGTTTTATTTTATGTTTTTGTTTAATAACTGGTACTTTGTTTATATACTCTTCCCTTTATAAAATGTTTAGTGTATTAGTTTGAATCATTAATAAATAATTATTAAAATAATTTTAGACCCTGTGCGATATCTTCACAGAGATCACGAAACTTCAAATTCCCATAAACTCCGTCATGTCCAGATTCCAGACACGCAGGAACAAATAGACCAGCGACCTCATAGTATGGCCGTGTCACATTCGTGTCCTGACACGAATTTAGTATGGAGATTAAATTGAATCATTAGTATGGACTCGACACGAATTGGACACGCAGGAACAAATCGAACGGCGCCCTCTTAGTATGGCCGTGACACGTTCTTGACACGCAGGAACTAAACGCTCGGTTGCCTCGTAGTATGGCCGTGACACGTTCGTGTCACAGAGCGAAATTTCGTATGGAGATAGAATTTAATTTTTAGTATGGGCTGGACACGGTTGTGACACGCTCGAACAAATCGAACGGTGGCCTCGTAGTATGGCCGTGTCACATTCGTGTCCTGATACTATTTTAGTATGGAGATAAAATTAGATTAATTAGTATGTGCTGGACACGGTTGTGTCATGCAGGAACAAATCGAACGGCGGCCTCGTAGTATGGCCGTGTCACATTCGTGTCCTGACACAAATTTAGTATGGAAATAAAATAAATTATTAGTATGAGCTTGTCACGTTTCTGACACATAGGAACAAAACGTACGGTGGCCCCGCAGTATGAGCGTGTCACGATCGTGTCTTGACAATAATTCATTCTTTCATACTAACAACTCGCAGCGAAATAATCACTACTCGCGCTCCTTGACTCGCTACCTCATGCCGCGCTCAAACGGCGTGATGATACCGCGATCTCTGACCCCGCGCCCGCAAGACGCGCGCCTTCTTACCTCACCTCTCCGCCGTTTCGTACGCGCCCATGTCTTGTTCCCCTCTCACCGCGTGTCAGGATTACCTCATGCTACCTTCCCCGCCTCGGCGCTCTATAGTGTTTTATATGCGAACCAACTGATGTTATTATATTTCTTGTTTGTCTAATTGCGCGTCGTATTGTAATGGCCGTTCGCGCCATTTTATTTCTTAGTGGAGTGTGCAGTCACGATTGAATTTATTAGGTGATTAGTTAAATTGTAATATAAATTATTTTGTTAATGAAACGTTTTAATGTTCTATAATTTAGCTTTGAATTACTATTGGCTATATATTTATCTTTTTTACCTTGTGTGATTCCATCACAAGTGCGGTCATTTCAGATCTTAAAATATCTGATTTTTAGTTATTTTACTTCATAGTAACATTTTAGTATGCAGATCTAATAAACATTACATATTTAGTAATCTGTAGGGACAGTAGAAATCTTCGAAATCCAGATATTTTTCATCATGTGAAAGTAAACTCTAATCCAATAGACATAAGGACAAATTTGATATGGCTAGTCTTACCGGTAACAATGAATTGATGATTTTATTGCAAGATCTTTACTGTACCAATATAGAGGTAGATACTCGTACATTTATAACAATTTATAAGTACTGTTTATTTATCTTACTTAATTAGCACTCGTTTGAAGAAAATAATCCCATACCAATAGATATTTTACAAGTACATCTCTCTCACCAGCTCTCCGGCTCGGTGGTGAGGGACTAAGGCTGTGTCAGGTCCAAATTTTTTTGTCTGCTAATATTTTGTTGTATGTGTTATATTGATATGTGTTTTTGTGTGTACCTACTCATATATAAAAATAAAATGCAGCTTCATCACTATGTTGCGAAATTGTATAATGATTTATTATTAATTATCTTAGTTATGAAAGAGTTTGAGCTAGGTGCCTGCACAACAATCGCTTTTCCTTCAGACAAAAGTACCATTTTACTAAACGTTTGCGTTATCCATTGTTGGCAGATCTCGGGAGGGTGGCAGCTATGCGTGGCGCATGCGCGATGCTGTGCGCCGCCTGCGTGCTGGTGATGTGCGTACACGCGCAGGCGCGGGGGCGCGGCGGCGGGGGCGGCGGCAGCGACGCCGACCTGGCCGCCGCCGAGCGCCACCTCCTCGCCCTCATGGGCCTCGAGCGCCGCCCCGAGCGGCGTCCGCGCGACCAGCACTCGCGCCCGCCCGTGCCGCGCGCCATGCGCGTCCTCTACGAGCACTCGGAGGCCTTGCCGCGCGGCCCCTCCAACACCGTGCGCTCCTTCGAACACACGCCCACCGTCATCGACGAGCGCTTCCCGCGCGAGCACCGCTTCCGGCTCTTCTTCAACGTGAGCGGCGTGCCGGCCGACGAGACGCCGCGCGGCGCCGACCTCCTCCTCCAGCGCTCCGAGCTGGGCGCGGCGCACGGCGCCGGCGCACAGCGGCTCCTCGTGTACGACGTGGTGCGGCCGGGCAGCCGGTCGCGGCGCGACGGACCCGTGCTGCGGCTCCTAGACTCGGTTGAGATGCGACCGGGCGCTACCGCGGTGACGGCGGACGCGCTCGCCGCCGCTCGTCGCTGGGCGAGCGAGCCCAAACACAATCATGGACTATTAGTGCGCGTGCTCTCGGAGAGCGGCGAGGACGCGGAGGTGACGCACGTCCGCGTGCGCCGTCTAGCGGCCGACTCGGACGAGGAGTGGCGAGCGGCGCGGCCGCTGCTGCTGCTCTATACAGAAGACGCGCGCGCGCGCACGGCGCGGGAGACGCGCACGCGCCGCGGCAAGCGCGCGGCGCCGGGGAGCCCGCGCCGGCGGCAACACCGCGCCCATCACCGACGCAAGGACGTGCGCGAGACGTGCCAGAAGCGACAGCTGTACGTCGACTTCGCGGACGTGGGCTGGAGCGACTGGATCGTGGCGCCGCAGGGCTACGACGCGTACTACTGCGCGGGGGACTGTCCGTTCCCGCTGGCGGACCACCTCAACGGCACGAACCACGCGATCGTGCAGACTCTAGTGAACTCAGTGAACCCGGGCGCGGTGCCGAAGGCGTGTTGTGTGCCCACGCAGCTCGCGTCGATATCCATGCTGTACATGGACGAGATGAACAATGTGGTACTCAAGAACTACCAGGACATGGCAGTGGTGGGGTGCGGTTGCCGATGACGGCGGCCGCGCGGCGCCGGCGCCGGACGGACCGCGCCGGCCGCCCCGCCCGCGCACCCGCCGCGCTACCCTCCTACCCCTACTCCTTCACCTCTCCCTCTTGTACATACCTCTGCGCTCTCTCTCTATCTCTCCACCCTCTATTGTAAATACTCTTTGTAAATAGATAATTATAATATTTTATTATACAAAACCGCGACGAAATAAAAGCATTGAAAATTTCTTCCGTATTTTATTTGATACCTCTTTCATTCAACTGAACATAGAATCTGGCCTTAACTTTAGGCTCAAAATTAAAAATTATATCGGGCGACCCTCGTTCAGGAGTTTATCATCGCCATCCAGCGTGGGAATGCCGCGAGTATGCTGGGAACACTCAGCTCCATCCCCGGGCAAAATTTCAGGGAAATATTTTATATTGTTATGTAAGTAGTTTGTTTAGCATTATAATTTTGTATTCATTTTATATCAATTAAATCTCAGTTATCTGGCCTAGGTATTGCTTTGCATTTGAATTTAATAATAAAAAAAATAAAAAAAAATAAATCTGCAGAACCAGTTTAACATGAAGGCTGGTCCATAATTCGACTCGTTGTGCTGATCGCAAGCCGGAGTAAATGTCAGAAGCGTGCTGGCTGAGCTTCTCGTTATTGTTGTGCACAATGGCGGAAGTAGGATAGGCAAGAACCTCGTTCCGGTTTCCGTGTCGGCAAGAACAGGTGCATTAGTCACTCACATAACATATAACATTTCACACACAGCAGAAAAGCTTTTCTGTTTAGTAGGTATCCTATTCTTAAAACTGTGAATACAAATCTTGCTCTATCACTATTTGGTAGCAGTTATAATTATAATTGTTTATTTCTTAAGGCTGCAATAGGCAAATATTATAGGAGAAAACGAGATTTTTGAAATTTTCAAAAATTGATTTCAGAGAAACCCGGCCACACAGAAAAAATATAAAAATTGATCACGAAAGCCAAGAATAAAGAGAACTTTATAAAAAAAAAATTGTACTAAAAATGTGGCTTATTTACTTAACAAACCCCTTTGAAACCCCACTTTTTCGTAAACAATTGCTAACATGGTGTTTTTAGCAGCTTTTTTCAGGGTCAACCTATACAAAAACTAAAAAAACAGCACGATAATAATCGTTCTCATCTTTTTCTTGTATTTCTCCAGAATATTTTCTATATAGGTGTCTTGATTTTCTTAACAATTTCTTCTAAAAAAAATGTAATTTATGGTCCTCTGTCGTGTTTTTTTTTTGGCAAAAGTTACATGTTATAAGAAATAAATCACTAAGCATGTTATAATTCATATATTTTTATTTAAAAGAAAAAAAAAATCCGATTGAAAAATATGAGTATTTGGTTTCGAAAATTATTCTAACAAATGGCACATAATATAAGCCAAAACGCACATTGTTCGCATGTTTTGCATCGGCGGAATAGGGCCTTAATACAGAATTGCCAATTTTTTTAATGTTAGCTGTTTACATCACGTAGACTTAGACGCCTACGTACATTCCTGTTTCAACCTGAGGTACCATGCCAATACATATATATTCATTATCTCCTCGTCTTCTTACCTCGGTAGTAAACTGACACATACATACATACCCCACGCTGTATCCCGACAATCGGGGTAGGCAGAGTAATCGGTGTTGTGCTGCAAGCACTCTTGTAAATTACAGCTCGACACTGACCACCACATTTAGAAAAGTATTCGGACAAGAAACAGCAGGCAAGGCACGCAGGCTCACCTGCTACATGAGTCGGTGGAAGGACCGTGCCAAGGTGAGAGGTGGCTAGCCTGTCGACCTTAAGCACAGCATCTTGTTCTTATCCCTTAGTCGCCTTTTACGACATGCACGGGGAGAGATGCGATGGGGCTATTATTTTTATGTACCGACCCCACACGGTAAACAGTAAACCGAATACTTCAAAACACTATGGCATCGATGATTTTAGCAACATCGCGGCCTCAATCAAGTTCCATTCAACATGAATGTTGTTGTTGACAAACAATCCGTCCCGCCTTCAACCTATTACCCCTTAAGGAAATTCAGTGGACCTACAGTTTCACAGGACCATAATAAAATACTCAAGTATCCTTTATGTTTTATAGAGCTTGCTTGCTCTGTTCGAATCGTTCGTGTCTTGTCGTTCGAAACTTTCATAGTGTGTTGTTCACTTCGCGAGATATCTCGTCTCTGCGTCAGGTGCCCCCCCTTGACCGCGCGGCGGCGTTCCAGCAACAACATCGAGCTAAACGCATCGTTCAAGCGCTTTCTCTGTCTTTTGCAACGGGAAAGATAGAATTAGAATAAGAATGAGAAATATTTATTTTTCACTTCAAATTTAAGTACAACACCTAGACTGGACAACTATACCTATGAAGAGAAGAGAAAAAAAAGACTGGACACAGCCTGTGCTGAGTCTAGTGAATATTTCATTAGATTCAGCGCTGTGTTTTAAGTCCAGCCCTACATATACCATAACATTTTAACCATGTTACATACTCACATTAGCTCTTTGTCTTATATTAGATTACGATAGAACAATTATTTGTGACAATTCGAGTATTATGCTACGTCTAAAGAGTCCTTACTAAACAATATACAACAATACTTATACAATTGTCCGAATGAATAAAATAAATAAACCATAAATGGTTTATTCAATTCAAATTAACATAGTTATAAAATAATTAACTAATCTAAAAATTTTATAAACTAACTTAGGAAATAAACTAACTTAAAAAATAAATTTCATTTAGTGCCTTTGTCCCCGGGATTGTGCCGAGGATGCCAGCCGCGTTATAACGGGTATACCCATCTGAATTGCCAGAATAAATAAATAAATATTAAAAATACATAATAATAAAACAACGAATTTTTGGCTTTTTCCGTCGAAACTTTAGGCCCATGGAGTAAGGAAGTAAAAAAATCTTGTGTACACTTTAGGCTCAAAATTAAAAATGATATCGGGCGACTCTCGTTCAGGAGTTTATCTTAAACAGAGGGTCAGCATCGCCTCGCCATCCAGCGTGGGAATGCCGCGGAGTATGCTGGGAACACTCAGCTCCATCCCCAGGCAAAATTTCAGTGAAATATTTTATATTGTTATGTGAGTAGTTTGTTTAGCATTTTAATTTTGTATTCATTTTATATCAAATAAATCTTTCATCTTATAAAACAATAAAATAAACACACCCAGGAAGGTACAATTTTAACTTTCTTCTGTTTTGAAAGGAGATATAATTTGAGTTTTCACAGTTGGAAGACACCTTAGTCTTGTAGCAAGGACGGTTCCCTCCCCGCGCCGCGCGCCGACCGGCAACACGGCGCGCGGCGTCGGCGGCGGCGGTAAACGCGGTGGCACTTTCACTTCGCATCGCATTTGAATACCGACACAAGCGGGCAAGCGCTGAGTTCGTGTCAACAATGCGATCGAGATACTTCTGATGTCAGCCTCGGTAGCTCAGTGGTGCGGTCGGTAGACTGTTGTTAAGCAACCCTGAGCGCGGTCAGTTCTTGGATGGGTGACCGCTCGACCGTTGGAGGCTGACCGTGGTTCGGATTCCACGTAAGAATGTAGGTCTTTTCCCTTCTTACCTTACTAGGTGGTAGGGTTTATCCCGCCCGGATCGGTACCACCGCACTGAATGAAACGTCGGTCGAAATGTCCAGTTCAGTGTAAAATGAAGGAAAGCACTGACATGGCACTTAGCTCACCCGGTGTTATGGGTTAACATCCAGCCAAACGTGTCAGTTTCCATAAAAAAAACATATTTAACTGCATCTCTCCCCGTGCACGTCCTAAAGACGACTAAGGGATAAGGACAAGATGCCGTGCATAAGGGCGGCAGGCTAGCCACCTCTCACCTTGGCACGGTGTTTCCATCGAGTCTTGTGGCAGGCCTTACTTGCTGCCTGATCTGAGTTATCTTGTCCGAATACTTTGCTAAACGTGGTGGTCGGTGTTGTGCTGTAATTTACCAGAATACTTGTAGCACTACACCGATTACTCTGCTTACCCCGATTGTCGGGATACGGCGTGTGGTGTGACATATTTAACCCCCGACGCAAAAGGAGTGGTGTTATAAATTTTACGCCTCCGTATGTCTGTGTGTCTGAATGTGGCATCGTAGCTCTCAAACGCATGGACCGATTTGAATGAGGTTTTTTTATAAGAAAGCTGGTTTAACCGGGATGGTTCTTAGCTATTTTAGTAATAAAGTAATTATGAGGTAATAAAAAAAATAAAGTCGCACGGATGGACCGATTTTGATGCGGTTTTTTTGCTTAACAAAGCTTGAAATAAAAGTTAAATACTCGCTCTCCACTTGACATATTTGGACGAAGCTAGATGTGACACGGCTAATATTTAATAATATTTCCTATTTTTCCTTCAACTCAATTATTTATAAATTTTTAGTTCTAAGTAGGTAGTTGTTTTTTGAAGACGGTTCAGTGTTTTTAGGGTTCCGTATCCGTTGTACGGGACCCTATTACTAAGCCTACGTCGTGTGTCTGTCTGTCTGTCTGTCTATCCGTCTGTCTGTTCGAGGGCTATATCTCTTGAGCCGTAATAGGTAGCCCGTTGAAATTTTCACAGAATATGTGTTATTACTGCCGATATAACAACAAATATTAAAAATAAGAAAAAGTAAAAAATACAAATTTACGGATGTCCCCATACAAGAAACTAAAAGTGTATGCGCGCCATCTACCGAGAAGAGTATGAAGCATTTAATTAATCCATAGATGGCGTGATTGGCGCTGACCATGACATGGCGATGGGGGAACCCTAGGTGCGCGAGTTCGACTCGCACTTGGCCGGTTTTTTTATATTCAGGTTTTCTACAATTACTTCTGTAACAACTCTATCTCAGGAAATATAAAACAAAATGGAGAACTGACTAGAGAAGTCACACGCAGAACTTACGGTTTCACCACGATCTATATATTCAATAGTGAATCATTAATTAGAAAAAAAAAACCAATGAGTGCTTGAGTTCATAAGGTAGGAATGGCGCGTGCGCGCGGACTGACAAACACCTGTTACCTATCTGTCCTAAGTATCTACCTACGTGTAGTCTCTATTATACTATTCCATTTTTTTCTATCTGACTGTATGTCTGTTTGTTCGTTTGTCTGTCTGCTATAATGAGGAAACTACTGTAAACGCTGAACAGGTTTAGGTACATGCCGTTTTAGATAATAATTTAGATATAATAGTTATAATCTGACAAATAGG
Organism: Nematopogon swammerdamellus; assembly: GCA_946902875.1. NCBI lineage: Eukaryota > Metazoa > Arthropoda > Insecta > Lepidoptera > Adelidae > Nematopogon > Nematopogon swammerdamellus. The sequence continues at coordinate 18,380,396 of OX336339.1, forward strand.
TATAAACAATATCTATCTATGCGTTAACTTATAAATATTACTTATGGTATGTATACCATGGTAAGTATATAACGACTTTAATGCCTTGATCGGGAGGGGATTTGGTTTGGGATGTGATTTGTGCGAACACCTTCGCCCCCAGTCACCATGGTGGGCTCGTCTCGGATGGCCGGTTTTGCTGCAGCGAAGGCCCAATCGGTTAAACATAATGCCAAATACAACCAACTCAAGAACAACTACGAGTTTGTGGCCTTTACTGTAGGGACTCTTGGGGCATGGAGCCCGGACGCGATTAGTTTTTCCAAAAAAACTGGGAAAACTTCTCCTTGGCGCGTCTGCGCCGTGCCCGGGTGTATTTCAAACAGCGGATCAGCCTGGTCATCCTGAGGGGGAACGTCGCTTCGGTCATGGAGATCATACGAGTACTAATGGTCTCCGTGTGCGATTATTTTTATTTATAAGTAGGTATATTTATTTGTATAGTTAATTTAGTTATTTTTAGGTCTCGATTGAATTATTTAAAGTACTTTATTTCAAATAAAATATTTTGTGTTTTACTTATATCTTAATCAGAGATGTTTGAAAATTTTGTACGTAGGAAACTTTCTTTCTTTTTTTCTAACTATGTATAAAAATATATAAAAACTTAGTCGAGAAACAATTCAAATTCCTTTAAAATGTTCGCTCAAATCCGACAATGCCGCTAGCGAAGCCACCGGCAAAAGCCCAAGTACTAAATAAACAACTTTATAGAGCCGTTCAATCAGACGAGAGTCGCCTGCGCATCTCTACGGCTCTGCTCAGTCTTCTCCGTTATCAATGCCGTATTATGGAATTTCTACGTCGTTTCTTGCCAATGGGAACAGTCGGACGGTGGAAGTATTATTTCTGTGTTTATCACGAAATAACTTAAAACATTATGACTTATCTATAACATAAGGGAATAAACAAAATATATATATTGATTAAAAAAAAGTATATAGTTTATCAACAAAGGTAATTTGATAAAGTTATATTATGTTTCCAGATAGTTTCCATTTAGTTATATTATGTATAAGATATATTGTGTCCAGCGTCGTGCCGTGCGACTGGTGGGTGACCCTGCGGTGTCCCGCGACTTAGAACCACTGCAACTCCGTAGGGACGTCGGCTCCCTAAGTGTGTTCTATCGTCTATTTCATGGGGAGTGTTCGGAGGAGCAGTTTAACGCGATTCCGCCGTCCCCATTCCACCTCCGCACTACGCGTACTGGGCAGGGGATGCACCCCTATTCAATCGATCTACCACGGATGCGCACGACCGGTTCTGTAGATCTTTTATTCATAGAACCGGGAAAATGTGGAACGCACTCTCTGCCCATCTATTTGCTCCCAAGTACAACCTGGGGTTCTTCAAAAGGGGCGTGAAAAGGCTCCTGTCAGGCCGGCATGGCATTCGCAATCGCCGTGCATCACAGAATGTCCATGGGCATCGTTAGACACCTACTTGTAGGTGAAACGATGCCACATGTTGCGCTATCCATAAAAAAAAAATGTTTTACCTAGTTTCATTTCTACTTTGACCATCCTAATAAATAAATGAAATGAAATATATTTATTGTTCCTGCTATTTATTTATCAAAAATAAGGAAAACAAAACAATCTTTACGACCTTGCTTACGCGCAAAAATTCAAAACATAATTGGAAGATAAACGTTTTGTTTATAGTTTTATAAATTGTAAATATATTTTAGTGTGTGTACATATATTTTATTTGCAAACTAAGTGATCCTATAAGCGTTTCGTGTTTTCCTTTTGAAGTACGGAACCGCAAAAAACATTATTTGTGCTCTATCTATACTCGTAGAAGAGAATATATATATGGCAACGGTATTATGAATTGTTCTGTAGGCAGGTGTTAGGTATATTGTAGGGTTTATATGTATATGTATGTATATATCTATAAAATTTAATCATACTCATATAATTTACACTCGCGTATCATACAGGCAGCGTGCACACGATGCTATTAGCGTTTCTTTATCTCTGCCACGCGCGCGCCGGTCAGTTCCTCGTACACGCTGTGATCTAAAGCTTTATACCTTGTTGTAAGTTGGCGTGTGTCGGTCTAGTAAAATAAAACCGGTGTTGCGCAATAATAAGGTCGTTGCCAAGGACGTGGCTTCCATTACCAGCTATATTGACGTGCCCAATCTATTCGAGCACGTTTTGCCAACAAGACGTCGATGGCGGCGGAGTGAGGGGGAAGGGGCGGGGGGGGGGGGGGGTGACCTAGCTCACTGGCTAAATGACTAGCTACAGTCAATCAACATTGGTAAACTTTTTGTTAACGCTTGAGGTTGAAACGATTTGCATTTTTGGAATTTCGCCTTGAGGTTATCATTCGATATGGTACCTACCTTAGTTGGGTTTCGCGACGGGTGGTGATATTGGAAGAAATGTATGGAGCGAATGTGAGTGGAAGAGTCGGGAAGGTTCGCCCTAGACGTACGTACCTGGACCAGATCGGGCATGTACTCAAAAAGAGCCAAGTGCGTAGCACCCGAAAGCGACGAGCGTGTACGAAGAACATTATGAACGTGGAAGAGGCGGCAGAGGTGTGTCAATATCGTGGCACTTGGAGATCCGTTGTCTCTGCCTACCCGACTGGGATACAGTCGTGACGCTATTATGCTATGTATGTATATATAATGCTATTGACTGTGTCCCGTTGCCCGATGAATCCTTGTTATGTTTGCACGTAAAACTCGAACGTTACAGCGTCACGCGAAATATCAATTCAGTGTGCCCCTCTCGGTGTAAAAGTTTACACATCATAAACTGCTTACAGCTAGTTATGTTAACTTGACAATACAAGTTGAAATAATGACTAAACTGTTTTTTTATTGAAAGCGCGACATTTGGCGCCGAACCACCCGGTGTATAACGACGCCCATGGACGTTCGGTCGTATGCGGGGGTTGCGAATGCCATTTCGGCCTGACGACAGGTGCCTATTCACGCCCCTCTTGAAGGATTCGAGAAAGTTTTTTTTAATGTAATCCGGTATGGATGGCTGAGTCGGAGGGGCCAAAGCACATGCTCCGACCAGCCAATATCACCTCCGAGAATGTAGCAAGTGCCATATCGGAGACTTATCTTTGGATTGCTGGCTATGAGTGTAATTAGTGAAGAACACAGGAGAGAATTTATAGATGTTTTATGTTCAGACCTCCCATATACAAATGAATAAGAAGTAGTCAGTTCTAAAATGTAAGACACACACGTAGAACCTTATCAAACTCGCGTGCATATGGATTAAAGAATACTCTACGTGACGAGTGATTACGCCTTTGATAAGCTTTTAAGGGTGTAGTGTCGACTGTATAAAATATAAGGGGTGTCTGTAGGGGTCTCTGTAGGGGTCTCTTTTCCGTAAGCGTTGAAGTCTTTTCGTTGAGCCCACTGCATACAATTTAAATATTGTATATTCCTTTTTGGAAGTCAACACAGGACAAATGATTTTCGGTGATTGGTAATAAATAACACAAATGAGTTAATTATATTATTAATACAGCGAAGTTTCTACGGCCGGCCCAGTAACGTACGTCAATATATGATTCCTAATAACTCGAGAACCATTTTATCGATTTAAATACGATTTTCATTGTGACATTCTGTCAAGATGGTTTTAGGCTATAAATCATTACGCTACGTCATCGCAGCCTGAGCTGTGAGCAAATAGTCACGCGAAGCGAAGCCGTGGGCAAAAGTTAGCTCTTTTAAATAATTAGTGTAATTTAGCTACTATTTTCTTCCAATATGTCATAGAGTTAGATGATTAAAAAAATTGTATTGAGCAATTAATTGTTTGGTTCTAGCTTTATAAACAAGATTATTGACTTATATCAAAAATACGAACACTTTTGTGTAGGCCCAAATGGGTTAGTCGACACATTGTATGTAACATTAATAAATGTGTATTTTTTGATAGGTATTTTTAACAGTAAACGTAATTAGTGACTATTTTCACATTTGATTTAACAATACGTTTTTCTTAGAATATTTATTTATTATTTTGAGCATACTGAAAATTCCTACAAAATGGTCGTCTTTTCAAAAATTAACATGCTAGTTGTTTTTCAAATTATGTGTCAAATTGATTCATTCCAATTAGAATCCGAAATTTTATGAATGTATCTATCTCCGATAGAGACATTTATGATTCTAATTGGAATTCCCTTCTGCTCTTTGGTCGCGCCGGCTACACTGAACTAGGCGGAAAACATTAACTATTTACATAGCCATTTCGAGCGACTCAGTGCGGTGGTATCAACACGGGGCGGGTTGAACCCTACCGCCTAGTAAGGTAAGAAGGAAAGGGACATACAGTTTTACTTGGAATCCAAATCACAGTCATCCATCCAAGTTCCGACCGCGCCCAGGTGTGCTTATGATCACCAACGACAGTCGACGGATCGCACCACTGAGCTACCGATACTGACGTTATGTAGACGTTTCTTTCTACAACCGAATATTTGTATATACTAAAAAACATTGAAAGCAAGTTCAGTCATACGAAACTCTCTCGGGTTGCTAAATTGGAGTACCTCTACGATATAAGTATTTTTGTTTTATTGAAAAACAGAATGCGTCGGATCGGGCGTGCCGAGAGACCAATAATGCAGACATGAAACTGTCGGACGGGCTCCATCAAATCCATCTCACCTTATATGAAACCGCTCGGAGTAACATTCATATAATAATGATATAAATAAATAAAAAAATACGCCGTTGTGGTTCCGTGTTCACTTGTAAGCGAGAATCAATAAATTAATTCACATTTGGTTTTAATAGCGTTTTCTGGTACATGTGAGGATGTTTTTCAGGACACGAAAATCCACGTGAACACACGCACACACCCTCCCTCACACACACATACATTATTGTACATAGATGTTCCTACTCTAATATTAAGTCATACTTACATTTTTGGGGGGTAAAGTTGTTCGCGTCCGTGACACCTTAAGGTCCTCAAGTCACACGTGCCTCCTGGGTGGTGCCAAATGAACAGCAAACAGCGTGTGGTAGATCTTCGGATCGCCTGGGTCCGCCACCACACCCCGGGAAACAATTACACCGCCATAATAGTTCGCTGTGTTCCGGTGTACTTCCCGGGGACCCAGTAGCAGGTGGGGCTGGTCACGACAAGGAGCGGGCCAGCGGATCTAAAGCGGATTCGCTGTTCGGGAGTGACGCATCGACACGGTTGCCAGGGAGACCCGGTTAAACGGTTATTCCGCTGGCCGCCCGCCGGGTAGTATAGGGGCCCAATCGCGTCTAACCAACGCGAGAGGCTGCCCTGGTCAACCGGCGCATAATCTCGGAGTGGTCCGTCGTGCCGGATGGTGACCGGAGTAGGGGTCCCGGCGGCCACTTCCGGGGGGGACCGGGGGCCCTTCCGTCTTCCGTGTCGGTGCGCCACGAACCTGAGCAGATAGCGATGAAGCTAGGAGCTGCGCTTTACCCGTAAATTGTCGTGACCGCCCTTCAAGCCTACCTCTCCCCCTCTAAAAAACTATGGCACGCAAAGGAAAGTGAAAAAACGTTGTACAGCGGTGCACACCCCCACCTATTTTAGCGTTGACATGACCAACGTGCGGGGGTTGCACTCCAACTTGAATGCCGTCCACCATCACCTGGAGACGGCGAAGCCGGCTTTACTCTTCCTGACAGAAACGCAAATATCCTGCCCTGCCGACACTACTTACTTGCATTACCCCGGCTACACCCTGGAAGAAGCCTTCCGACCTCGGGCCGGGGTTTGCATGTTCGCTAGGGCGGATATTTGCTGTCGTCGCCTGCGCTGCCTGGAGGATCCCGAACTATCTATTCTGTGAGTTCATGTGGATTTGGGGACGGAATCGCGTGTGTACGCCTGTATCTACAGGTCGCACTCAGGCGACGCCGGGACAGCTCGATTATTCGAGCACTTGAGTAGAGCGGCAGATGAAGTGCAAGAGCGGTTTCCCTCCGCGGATATGGTTCTGCTTGGAGATTTTAATGCCCACCACGAGGTGTGGCTGGGCTCCGGGAGAACTGACTTCGCGGGGAGAGCCGCCTACGACTTCGCCCTGACGCATGACCTGTCTCAACTGGTAGATCAACCTACCAGAGTGCCAGATATAGACGGTCATGTACCCTCTCTGCTGGATCTTCTGCTGACGACGAACCCTGCTGGATACAAAGTCACAGTGAGCGCTCCTCTTGGCTCCTCTGACCACTGTCTAGTGGGGTCCACGGTGCCATTTTCGCCTCCTCAGTCCCGTACTGGAGGAATGCGTCGAATTTGGCACTACGCCTCAGCAGATTGGGATGGTATGCGAGAATACCTCGCATCCTACCCATGGAGAGAGCTATGCTTCAGTTCGGATGATCCGTCGGAATGCGCCAATGCCGTAGCCGAGGTGGTTCTGGGGGGTATGGAGATGTTTATTCCCAGCGCCCTCGTCCGCCTCGGTGGTAAAAGCCAGCCCTGGTACAGCCGCGACTGTGCTGAAGCTGTCGAAGCTTATCGTGCATGGTCGTGCGCTCGTGCCAGACGCGATCCAAATGTATCCGAACTGAAGAAAGAATACAACCGCCTCTCCAGATCCTGCAAGAGGGCTATTGCCAGGGCCAAATTCGAGCATATCGGCAGAGTTGGTGATAGGCTGAACCAGCACCCAACTGGGAGCCGTGAGTTTTGGTCTCTCGCCAAATCTGTCGAATCGAATTTTTGCCGCTCCTCACTTCCACCACTGCAGTGTCCTGGGGGCTCACTTGCCCACTCCGCAAAGGAGAAAGCCGATTTATTGGTGTCTCTCTTTGCGGGGAACTCCAACCTGGACGATGGGGGTGCCATCCCTCCATCCATAACTAGGTGTGAGAACTCTATGCCGGAAGTACAGTTCCGACAACGAACTGTGCGGGCGGAGCTTCTCTCCCTAGACACCAGGAAGGCGAGTGGGCCGGATAGGATTCCTGCATTGGTGCTGAAACGGTGTGCTCCCGAGCTGGCTCCAGTGCTAACGCGCCTTTTCCGCCTCTCTTACTCTGCTTCCCGTGTGCCGGCAGCCTGGAAATCTGCATTTGTTCAAGCGGTCCCCAAAAAGGGCGACCGCTCAAACCCTTCGAACTACCGACCTATAGCGATTACCTCCCTACTCTGCAAGGTGATGGAGCGTATTATCAACGCCCAGCTCATGGCGTACCTGGAGACAAATAACCTCATCAGCGATCGGCAATATGGCTTTCGGCCAAACCGATCTGCTGGTGATCTCCTAGCGTACGTCACTCACCTTTGGGGGGAATCGCTTGAAGGACATGGTGAATCCTTGGCAATTGGCCTCGATATTGCCAAGGCATTCGATAGGGTTTGGCACAAATCGCTCCTGGGCAAGCTTCCGGCGTACGGACTTCCTTCTGGCCTCTGCGACTGGGTCGCCGACTTCCTACATGGGCGTAGCATTCAGGTCCTAGTGGACGGTTGCTCGTCGGACGCCATGTCAGTGAATGCCGGCGTACCGCAGGGATCTGTGCTGTCACCCACACTGTTTCTTCTGCATATCAATGACATGCTGCCACTCGGCAACATACATTGTTATGCGGATGACAGTACAGCACACGGATCCTATACCAGTCACCCTTCAGCCAGACGAGAAGTTGTGGATGAAAAGAGGCGAAGACTTGTGTCTGAACTCGAACAAACGCTTCGGTCTATTTCCGAATGGGGCCGTAGCAATTTGGTCGAGTTCAACGCTTCAAAAACACAAGTTTGCGCGTTCAGTGCGAAGAGGGCGGCGTTCACACCAGCTCCTTCCTTCCAAGGCACGTCGCTTAAATTAAGCGACCACCTCGGGGTCCTCGAACTGTCGCACGACCTAAATTACCGGCGCCATATCGAGGGCAAGGCCAAGCTGGCCTCAAAAAAGCTAGGCGTACTCAATAAGGTTCGACGGTACTTCACGCCGGGCCAAAGGCTGCTTCTGTATAAATCGCAGATTAGGTCCTGCTTGGAGTACTGCTCGCACCTGTGGGATGGCTCAGCCAAATACCAGCTTGCGCCTTTGGACTCGATCCAGCGTCGAGCCGTGCGACTTGTGGATGACCCCGACGTGTCCCGCGATCTAGAACCGCTGCAACTTCGTAGGGATGTCGGCGCCCTAAGCGTGTTCTATCGCTTATTCCACGGGGAGTGCTCGGAGGAGCTGTTTAACGCGATTCCGGCGTCCCCTTTCCACCTCCGTACAACGCGCACTGGGCAGGGATTGCATCCCTATACGCTGGATTTACCGCGGAAGCGTACAAATCGGTTCTGCAGATCCTTTCTCCACAGAACCGGCAAACTCTGGAACGCTCTACCTGCCCACATATTTCCCCCCAAGTATAGTCTCGGGTCCTTCAAGAGAGGCGTGAATAGGCACCTGTCAGGCCGGCATGGCATTCGCAGCCCCCGCCTGCGTCCGAATGTCCATGGGCGTCGCTAGACACCTTATGGGTGACTCGGCGCCACATGTCGCGCTTAGTATAAAAAAAAAAAAAAAAAAATACTCATCGATGGGTATTACTTATATTTTTATGAAGGTTCAACTGAGATGTAGTAATTTTTTTAGCAGCAACATTCTCTGGCCTCACTCTAGAATAATAATTGCATATCCCTAAAGATTCCTAATATGTAAAGAAGCCGAGACGTGTGCATCAGCTCGACCCGGTATGTGAGCTGCATCTGTGTGCGTTCGTACGGACACGCGCGATCCTGTATGTGCGCGTGAGCATGCATAGTTGTATTTGTGGCTACACTCAAAAATCTCGTCACCGTTATGTTGCCTCGAGACAAGAGCGCTGGCCACTGCGGGAGAAGGTTCTATTTGAGTGAAGAAAACGACATTTTGGAAATGGTTCACGCGTCTTTCCTCATTGGAATGTGCTTCTAGGTGCGGGTCGGTGTTGAGGCTGTATGCGATATATTTTATTCTTGACACTACACCCAGATTTTCTTAGAAATATAATTTTTGGGGTGCTTGGGTTTTTATTGATGTGTACTTAATTAAATGCTCTTTCATTTGCTAAATTGTGATTTTTTGTAAAAATAAAAGTACCTATTTAGTAGGACAATTTCGTATGATGTGTCGTTTTTAGGTTTCCGTACCCCGTCTGTACGGAAGCCTATGGCATACTAAGCCTACGCCGTCTGTATGTCTGTCCTACTACTGCTGTATCTTTGCAACCGTAATAGCCACCTGGTTGAATATTTCACAGAATATGTGTTATTAGGGCGGGTATAACAACAAATAATAAAAAATTAAAAAAGTACAAAATTAAGGGAAAAAGTTTTTTTCAAGGTTTTTTTTTGTGGTGCTGAAACATCATCGCTGCGCGATTACGACTCGCACTTGGCAGTTTTTATTTTATCTAGTTATCATTTGAAAATATACATTTGGTTTTATTTGTTTTGTAGTTAATCTGGATAACCTGTATCCTGTATAATATTTATTATGTTGAACAAAAAATCTCAAAAAGATATTACTTAATATTTTTTTTATGTAATCCGGTATGGGTGGCTAAGTCAGAGTGGCCAAAGCACATGCTCTGACTAGCCAATATCACCTCCGAGAAGGTAGGTGCCATACCGGAAACTTCCCTTCCCTAATTAATCGCTCCACAAAATATTTTACAAAATACACCACTAGGTAGATTCCATGAGGTGCGAAGACGGACTTAGACGGGGTTCACTCATAGAGATATTTCCAATAAACCTTTGAATGTTTAAGCCGTGCATAATGAAAGCTATCTAAGTAGGTTAGTGCATACTTAACTAGTAGTAAAAATATTGATGTGTGCGAGAAAAAAATGTTTAGTGATAGTGATTAGATGTGTCGTCTACCTAGCTAGGTCCATAGTATTGTTACAGATCTGAAATGTACCGTGTGGGGTCGGTATTTAAAAATAATAGCCCCACTGTATCCCTCCCCGTGCACGCCGTAAAATGTGACTAAGGGATAAGGACAAGATGTTGTGCATAAAGGCGACAGGCTAGCCACCTTTAAACATGGCAAGACCCTTCCACCGAGTCATACAGCGGGTGGGTCTTCGTGCCTTACTTGCTGCTTGATAGTTTCCTTGTCCTAAATGTGGTGGTCGGTGTTGTGCTGTAATTTACATAAGTAATGCAGCATAACACCGACTATTCTGCTTACCCCGATCGTCGGCATACAGCGTGTGGTATGTATGTATCTGAAACGATGGCAGAGGAGTCAAATACATGCACGCTACTAATAATATTCATATTTTATTAATAGGAAGGAGTTGATAGCTATACAGCTCATTTATGCTACAAAACTGAGAACGGAAATAAAAACGTGTTATTGTTCATAGTATTTTCGGCCGACCTTCAATCGGTCAAGTCTATTGCGATGATCTATAGGTATTAGGTACACACACGTATTGAAAATAATCAAATGAATTCGCAAGACACGTGTAGCTGAGAAGAGCCGCGTCTGCGCTGACAGACCTATAGGCGCGAGTGTGAACCCGGTCTCGTCATTACCGCATTGTTAAATTAATTAAATTATATAAAAATTGTTACGGTGAAAGTTGATTGTGATTGAAGAGGCTTAGAGGACGGAGCCTGCTGACAGCTCGCCTCCAAGCTGTCTTACGCTACGTCAAACGTATAATGTCACATCACAGCATACATTACCAGTAGAAAATCTGCACGCTAGTGAACCGAGAAAGGCGACAAGAAGGGTTCGGTGTAGAGTACACGGGTCCAAGCACCTGTTTGGCCGCGCGACCGTGGGACCATACACGCAACTATTGATCGACATGCGGGCGTTGTCATTCATATTTTTTGTCAGTGGCATGAATTATCTTCATCATTGTTATGGAAACTGACGCGGTTGGCTACATCACCTACTGCGTCCTTGACTACAGCCCATAAAACCTTTGTGAACTAGGTACCATGTTAGTGCTTCCCTTCGGTCGTGCCGACTACAGTGAACTGGACGGAAAACAAGAACTATTTACATAGCAGTTTCAACCGACAAGGTGTCAGTCGGTGGTACAACCGGGGGTGTCAAACCCTACTCACCGATAATAGTAAGGAAAGAAGGGAAGGGACCTACAGTTTTACGTGAAATTCGATCCACGGTCCGCCATTCAAGCTCTGACAGCACCCAGGTGTCAGGGGCGTGCATCCCATAAAGGCAGAAAAGCACTGCCTACCCTGAGTTAAAGTCCCAAATTCACCTATCCAAACAATCAAATTAAAACATATAGAACTACTCAAGTTCACGACAAAACGTATGATTTAAAATTGGCGCGCGCTCCTCCCTCTCGGCGCGGCCGCTCGCGCGGACGCAACGCCACTGCGCGGCAAAGGCAGGCAACACGACTACCTGGTGGTCACTCACACTATTACTCAAATCCTGCGTCATTATATGCTGGAATTTTGCGTGTGTATGCGTGTTTCGATGCGCGGTTTAGTACGCCAGGGCAGGACTGCCTTTCACTAACACCACAACAATGCCTCGTAACGTAGGTGTAGCTGGACTAGCATCGTTCGCGCGCGCGCGCCGCCGCCGGCGCGGCGGTGCAATTGTCTGGTACAGTTTATAAAGAAGTGTTATAATCTTTTGTTTATGTTTTTACAAATAAAAAAAGTACCGCCCCTCTTCTCTACTTATTTCTATTTCATCTTTTTGTAGTCAATATTCACTGCACTGCATACTCTTTATTGAGATTGGTTCTGTTTAAATCACTCAAAAGGCGTTTTTAAAAGTCACCCTTAGTATCTGTATTTATGACATTGTGTAGTTAATTAAAATTTATTCATTTTATGGATATCTGAGGTGCATTGAAAAAAAAAAAATCTGCTGGACAGAACATCTTCATGTGGACATGAAGAAGATGTAAGAGATGAAAACCGGGCTGAGGTAAAAATTAAAATGAATTCAACTTGTTTCTAAATTAAGTACTTATTTTGAATCTTAATTGTTGCCTGCCTACCCGGTCTTAAATGTCTGTGCACGCCACTGCCAGGTGTGCTTATGATCACGAGCGACAGTCAACCGATCACACCACTGAGCTACCGAAGTTAACTAGAAAAATAGAAAATACTTTATTGCTCCAAGAAACGTTTAACAGTAATAGCACATTAAAAAATTTACACAAGTTGCAAAGATGAACTTATCCCTTACAGATATTTCTGACAGTAAGCCTTTGGATGATGTTTTAGATTCCATTAAAATAAAGGAATGTAAGTAGGTAGTAGCAAAAGAGTTGAACGTGAGAATTGGAGATAAAATAATTAAAACTTATTATTGTAACATGTAAATACATGCTAATTAAATAAAAAACATGCTAATTGTTAATAATACATGATGAATTAATAAATATCTCAGTCAGTCAGTCAGCCAGCGTGTAAGCGTCCACTGCTGGACATACGCCTCTCTAATTTTCCTCCAGTCCTCCCGGATAAATATGTATATAAAATATAATATACATACATACTTGTCTATCCAGGCGTGAAATAAAAATGATTTTTTTTGTTTTCACTTCACACTGTCTGATATAATATAGTTTTAGGTGTTTTTAGAGTTCCGTATCCATATGGAAGCCCATTACTGAGACTACGCGCGGTCTGTCTGTCTGTGCGCCTGTCTGCCCGACTGCTGTATCTATTGAACAGTGACAGGTAGACGGTTGACATGAACACATGAAATCTTACAGTACAATAACCGAGTCTCCTGTACTAGAACATTTTCTGTCTCGCAGAAATACTTTTTTAGTTAACTTAATTAATTTCATTTTATTCTGCGCTTACTAGTAATACATTAAGACTTTTATTATCGTTATTATTTTTGTTTGTTTATATATTATAATCAAATGAAGCGAAATTGTTAATATATAAATACATGTAAGTTATTTATAATATTAAAAATAATTAAATAAAATATGAATCTTTAATATGAATAAATAGTAATAATATTTATAATAAGAATAATAATTATGTTTTATAATGTTATTTAGTTAGTAAGGTGTTAGTTTAGTTTGTCTAAGGTTAAATTAGTCGTATTTTTTTACCAATAATTAGTGAAGTAACAAGCTATCAATCAATTTAAAAATAGAATTGAGTTTAAGGTATTAGTGAAATATATTCCTAGATGTAAACAACATTATCTGAAATAATGTGCCAAAACATTGTCACAAAATTGATCCGTCTATCGGACTGACAGATCACGATACGAGCGTACACAGCGAATGCTCTTACTTCAATGTAGTCCATTATTATTATTGAAACTAGATTCTTGTACGCCTTCAAACTTATATTATATAGTCGAGAGTGTGTCTGTATGTACGTACGAGTATGTAGCTCGCTTACTGTTCCTGCTCCTACTCTACTTGCAGTATTTATTACATACACTTAAGGGCGTGCCTTTTATGTTTATGATTTAGTATGTACTTATGAATAAAAAACTCTTTAAGTTGTTTAATTTGTGAGTGGTGCGGTATAACTACTACGCCATTTCCTATAACTAAACGGAATGATTGATCATCTGCAATCTAGGCTTCCTTGGTATGGTTTTTATTTTGAAATAAAAATTTAGATTGTATTCAACATTAAACTTAAATTTTTTTTATTTCTGAAACTCTGAAAAAGTGTCAACCACAAAATAACACTTTTGGATATAGAGTTCTGTTTCATATACATATCTTAAAATTTATATACACAAAGCATTCAAACTAGTACCGTATTTTATTGCTACTAGTGTTCGTTACCGAACAGTAAGGAAATAATGTTTACATACTTTTAAAAGTATCATACTTAATTTAATACTTAGGTAAATAATAAATCTACAAAACTAAGGCAATTTATAAATTTAGAATGCTTAGGCACACATTTTAAAACAGGTAGCACAAATTAACTAATGCAGATAGCTTATGTTTGAACCAAGCCACGTATCACAGATTTATCAGATTTGAGAGTTCAAGTCATTAGTATTATTTTAGAATTTATTATACATAGCAGTATACGTATAATGTGTGTGTATGTGTTTGTATAACACGCAGCTTATGTGTGGTCGGCGAGCGTGCGTGTGTGTCTGTGTCTAGTATTCTGATAGATATATACTACAGCGAGTAAGACCGTCCAAGGAGCAAACAATTATTTCCGCGCCGCGGTTCAAATTGATTTGTTTACTGAGGTTTTTTGTGCACAATTTGACAATGTGGACAAAAACCTGTTTAATTTGTGCATACTTGGAATATTTGAGGCGAGGCTGCCCGGTCGTTGGCACCGTCCCGCCGCGCGTCACCGCTACCACAGCCGCTACTGCGAGCACTCGGCGACGCTCGCTCCGCGCCGCCGCCAGCGCCGCGCAGATACGATGCATCTTTAGCAGCACGGAAGAACTGTAGCAGTTCAGTTCAGCATGTTCAGGAAAAAAAATAAAAAAAAATTACCTGAAATTTTTTCTAAAGTTTTTTCAGTTTCAGATAAAGCACTCTCTGAAAAACACAAAGAATTAGAGCAAGTATACTATTGTACAGGTGTACCGGCCACCTCGCGGTGTTTTACTTCACCGGAGCACAGGCCGGAGTGACTTTTCCGATAGATAGATAGATAGATAGATAGATAAACGGCTATGTAAATAGTTTGTGTTTTCCGTCCAGTTCAGTGTAGCCGGCACGACCGAAGGGAAGCAAAGACATGGCACCTAGCTCACCCGGTGCTATGGGCTGACATCACGGATGCTGTAGGTGATATAGCCAACCGTGTCAGTTTCCATAAAAAAAAAGATGCAACTGCCGCTGTTGTCACTTTGAAGAATTTAAATTCAAAACGTACGTACGAAATATTTCAGTTTCCATTCTTTTTATCGCTGTAAAGAGCACAATATCAAAAACATTGACTCCAAATTACAATAATTGCTTGCTTATCCAGTTATTTCCGATTGTATCTACGCATATAACAGTTGTCTACTAATGGTGGTCGTCTAATCAGAATGTCTTTGTTTAAATTCTTTTTATCACAGTATTTTAGGATAATCATTGTGCATGAGAATGAGATGCATTTCCAAAGCGAGATTTAGCCCTCAACAAACACAGGCGCAGTGAGCGCGGGCGCGCCGCGCCGCGGGAGGTCCCTCGCTTGTTTTTTATTCGCGTGCAGGAACGCAAAACAATTTAAATTTCCATTAGTATTAGGGATGAAGGCTCTCGTTCCTGCGGTATAACATCTTTATTGCCCTTTATTTGCTTACAAGGCTCGGGCTAACAATGGCTCATTTATCCCCACACGAAGTAGTTAGGTGGAAACAAACAAGGTACCGATTTAGTTAGGGCATGCTGCTAGGCGAAATCTTCCGTGTGAGATACGAACGCTTCGCTTCTCTAAATCTTTTGTGTGTCGTAATGCGAAAATATTGAACGGTCTGCCGGTGTCCGGCTTCCTGGCTCCTACAACCTGGGCGTCTTCAAAATGCTTGCGAACAAATTGTCTGATTACCCTTTCGTCCCCCTCATATAGGTGACATTTTTTTATGCAATCCGGTATGGGTGGCAGAGTGTTTTTTTTTATGGAAACTGACACGGTTGGCTACATCACCTACAACTTCCGTGATGTCAGCCCATACCACCGGGTGAACTAGGTGCCATGTCAGTGCTTCCCCCTTTGATCGTGCCGGCTACACTGAACTGGTCGGAAAACACAAACTATCTACATAGCCGTTTCGACCGACGTTTCATTCAGTGCGGTGGTACCAACCGGGGCGGGTTAAACCCTACCACCAAGTAAGATTAGGAGGGAAGGAACCTACAGTTTTACGAGGAATCCGAACCTCGGTCAGCCTCCAACGGTCAGCGGTCACCCATCCAAGTACTGACTGCACCCAGCGTTGCTTAACATTCAATAGCGACAGTTGACTGTCTGCACCACTGAACTATCGATGCTGACAAATCGGAGTCGGAGGGGCCAAAGCATATGCTCCGACCAGCCAATATCACCTACCTGAAGGTGTGTGCCATACCGGAGCCTGCCTGGATTGCTGGCTATACTGGACTAGAGGAGAACAAAACCGAGGCTGCTATGCGGCCATATTAAATCCAGTACGGTGATATCAACCCAGCCGGTTACAATTTGGGCCTACCACCTAGTAAGGGCAAGGGAAGGGACCTACAGTTTTACACCGGTTCCGAACGGTGAAGTAGCAGGTGTAGGTATGCACGTAAATGTTTTCGTCAGAAAAAAAACTCATTGGTACACGCAGACCGGATTCGAACCTCGGACCTCTCGCATGAGAAGCTGATGCCACAAACCACTCGGCCATCCGCCACTCCCAGGGTCCCTAAGGGATAGAGAACGCTCAACGAAATTCAACACAATTACTAAATCCCTCTCACTTGTGATCGCCAAAAGTTTATGTATACTAAAAACAAATTGAGTCTGCCCACCCTAAGTGACGTCTGCAATTCCCTTCGAAATTCATCGTTCTGACCACACTTCTTCAGCAAATGGTAAACGTCATTGAATTTCTTTACTTACCAGCAAGATTGTCAGTTCCCACATCGATTTTCGAAAAAAAAAATCATCCATTCCCCAATTAAAATTTCGCCCATGGCAGCGATTGTCAGAACAAGCGACGTGGTCGGCGCTGCGCGGCGGCGGCAGGGCGGAGGCGGCAGGGCGGAGGCGGAGGCGGCGTACAGCGGCGGGGAGTGCGTGCGAGGGAGAAGGCAACGGCGCGTTGCAATCAACATTCCTGCAGCCTCCCTGCACCCCCTCCCGCCCCGCCCCGCCCCTCGCAGTCGTCTCCTTGTCTGAACAGACCTCCTCAGACGCCCACACCTTCCAACCAACAGTGTTCAGTTCCCACGCTAATATACCATTGAAAGCATGTATTATACTTTCATGTCATGAATTTCTAACGTGTGGGGCCGGTACTTTAAAAGAATACCCCCACTGCATCTCTCCCCGTGTATATCGTAAAAGGCGACTAAGGGATATGACTACCTTCTTATATTACTAGGTTTTAACCCGCCCGGGTTGGCACCACCGCACTGAATGAAAGGTCGGTCGAAACGGCTATGTAAATAGTTTGTGTTTTCCGCCCAGTTCAGTGTAGCCGGCACGACCGAAGGGAAGCACTGACGTGGCACCAAGTTCACCCGGTGTTATGGGCTGATATCACGGATGTTGTAGGTGATGTAGCCAACAGTGTCAGTTTCCATTAAAAAAAAAAATAAGTGAAACATTGATCCTTAAAAATGTTCCTCGGTTTCAGCTAGTTTTTATTCCTTATTGAATGAACTGTTATAATGCTGTTTATTTATTTGCATAAATTTTTATTTATTTATAAAGGAATTTTGCCATGTATACAGACATTGTTGCGAATTACAAATTTCTTAGTAAATAACTAAGTTTTACCTTTTAAAAAATTAACAATTCTTTCTAATTTAATTTAAATTTATTATTAACCCAATTGCCAATACACTTGAACAAAAGTCATATAAGGGTTTTTAAATTACCGTGGTTGTTAGAGATTATTTAAAAAGAAAACAGCTTTACTCGCGGTTCTTCCCGAGCTATGTGGCTCGACGTTTCGGGCCAAGCGTATGGCCCATCCTCATGAAAGTCATTTAATATATACACCGACCACTGAGCCTCAAAATGAAACATAGAGTCTTTGCAATATTAAAAAAGTGCGCGCCCAAAAATCGAGGGTATGCAGAACAAAGAGGGTAGAGTGTAGAGTTGGGTGCGTTGAGCGGCCCGAGCTACCCACTAATCGAACGCGGCATTCAGGGCGGCGCGGCGCGGCGCGCCGCGTGGCGTTTGCCATGCTTACATTGTGTGTGTTCTATGAGCTTCCAGCGCTTAAAACTCAAAACTATCTATCAAAATTTGACATAGCCTGCTTTGTAAGATGAAATTAATTTTTATATGCAGACCTTATACAGGTTTTGTTATATATGTTTATCACTGACTTAGTAAAACAAGTTTATATTTTTAAAGTATTTTTTTTTCTTTTTATGGAAAGTGACACGGTTGGCTACATCACCTACAACATCCTTGATGTCAGCCCATAACACCGGGTGAACGTGGTGCCACGTCAGTGCTTCCCTTCGGCCGTGCCGGCTACACTGAACTGGACGGAAAACACAAACTATTTACATAGCCGTTTCGACCGACCTTTCATTCAGTGTGGTGGTAACAACCCGGGCGGGTTAAACTCTACCACCTAGTAATATAAGAAGGGAGTTATATCCCTTAGTCGCCTTTTACGACATACACGGGGAGAGATATAGTGGGGCTATTCTTTTAAAGTACCGGCCCCACACGGTACAAAGTATAATGTAAAATTTTCACATTGTATCTTTGCTACTACCTACATTAATTCCTAGGCCCATTTCACAAGCCTAAATGTTGGCTGAACAAAATCCTTCAAGGGATAAGTCCGCCTTTGCACCTCAAGGTAGGTATACCTTGTACTAAATGTGTTATTTTTCTTGAAAAATATTTACGGGACCATAGAATCGTCAGACTGACAGACGAACAGACAGACAGACACAAGAGTGATCATATAAATAAGGATTCCGTTTTTTCCTCTTTTTAGGCACCTACGTAACCCTAAAAACATTCGCAGATCTCATGCATTACATGACCTTCGGGTACATTGAAAATTACTTTTAGGGCGTATTAAAATATAAGAAATTATACAAAATATATTACTAAGGTACTGAAATATGTCAATTTTAAAAATATGACAAAAATTGTCAAAAAAAAAAAAAAAAAATAAAAAAAATATTTTTAAGTATATGCATACACGAAAACCATTTTAACTACTCACACTGCAAAATAAAGACGACTTGTAACTCGCGTAACGGAAAATAAAACTCCCAAATTTTTCACTCAAAAAATATCAAAAAATCATCCCCAGATATTGAGTCAATCTACAATATAAAAATATAAAAGTTTAAAATAAATATTTTGAAAATGTTTAATAGTGCCCTTATACGTACCCCCTAAAACGGCTATTTTAAGCGATTTTTTGCGACTTTCTCAAAAACTCAAACTTTAAAAAAGAATTTCACCACCTTATACCTCGTTGATACGCGTCATTTGAATATTTACGTAGCCTTAAAACTCACGACACCAGGGCGAATTCGCACTCTCGCTGGAAATCGGGGACTATACTGAAGCGATCGAAAAGACATTTTCAATGGCAAAAAGCCAACGTAACACATGCCTAACTCATAATTTCGCGAGCAGAGCACACAAAAGGGTGAACTTACCTGCTTAGTAAAATACAACTGGCGAGGTGGTTGTGGTAGTTGTTTTGGTTTGGGGTAGTAACTATTTGGTAATCTGTGTCTAGGCCTGCAAACTAATCCCGCTTGGTTGGGGACCTTCGTGCAAATCCCCGCAGTCTCCAGCTACCCCAGCCAGCCTATGTCTTCCATGAAAGCCACAAGTCGACCGGGGTGTCTGTAGGCCGCTTATCCCTTAGTCGCCTTTTACGACATGCACGGGGAGAGATGCAGTGGAACTATTCTTATTAAGTACCGACCCCACACAGTACAAACTGGCGAGGTGGTGTGATAACGTTCTTTACGAAATGTATCTTTCTTTTTTAATCAGCGTGCGGGCGGGTACCTCCAGATGATGAGGTAGTTTCCCACGCCATCTCCAGCCTCTCTGCCGCCGCATCCGAGCGCACTAGACAGCGGGACGACTGCGGCCCTCATTAGACGAGGATAAAGAAAGAATTCATCTAATCGTTTCATAATCAAGCTGGGGTGCCTTACAAGGCGCATCCCACGCAGAGTGGAAGCTCGCTTAGCTCACTACATATTATTCTCATCTGCGCTAGTTGTATAGGCTAACAAACTGTTACACATGTGACGAGAACAAATTTGTGCAAGTGATAAAATACGTTAATTAAATGCATACATAGTTATCGCTTGTATTGAAATTGAGAAACTTCTAGTAAGAAAGATTGACTGAACCACTTCACTTTATCACTTGCACTGACATAAGCTATGTGGAAGTACGAACTGAAAATATAATGATATGACAGGTGTAAATTTGATTTTCTAAATATTACCATTATCCAATACTGGTACTATTTGCTAAAAGTCAGATAATATTTGTTAGAAATGAGTAAGTATTGTGTGAAAACGATTATGGTTTCTAGTCGGACTTGGACAAGGTTCTCTAAAATGTAGAGAGAAGTTGTAATCACGAGTTTCGTAGACATTACAAAATGTCAAGTCTCCTTTAAATTTCTAAGAGCACTACACTATTTTCCTTACTCTACCAACATGTGGATCTAACTTTACACATGTAACTCTTGGTCTAACACACTCACCACAAGAGCTAACCGAATGACATATTAGAAATTTAACTTTTCAAACACATCCAACGTCAAAGTGAAACAACGAAACCTTGGAGCAGGCGGTTCGAAGACCTTCGGCCTTAGATTCGAATTGATTCTAAATTTAAACTCGCTCGCAGGGCGCTACAACAAATTACTAACAGCGCCGCTCGCGCCGTGTCACTATCCGATTAATCTAGATCGAGTATGCAAAATACGCGAGAATAAATCTATTTTGTTCTGGAATTTATGCGGTTTGAGTACGTACCGGGTTTGCCGATGCTATCGATGCACTTAAGCAAAATATTAAACAAACAAAAAATAGGGGAGACCACTGTCTCATAGTGGTGGTTTTAGGCGAAAAAGGTCTGAATGAATGAGTGACAGGATGCCGTCCATTCTGGCGTAAGGGAGAGTGGAGGAGCGGAGCAGATACGTCTCGCGGCGCTGGCCAATCCATTTACGTTAATTACCCAAGATGGGGATAAATCGACGTCCACCGCCGAGTTACGAGCGAGCCGACTATAAAATAAATTATACCCACTTCGGCTCGACTTCGCTTTTTTTTTTTTGTTAGCGTCGAGGCTCGCATAAAAAACAAAAGCGTAATCTCCAGAGAACGAAATACGAGGCAAAGACAATGCTCGGATTTATCTATGGATGATAATATAGACGTGTCGGAGTCGTGGCTCGGGGCTTAGGGGGTCGGAGAGGGGAGAGGGGGAGGGGAGGGGGGGGGGGAGGAGGGGCCACACATATCGGTAGATAGACACACATTCTTGAGGCGATCAATGGGAACAGACGTGCTCAACGTGCTCAACTATAAGCGGCACAACAGCGGAAGAGTTTTCCCAAAGATTATTATGTAAAGAATCATAATCGCTTTTTTGGCCAAAAAAAGGCCTATACATGAATACACAACCTTAACCTGTATGCTCCAATGGAGACGAAACGGTCCCCATATATTTTTTCCGCCAATTATCTTGGGTCCGAAACGGACCCCATCTTTATTCTCAAATTACGGTCGCACGAATTGGTCTATTGCTCTTTCAATCGTTGATGGGGGCTATAAGTGACACCGGCAATTTTGAACTAACCATTTTTCTTGTCTCCAAAGACCAATTATGAATAATAAAACGAACGCTAGCTGTCAGCTGACAGTTTCTTTGTTCTCATAATTCTCACGAGTTTCGAGGTGACGCACTTCTGCGAAATTATTTATTATAAGTGTATTCAAGTGCATCTATGAGCTAAAGGTTAGTAAATAGTGTTATTTATTAGTTATTCTACCAATAGAAGATGCATTACGAGTTCGGGTGGCGACAAAAGTCATATTTTTCGTCGCTCAAAAATGTTTGTTTATTTTTGTATGAAATGTGTAAACAATGACTTTGAAGGCATATTTTTCATGGAAATATAGCTTATTTTTCTAATTTTCTTCGCATTATTATACAAACATACGATCAGTTGCAAAATAAAAGAAGGTTTAGTTCAAATAATATATTTATAAAATTGGGAAAAAATATCACGCGCGTGCCATCTCGGAGTTTACGGAATGTCCCAGGATGTTCATGTTGAACATCCGATTTCGCTGATTTCTGTAAAGAAAACGTATATTATACTTTACTATTTCTAAAAGTATGTTTCTTTACGAGTATTCTGATATAAATATTGTAAAGGTATGTTTTGAATTTATTTTATAATGAATTTTTCAAAAAAAAATTGGGATTTTTTTTTCTACCTAAAATATCTGGTACTTCTAAACAAGGTAAGCCTCACTGTTTCACATGGATTTTAGGAAATTTTCTAGGCTTTCTAGGACAGAAGAGTTTATAGATCTAACTTTATTAGTTTCCGAAATATCTGCGTTTATGTCGAGGTCGGCGCTCATATGCGCGCGCGCCGTCCGCGGGCCACGCCCATGCGGGAGTCTGGGGGCTGTAGACATATTATAACGCGGGAGCATACAGGTCGAAACTGTAATGCACATTAGTGTAAATTCGGGATGTGATTTTTCTCTTCTCAGCTCATCGAGAATGCCGAAAACATTAAACATTTAAATTATTACCACGTACGTACTAGTAGTTTCTGAGTGTAAAGTTAGGACGCGCGTTGTTACTAGGCTACACGCCACTTTTCAATTACCACCTTTTCCACAACTTGACACACTTTACAATCAAGTATGAACGATGCTACTCTCTGCTTATACTTTAGATAGAAATATTGTATAGATAGTGCGTACGTACCTACTCTATAGTTATTTTTCCTAGACAAATGTGTATTTCTAGGATAATTAACATTATGAGTTTTATTGCTTGATTTTTTAAGAGAAACGGAAAAAAAATGTTCAAATAGTCACCACCATCACCACCACCATTGTGCTCTACCATCCCCATGGTAGAGGACAATGGTGAAGCACCGAACCTGCACGCAGCTGTTGCAACTGTTAACAATGCTGTTGCGTATAAACTTGTTTTCTAGAATCTGCAATTTTCCAGAGTTCTTGCAGCACAACACCGATAACTCTGCCGACCCGATTGTCCTGATTCTGCGTGTGGTCTGTATGTATGTGCAATATACAAGGCAATGCAACATAACACAACGCAACACAACATAATACAATGCATGTCAATCGCCATAACAAAAATCTACAAGTACTACAAAGAATTATCTACAAATTGTCCAATATTGGCAACACAATTACATTTAATGGAATATCATTGCAGCCGCCTTCGATGCCACCCTACGTAGGCGGGGCGCGGAGGCTGCGGCGCGGCGGGGCGGGCGGCCCGCAGCAGGTAGCGGCGGATATCATCGGGGATGTTTGTTTTGCCTTTTGTTTCAGAAATGGCGGACTTCTCGCGGTCGCGGGCGCGCGGGGGCGGCGCGCGGCGGGGAGGCTCACGCAGGCTTCGTTGGTGGCGGCGGCGGCGACGACGGAGGCGGTGGAATGCATTGAGTGGACAACGAATTTCGCTGTGGCACGACTGCGCATGCGTCTTCTCTCATGAACACGCAAAAAAGAGCAGGGTCGAAGAGTGAAAAAACACTTTTTCTTTTTTTTAAATATGTTTGTTAATCACAGAAAATTAAATAGTGGTGGACTGTGAATCGTGATCATAAGCACACCTGGACGCGGTCATTACTTGTATGGGAGACCGCTCGACCGCTGAAGGCTGACGGTGGTTCGGATTTCATGTTTTTTTTTAAGGAAACTAACACGGTTGGCTACATCACCTACAACATCCGTGATGTCAGCCCATAACACCGGGTGAACTTGGTGCCACGTCAATGCTTCCCTTCGGTCGTGCCGGCTACACTGAACTGGACGGAAAACACGAACTATTTACATAGCCGTTTCGACCGACCTTTCATTCAGTGCGGTGGTACCAACCCGGGCGGGTTAAACCCTACCATCTAGTAATATAAGAAGGGAGTCATATCCCTTAGTCGCCTTTTACGACATACACGTGGAGAGATTCAGTGGGGCTATTCTTTTAAAATACCGGCCCCACACGGTACAAGGTGGTCACTTTACTTCTTACCTTACTAAGTGGTAAGAATTATCCCGCCCGGGTTGATAACACCCCACTGAATGAAAAGTCGCCCGAAACGGCTATGTAAATAGTTCGTGTTTACCGTCCAGTTCAGTGTAGCCGGCACGACCGAAGGGAAGCAATGACAAGGTGCCTAGTTCGCCGAGGTGTTATGGGCCGACATCACGGATGTTGTAGTGACGTAGCCAATCGTGTGAGTTTCAATAATAAAAAACAACTTTAAGGGTTCCTTGTTGACTACGGAACCCTAAAAACTAAATGATTAAGTTCATTTAGTTTTTATTTATATTATTATAATTATATATATTTTTATAAAGAAACTAAAAAATATACACGGTGTTGCAACCCCAACCGTAAAACCCGAAAGGGGGTGATTCTGTACGTGAAATAGAACAACTTTTGTTCTACGACTTTTTAATTCACGTTACTTTATTTAATCAAGTAATTAAGTAATCAAAACCATTAATAAAGATCTAAAACTAATAACTAAAACTAACCTAAAACATAACTTACCTATCTAACAAAAGAAAAATTAAGAAGAACCTATAAATAAACAATGTCTTCTAGTTCAGCCGAGGCAGCCATAGTCCCTAGGACGCTAATAGCGTTCCCTCTTTGAATTTCTAGGCTTATGCGGCGTATGAAGTAAGCCTTGGCACGCACGTCACCGGACTTATCCACTAGCAATTTCCCTATGGTTTCAGCAAAAGCCAGTGCGTCCGGTGACCACGTACCAAGGGTCTCCACCGCAAAACCTAGAAACTCAAATAGGGTTTTTAGGGACTCATACTTTGTATTTTTTTTTTGAGCCGCTTGTGCTGCGGCCGCCCCTGCTGAACGCGAGGAAGCGGAGACATGGCAAGGCGCCAGCGTATCGACGCACGTGGCGTCCCACACCAGGGCTCTACCCTTCGTCCACGGAACCAGCGTCATACCGTCCGGTCTTTTGCCATCCGAGCGTGAGATGCCTGGTGGCTCCAGTAGGGAGGGCATACCAGCGGAGGCTAAAGATGTTTTTCATTGTTAAGGCGCGCGTGGCGCGTCAGTCTTCCTGCGCTCCGCTGGCAAGCAAGACCGTGGTGTCTTAAACAGTCGACACTGGCTCCGCAGACGCAAGAGTGACGCTGGCACACCTTTTTAATTTGAAGAAAAAAAATTTTTTTTCTCCATACGTTTTGAGAATAGGCATTTAAAATTTGTATGGAAAAAATATTTTTTTTTTGTTTCAAAAATGTTTTTTTCCCCACAGAAGTTGTTTAGTTTTACATATAGAATAACCCCCTTATGTCAGTTAAAAATATTACGGAGGCAACTGCAACACCGTGTATACACTGATAAAATAAATAATAAAACTTTCCTCATAGATGTTACAGTACTCTCCGATTATAATGTTATAAAAAAAGAGACAGAAAAGCTTACCAAATACTATGCACTCAAAATTGAAATTGAAAGGTTATGGAAAACAAAAGCCAAAATTGTACCAATAGTGATTGGAATTACAGGAATCGTTGGCAGATCTATTATCAAAATTGAAATTCTACAACAACAAGCTGCTATCGCTATACTACATACATGCAATATAATGACGAAATTTATGACCGGCTATTTGGAAGAATTACAAGGAAACAATAATCACACCACTGAAGACTAAGATCTACCACTAACATCTACAACATCTACCCTCTCTCCCAAGGTGATCTTGTGCGGGGATGATGAAGACTGTCTAGCCAAAACCTAACGATGGCTGAGGTTCCAAAAAACTTGGACGAGGATTTATATAATTAAATTCTGAGAAGCAGTAGGACTCATAACGAAATCTTCTGTGCGAAAACGTACAGTAAGTATTTTGTTCAGCCGACTTATCGTATCGCATACGATTTGCAGCATAGGTTAGGTAGGTACGTGTAGTTGACCGGCGCGATAAGATCTGTTTAGCTCACACACACACAGAATAAAGAAAAGTTATCCAAGGAAGAAAGGCAAAAAGTCCGTTGGCATAGAGTTGAACATTGTAACGTTTTTATGGTCTACTAGCTTTTGCCTGCGGCTTCACTCGCGTGAAATTCGTATTTAAAAAGAAGAAAGCAAGTAAGCCCGCTACCGTACCTTTATTTCGGCGCGCGGAACAATTCCGTTTGTATGAGAGCTACATCTTATCGTAACCGGAAGTGAATTTTATGTAGCTTATCATGTGTCTCGTATAGTTAAATGTGCTTGTACTAAATTTCATCGAAATCGGATGATCGCTTTAAGAGTTATGGAGGAACATACATACATACATACACACAGACAGAAAAGATTTCTATAGAGTCTACAAACGCAGTATTTCATAAAACAAAGTAACTTACTCCATCACCATCCCTTACAGATTTATTATTACTATTGATGATGATTGATTGATGATCACGATCTCCTCGCTATTGGTACACATCTCTATCTCTACCTCTCCTCTATCTCTATCTTTGTCTCTATCTCTATCTCTACTTCTTATAAAAGGGAACGTCTGTTTGTATGTATGCATGTTTAAGGTAAACTCCGAAACCACTTAACAGATTTTGATGCGGTTTGCACTAATGGAAAGAGTTGTTCTTACTGTAGGAGTCAAACCAATATACCTTCACGCTAAATAGCCTTAAGGCTGAGCAGTATCAAAGAAAGTAAAGTATGGACGGGAGAGACAGAGAGATAATATAAAAGAAGCAATCGTTTATTATCATATTTGCGTTTAAATCATATTTGCTAATTAACTGAGTCTACCGCGAGCGAAGCTGCGGGCAAAACCTAGTAGGTAGATAATTTTATAACCATTACTAGTGTACTACCATTTTCCAATTTTTAAAAAGGTAAATCGTTGAATTATTTTTGAACCCAAGTAACCCTGCATGCTGTCTATTTCGGGCTTATCGAGGAATAATGACTCTAAAGCACGGATTAAGTAATAGTTTCTAAGGTGACAAGATGACACGTTAATTACAACTTCCGGTAGTGCGCATGCGATTTGTTGTTCTGTGACAGGCTGGTGATGTCACGAAATGATGAAAATAAATATCCAGGAAGAGCATTCCCAGACATTGCATAAAGTTTACCTTATTGTCATCATTCGGTCGGCGTGCACATAATTTGCAATAGCCAGAATACACTTGAGTAAAACATATTATGACAGAGATAGTTTGCCTTACAGAGATAGATATTGGTTAAAGATATATTGCGCCTAGAGTTTTCGCCATCGAAAATCAACGAAATAAAATAAAAATATTATTGTATTGTTTTATTCTTTGGTATTGTTTATTTGAAGGATGAAACTTTCCAATTGTGCTAAGCTGAACAATGAACACAGCAAATTTTTTAATAGGTATATTGAAATCGGTAACAAATTAGTTAATGCAAGATTCATTTTCAAGATTTCGAATTTGTTGCGTTTGCGGTTGAAACCCTCGGTCCGTGGAGCAGTGAAGCCAAAAGCTTCTTGAAGAGGCTTGGGCCTCTGCTGGTGGACGCAACTGGCGTCCCGCAATCAAAGGCTTACTTCATTCAAAGGGTAAGCCTTGCCATCCAGCGGGGTAATGCAGCAAGCGTTCTAGGAACATTTGAAAATGCCCCTTTTGATAGTTATTTTAATGTTTGTTAGGTAGGTTTATTTCTTTAGTTATTAGTATTACTTTTTTGTTATTTATTAAATAAATATTATGTTAATGCATATATATTGTTTTTAGTTGGGTCTAGGTGGAGAGGAGTATAATTTCATCATTGTGCGCTTTCTTTCACCTCCTCGACAAGTCGACGCCTCGCCTATGTATATATTTCTTCGTGAAATGTGGTGCGGTACACTGGATAGTATGTTGGGTAGGGTCAGGATCTCCGAACGCATTGTGCTCACCAGACATAACAAACATTATGGGGAACGATTAGCACAGCTGCCGGTCCAAAATTAATTCCAGTGATCATAACTCCTAGTGACCTCACGCCTGAGGGACACATATTATGTGTGCATTAATTTATGCCTAGGTATGTTTGATTCACGAGAACACGTCGTGAGTTCACGGAACACTTTTTGGGGAGATAAGAATGTTTCTTTGAACTCCGGGCGAATATCGACATTTTGGACACCAAATGTTTCAATGTACCTACCCAATGGCGATAAAGGTTTTAAAGTTTCAATTAAGTACTTCACACTTCCCGGGGAAGAAAAATTTTAGCGCATAAAACGAAAATGTTTTGTGCCTTTAAAAAACGTACAGGAAAGGGTTCGTATTCCAAATCTTGATTTTATACATTTTCTAACATTCATTTTAATTTAAAACCGATATAAAAGTCGTGATCATAAATCTAGTTAAAAAAAACGTAAATTATACTCGTACAATGCTGGCATTCACTTAAACTTTCAGTATTTTTTCCCCTATTTACAGTCAGTTCGTTCAAAGTGCTTTCCTTCGTAGAATAACGTAAGTGCCCACTATCATCTCATCAGGTCGGCCCACTCGAACTGATCTTTTTTGGACCTCAATTTGTACCATAAAATGATCCTTCACCACTCGTTAAACCTTAACACTGAACGAATTTAACTATATTGCTCTGCTTCGTCACGGACCGAGTAATGGATTCTTTGCTTTTTATGGCTTTTGCTTCGTCAGGGAGTAGTCATTGGATCTTTCACCCCTTGTTTCAATTAGAAATCAGTTTGGATGCACTCGTGAGATGCCAGCAGTAATGTGAGATTTTAAACACGATGGTCACTCAAATAAATCTTTATGTCACGTACCTGGTATTACAATAATACCTAACTCTAACTTATGGCTTTATTCTGTGATTAAATATTTTCCTTTCTTCGCACAGGAAGGCCGACCGTTAGTTTCAGGAAAAGAACCCATTTTGAGTACAACTTTAGGCAACTTAATCTTACTGAATTATGAAGCTTGTCTTGGAATTCCAAATTCATTTCCTCCACGAATCGAATCGTTTGGCAGATTTTTCTCTTCAGATCTATCAAACGATAGCTACAGCAGTTTAGCGACATCATCAACACAATTTTTAAGTTAACACAAAACCTCCAAATTAAGTATGTATGCAATTTACACGTACCGAGAATCAATTCGAGTAACAATTTGATCACGCAAGTGTTGATATTAAGATATAAGCAATTACTGAACAAGTAATTCTCAAGGACATCTAAGGTATACATACGCAATTGCAGAGTAATGAAAATGGTCGTCTCAGTTTTTCCACGCGTGATTTCTTTCGAAAGTCGCAAGGAGTGAACGTGCCTGGGATATCTCATGAAATGAATCCTTAAGCACTCGCGTCTGACTTCGAGCGCAGATGCATCATTTGTAATTCAGATCGTTGGCAGCATTCTGGTTTAGAGATTAGCCACACGGGCGACTTATCTGTCCGCACATATTTCAAACGTTACATCACCTACGATTCCATACACCAGCCATCTTAGCAACATTGCTTGGAACAGGATGTTATAATGAGTAGTTAGGAATCGCTTAAGGAAAGACGAAAGAAATTTAGTAAACCACGTTAATAATATCGTTGAGTCGCCGAAGCTCAAACTGCCCTCGTTTGGCGAACTCGGCGTTTAAATTTGGAATGAAAATAAATTGTAAAGATTGCAAGGATGTACAGTGGAGAATACTGTTGTATACTCGGATCTGCGCTATTTGCTAAAGGACAGTCATTTATGTCGCATTAAGTCGTGTCAGATCATTGGATGAATTAAGATTATGGGAGCTAAACTAGATTGCTCAAAACTTACTGGCAAGACACCGTTCAATGAAGCTGCAATGAAGTAGATGGAAAGAATGCGACAACTGGGGCCTCCAGAGCCATCAGTGAGTCCAATATTATGAGGCTATTTATGGCTTAGTGAAGGGAGATTCCCTTCACTAAGCCATAAAACTTTATTATGCGAACTGCACGTTTGTTTTGATTTGAAAATAGCGGAAAGAAAATGCTGGTGAGCGTTTCTAAGTGCCGGTGTTTTTATTGATGTACGATTGTCTAGCGTGACCTAGTACAACTTTCAAAATTATTGAAAATGATTTCAGTGTCAATATGATTTGTGAAGTAGGTAGGCTTCCGGCGAGTGTATTTCCTGAATCCTTTAACCTGGGTGTCTTCAAGCGTCGTATTAACGGGCTAGACAGCCTAGCAACAGTCCGCAAATCTGCTGGCATGGCACCTAACTGAGCGTGGTTTCGCGAGGAGAGGTGATTTTGGCTCTGTCGACTGCACCATTGGTCTCTCGGCACAGCCACCCATGCAGGTTTACATAAAAAAAGGTAATTACAGTGTGTGGGAGTGAAGGGCCGACATGTGGCCAGTGTGTCCGTGGTCTGGGTTAGCGCATGCGACGCACGGCGGCGCGGCGGTGGCGGCGCGGCGCGGTCGCGCACAGGTGTTCACCTCACGGAGCACCTCGTTCCCACTGCTCTCCCGCCTCCGCCCTCGCCCCCGCTCCGCCCTCGCCACCGCCGCCCCGACGAGGGCTCGGGAATGCCATTTTACTGCTTTTTCTTGGCCATGAAATCAGCGACGCAAAGCTCATGCGGGGGTTGCTGCGCTGGTGGACTCCTAAAGCGCGCGAGCAATAATTGCTCGTCGATTGGATTGAAACTTGCAACGGAAGGCGTTTCGTTGAGTATCATTCATGACTTTGTAACTTTTATGTCCGACTTGTGGCAAAAATTTCACGTACTTTATACACTCAAGAAAGTTTTCTATACTCGTAAGATTAATTTATAAAACATGATATGCTTTCAGTTTCTCTTATGAAAACATAACTGTACGGTAAGATATGAACACATCGATCGTTTACAGTTTACACTCAATAGAGTATTCGGACGGACGGTTACTGCAATATCAAATCGCGCCTTCAATGACTACGTTCTATCGGTTTGTACGAGTCGAGGGCCTCCGTTGTAAGTTATTCAAGAAGGCGTGTTTTATTATTTCGGTGCCGCCGCTTCGACGTTTTCTCTTTACTTTGAGTCCGTGTGAGAGTGTCGATTGTTTGTGTGTGTTTAGTGCGGGGAGATGTGTGTCAGCTTCGGTTGCGGCGAGCGGGCCGGCGCGGCGCGGCGCGGTGCGAGCGGCGCGGCGGAGGAGGCGGCGGCGGCGCGTCTCGCGCGCTGTTTGCGCTTCCCGAGGCTTCTGTCTTAACATTATTACGTAAACATTCTTACATCGCCTATACAAATACACTACACTTCAATCAATAACTACAAAGCGCTGCTAAAAATAATATTTGTCCGAATGTTTGCTCATTCGCGTGTCCGACTCGGTCTTCTGTTAATTTGTTGATTTACTGACATTCCTGAAGCGCACCGCGAGCGGGCGACGTGTCACGCGGCAGGGCGACACCTCGTGACTCTTGTTCGCGTGGTGCTCGTACTACGCTACGCTACAAGGCGTAGAGAAGGAAAAAAATGTGCAAACAAAACGCGTGGCGCCGAGGTCGACAGCGCAGCAGGTGGCCGCGCGGAGGCGCGGGGGTGCGACGGCGCGGGACGGCAGAGGAGGCTGCGGCGGCGGAGGTGCTTCGTCCGCAGCAGACTGTCCGTCGCAGCGCCGCCTAAAGCCTCAGCTGCGCTTCCGTGCGAGCCTACTGTGCCGCACCCGGCTCCACACGCTGCCGCAGCCTCTCTACACAACTACACAGTGACAGCTGCAACCGTAACAGTTTCATTTTAAAGTTATTTCCTACTCGGAATGAGCTGGACCGCAAAAGGATTACTCACGTGCAACGC
Organism: Nematopogon swammerdamellus; assembly: GCA_946902875.1. Taxonomy (NCBI): domain Eukaryota; kingdom Metazoa; phylum Arthropoda; class Insecta; order Lepidoptera; family Adelidae; genus Nematopogon; species Nematopogon swammerdamellus. Next base: position 18,412,098 of record OX336339.1, read on the forward strand.
TTCTGCGAACGTTACATTCAATAAATAATGTGTAATAAGATCGTGGACACATCATCGAGCCTCATGCAAGTTAATACCGTTCGCGATGACCGAACGGTGGCCGGGCGGAGGCCCTAGCGGAGGCTAAAGTCCACGCGCGAGGTATGTCGCGGCGGAGGCTGCGGCGGCGGCGGGGCGGGGAGGGGCGGGGAGTAGCAGTGCGCTTGTACGGATAACTCTAAAAGTGCACACGTATGTGTGGAACCGTGTCAACTTCACACGTTTACTACACACCTCCTCTACCACTGCACGTTGCGTAGGATAACTCGTGCGAAAGAGTTCTAAGGGTGCATCTTCACCCTATGAAGCCTATTCGTACGGGCGCAGTGCATTTCTCGTCGAGCCAAGAGTCGAGAAGAGTCGATACGAGAAGCCTCAGCGCGTGTGTCGCAACAGGAAAACGTCGAGCGTGGCAGAAGGACGAGGCTGCGCGGCCGCGGCAGTAACTTCCAATAATATATAGCACACGCTCTCGTGTTTACGCGAGAAAGGTATAATAACTATGTGATGAAGAATATCGTTGCAAGCGAGCGTGTCTCGCTCGCTCGCTAGCCCGGGACGACTCCTGCGTCTTTCATAAACATTACACTTTAGCGTTCTAAAAAATTGCTCGTAAACACACAGGGGATGAGCCTCGTATAGGGGACGAGCAGTGGGAGAAAATGCTCAAACGGACAATCCCAAGATGATTTCCAAAATAATCTTGGGATTCAGCTCGTATACGAGCCACGCCTCTGAAATATGAAATTCAGAAGGTTGGACATCATCAACGAACACAATTTTTAAGGTAACACAAAACCTCCAAATTAAGTAGGTATGTATGCAGTAAATTATATTTTAAATCTCACGAGGTTCATAGCTTTTAAATTTAGCAAAGAGCTGGCCAATAAACTGTCGAAAATACTGAATTCGGTGAGAAATGAAATGAAACTGTGTATATCGACAACATGCAACAATACAATTTAGGTTAACCTATCATATTATGCTTACATACTTCTCTGCACTTAGTGTAATTCTAAAATGATACCATTGGCCATTTGATCGACCTACTACGTAATAATTAAAGTACCTATTTATTTACCCGCAGAACTTTACATCTCAAGCTCTGGGCGTTAGAAATAAACCATTTCGCTTGAAATAAAAGAGTTTACATTTTTTTTATGAAGGTATTTACTGTCAGTTTAGTCTCCAGCATATAGAAGACTGGAGATGGTCTGCGGCACGCGTTTTCGACGACATTGTCGGTGCAGAGTGCGAGGCAGACGAGCGGGCGCCGCTGCCGCCTCCGCCGCGCCGCTGCTGGTCGCACGGTGGCGCGCGGTGCGCGGCGCGGCGCGGCGAGCGCGGGCGCGGCGCGAGGGCGCGGACCAAGCGAAACCCGTTATGACCAACCCAGCGAGATATGAATATGACGCGCGAGTGGGCCTTGCGCCATAGCTCATCCTCATCGTCTCGATAGTTTAAAATCAATAAAATATTAGTATGTTTATGGAATATCGAATTACGGCAGCGCAAGGAAGAGGGCGGCGCGGTGTGCAGGTGCCGCGCCGAACACCTGGCGACCCCCGACCGATGTTATCGCCTCACGAGCCGCGGGACCCGACTCGGAGTCGAAGTTCAGGTGTCGCGGTAGCTGGCACGACCGCCATTGCGTCATTTCTCTATTTTACTCGTTCGATTAAAAATCGCGAAACCTGTTCGTAATGCGTGTTAAGTATTCCTATGCCAACGATACCGGTACAGATCGCGGGGCTATCGGCAGAATCTATCAAATCGAACCAATTTTGTACGATCATTTGTACACCTACCGAGCGGAGGTTGGGAAAGGCATTGGCGCAGGTGGAGGTCGCTTCTAGCTAAACTAGAGCGATTTCTCGGAAGCTGTGATGTGTCGGTCGAGAGCGAGTTTAAAGGCTAAATTCCGATGAAGGTAATCAAGCGTAGCGGTCCGCGTTCTCCTCTGAGGTCGCAGCTGCTAATGTAGATTCGTTGTTGTCATGCGCCGTAATCTTCCCAATGAAGTCACCTTAGACTTAGTAACTAATAAGTAATCTGTGCCTTAGATCTGAAACATCGCTTCGGTGCGCTCATTTAAATAGTGCCAAAATAATGTGAAGACTTGGGTGTTCCGAGTCACCGACTAACTGATCCGTGTTGGAATCTAACTCCTGTCTCTCCGTGGTGGGACAAGTTTGAATATTGAAGTTTTTATCCCAGGTTTTATTTTTTGGATTTCAAGTATATATGTACAGTTTTGGACCATTCTTTATATCCTGCAGTAAGAGAAGAATGACTATCAACATTAGTATGCTTCATTGATTTTATAACCCTGTCGGGACAGATAGACCACTCCATATAACAAATTTGGTAACGTTGTAAATCGTAAAACCAACAGAGGGCGTTAATAATTTTTCTTGATGTTGTCGTAAAACAAACAGGTGGCGTTAATGTTTGTTAATACTTCTATACTAAGGGCGCTATCTAGTTGAAATACAACATGTATCTAGGTACCTTTAATTGTCACTAGGCTGTAGAATTACTGCTACTAGACAAAAGATGGCGCTTTCATTTATATTTATAAAGAACATTATTTATGTAAATTCCAAAATTTTTAATTATATTTGAATAATAAAATTATGACAATTTACAATTAAACTAACACTTCTTATCAAATTAAATAAAATAAAAAAATGTTTTGAAAATTATTTGGTATACGGAACAAAATATTATTATGATTGTAATTTCCTGTTTGTGCGCTTTTAATAGATAGATCCACACAGAGCACGGAATACCCCCGCGCGCGCGCGCGCGGTATTCCGTGCTCTGTGGATAGAACGTATTTATTTAGTTGAACAGTTAAACAAATACTCGTCACTCTTCATTCTAATAATGTCAGCATTGTATGTAAAAAAAAAAATATGAAAACTGCCTTAAAAAATTTATGAAATTAAAAAAATCGAACCCTAGAGTTGAAGGCGGTGCTAAAGAAGGCTACACAAATCACAAAGGATATCATCCACGCATGTTTTCTTTCATGTATCATTTTTGCTTGCTTTAGCACCGCCTTCAACTCTAGGGTTCGATTTTTTTTATTTCATACATTTTTGAAGGCGGTTTTTATATATTTTTTTAAATAGTTTTTTATTTCACAGTTTTTTTTGGAATTTTTTGCTATTAATGTACTCGGCGGAATCGCTCGACCTTCGGCCTCGCGATTCCGCCTCGCTTTCCAATCTGATCTCGACCAAATTAAAATGGAACCACGTCATGGTTATCCCCTTTCAAACAAAAAAAAAGAATTTTCAAAATCGGCCCACAATAATTGACGGAGTAATCGCGTAACAAACATCCAAAAAAAGAAAACATACCGTCGAATTGAGAATCTCCTAGGTCTAAAGTAAATTGCTCGTGATGACAAATTCAACGAGCCCAAACACGATGGGTTTATCATGTGTAGTTTAGGAGTTCCTATGGCCACCTTCCGTCTCCATCATCAGACCAGCTCGATGGTACTCGTACTCGTATTATAATATATTAAACGCATCTGGCCGGTCGGAAAAGATTTCAAATTTAGAATATTCATGAAACAAGGGTCCGAATATGAATGACAATATCGATTCATGTATTTCAATACAATGACAGAGAAAATTTCAAAATATTAGGTACCTATTCTACCTATTTAATACTTTTTAGTTCTAGTTTATTTTTTTTAAGTCGGTTTTATATTTTTAAAACAATATTACATAAAAAACAATAATCGAAATCGAATAATCGAAATCGGTTGAAGTGGTACAGAATTATTCGCCATGTGTCAAACTGCAAATTGCTGAAAAAGCCCACATCACAAAAGTTTTGCTGAAGGTAACCACACACCAATAGTATTTTGTTGCTTTTTCATAAACCGCTCAATCAATTTCAATAAAATTTCAATGGGAGCACCTCTGAAGTATGACCTACCAAACAAAAAAAGAATTTTCAAAATCAGCCCACAATTAACACGTTGAACGCCATACGACCCACCGGTGGGCCTAGCGTACTTTTCGGTTCGGGCCAAGCCAAACTCATTATATCCGTAATTTTCATCAACTTGAGATTTTCATCACAAAGTTTATAAAATGCGGTAATTTGTAAGGAAAATAAAAATTTGCGACTTTTACCGTCTAATTTTCGAGATATAGCAGAAGGCTCACGGGTGGATCGTGTGGCCTCCTATGAAGGATTTGTATTTTTCTGTTGGCTGGGGCCGCGGGGTCACGCCGCGGCCCACCCGTTGCGCGCGCGCCGCGGACGCAGCGATCAATCCCGGTCCGGCTGCGTCGACAATTGAGGATGTTTTACGCTTTTCTCGCCAAAAATGATTATTTTGAAGATTTCGAGTTAACACAAGAAGCGCTAACGCAGTTAGAAAACATCGAGATAGATCTTCTGAACCGTAGTTTCGGAATAGATTCTATGAAGACGTAGTTCAACCAACGAAAAGAAGATGCTGTCGAATTCTTTTGTCGGAGAGTGAGGATAGCGACTATGAAATGCATATAGAAAGACGGAAGAGAATGAAACACACTCTGGAAAGGAAAGAGGGATTGGCCAGAAAAGTGAGAAGAACATGTCACCAATGTTATGCAAAGAACGTACCAATAATGGGTAGCAAACAGGCTAAAACCAAGTCGAAAAAAGTATCCACTTATTGCCAAAGCAGCCCAACTAAACCATTCCTTTGTTTGCCTTGTTTTAACATGACTCACGGATAATTCTTTATTGTTTATGGTTAAACCCTTTGGGGTTAAGATGATTGATTATTTTAAATAATGAAGTGTCATAATGTTGTGATTGTTCAATTTCATAAATATTTTGTTTTGTTCAATTTCATAAATTATTTTCGTAATAAATAATGTCTTCTTATTTGGCAATGAAGAAAATTTTATGTTCATTTTTATTTTGACGAATATTTTCTTATTATTTTCTGGTTTTATTAATTCTATTAATACAAATATTATTTTCTACCTTATCGTTAAGAGCAGCCCTAGCATCGTTACAATTAACTTAATAAAAAACTACAAGTTTCTATTGGATTTGAAAACCACGCCGTCCGCTTCGACTACAAGGCCATGCGGCTCACTTCCATATTGGCTTTGTAGCTGCGCTCTGTGGCTTGTAGGAAGCGTTTACGTAGGCCCTCTCACGCGGCTCACCGGTGACCCCCATGCCCTGAATGGTTCAGTAAGGAAAGGCTCACCGGTGAGCGGTGAGCCCCGTGGCCCAAACGGAAATACTGGATTTTTCATGTGGCGTTGAACGTGTAAGATTGTAATTTCCTGTTTGCGGTTTTACTCCGGTCCAAAGAATTTACAAACTCTTTGGTTGTACTTGGGTTGTACCTAGCTCCGCTTATTTGTTGTTATATCCGCTATAGTAACACATATTCTGTGAAAATTTCAACGGGCTTCCTATTACGGTTCAAGAGATACAGCCCTCGGATAGACAAACGGACGGACGGACAGACAGACTGCGGAGGCTTAGTAATAGGCTTCCGTACAGGGATACGGAAACCTAAAAATAAGGGGTGAAATAGGGGTGAAAGTTTTTGTATGGGGAATCCATGATTTCTCTAGGTAAGGATATGAAAATTTATTATCTAGTCTTTTGGCACAGATTACTCAATAGTTACTGCTTTTGGTAAGAAATAATGAATAATGGTCAGGAAGAGGAAGGGGGAGAGAAAAGAAGGGGGAGTGGGTGGGAGGTACGTTTGTCAGCCTGGGTAGCTCAGTGGTGCAGGCAACCCTGGGCGCGGTCAACACTTGGATGGGTGACCGCTCGACCATTTGAGGCTGACCGTGGTTCGGATTCCACGTAAAACTGTAGCACCCTTCCCTTCTTACCTTACTAGGGTTGGTACCACCGCACTGAATAAAACGTATGTCGAAACGGCTATGTAAATCAAAGAGATTTGATGTAAATAGTTTTTTCGTTTTTTTTCGTCCAGTTCAGTATAGCCGGCACGACATGTCCGACATCACGGATGTTGTAGGTGATGTATCCAACCATGTCAGTTTCCATAAAAAAAAGAAGAAGAGGAGGAGAGGTATGGAGGGAGGAAGTGTTAGTGAATGAGGGTAGGTGTGGGGGAGGGAGGTAGTAGAGGGAACGAGGAGGAATGGATATCGAGGGAGTGAGAGGTTGAAAGGGGGAAGGGGCGGGGTAAGAGGGGGTTGCGGACAGGATGAGGGGTAGTAGGGGAGGAATGGAATGCGAGGGTGATGGGAAGGAGGGGCGACATGAGGGGAGGAAGGGAAGTAGGGAGAGAGGGAGGGAATGGGCGAAAGGGAAGGTGGCAAAGAGGGGGTCCGTGAAGGGTGAGGGGAAGGAGGGGAGGAAGGCGGGATCGAGGAGAGAAGACCGGGAGAGAGGTGAGTGAGAGATGGGCGAGGAAGGAATCCCTTCCTTCCTCCCGAAAAAGATAGAGAATATAAGAGAAGCGATGGTTTATTATCAATTTTGCATTTAAATCAGATTTACTATTTTTTTATTTTATTCGTTGTCGTGTCGTCGTCGGTAAAATCTACAATTTTACAATTTTATATAAAATATCATTGACTTATATATTCTGTAAAGCTTATCACAAATACATTAAACCCACCCTCTTTTAATCTCTTTGGTATAACACCACCAGCAGCATCGTAGATGGAAAATATAGCCCTGGACTCAACTTTTTTTAATTCGGTGCCTGGACTCCCTACTTCATACTCAAAGACATTTTGTTCATACTTCAACTATTACTAAAACGAGACACCGCGATTATGGTAGTGTGCGTATCGCGTGAATACAGAACCGACCGTCTCAAGAGATCGCATCGATATTGTGTCATCCTTTTTCCACGCGCAGTAACCCGTATCGCTTGCCTGCACGCTCCACGCAAACATTTGCGTGTTCCAAAACAAGCGAACGTCGCGCGTCGATCGATAAATTACCGCAACGGCTAAAAACTATGGAGGTGGCTTTTTACTTTCGAGCGACTGTAAGGAGAAAGGAAGTATTGTGATCGTCCAAAATGTCGAAGTTGAGAATGCGACTGATTTTTTTTTTTTTTATTGAAACTGTCACGGTTGGCTACATCACCTACAACATCCGTGATGTCAGCCCATAACACCGGGTGAACTTGGTGCCACGTCAGTGCTTCCCTTCGGTCGTGCCGACTACACTGAACTGGACGGAAAACACAAACTATTTACATAGCCGTTTGGACCGACCTTTCATTCAGTGCGGTGGTACCAACCCGGGCGGGTTAAACCCTACCACCTAGTAATATAAGAAGGGGGTCATATCCCTTAGTCGCCTTTTACGACATACACGGGGAGAGATGCAGTGGGGCTATTCTTTTAAAGTACCGGCCCCACACAGTACAGATTTGGGCTATATATCTGTCAACGATCCCAAAAAAGTGGTTTTGAGAAACATGTATGTGTGTGTGTGTGTGTGTGTGTGTCCGTCCAGCGACCTTGTGCCTAAACTGCTCAACCGATTTCGTTCAAAATTCGTATTTAATAGTTTGAAATGATAATCTAGGGGTACCTTTTTTAGTTTTTTTTAATTAAAAAAAATAAGGGTAGCTGTTATACAAATTATTTCGTTGAGGTCGATTTTCTTATAAATGGCTAACGATTTTTATTATTATTATTATATTTAATCCATCGTGTTTGTTTCCGTTTTCAAAGGTGGTGAGGTAAAAAAATATAATTTTAAAGAAGGTATCTCCACTTTATCCTAACCGCACGCGCGTATTTGAATTGCACGCAGGTTTGGTTGGTGGGTATTTTGGTATTTGGCAACTAAAAATATAATAAGAAATAGGCATGCCATCTATAGACAAATAGGACAACTTAACTTTGGTCTGACATCTATGATGCAGAAGCGGCGAAATTATACATTTTATCCGCCAAGCTCACGGACTGACAAAACATGAAAATATTTATTGGAAAAATTATGAAAACCTTAAAATACACTATTTTGAAATTTCTACTTAATATAAAATAATCTTTAAATTTAACTATGCTGTTCCCACTTAGCATCGTTCTATAATTAGCAGATTTAAAAATATAATAATTATTTAATTCAAATTCGATACTCCTGGCGCCATCTTAGGACATAATTGAAGACTAATTTCATGTTACCTTTAAAACATCGCTGACGGTACATCTGACTCCCCCTATAAAATCAATGGTATGCTTACACTTTAGGTTTGTGAAGAAAATAATATTTAGATATGGCACCTATAGTCGTGTTTGAACATTTAAAAATGGGTGAATCATCTGTTGTCACCAATTTCCCAAATGAGAAAAAAATATATAATGTTTCCTTGTGCAGAATCTCGTTTTGTTTTTTGAGGAAATAGAATAAGTTGTGTATTGAGTTAGCGGTGACGTAGAGAGCGCAGGTGGAGGAGATTCATAGTTGAAACCTGACAATCAACAGGTGTGAAATTAAGCAGCGAGACGGAGTCGGGTTACATAGTTACCGAAGGAGTTAATTGATATTTTTACGACATCGATAAAACGGTTTTGAATAAACTAAAGTAGGTAGTTCTGAGAAGCTCTTCAAAACAAATGATTCACTTCGCTCCGCGCCCAAGTGTTATTTCGCGTTCGTTGCCGGTGCGCCGGCGGCGGCAGCGGCGCGGCGCAGCGGGATGCATTTATTAAATGAAGTGACATTTCATTTTAATTCAACGGCATAAATCGTACACATTACGAGTGCCATTAAGAGGCTCGGCGCACCCGTCCTACCTCCTGCCTCTGCGGAAAACTACGACTACTCAATATCCATAATGTTCTCCGCGCTGGAGTTGTGTTGCGTGCGCCGCTAACTCGCCACTCCATCAGCTCGGTCTGACGCGACGCGTACAGTACAACGCGCACCAACCTGCTCTGGCTAGTGTGAATACGAGCTCAAGCATTCTTTCATACCTAATTAGGTAAAGAAGCGACGACACCCACCACGTAGCAGATGTCTCTCTGGATTGCGTTCAAGAGTAGATATAATTAAAAAACGCAGTTTGCAGGAATGTTTTGTTATTTGCATTTTCGCTGCCTTTTCTCGTGATAAACATACTTGTACATATTTGACTGTATTTGTTGGAGAAATATTACTATATATTTACAGTTCATTTATTATTTGGTTAGGCTTAACAATTAGTGTCTCAGGTACATTTAGCCTCGTTAGCTCAGTGGTGCAGACAGTGAACTGTCGCTATTGAATGTTAAGCAACGCTGGGTGCGGTCAGTACTTGGATGGGTGACCGCTGACCGTTGGAGGCTGACCGAGGTTCGGATTCCTCGTAAAACTGTAGGTCCCTTCCCTCCTAATCTTACTTGGTGGTAGGGTTTAACCCGCCCGGGTTGGTACCACCGCACTGAATGAAACGTCGGTCTAAACGGCTACGTAAATAGTTTGTGTTTTCCGACCAGTTCAGTGTAGCCGGCACGATCAAAGGGGCAAGCACTGACATGGCACCTAGTTCGCCCGGTGTTATGGGCTGACATCACGGACGTTGTAGGTGATGTAGCCAACCGTGTCAGTTTCCATAAAAAAAAAAAAAAACATTTATTTGATAGAAGTACGGTAACATAGTTATTAAATAATTAACTTACTTAAATAATTAACTAGCTTAAAAAAAAAATTTCATTTAGTGCTTTTGTCCCCGGGATTGTGCCGAGGATACCAGCCGCGTTACCCCTCTGAATTGCCAGGCTTATCCTTTGGCGGAAGAAGGCGAGGCAAGAGGGGTGACCTATGGCAGCAGACATCCTCGAAGCTATCGCCTCCTGAGACCAAGAGCCGAAGGTTTCGACCGCGAAAGCCACAAACACAATAATTCAAGCTGATGTTTTCATTGTAATATTACTTAGATTTCCTGAAAATGCAATCTCTGCGTGTCGTGGGCGTTAGCAATTAGGTCAGTGCATCCACGGTAGCGCGGCTAGGCGTGGCTACCGGTGGCTGGCGGCGGCGCGGCGCGCGGCGGACAGTAGACGGGTAGACGGTAGCCGACCTTGCGGCCGGCGCGGCGCGGCGCGCGGTGTCGAGTGTCGCATAGCTGGTGTGCAGCGCGCGTGGCGCGGCGCAGGAGCGCCGAGCGGTGCCGCGCGCGCGCCGATCCGCAGCTGATCTACCGCTGTTGCTGTGTCTGAGCGCGCGCACACAGTCGCCAGCACGCTTCAATCTTGTAACGGTACACCGCATCAGCTATATCTACTCAACGAGAAACTTTAAGAAAACCATAAAAACTTCAAAATTATTTGTTTTATTTATTTATTTCGGTAAATTCCCAGTGAATTTACAATGTTATATAGACATACAAAATGAGTACTAATGACACTATTATCAATTTACACAAGATGAGTACAACAGATGTGAAATTAGAATTAAACTATACTTATACCTAACTAAACAAGAGCAATGTATACATATATACAATACATACATACCTGTATGTATGTATACAAAACATTTGAGGCTATGGTAAAAACATAATTGGGAGATAATTATAGCACCAACAGAATAGAAATTAACATGGAACTTAATCTGTAAAAAAAAATATATAATAGTGTAAGAAAAAGAAACTGAAAAAATTTCAAACATGACATAATGGAAAACATTTATTTCATAAAAGTTTTTATGTATTTCAATATGAATGTAAAGGGACTAGTACAAACAATATCAACACCATCATAAATATAATTGAGCAGGCAACCAGCTCACCAAAAACAAACGAGTTTTGTGTATAGGGAATTTGGTCCTCGGTAGGTAGATGATGGCGCGACTCCTGGTTGTGTACTTGCAAGTTGAGTAGTCCCAAGAGTTCGGAGCAGTCGATTGATCCATTAGCTAATTTATGCAGGAAAGTGACATTCAGCACTTCGCGCCTGTAAGTCAGGGGAAGTAGATTATGATCCTTGCACTGCACGCGCTATCCGTCCTTACATGTACGATAGTTAATGTGTCTCTAAAATATCTTTTGCATGCGTTTTAGTCGAACCATGCGTATTTCATATCTTGGGTTCCACACTTGGAAACTATAATCAAAGTGGCTGTGCGTGCTTTTAGGGCCAGGGGATTTTAGATTTTTTTAGATATTCGTAAAATGAAACCCATAGCTTTACTTGCTTTCTTTGCTGCAGTAGTAACGTGTGCATCAAAGATAAGTTTCTCATTATCTAAAACTCGTAGGTCCTTTATCCGTAGGACCCTGTTCAGTTGGTGTCCAAGTAAATTGTATGTGGTATTTATAATATTTCGTTTTCTCGTGAAAGTTATATAGGTACATTTTGCAATATTGGGGTCTAGACGATTGATTACAAGTAATTCTCGAAACTTTTAAAATCTTCTGGGAATAGTGAGGCATAAAAGGGTTCTTGTAGCTAAGTAAGTTGTAACAGGGCTATTGTATCATGTTGTCCGCGTATAATAATATTTTTGCATGACGAAAAGATTCGCTAATATCCATTATAAGAAAAACCAATGGCCCCAGAACAGAACCTTGAGGAACTCTAGAAGTTACTTGAACCCAGTTCGACGTGAAACCCTTGATAAAAACAGGCTGGCTCCTGTTTTTGACATAAGAACAGAACCAGCGATAAAGGTCATCATGAATGCCTGCTTGGTGCAGTTTCGACAACAGAATAGAGTGGTCAATTCTGTCAAAAACCTTACTGTTGTCTGTGTCTATTGCATCCACCTGTATACTATTGTCCATGCTGCTATTGGCGGTTTCAGTAAGGAGTAGTAAGTTGGTCACCGTCTATCTTCCACGTAGGAATCCGTGTAGTGCAGAACAGAGATATTTTTTAAAGCTTCGTATATGCACGAAAAGATCGCTTGTATATAGGTACGTACGATGTTGTATGTACGATCTTTTGAAGTAATTTACTGAATATACAAAGTATCCAAACTTTAGGTCGATAATTCTCAATTATGTTGAGGTTTATTCAAACTTCGTTATAATAATATGTAATTATTTTGTGTGATATTTTCCAAGAATAGGTTTCTAATTAGGCTGTTTGCTAAGTCGGAATGATAACTACCTCCATTCGGTACCGAACTGGCCTGGACAACGGAGTGTATACTGTAGCGACAGAACCTCATAGTTCGCATCAAAATGAAGTGAATAGTAGGGTGGAGCGAATTTTTTTTTTCGGGAAATCCAGTTGGGCGTGGTGCGGAAAAGATGCTCTATGGGGACACGAATAAAAAGTTATATGGGGGTATTTTGATATTTCAATGTTAAGTACCGCCCCAATAAGGTCAAAATATGATTTTGTCCTTCAAAATATAGCCTTTTTGGAAAAATAAGCAAAATAAGTGCAATACTGAAAATTACACTTTTTATTATTCCAAATAATACAGAAAGATCATTATTTTAATGTAAAAATTAAAAAGTAGCCTTATCATTACAATTTCTGAACAGCACGGTCCTGAAATAATACACATTTTTCACTTTTACTGAGGCCTGTATTATTTTTTGTGTTGAAAGTCGGCATCATTTGATGGGTTTCTATTTTATTTTTTATGTAACCATCTCGTCTTTCAGGTCCACACACTGCAGCGCATGCTTCAGAAACCAGTTTTACGCATCTTTCAGGGATGGCTTGGGGGTGGCATGGCATCTGTTTGAAATTCTGTAAAATTTCAGTTTCCACAATATCTGAGTTGCGAATTGTCTCCTGAAGTATTTAGGGTGTATTATTTTTGTCAATGGTACCTCAGTGATTGACTTCCAGTCAATTAGCTTCATATAGTTTTCAGCGCTGAAGTTTAAAATGGGAATTCTGAACACTCGCTTTGGTGCCAGTACTGAAGTAGTTTGTCGAATTTTTATAATTCTGCGTAGTGCCAACTCTCTGATGTGCTTTCGTCGCCTAGAATTGCGATTAGAATATTTTAGGAGTGCCCAAAGTAGCCGTTTCGTTGTATCACTGGATCGACGACAGCCTTTAAGTTATTTGGCAAGTATTGTGACATTTTTATGGTGTCGAATAAGTGCTTCGCTCCATGTATGGCGAGGGGTTGCGTCTTAATTTTGAACCAGATCGGCGCGTATAGGTACTTTCTGGATTAAGTTGACGACGATGAGCAAATTGTCAGATGGTGCTTCGGTAGATACATAGAGTCTTAAGATTGTATTTGCCATTGTGAGCCAACGCGAGTGACACATTATTCCGGGATTTTTTTTGGCAAGGTTTTCATCGCAAAATTCACAGTGAATTGCTTGGCAGATTTCAAATAAATACAGCTGGCCTGTACTTAAATCTTGCTTAGATTTTGTGATTGCAGGTAGCAAGCATTAAATGATATTGAATTTCACTAATGGTAGAAATTCGCAGTTGAATGGTAGAATCTTTTCCGATGTGTCTCTTAAAGCTATTTGGACCGGTAGTACTGCCCTCAATATGATTAAATAGTTGATGCAATAACAGTTCATTGCCATGTAGTTGACATACAAGCCATTGAAGTGGTATTTGTAACTTCGATTGAAGAAGACGTATGACTCCTCCCTTGCTTCCAGTATTTACTGCAGTTCCATCACACCTGCTTGCTAAGATATTTTTAAGTCAATTTCTTACAGATGAGGAAGGAATATATTTTCTGGATATATGATTTGCATCGCTGAAGCTCACAGAAATGTGACACATGTATTGTGAATCGGGTTCTTTTAATAAACTTACATTAACAATTTTACGTCGATTGTCGTCACTAATAAAAATTTTACCTTTCCGTCCGTTGAAGAAGATATTTCATTGTCGAATCGTGTTTGTCATGAGGAATGTTTGTCAATTTCGATCGAGCTTAGACGACGAGTTTTACTGCGATCTACAACTATCGAGGTGTCATTTTGTGTAATAATTACTCCACTAGAGCGAGTACGCGATGTGGCGCGATTGTAAGTAAATTCTCGACCACTTCATCGTTTTGTTGAGGAATATAACCTAAACTTAAAAAAAGGTTTTATCTATCATTTCTGTATATGTTTTGCATATTGCAATTGCATTAAAAAATACTTATAATAAATATTAAAGAAATATACTTGCTTCTGAATGAGGCCGTATATTCGCCTAATTTTTAAAAGTTCGTTGGCCTTGGGGTGGTACTTAACGTCAATATATATTTTTTATATTTTAAATGTTAAATGCTAACATGACACAGCTTCAATCGCGCACCCCGCCAAATTGATATGGCACACTTTTTTTTTCCCCATACAAGAGCGCTCCACCCTAGTGAATAGGTACCTATATTTTTATTTATTACTATTATATCTAAATGTTCAAGAAGGTTTCCGACAAACGTATAGGTACAACTTAGTATTTATTCACTACTAACAAGTACCTACACCATCCGCCATCTTGGTTTCATATAATATATATTTATTAGAAACGTCAAGGAGCCATCTATATCGCCACGAAGAATGCACCAAGTATAAGAGCCACGACTTAGTATGTAAGTACACGACTTAGTAAGTAAATTGCAATTTAAAGCGACGCTAGCAACATTGCATATGTCTGCACCTGTACAAAACACTATAATCACTATCAAGCGACATGCAAAATATGTGTTGCTTGTAAACACTTGTAACTTGTTATGTTTAGGGCTTGGTCTAAAGCGCGGTAGAATGACAGGTGTCGTCCTTTCAATTTGCTTTGCAGGCTAAATGGTTATTTTACTAGTCGAATGATGTGTGCTTTTAAAATAGTACGATCCTGCAATTTGCTATTCATTTAGCGAGACTAATTAAATTCGACTAAAGCTTATAATTCGAACGTAAGGACAGCATAGATTGCAATCAATACACAACTTTGGTTGAAAAGCTACTTAAACCAGAATATTTTTGGAGCAAAACAACCTTTAATGAAAATTCAAGGTTCCGTACTCAAGTTCAGCCCCAGGGTTTTCAAGGCGTGCATAAAGGGGATATTTTTATGCCTAGTTTAATATCAGGCATTACTTTCACACCGCTTTGGCGAAGCTATGAGCGGAGCGACTAAAAAAGAAAGTGTAAGTAAGCTAGACGAGACTGATACATAAATTGTTATTTAATTAGTCACACAACCAAGAACCATTTTAATTACAGTATGTACTAATCTACTATACATCTCAAGTGTATGTGGCCGGTAATTAAAAATAATAGCCCCACTGGATCTCTCTCTTTGCATGTTGTAAAGGGCGACTAAGGGATAAGGACAAGATGCCGTGCTAAAGGGCGACGGGTTAGCCCGCACGGTCCTTCCAGCGAGTCATGGAGCAGGTTGGGTCTTCGTGCCTCACTTGCTGTTTGATAGTTATTTTGTCTGAATTTTTGCCAAACTTGGCGGTCGGTGTTGTGCTGTAATTTACCAGACTATTTGCAGTACAACAACGATTACTCTGATTACCCTGATTGTTGGAATACAGCGTGTGGTATGTATGTATGTATGTACGAAAACCTTGATGCGCAAGGTTGGCGACTCGCACTTGGCCAGTTTTTTTTATTATTCCAAATCCAAATTTCAAAATGTTTATTGCGTAGAAGGTAATAACATTTTAATTTTCTTAAGTTAGTATCACAAGAGGTTTGGAAAAGTAAGACAAGAAGAGTATACAGATAAAACAAAACCGTCCCGAGTGCACCTCTTCTGGGCTGTCGCCTGTGTCGATGCTCTCAGGCAAATGAAATGTTCTTGCTCTCAGGATTGTTGAAGACACAACTAGAACTAGAAAAGTCGATTCAACAAGTACACACACAATGATGAACTCAATAAATTTCAATTCAATAAAGTTCAATTCAAATTAAATTCAATAAAGACTGAAGGGAAGCACTGACATGGCACCTTCCTCACCCGGTGTTATGGGTTGACATCACGGATGTTGTAGGTGATGTAGCCAACCATGTCAGTTTACATAAAAAAAATCAAATTAAACTGCTGCTGCACCGATCGGAACCGGTGTAAAACTGTAGGTTCCTTCCCTAGCCCCTTACTAGGTGGTATGCTCAAATTGTAGCCGACTTGTTTGGTACTCGTACCACCGTACTGGATGTAAGATGGCCGCATAGCAGCCTCGGTTGTGTTCTCCTCTAGTCTCAGCCACCCATACCTGATGAAATAAAAAAAAACCGGCCAAGTGCGAGTCGAACTCGCGCACCGAGGGTTCCGTCTCGCCATGTCATGGTCAGCGCCACTCAAGCCATTTATGGCGTGTTTTATGAAATGCTTCATATTAGTTAAAACTCATGATAGTTAAAATGATTCATATACTCTTTTCGGTAGAAGGCGCGGCATAAACTTTTTAGTTTCTTATATAGGGACCCTGTGATTTTTTTTCTTTTTCTTATTTTTATTATTATTTGTTTTTATATCGGCCATTATAACACATATTCTGTGAAAATTCAAACGGGTTACCTATTAAGTTTCAAGGATACATCCCTTGGACAGACGAACAGACAGACAGACAGAAGGCGTAGGCTTAGTAATAGGGTCCCGTACGACGGATACGGAACCCTAAAAAACATACTTCCGCGAAAATCACGATAAGTATTGAGTACAGACGCAAAATGATCGTCCGAGACTGAATGCACTCGTAAACGCAGGCGATATGTAGTAATGGGCAAGGATAATAAAGGAAGCGTTGCATACATAAAGCGTCTAACTAAACGCGTAAATTAGTCGGGCATTTCGTTTTACGCGTGCCATAATTGCCCAGACACAGAAGGCTTCTGAGGTCGACGGAGCCTGAGACGAGGCAAGCTTATTGGCGGAACGAAGATCTATGCGCTAGGGGGCTTTGACAACAACTTATATTGCCAAAATATTTAACAGAGACATGCCAGTACCGGGGAATTTGGATAGAGATCCGTTGCTTTGGCAAACAGTTGTGAAGTTATGTCTGCCTGTCTGTATGTATGTTTTTCATCCACTACAGCATCTAAGACCAAAATATAGTTACTTATTACATTTTGATTTTAAAGACATAATACAAATAAGTAGTAGATATTATTATTGCATACATACCACACGCTGCATCCCGACAATCGGGCTAAGCAGACTAATCGGTGTTGTGCTGCAAGACCTCTGGTTAATTACAGCACAACACGGACCACCACGTTTAGCAAAGTATTAGGACGGGATAATTATCATGCAGCCAGTAAAGCACGAATACCCACCTACTGTCTGACTCAATGGAAGGACCGTGCCAAGGTGAGAGTTGACTACCCTGTTGCCCTTTAGCACGGTGTCTCGTCCTTATCCCTTAGTTGCCTTTAGCGACATGCATGGGGAGAGATGCAGTGGGGCTATTTTTATTAAGACCCAGTCCCACAGGGTATATTATTTCATAGATCATACCATAATCTATGTTTTAAACATTAACGAACTATGTGGTCCACGCTTGCTTTAAATAACGTTTCTGTGTACAAATTACTTATATATGTTATTTTAAATCCAACAGCTTTACTCACGGTTTCACTCCGAGCTATGTGGCTCGACGTTTCGGGCCAAGCGTATGGCCCATCTTCATGGAGCACTCTGCCGTGAAACCGTGAGTAAAGCTGTTTGATTTAAAATAATGTCTAACAACCACGGTAATTTAAAAACCCATATACTTATATATGTACGGCTATGTAAATAGTTTGTGTTTTCCGTCCAGTTCAGTGTAGCCGGCAAGACCGAAGGGAAGCACTGACGAAGCACCAAGTATAGGTGATGTAGCCAACCGTGTCAGTTTCCATAAAAAAAATATATGTATTTTCCTGTGAGAGCCCCCAGATTGCCCCCTCTAGATGCGCACCGGGGCGTGCTGCGTTGAAATGGAGCTCGGCTGTTGTGGTGAGCTGCTATTATTAGATACGACAATTACGGAGGTCGGAGGAACTCGGTAAATTAAGGCTCTGAATAAATGAATAACAAAAGTTGGAATTGCAGCGGGCAACGCGCGCGGCAGACAAGCTTTTGAGACACGGTTGAACCTAGTTGCACAGGTCTATCTCCATCTTAATTTCCACAAATATGTGCACAAGATAAGTTAGTACCCTGCGTTATATCACAATTTCCGATCCCACGAAATCACTTCACAAATGCACGTTGTCCATATAGCTTTCCTCCCAAGTACAGCCTGGGCTTTATCAAAAGGGTAGTGAAAAGGGTCCTATCAGGCCGGCATGGCATTCGTAATCCCCGTGCATCTTCGAATTTCCAAGAGCATTTTTCATTTACTCTATCCGTCTATGGTTGGTTTTATATTTGTATACTTTTATGAATGTATTTTGACAGATCAACAATGGCGGCAATGGCGATACTACGTTCAAAAGATTACCAGATGTAAAAAAATAACCACTGCCTGTTCAGAGCGCCCCGCCACCTCAATATTAGGCCGAGAACATTTCTTCCTCCCAGGTTTCGCTCATAAACATTCAAACATCCGGCTTAAAACATTCGCTTGCTGTTTTCTTCCTAAGTAATGTGACATATTCCTTCAGGTTATATAGCATCACACCAATATTCTTAAGAGCCGAGCAGTGGGGTCGGAAGTGAACGCAGTCGGAAAAAGGTCGACCAATTCTCTTACCGCGATTACCTTGTTGCCGGGGAAATTCGTAGCCAGGGAATAAACAGAGATTTAAACGAAGAAAATCAAGATGGCTGATTGGCAGTAACAAAAGACTGCCGTCCGTTTACCGTTGCTGTCGATACACATGCATTTTGTTCCAATTTTAAATGTCGTGTCCCGTAGTGATTTGGTCTTCGGCACTGCAAAATGTATTGGGTGCCTCAAAAGTGCCGGTAAATTAAATAACACGTACTTATTCCGAGGTACTTATGTTAAGTATGCGTGCACCTATATCGAATCTACTTCTAGTGTCGTAAAGATGAAGTGGTGATAGAGTGTCTGTATTTATGTAGCCTGTTTATTTAACATAAAGCTAATGTTATAATTTATCGACCCGTTCACACCAGCCCATATAAATTGTGCACAAGTTGTTATTCTGCATTGCACATTATCCGATCTCGTTATGTATGAGGTACCGGAGTTTGAACCAAACGCGGACGGCTATGTGCTGTGCTGGGTGGAAAATGTGTTCTTAGCTTGTGGAGTACTTTGTTTAGAATACGAAATGCGATCTGTGAAATACATTTGAACATAATATGTATAAATTTAATTTAGTACTTTATAAGCATCTGCCATCTAATAATGTGTGTAGTGCGAAAGCAATAATTTTTGAAAGACACTGATTTCATGCCTATTAAAAATGAACCACTTTTGTTCTAGAAAGATAAAAATGTAAACATTGGAAATGTTATGTTTTAGGAAAATTTTAGAACAAGACTCTTCTGTTTACAAGCAACAAATTTTAAATAAAGGGTTCAGAACTAGAATAAGCATTTTTTTTTCGTAAACCACTTTAGTCAAACCCGTGCTTACTATGCGTAGGTGTGTTTATAAAATTTTAATATATACAGTTCGACGTATACGAGTAAGCCCGCTCGGACCTGTTCTAAGCTAAAACACGGGAATGTGATGGAAAATTGCCATTATCAGCGGCCCGCTTTGATTGTGTCGTCGAGGCCTGTCGTTCTGACAGCATGACGAATGGCCCGATGAGCCGAGCCGATAATAACCGAAAAAAAAATATCTACGCGCCCACCAACCGTCCGGTCGCAGCCGGCAACCGAACAAAACAAATAAATACTGGTGATTGATCGATAGCTTTTGTTTTTGGTGAGTCTCTAGATAGGGACTGCGATATGGCGCGGTGGTGTGCAGGCTCTACCTGACTACTCGTGTATACGATCCAGCCCTGAGGCTTTGGACCAGTGTTGGGATTCATAAAGAGTCCGAATCCGATTAGCGTGAAGTTCTTTTCTCTCTCGTTCTCTATCGCTTTACTCCCGCCCTCGCTCTGTCGCTCTCGGCTTCTGTTTACTGTGAGTTCACCCTTCGCCAGTGACTAGCAATATGTAATGTACCCCCAACCTTCACGTTTGCGTGCATGCTCTGATAGCAGGTCTAGTATTCTTTGTGGTTAGGTCTGAGTGCATAGATAATCAGAGTTTCCATTGTCAGCTGTAATCACGGTAAACTCTTGCAGAAATGATGATTGGTATTTTGGACTATGAAATTAAGATATCGATTCCTCAACTTTCTTCATTTTCCCAACATTTTACTACTGTGAAGATGTATATGGAATCACAAAATTAGCAATGCACATAGGATATCACAAATGAGATAAATATTGAGGTCACATTGCCAATAGGAACAACCACCATTGGTGATGCGGGCCTAGCTAGAGACGTGAATTGGAAGGGACCATGGAACTGGCAGGAGAAGCGCGGAATGACTTTCAGGGAGATGATTCTGAATTTAGTCTGTGTCCTGGATGCATAAGGTGAAGTCCAGATGTTGGAGCCTTGATTTCTGGAGTCTTACTCCAGGAAGATGCTGCAAACTTAAGCAACTTATTCGATATAAAATATATCTTTGATATTATAACTCCGCGTTTAACTTTGTATCGATGGCTATAGTATTATCAACATGTAAGCGCATGCGCTTCCTATGTATACCAGAAAAAAACAATTGCCAGATACGTCCGTCCTCGCCGGCTTGTCTGATTGCGCGATCGTTACGCGCGTGGAATATCCGCCCCGAGAGAATAAATGACGAGAGACTCCACCCGCCATATGTGGCGAACAAGAAAAACACGAAAAGTGGTGGACCGGTCGCTCCCGCGGGCCGCCAAGCAGGCTGCGCCGCGCGCCCGCCCCCGCCCCCGCCCCCTCCACGCCGCCACCTACCCGCTACCGCCCTCAGTACCTCATGCATTGCATCGCGAGTTCATCGCATGCACCCACCGTCCACTGGCTGTTACTGCCGCGGGAAATTTCCATAAAAACATTGTAAGTACTGAGACTATCATAGGAGCAGTTTCATTATGCTCTTAAACTGGAAGCATAATAACCACCGATCATCGTGAAATATGTTCGGCTCTGCTGGCATAGGTACCAAAGCTCGGCAAGAACTCAGAGCGACCTGTCTCGTGCATTATAGGTGAGTACCTTCGCGGAGGTCGAGACTCGAGAGGAAGTGAGCGAGGCTCGCTCGCCCGAGGAGGCTCTCGCGTCCGAAACTTATCTTAACGGCATTCCGGCAGGTCCCCGAGAGCCTCGTAAAATTGTGAAGTCGTAAGAAAAGCGGACGGCATCGAATAAACATAAATAACCTGCGGAGTGCGTCTCGGACGGGACAAATGTTATAATGGCCCTTCGTCCATTTGGGTGCGGAGGAGCGCGCTAATGACCGCCTAACAGTTTGTTTTAACGTCATTATAGGAGCGTATCGGACATTCCATCGAGCTGCACAGACTCGGCGGTACCTGCGCCCGCCTGCCCCCACGGACGCAATGTCCTACGCCGCGCCGCCGTATCGACTCGTCCGATCCCCAGCTGTAATTATGTTAATAACACGCTCGCGGAGGGACCGACGCATCCATCGAACGCCTCCTTTGGTGCCGGCCGCCAACAAATTGAGATTTTTTCGTATTTCCGTCAAACGAGACTGTTAGGAAACGTTAGATGCTTATCGAGAGCTTGTCGATTGGAGGTGAATCGAGATGATTCGCCGGATAAGCGCGGAGACACGGCGGCGGCGCGGCGGCGCGGCGGGAACGCGGAGCACCGCGTGCGAGCGAGCATGCAGGCAGCCCGAGTCGTCCCGCCCGCGCCGCGCCGCGCCAGGGGAGCTGGAATGCGGGATCTTTATTTTAATAGGCCCGATCACAAGATAAGTCTGCTCGATGTGTCTTGATTTCAAGAGTCAGCGTTTTAACGGTATACTCATTATCGGCATTCTTAACCGTAACAATCACGAGAAAGGGCGCGATGAAGGAACGATAAGAGATTATTTCAAATAACTACGGACGAGTGCTTGCCCGGAGAAAAATTTAGTTTTGGCTTTAGTGAAATTTAAACAAAATATTTGCACAGTAGTAGGTACTGAATTAGTGCTCTACTAAACATTTAATATATAATAGACATAAATGTCAAACAACATTTATCCATAATAAAAGAAGTAACTCAGGTACCTAAGTATACTAATTAGATTCTCATCAGACTCTCAATGGCACAAGACTACAATATTCAAGTTCTCTCTAACTTAAACAAGTTATAACGCACATGAATTTTCATCAGCTGTCTCTACTGACGAACTGCTTCATCCCGATAGATTCTGGTAACTAGTTGGTGCGGTCCGTTTCGAATATACCTACCTATCTCATTTGCAGTCCATATTAGTCCAGAAGCGCTTTTCGCACGACTTTTGAATATAAATAAACATTGGAACTGTTATGATCTGCGCGCGAATGTTCAGTTCGCAAGCTTCGAATCAAACACTGTTTGCAAGAAATAATTAAAATAGATAGACCTGCCATCAATTAGTTATCATTATTCGGTAATGGGGACAATGTTTATGCTCCCATGGTAGATTATTTTTATTTATAGGTAGATATTTTATTTTTGTTGTTCAAAATTCCAAATTCCAAATATTTTATTGAAAATTTTAACAAATTATATACAGGTGTTTATTATACTCGTTTATCTTATCTACGTAATTTACTTGAATTTTAAAAATGATATGTATCTATGCTCTAAGAAGGCACTAGCTAGACTTTCGTCCGTATTTTGCCTATTCTTCGTTCTATTTGGTGTGGTTTAGTTAGGTAGGTACTTTAAAGATTGATAAAAATAGCAATGAGAAAGAAAAAAGGAAATGCTTTGACGTGTTAGTAAACTAGTATATAACACCTTTAATGTAGTTATATTATTTTTAGGTCTAGATTTAATTATTTTTAATTATTTTATTTCAAATTAAGTATTATGAATTTGACTAGTTATCAGTAGAGCAGTGCAGTCACAAATGGTATGCACAAAAACAAAATTACAAAATATATTTATATCTATGTCACAACTGTGGACTCACGTATGCTTATCGATTATCGACCTGCGTGTTACGTGCGTGCGCATTGTTATTGCACCACATTGATAATAATTGGTTGATTATGTACGGAATGAAGTATTTCGCACTTAAAGCATGATCATCTTAATAGCTTTTCGCAACAATAACAATTCTATTTCTTCCGATTCTAGTTAGCCGAAGCCGAACACACTCACAATTTAATTTTCTCCGGCCCAAACTGAATAGTATGGTTGTCTATACGCGCCGTCGTCGCCGGCCGGAAAATACGGCCGGCACTTTCGTTGAGCGCGTCTTCGCGGGCTTACCGTGGACGGATCGGGCCCTCTGCAGGCGGACATTGCTTCGCCTCGCCGCAGGACATTCCGCCACTGGCCGGCAATTTATCCAAACGACAGCTACAAGCATTCACAATTACGTTATCTGTGGGCACCTCGCGCGGCAACACCGCACATCGCCCCGACTCGAGCAGGTATACAAGCGGCGTGGTGTTACCATGTTACACATTGCGAAGGAATGTTTCGCGCCGATGCTCTTCCGTCAACTTGGAGTTTATTGTCACATCAAGACAAGAAAATAAACTTAAGGTAGGTATGGTACCTACACTACATAACTATGATGTTAGAGTTAACTAGTGCGCGTGCGCGTTACATTTTGTGTACGTGAGATACACGACCTTCCTAGGTGGAATATCTCTGAAAGAGGTAATTTTGAATAGAATAGAATAGAGTAGAGTAGAGTAGAGTAGAGTAGAGTAGAGTAGAGTAGAGTAGAGTAGAGTAGAGTAGAGTAGAGTAGAGTAGAGTAGAGTAGAGTAGAGTAGAGTAGAGTAGAGTAGAGTAGAGTAGAGTAGAGTAGAGTAGAGTAGAGTAGAGTAGAGTAGAGTAGAGTAGAGTAGAGTAGAGTAGAGTAGAGTAGAGTAGAGTAGAGTAGAGTAGAGTAGAGTAGAGTAGAGTAGAGTAGAGTAGAGTAGAGTAGAGTAGAGTAGAGTAGAGTAGAGTAGAGTAGAGTAGAGTAGAGTAGAGTAGAGTAGAGTAGAGTAGAGTAGAGTAGAGTAGAGTAGAGTAGAGTAGAGTAGAGTAGAGTAGAGTAGAGTAGAGTAGAGTAGAAATACTTTATTGCACACAAAAACAATAACAGAGATTCAGAAGACAGAAGATAACATACAGAAGAGCAATAGAAATTTGCAATACTTCGCAAAGAAAGAAGAGAACTAGCGTGCAAAGGCGGACTTATCACTTTAAGTGGTTTCTTCCAGTCAACCTTTGGGTGATTTGGTACCGTGTAGGGCCGGTACTTTAAAAGAATAGCCCCACTGCATCTCTCCCCGTGTATGTCGTAAAAGGCGACTAAGGGATATGACTCCCTTCTCATATTACTAGGTGGTAGGGTTTAACCCGCCCGGGTTGGTACCACCGCACTGAATGAAAGGTCGGTCGAAACGGCTATGTAAATAGTTTGTGTTTTCCGTCCAGTTCAGTGTAGCCGGCACGACCGGGAAGGCTGACGTGGCACCAAGATCACCCGGTGTTATGGGCTGACATCACGGGAGTTGTAGGTGATGTAGCCAACCGTGTCAGTTTCCATAAAAAAAAAAAAAATGTGATGAGGAAGAAATACGGCAAGGGTATTGCAGACATTAGAACTGAATTTCTATGTACGAGTATAGGTATATTATTCCAGAATAGACTTAATTATATTATATTTAATTTTTCATTTAATTACTGTCACACACGTTGTCCCAGAGATGTCCACACGAGCCTCTAAGAATGTTATAATCGCAGTATTTGAGGACTAAAATGGAGTCATTCTGTTTGTAGACACCACTTAAAGCGCATCAAGTTTGTGGAAAGGTTCCCATGGGAACGCGTTGCCGCTTGCAGTGTTAATATTGACACAATGACTGCTTCCGCTAATATCTCGAAATGCACTCTGTTCTCACTACGGCGCTTTGGCTTTCTCCGAATAATGCATGGGTGTGAATTTAAAAATGTAAATTATTTTAGAGCTAAGTTTTTTTTTTTTAGTAAGCCGACATGTGGCACCGAGCCACCCATAAGGTGTCTACCGACGCAAATATACATTCGGTCGCATGCGGGGGTTGCGAATGTTAACAAATATTAGGACAAATAAAAACATTCTGATTCTGATTCTTTTGAATGAAGGACCCGACACTACTTGGGAGGAAATATGTGGGCAGTGAGACCTTCGAAGTTGAAGTAAGTGCCTAATCGTTTATTTTTATTAAACGGCCGTTGCATAATTAATTATAGATAAATCCTATGAGTTTTGCTGCTTGATTTTTTTTTTATTTAATTCGGTATGGGTGGCTGAGTCGGGGGGGACAAAGTGCATGCTCCGACCAGCCAATATCACCTCCGAGAAGGTAGGTGCCATACCAGAGACTTCCCTGGATTGCTGACTATACTGGACTAGAGGAGAACACAGCCGAGGCTGCGCCATCCATCCAGTACGGTGGTATTAACCCAGTCGGCTACAATTTGAGCCTACCACCTGGGGCAAGGGAAGGGACCTACAGTTTTGCACCAGTTCCGAAATCTACATATAATATGCCCTGGTTCCCGCTTGTCGTTGAATTTTGGGACACGTTGTAGGTATATCTAAATAAACTGTGGACGCTCAATCTTTGAAGTATAATTGAAATGAAATGAAAATATATTTTACCGAATACAAAAAAACCTTTAGAATAGGTGAACTTATTGCCTAAAAGCATTTTCTATCAGTCATGCCTGGGATTGTGGGTAAGCTTGAAATTAACAAGATAAAAATAATAAATAATATTAACACAAAAATACATTCATTAAATACATATAGGTACATATGTATATTAATAAATTATATTGTTCACACATAGTGAAATAATTATACATTATGTACATACAATTTGTAGGCATGTATACCTACATACTCTCCATTAAGATGGACGACACGGGCGTGGTGAGGCGGGGCAGCCTCCACCGCCCCAAGAATTTAATAGTTGATAACCACTTCCTGTCCCGTAAGATCATCGCTTTTTGCACCTTTGCCAACAGGGTTCCGCTGGTGATCGCGTATGTATTGTTAATTATGAAGTTTTAGCCGGACTTACCCCGTCGGAGATTTTTTTTTCGAAGAAGAATTTAGTGACACGGATTTAAAAAGGAATGTTTCGGTGGTACTATGCCATCTTTTAAGAATGACTAGGCTAGGAGACTATGTAAAGTAAGATATTTATGGAGCGATTGTGAGTGGAAGGGTCGTGAAGGGGCGGGGAGGGTCGGGAATGGTCGCCCTAGACTCTAGACTCTCGTACCTAGCATGTACCTATGTAGAATATTATGTATTTGGAAAATGCGTCCAACGTGTGTCAGCATCGTAGCACGTGGAGATCCTTTGCGTCTGCCTCAAATATTTTGACGCGTACTACATTATAAATCAGCCTGTATCGGTTCACTGCTGGACATAGGCCTCTCCCAAGGCACGCCACCACACGCGGTCTTCCGCTCTTCTCATCCATCCACTCCCGGCTACCTTTGGGAGAGGCCTATGTCCAGCAGTGGACCGATACAGGCTGATGATGATGATGATGATGATGATGACATTATAAATATCATATAAACATGTTCAGTATATCCTGAGTTACTGAAGTGCATCGATTAATGTCCACTTTTACAGAATCTATAGAATAGAAAATGTCTGATACCTACTTACCAGGTGGGTTTAGAAAATTTTCTAAATTTATTAACAGAACAGAAATCAACTTTATAGTAATGCTAAATTAAATCTAAAAGTATAAATAAACTTAATATCTAAAATAAAAACTTGCTTTTAATAATGTGTATCCGGAAATCTGAAAATAATGTGTAAGTCGGAACCCTTATTATAATATAGCAGTAAAAGTAGAAAAAGCCGACGCATAGGCGGCGGTTAATAAAGAGACATTGTACTCCTACATTAGCACCCGATTAGTGGTTTCCGCTCCACTAATTTGTACGAAATAAATCAAATTAATGATGCCTTATGAATGAATCCTTCGTAATAGACATAAATAATATATATGTATATATAGTTTTATATTCATACTATACTTAAAGAATAGAACATATAAGAGAACAATAGATACAATAATATTATTAAAAACTAAATTGAAATAAAAATTTCTTCCATGGGGACTGTGACCGCAGTCCCAAGGAAGCAGCGTTCCCCAGCTATTATTTATTTATATTGGACGGAATTAGTAACAAATAATCATTAGAATATTCATATATTGGTATTTAGTGTTAAATATAATTTCACTAGAACTTAATATAACGATGTTCTAGTTTTAAGCATATCCTAAGCCAAAGCATTTGCATGATCAAACCTGAAGAAATCTATTAACTTAGTAAAATGCGAAATTCATATTCAGTCAATTTTAAAAATTGTATGCAACATAATGTATATCGAATAACAAAACTGAGTTTCTTCATACATACACCATAGGTAGGTACGTAGTAGGCGATTTTTGTTGCTTCGAATAGAACAGAATAGAACAAAATTGTGACAACTTCGAGTGCAGTCTGATTGCCATATGAATGATCAATAAACAATACAATACAATGTAATAGTTGTATAGATCTGAACACAAAGCCAGTCAGTCAGTCAGTTTGTATGCGTCCATTGCTGGACATACGCCTCTCTAATTTTCCTCCAGTCCTTCCGAACTGAACATATGATGAAATTTAATTAAAGATGTTTCTTGTACTTCGAGCAAAAAAATCAATAGATTCGGGGTTAGGGTATCAAATTTATCTCTAAGCTCTATATCGCAAGTTGACGCCTTTGCGTCAGTTGTGGATGTTGATTGTTGGTGACCATATCGGTGTGATATAATTTGTAGAAGATATAAGGTGGAAGTAGTCGGAAACTTATATTAAGTCGTGGAAAAGCTATATCTGAAGCTCCTAGTATTAGGAGTACTAGTCAATTCCCAAATCCTCCAATTATAATTGGCATAACTATAAAAATATGTTAAGTGCGAGTTTTACTCGCGCGCGGAGGTTTCCGTATCTATCCGCTATCAATAATATCCGCCTATCCGCTCAGGTGGCATGGCCTTCGAATTTTAATTTCGAAGATTAGGACGATCGGAGAGAAGCCTCAATGAGGTCGATAGCAATTTACGGTGGGAAAATGACAGCACCTCAATGAGGTCGTTGGCACTTTAGCGGCTATAACAATGCAATGTATAAAAGCTTGTGGCGCCATCTATTATTCAATAGTGTGACTAATCTATTTTAATGAAACGTTTCTTGTATGGGGCCCCCTTAATTTTTAAATTTTTCTTATTTTTCTTATTTGTTGTTTCATCCGCCATAGTAACACATATTCTGTGTAAGTTTCAACCGGCTACCTATTACGGTTCAAGAGATACAGCGACGGACGGACGGACGGACGGACAGACGGCGGAGGCTTAATAATAGGCTTCCTTACGGGATACGGAAACCTAAAAAATTCTAATAAAGTCATGAGCTGTTAAATTTTATTATAATAAATGTGATCATTTTGTACCAGACGGGCCGTCTAGTTTATCGGACTTCGCGGAGAAAACACAAGGGCTATGCTTTTTTCGAGTGTATGTACAGTACGCGGCAGTAAATAATGTACATCCAGCTTTAGTAAGAGACAATCCGGCTGTAGAGTGTCGTCGTCCCTGTCCCACAGAGACGTACGAGTTCGTACAACGACGCTCTACAGCCGGATTGTCTTGTTTTAAAGCCATTACTTACTGCCGGTTACTGTGTGTATATTTATGTGTCACGCCCTGTAGCCTAAACGGCTTGATGATTTTAACAAATCCAACGACACCTTACATAGGTGTCGTTGGATTGGTTTCACACGCGCGAGTTTCAAATGGTAGGTACGTAATATTTTTTTTATTATTCAGAATGGCGGCCGGTGGTCTAACTTTGAGATTTTATTCAAACTCCATCTAGTGTCAAGAGCTAGAAAATAATATACCACACCTAATGGTTTTGTACTACACGGTGTTGCAACCCATTTACGCAAACCCGTGTTTTGTACCGTGTGGGGTCGGTACTTAAAAAGAATAGCCCCACTGCATCTCTCCCCGTCGCATGTCGTAAAAGTCGACTAAGGGATAAGAAAATTCGTCAGCCTCGGTAGCTCAGTGGCGCGGTTGGTTAGTCAACTGTTATTATTAAGCAACGCTGAGCGCGGTCAGTGATTGGATGGGTGACCGCTCGACCGTTGGAGGCTGACCGCGGTTCGGATTCCACGTTAAACTGTAGGTCCCTTCCCTTCTTACCTTACTAGGTGGTAGGGTTTATCCCGGCCGGGTTGGTACCACCGCACTGAACGAAACGTCGGTTGAAACGGCTATGTAAATAGTTCGTGTTTTCCGTCCAGTTTAGTGTAGCCGACATGAAATGAAGGGAAGCACTGACATGGCACCTAGTTCACCCTGTGTTATGGGCTGACATCACGGATGTTGTAGGTCATGTAGCCAACCGTGTCAGGCTCCATAAAAAAAAAAACCCAAAATACAATAAAACATTTTTAAACCACGACTGCTAAAAAAAAAAATTAAGGAAAAAAGGAAAGATTAGTAGAAAATGCAGTAATCGGGTGTGTAGAAGGATTCCAATAAACAAATAGCCCGACTACAGCATTTTCTACTGTTTTGTCTTAAATTTTTTTAGCAGTCGAATTTTTTTCATCGAATTTTTTGTAATATTTATAATTTTTTTTACCGAAAAATATGTCCCACCTCACGGCTGCTGCACAGCCGCCGTGTCGCCGCTGCATCGTCACGTTATGTATGCGATGCGATGTGTTAGTATTAAGGACTAATCGGATCGAGCATTCCTGCCTAATGACCCGCCCCGCCGCCGCCCCGCGCCGATCACCGCCACATATACAGGGTGTTTCAGGATAGGATTTCGAAACGTCAGGCTTCGAAAGGGGCCCATATTTGAAGACGCTCTGAAACTTTTTCCCAGGTTCGATCATTTTACAGTACTTTTTGGTGAAAATCTATTCTTCAAGATTTGGTGGATGGTTAACGACCGCCTTTATGAAAAAAAAAAAAATTCTAACTCATGAATAAAAATGGGTAGGTTGCATACATAAATAATACTATTGAACTGCGTGTAGGTAAATTCCAAACACTGAAAGTTCAATGACCTCAAAAGAAAAAGCGGACTGAATTAGTTCACTGCAATCGCCAGTCGCACTGTCCATCGAGTTTTTATTACAATTTCCAACTTTTGTATGACAAAAAAAAAACAAAGGAATTTCGATTTGAGTGATAAGGATTTTTTTCTTCTAATAATGAGTACTTTCTATTCCTGAAGTTTCTCAAACCTATCCTGATACACCCTGTATGTAAAACTCACAAGAAACAATAAACTTGTATCGCTTCGTTTGTATCCTGCCTGATTCCCGCGCCCGCGGCTGCTTTACTCAATGTGACCTGCTCGAAGAAACATAAAGTGTAGAGCTGCCGTTACAGGCATACAACGATTTTTCAGCCTCGGTAGCTCTGTGGTGCCGTCGGTCAACTGTCGGTTGTGATCATAAGGACACCTGAGCACGGGCAGTAATTGGATGGGTGACCGCTCGAACGCTGGAGGCTGACCGTGGTTCGGATTCCACGTAAAACGTAGTAGGTCCCTTTCCCGTCTTACCTTACTAGGTGGTAGGGTTTAATCAGCCCGGGTTGGTAACACAGCACTAGATGAAAGGTCGGTTGAAACGGCTTTGTAAATATTATATATATTTTGTATTTATATGTTAGTACTAAGTATGTACTTGCTTTTTATATTAATTTATTAGATTGTTTTTCTATTCATTTTCGGCTGTCTAAATAGTTCGTCTTTTCCGTTTAGTACAGTGTAGCCATCACGCCCGAAGGGAAGCACTGACATGGCACCTAGTTCAACAAGTTGTTACGGGCTGACATCACGGATGTTGTAGGTGATGTAGCCAATCGTGTCAGTTTCCATGAAAAAAACTATCTACTACATTTCTCGACGCCAAGTAAGGCACGAAGACCCACCTACTCCCTGACTTGGTGATGGCCCGTGCCAATAGGTGAAAGGTGGGTAGTCTATCGCCCTTTAGCGCGGCTACTTGTCCTTAACCCATAGTCGCCTTTTACGACATGCACGGAGGAGAAATGCAGCGGGGCTATTTTTTTTTAAGTACCCACCCCACACGGTGCACATAATTTATAATAACTTTGCTCAACTGCGTTGATGCCGCTTTCTAAGTTTAAATGTTTTTGTAGCTGGTCAAAATAATTGATCGAAATAAGAGGGACCGTGTCCACGATGGGATTGTGCGACTCCTTTCGGTCCTAAAAAGGGTACTCGGGCGTCGTAATTATTACGATTACGACAATCCACTTTGTTAGAAATTACAGGTTGTCAGCGGTGAGATCGAAATGGGAAAAATATATTTTTTTGTCTCAATGCCGCACCGCCACGCAGCTCTAAAGGCTCCGTGACCGTAGCATCGGAGCGATGACATCTCATTTGGTGTTGTGGAATTGTTGGGGTATTTTTGGGAATACGTGCATTGTCGCACAGCATGATTATCCATTATTTCAGGTGGTGATTCAGCAGGTCACACGAGTAACCACATTCGCTGAAATTTTTCGAAATCTCCAAACACTACCAATATTTCTGATTCTAAATCAACTTGTACTTACATAATATTATATGCTTAAATTAAAATCACAAAGCAATATTAAAATGTGAATTCAAATGAAAATACTTATGTGTTGTATGTATGGGTCGTTTTTAGAGTTCCGTACAGGACCCTATTACTGAGCCTACGCCGTCTGTCCGTTCGTCTGTCCTGCCTTTAAGATGCTGTATCTTTTTAACGATATAAATAGGTAGACCGTTGAAATTTTCACGAACTACCTATGTGTCAAATAAAAATAATTATTTAAATTAAAAAAACCGGCGAAGTACGATTCGAAGTTGGCCGGTTTTTATTATTCGTTGTTTTAAAGTTTGCACTATAGTCACACCAAGCTTGACGCTTGTAGGTATAACTTTTTTTACGGTAGAGTAAAAACAAAATACGTTAAAAAACACGTTACACGTTACATATTATGAAAATTTCAACCGGCTACTACGGTTAATTACGGTTCAAAAATTTTTTTTTAGAATGAAGCTTTAAAGTTAGGGCAGATGGACGGACGGACAGCGTAGGCTTAGTAATAGGCTTCCGTACAAATATGGAAACCTAAAAAAAAAGTGAAAAAATCTGGGGGAGATATACCACACAAGAAACGTGTTTTTTTAAATTTGTAAACTTGTTTTTACTCTATCGTAAAACAATAATACATACAAGCATCAAACTTATTGTAATTGTAGTACAAACTATTAAACAAAACAGAAAATAACAAAAACCGGCCAAATGTAAACAGGACTCGCGCTTAGGATCCCGAACTGAATGAAAGAAAACACAATTCTTTTGTTAGTTCATAGACAAATATATGGTCTACCACCATACCACCACGGAACCCTAGGTGGGTGAGTTCGATTCGCATTTGGCCGGTTTCTTTGTTTTCGGCAGGGTTGATTTTGTATCCGAAACTGAAATACTTTTATACCACGGCTTTGTGTTTTGAGGTCTTAAGGAATAGAAGTAAGAAGAAATAGACACAATTTAATTTTTTTTATAGTTATTTGGTAGGTATGTGTTTATTGTTTATTGTATAATTTCATCCATAAGTAGGTAACCTACGCTCGGATATGTCGAAAATTCGGCCAGTTCTAAATTCAATGCGAAGCAGAACTGACAAGTAAACAACTTCGCAAGTCACAATGTTTTGTTAGTACCTTATAAGTATTATAATATTATAGTTACAAATAATTAATCCATACTACCGCTCACAAGAGCATCAATATTTACAGCATAAACATGAATACTGAAGAATCTGACCACTCTGCTTATTTACATTACCTATATGTGGTGTATAGTGTCATCGTCAATTTGATAGTTTATTACAAAGAAATGTAATAAGTCAAATTAAAAATCTAAACATACAAAGTGTATCGGTATGTGTGTGTAGGTATAAGACTGTGTAATTTTTTGTTATAAGGTTATAAGGCTATATATATATATATATATATATACATACATATATCAATACTAAAATAAATCTGTAAGGGATGGTCATGCGGAGTAAGCTACTTTGTTTTGTGAGATATTGCCTTTGTAGACTCTATGTGTTAGACTAAAACTAAAATTAAACTGACGATCGAAAAAAAATATTTATTGACGATTTTTAGAAATATTTTCTGTATGTATGTATGTATGTTGCTCCATAACTCTTAAACCGATCATCCTAATTCAACTAAACTTAGTACAAGCACATTTAACTACACGTAACATAGAATAGACTAAATAAAATTCAGTTCCGGTTACGCTAAGATTTGGCTCTCTCTAATACAAACAGAAATTGTTCCGCGCGCCGAAATAAAGGAACGGTAGCGGAATTTCTATTCTGTGGTAGCGGGCTTACTTACTTTTTTCTTACGAATTTCACTCGAGCGTGTGAGTAAAAGCTAGTATAAAATACATATATACAAACATACGAGTATATATCCTAGGTTCATTATTATAATGAATTAAAATTTATATAGCCTATAATAGGCTATATAAATTTTAGTTATAAGGAGCAAAATTAAATGAAAATGGCAAGAAAAGTAATAAAGAACTTTAGGAGTGTTTTATAAATATACCTAAACATACTCACTAAGTATTGCATATAAAAGTCAAATTACGATGTATATAAGTATTTCTTACTCAGTCAATAATCGTCCTCTCCAAGCCACGTCCGAACTACACATTTTGGATGGATGTAGCTTTGATGTAGCTCAAATGCTGACCAGAATTTTCAAAATAAAAAATTCGAAGCGAAATTCGCGTTAAAGCTAGAAATAACATACACTGGGAGACAGGCTCAGGACTGTGGCACATGCAGATCCACTGTCTCTGCCTACCCCCTTGCGAAAAAGGCGTTACGTTATGCATTTACATGTTACTGGTATGTACTTAAGTAGGTACGTAAGTATGCTATACATACAGTCTTGGTAAGTTAAGTAGGTGTTTAGTGTGTAGGTATAGGCGTAGGTATATGTTATAGTTTGTAGGTATATGTTATAATGTGTGTAGGTATAAGTAGAAGCTGTTTATTGAATTCTTGAGTCCGAGCGCGTGAGAACAACCTGTTGGGAGCTGAGGGCCGCTCGTTAGCTGACCGATCCGGCGCCGTGGAACCAGGAATGTGATCGAGCTGTATGTAATAAAATATTTATGTGAAGGAGTTGGATATCTATCTGCGCGTAAAGTAATGTAATCAAACAAATGTTTTTTTAACCGACTTAAGCACGAGCGACGACCAAACGAAGAATGCGACGTTCAGCGGCGGCGAGTGTCGGTTCGGTTGCCACGGTTCTGTGTTTTACCCGCTTCCAGCGCATACAAGTACTCAGACGGGAGGCACGCCGGTGTGAGGCGCGTATAGGCTCAGTGTCGCGTCGTCGGTCTGCTTCAGGCAAACTGCGACGGCCCACATCGCAACCATATACATTTTATATGCACACCACTGGCCCGCTGCGGCCCCGACCAGTCGTGTGTAATGCTTACTACATTTTTCGACCGTCGTTTTTATTTAACTTTACATGGAACCCGAACTGAAATCGTCTCCATGAAAAAACTGTACTTATCAAAGTCGGTATTTTCTTTTAAAAGAAAGTAAAGTGTTACATTTCAAAGGGTTTTGCACCTTATCCCCCTGATCTACTTATCTCTCTCCCTCTCTATTTCCCTCTCCCCCTCTCTCTCTCTCTTGCCCTCTCTTTTTCCCCCTCTCTTTCCCTCTTCCTCTCTCTGTCCATCTCCCTCTCCATCACCTGCTCTTGAAACGCTCCTCTAGCTAGATTCATCGCTCCACGTCTCATCCCCGCGTAAACGGTTTCTATTTTATGAGCGCTTCACTTTGTGCTTTACCTCGGTTCCTTCCAACGACAGAGAGATAGCTCGATCAGGTGGCGTACATAGATTCGTAGTCACCAAGGAGCTTTGAACCAGACCGGGCGCGCGGGCGCGGGCGGTGTGGCCCAATCATTGTTCTGTGGTAGTCACACACAACGCTACGCCATTACATTACGGTACCTAAGTAATCTAACGTGCCTCTCAAAAGGTCTGCAGTTCGAAATCTGAAGTATTTTCCGAAATAACTGATATTAAATTGTAACTTAAAATTTTATATAATATGTAATTATGAAAAATAACTTTGTCATTTATTATATTTAAGAAATAATCTTATATAATCCGAGAGATAATAATCCACTTATTAACATATATTTTTTTCAGATTTTTCCTAGTTACCTATTCTGAATAAAGCAAAAAAAAAATGTAATTATTCATTCAAGAATGCGTTTTTTAATGACAACAACCAAACAATCCGACATTGAAACAGTACACGTATTGAATACCCGCTACATCGCTCTGATAGGTTTTCTAAAACGAAAGGATTAATAATTGTTTGCTCAAATTGGAACAAATTATTTCTGATAAACAAAAATTCAAAATTTAAAATAAAGTAATAATTCACTAAAATAAACCAAAACAGGCAGTTTTGTTTCAATAAGGTTTATAGTTCCTCTGCAATAAACTGTTAATTTCAATAATGGACAAGACCTTAACTTTATCTGAACTGAATTTAATAATAAATATGTGTATATTGTAGGCATTTAAACTAATATTTAACGTATGTACAAAGTAAAATAAATATAAATATAAACCGAAAAATTTTCATACCAGACTTATCGGCATTGTCTAAATCAATGAAATGGCGTTAAGACAAAAAGGAATTTCCGGCGCCAAAATAACTACAGTTAGTTTCCGTTAGTTCTAATCCTCAGTCGAACCGACACGACACTCCATACAACCCCACTCAACAAGCACAACTGTACAATGTTATCAATTTGAGTATATCTAACATCTTGGGTAAGAAACTCTTTGGTAAAATCTTTGTCTTTTTGAAAGAAAAACAATTGTATAAGATAACATTGGATGAAGAAGAAGCATTCATAGGTACCCGCTTAATTTACATTGAAATCTACAGTTGACTGTGACTCATAGTGAACTTATTACAATAAACAATAATAATAAAGGGAAAGTTATAAAATCAGCAGGTATGAAAGGACCAAAGTATTAAGATTAGCCGAACAACAGGGGGATACAATTATTTAATAGAAAAATACTCCTTCTAGTCTGTGTGTAACTCTTAGACGCCTTCCAGGCTATTTCAAAACTTCTGGCTTCAGGAAAATAAGAGAAATAAAAACCGTATTTATAGTGAGCCACTTTCGCTCTCACTCAACACATCTATTATAAGTCATCCGACTGATGGTAAATTAAAATTTACGGAAAATAAACAGTGAACACTTTTAATAAGAAAGTGTATATTTTATGCTGGTTGAATTGAGGAACAATTTACAGCTTAGCATTACACATACAGTAATTAATTAAATATTTTCCTTAAAATCTAATTAATAGTACTTCCATACAGTAGTACTAGTAGTAGATCCATACATAATATGCCTACTATTAAAATTTAGTAAGTAGAGTTCTTCAAGTGAGTGTAGTGTGTGTGAGACTAAGTTTTATTCGACTTGAAAAATTAAGAAGGTTACCTACCTTCTTAATTTTCCGACAGTATAAATGTTTAATTTACTACAGACAGACAGAATATTATATATTTTTTTTTTATGCAAACTGACACGGCTGGCTACACCATCTACAACATCCGTGATGTCAGCCCGATTGAACACCGGGTGAACTAGGTGCCATGTCAGTGCTTCCCTTCATTTCATTTCACGCCCCATGAGGAAATATATAATTTATAAGTTAGTTTTTAGTTTTTACTGGTTTTTTAGTTATAGTTTTTTAATTAGTTATATTTGTCTTTAAATTAATAGTTTATTTAATAATTTTAATTTATAAATTGTGAATATTGCTATAGTTAATAAATATTCTACATACAAAACTAAAGAACCAAAATATATATTGACGTACTTTCAAACTGAATAATATAACAAAATGAGCTAAGGTGCAGCGGACGAGGCTTGAAATTCCACACTACACGAGATAATACTCGTAGGTTGAATGTAGATAAACTCAGTTATCTTGCAGCAAGACGCACTGCGGTGTGAGTTGAGCAGTTGGAAATATTTTTTTACCATTATTACAAAATACACAAATAAACGAAAATATATGTGTTTTGTAAAGGTTCGAATATGCTACTTGTGAAAATGGGCAACTATACAAAAAATTGTATTTTTTTCATTTTCGCAGCATGCGTTAAATAATACTCCGTATTATAGTAATGGTACGTTGACACGATGCGAGGTTTCACGCACGAGAAGCATGCCGCCTTCTCGAACGAGAAAACTCGCTTTCGTGAAGCGTTCGTGGAACTGTTTACACTATTCCACATCTCGTTCGAGCTCGTCTGTGTTTCTCTGTTTTGTCAGTTGCAAAAATGGAGTCTGTAGACGAAGGTTTGGCGTGTATTGGTACAATTTTAGCGTTTATTATAGCACGACGCGACGCCGTTTGATAAGAAACAAAATAAAGAAGAAAAAACAGAACAGATCTTTTTTTTATAGAAACTGACACGGTTAGCTACATCAACTACAACATCCGTGATGTCAACCCATAACACAATGGTGAACTAGGTGCCATGTCAGTGTTTCCCTTCGGTCGTGTCGGCTACACTGAACTGGACGGAAAATACAAACTATTTACATAGGCCGCTTCGACCGACCTTTCATTCAGTGCGGTGGTACCAACCCGGGCGGGTTAAACCCTATCACCTAGTCTTGAGATCTATGTGGGGAAATGGATAAGTACGAGTATTTATAGATAACTTAATCATTTGCACATCAGTCCACTTTGTCATGATGCCGGAAACAACCAAAAACCACTAAGGAATTTTTTTTCACCAACAAACTTCGTGCGAGACGCTCCTCTCGAACGCCAACTAATAAACATGCATGAACTCGTTCGCGCGCGAACGACGCTGCGTTCGTGCACGCATGCGAGCTTGCGAGAACTGTCTACACGGTGCGTGAATGCGTTCGAGAAGCATTTCTCGTGCGTGAACTCGCATCGTGTCAACCAGGCATAAAACGTTTGTCTAGGAACAAATTATTGTGAAGATTATAGATTGAATATATTTCCATACATAAAATGAAATACTTAAAATAATTAGTAAAATATTTAAAGAATTATTGTTGATTTTATATAATCTAACATTAATTGAGTAGAAAATTATAATAATTTATGTAAAGTTTAATTATTTTCATTTAGTTTAGTTTAATGTTAATGATATAATGTACCAATAGATACTGCAAATAATTATATAAATATAAATGTATCCAGAACTGTTTTTAATTATTTTGTAAAAAAAAAACAATGTTGGAAACCAATGTAATGAGATCATTTAATCAAACACACATGTTATAGTTTATTACTAAGTAGATAGGACTAAGGTCAAAAAACCTCCTCCCTTTCGCCTGCACTACCCATACTTCTCTCTCTGTATTTTATCTGGAAGAAATCACTTGCAGTGATAAGTCCGCCTTTTTCTTCTTGTTTCTTGTCGTGCACTGTTGTGTGCAATAAAGAGTTTCTGTTCTATTCTATCAACAATATTATTTCATTCAACGTTTATGGAAGTAATCTACGGTAAAGTAAAGGAACAGATCAAGCTTAACTGAGTAATTACATAGAGCTCGCCGTGTCACGCAATAATCCGTACCTAAACAAGTTTTATTTTCGTCCGTTAGAAACTGATTCAGCCGTTTTTCCTCGCGCTATAAATAAATCGCTTATTATGTGATTTCCTCCGCGCACTCGACAAGTCCGCGTTCATTTCCACTCGAAACGAGTCGCCGGCGCTCGTTGCCCTTAAGGGGCGAGTGAGTCACGCTAGCGGCACGCCGCCGCCGCCGCCGGCCGAGCCGACTGTATACGGACGACAGAACATTTTGTGTTAGGACGAACCAATTAGAGAAGCCAAGATTACCGGGCATCACGCTTGTTAGCCGCCGCTCGCCGAAACTAAGATAATTTCTTTATCTTCGCAGCGGAGGCGGGGCACCTCAGGAGGTCCGCTCCATTCCGACGCGGACTCTCCGGCCCTTTACTTAGCGGAGCCGCCAGCTCCTCCGCCGCGCCGCCGCAGCGACCACCGCTGAGTCTCTCCGTGTCTGCGCGGCCTTTGGTACGGCCGAAAGCTACGTTCGTAGAAAAAGCACTATCCACTTGACATTTTTGCGCAGAAAGGGCCGGCAGAAGAATGCGAGCGGAGCGCACGCGGAGATAAAGAGATGCGGATAGATACATTTAGGTGGCATTTATGATTTTTTTTATATGTTAGTAATAAGTATGTACTCGCTTTTTATATTTTTCTTTAGATAAATGCAAAGCCGAAAATGAAGAGAATAAAATACGTCCCAACCAGATTCGAACCTGGAACTCCGGCTTGAACCGCCAACGCGTTGCCAATTTCGCCACCGGGTCGATAACGTATCTCTCTAGAGAACATGCAAGCAACGGTTCGAAAATTACGTTATACGTTACGAGATACGTTATCGACCCGGTGGCGGAATTGGCAACGCGGTGGCGGCTCAAGCCGGAGTTCCAGGTTCGAATCCTGGTCGGGAGGTATTTTTTTCTCTTCATTTTCGGCTTGGAATATATTAAGTCGACGCGTTTGATTGCAGATTCCATGGAAAAAGTCAAACTTTAAGTCAAACAGAGACTCGCGATCCGATGTTATGTGAGAATATTTAGATACATACTTCTGAATACTGAAGTTGAAATATCATGTTGGTTATTTTAATTTTAATGAAGAGGGTACACCATAGACACACGATTGTGGTTACAAGATGAAATCGTATCTATTGAGTATTGACCAAAGGAATAATGGATGACTTGAAAATAATATGAAGTAAATTAAATAGTTAATTTGTCTTAAGTCAATGCGTAATGAGAACACAACGAGCAAGAGTACTAACAGTAGTAGTACAGGTAGTTATCGTAAAACAAATCAAAATAAAAAGTGATCAGCTAGTTTTCTTTCATTGCATTTAATATAATTTCATTTCATCACATTTCATTTCATGACATTTAATTTCATTTCATTTTATTTCATTTCATTTCAATTACTTCGTTAGTAAGTACGATGCACGTACGAGTAAGCTCACTCGTCAGAGCCCAACCGTTTTGCGGCGGTTTCAAATTCATATATTTTGAGAAGAACATCAGAGACCAAAAGCCCTTAATTATGAATTTTAGTGTTGTGTGTATGTGTATTTATTTACCCACTGCACTGGCTCTTAAGAAAAGTCAGTGAACTTAACAAAATAAAAAACAAGACTTTAAAGACTGCACGAAGTTGGTAAGTAAGTACATAGTTATCTGCCTCGCCCCAATAGCTGTCCGCGTACCGTCAAATTTCGCCCGCCGCCCGTAAAGGATCTGAGCAAATAAAGCAACACAAATAATTTGAGCATTATATTTTTTATTCCCGAAGCACGCTCAGTTTTAGAGCGAGGAGAGGGAACGAGGCATAGAGAGAGAGAGAGACATAGAGAGAGAGAGAGAGGGCGAGCCACGCCCACCGCTCCAACCACCCACGAAGCCTCGAAAAAGCACACAAATGACTTTATTCCAAATTGAAAATGTTTTCGTTATTTACCTACTCATCTCCATGCGTGAGGATCACGCACGATGCGCACTAAAACGATTCGAAATTCAACTCTAACCGAATATAAATAAGCATACAGCCAGCGTCCGCGTCCCGCGCGGGATAAGTAAGTTATACTCGGGGCGATCTTCCTTTTATGATAATAACTAGCTTTTGCCCGCGGCTTCGCTCGCGGGAAATTCGTATTTCAAAGGAAGAAAGTAAGTAACTAAGGGCGAGCTGGGTTCAGGTAAACGATAAACCGTCTCGAAGAAAGTGAGTAACTTTTTGAGGCCGAAGGCGGAGTTGCGTTCAGGAAGACGATAAACCTTCTCGAAAACAGTAAGTAACTATGGGCGAGGCCGAAGGCCGAGCTGCGTTCAGGAAAAGGATAAGCCA
The DNA here is from genome assembly GCA_946902875.1 of Nematopogon swammerdamellus. NCBI lineage: Eukaryota > Metazoa > Arthropoda > Insecta > Lepidoptera > Adelidae > Nematopogon > Nematopogon swammerdamellus. The sequence goes on from OX336339.1 coordinate 18,453,307, forward strand.
TCTTTAAGAAAGTAAGTAACAAAGGGCGAGGCCGAAGGCCGAGCTGCGTTCAGGAAGAGGATAACCTTTTCGAAGAAAGTAAGTAACTATGAGCGGGGCCAAAGGCCGAGCTTCGTTCAGGATGAGGGTAAACTTTTCGAAGAAAGTAAGTAACAGAGGGCGAGGCCGAAGGCCGAGCTGAGTTCAGGAAAACTGAACCTTCTCGAAGACAGTAAGTAACTATGGGCGAGGCCGAAGGCCGAGCTTCGTTCAGGAAGAGGATAACCTTTTCTAAGAAAGTAAGTAACAGAGGGCGAGGCCGAAGGCCAAGCTGCGTTCAGGAAGACGATAAACCTTTTCGAAGATAGTAAGTAACTATGGGCGAGGCCGAAGGCCGAGCTGCGTTCAGGAAGAGGATAAACCATCTTTAAGAAAGTAAGTAACAAAGGGCGAGGCCGAAGGCCGAGCTGCGTTCAGGAAGAGGATAACCTTTTCGAAGAAAGTATGTAACTATGGGCGAGGCCGAAGGCCGAGCTGCGTTCAGGATGAGGGTAAACTTTTCGAAGAAAGTAAGTAACAGAGGGCGAGGCTGATGGCCGAGCTGCGTTCAGGAAAACGATAAACCTTCTCGAAGACAGTAAGTAACTATGGGCGAGGCCGAAGGCCGAGCTGCGTTCAGAAAGAGGATAACCTTTTCGAAGAAAGTAAGTAACAGAGGGCGAGGCCGAAGGCCGAGCTGCGTTCAGGAAAACGATAAACTTTCTCGAAGACAGTAAGTAACTATGTGCGAGGCCGAAGGCCGAGCTGCGTTCAGGAAGAGGATGACCTTTTCGAAGAAAGTAAGTAACTTTAGAGGATGACCTTAAGTTATGACCTAAACTTAAGAGGATGACCTTTTCGAAGAAAGTAAGTAAGTAGAAAGAGGGCGAGGCCGAAGGCCGAGCGAAGAAGACGATAAATTCTCGAAGACAGTAAGTAACTATGGGCAAGGCCGAAGGCCGAGATGTGTTCAGGAAGAGGATAAACCTTTTCGAAGAAAGTAAGTAACAAAGAAGTTACTTTCTTCGAGAAGATTTATGGTCTTCCTGTACGCAGCTCGGCCTTCGGACTCGCCCTCTGTTACTTACATTCTTCGAAAAGGTTATCCTCTTCCTGAACGCAGCTCGGCCTTCGGCCTCGCCCTTTGTTACTTACTTCTTAAAGATGGTTTATCCTATTCCTGAACGCAGCTCGGCCTTCGGCCTCGCCCATAGTTACTTACTGTCTTCGAGAAGGTTCAGTTTGCCTGAACGCAGCTCGGCCTTCGGCCTCGCCCTCTGTTACTTACTTTCTTCGAAAAGTTTACCCTCATCCTGAACGAAGCTCGGCCTTCGGCCTCGCCCATAGTTACTTACTTTCTTCGAAAAGGTTATCCTCTTCCTGAACGCAGCTCGGCCTTCGGCCTCGCCCATAGTTACTTACTGTCTTCGAGAAGGTTTATCGTCTTCCTGAACGCAACTCCGCCTTCGGCCTCAAAAAGTTACTCACTTTCTTCGAGACGGTTTATAGTTTACCTGAACCCAGCTCGCCTTTAGTTACTTAATTTCTTCGTTTGAAATACGAATTTCACGCGAGCGAAGCCGCGGGCAAAAGCTAGTGTCTTTATAAATTATAGCCTTTTCGATGTATAAGCTATAGTACTCATCAAAAGGCTCATCAAAATCTGTTCAGTAGTTTTTGCGTGAAAGAGGAATATAGTGCGGCTGTTCGGTTCTCTGTTGAGTTTATAGGCCGCGCCTCCCCCGCGCCGTCGCACCGTGCCGCCACGCCGCCAACTGCCGCCGCTCGCTCGGTAAATACCTATGTATAGTACTAAGGCGCGCGGATTGAACATATCGGTTTGTATGGGAGCCACATCTTAGCGTAACCGGAACTGAATTTTATGTAGCCTATCCTGTGTCCCATATAGTTAAATGTGCTTGTACAAAGTTTCATCGAATTCGGATGATCGGTTTAAGAGTTATGGCGGAACATACATACATACATACATACAGAAAAGATTTCTAAAAATCGTCAATTTAGCTTTAGTATCATACATAGAGGCTACAAACTCAATATTTCCTAAAACAAAGTAACTTACTCCATGACCACCCCTTACAGATTTATTATTAGTATTGATGATAAATGTAGTCCGGGGAACGAGCCTCAATGAATATTTGGATGTTCCGAAGCCCAGCGCGTCTCGGAGGGAATTTAAATAACGTGAACATAGAATATAAATCGTCGACAAGTTACTCCAATGTTGTATATGAATTATGAACTCACGGAAATAATGGTGCTGTATAATTTTGGAAATGTATGATAATATATGTGTGACCGTGTGAGGCCGGTACTTAAAAAGATTAGCCCTATTGCATCTCTTCTCGTGCACGTCGTAAACGTAAAACCAAGGGATAAGATCCAAGATCCTGTGGATAAGGGCGACAGACTAGTCACCTCTCACCTTTGCGCGGTCCTTCCACCAAATCATGCAGCAGATGGGTCTTCGTGCCTTACTTGCTGCTTGATAGTTTATCTTGTCATAATAATTTGCTAAATGTGGTGGTCGGTGTTTTGCGATGGTCAGCACAACATCGATTACTCTGCTTACCCCGATTGTCGGGATACAGTGTGTGGTACACATGTATGTATGTTATGTATGACACTAAATTCCTAGGAAATGTGCATTCGAAGGTTTAAATATTATTTTCGACTTCAAAGTTGATAAACTGACAACGATGACATGCCATTGGCCAACTTATTATATTGTAGAACCTGACGCGGTTGGCGACCTCATCTACTACAACCATGATGTCAGCCCACAACACTTTGGCGAACTAAGTACCGTGTCGGGGCTTACCTTCGTTCGTGCCGGCTCGACTGGAACTGGTCGGAAAACTCGACCTATTTCGATAGCCGTATCGGCAGACCTTCCATACTGCAGAAATCAGGACGAGTTGAACCGCACCACCTATAGTAAGGTAAGGGAGACGGCCCACAGTACAGTTTTACATTTAATCCGCACCGCGGCCATCTTCAAAGGTCGGACGATCACCCATTCAAAGTCCGACCGCTCCAAAATCGAAAGCCGATGCATCGCACCAAAGAGCTAACGAGGATGACAAAACGTATAAAGGGGCCTATTCACGTCCCTGCAATACAATTAAGGCCGATAATATACCATATTTTCATGCTCTGTACTATAATAGTGGTGACTGGTACCTACAATTTTTTTTACAACGGCCGTGCTTGTATTGTAGTAAAGCTTCTATTTTTAAAGTACGATCTCAAGAGAAACACTACACAGTGCATACAATATGGTATAACTAACATAATTATGGTACGCCTGGCAATGCTACACCCCGATATCGGTCCTGCTTGCAGGCATGTGAATAGATCACTTAAGTTTAAGTACTAAAATGTGAAACTATAACTAGATGAGAGTTCACAAGAAATTAATTAAGAAAACAGCAATAAAGACAAATTATTTAATGACGTTATCGTTAATTAACCCTTGTATGTACTATAGAAAGCTAAAGCTATGACAGTTAGTGCTCACATTTAGTATTTAGTGAATTAAAACTTTAAAATCAAGAAAAGCTTTATTTGCCAATAATTTTATTTACTGTTTATTTCAGGCAATTAACTTTTGTATTTAACCTGCACACAAAAAGAAAACTTAAATTAAAAATGTATAAAATTTATAGAATTATCTTCATGAATAAAATTATCCTAAATAATCCTCGTTGGTTCATACAAATGACTTCAACGCATTACCGTTTTGGGGTTTCCTTTAAAATATTTGTATAGTAAACATCAAAATAAGTAGGAGCCATTCTTTATATTTTATATCATATTTTTCTGATAGTGTCTGTGTGTCTGGGCGTTGCTTCTCTTGCGAGAGGTCCGAGGTCCGAATCTAACCGGCTTTTTTTTATTTGAAAAAAATTACGTGCATATCTTCATCCACTGTTCTATGGTTCGGATTCCATATAAAAATGTAGGTCCACCAGGTTAACTGGAGGAAATTTTCTAATGCAATAAGCCCACCCTTGCCACACATTAAGGGGCATAAAGTGTATTTTTTTTCTAATCTTTACAGAGCCTTCACCTGGACCTTACGTACTGCTTGATAATTTATCTTGTCGTAACACTTACTGAAAATGTGGTAGTCAGTGTTGTGCGATAATTCGCCCGAGTTCTTACAGCAACACACCGACTACTGTGCTTACTCCGATTGTCAGGATTCAAACGCTTGCACACGTTATGACATACCTACATGTGTACCTATGTATTTTTAAATTACATTATTTACTGACTTGAGCATAAGGAGCAATTTGAGTACGCTCTATGTGTCTATTACGGGATTACTGTGAGTAAAATCTCGTATGAGTCATCCCAGCATGTATGGATGTACATATTAGGGCCGTATGTATATAAGAGTTTTCTGATTTGGCATACATATACTATGCTTGAGACTAGACCAACGGTTCCTAAAAGGTGTTCCGCGGAACCCTGGGGTTCCGTGAAAGGGTCACAGAGGTTCCGAGAGTTAGAGCGTATTGTCGTAGTACTACAAGGTAGTAGACAAAGTAAAACTGAAAAACCATTATCACATTAAATACGTGCAGTAAAGATTTTTAATTCAAAATTATTGTCTTTTATTTTCAAGCACCGAACATTACAACATGCAAACAATAAGGTGTCGGGATCTTAAACATACAATTATTGCCAATTCACATTTTTATTGTCGAGATGGGGTTCCGCCAAAAAAAGGTGGATCAATTAGGGTTCCATAGCCAAACAAAATTGGGAACCGCTGGACTAGACTCACAACTTCTCCTCACTATAATCAGCCGAGTCGAACACAAGTCTAGAAATATCACAACGTAGTAAAAATTCTACGACTCGAAGTAAACTGTGCGTTCCAAATACGCATCATTTGCATTATTATTGTATGAATAAAAAAAAAAATGGAACGTAGGTGGCAAAATTAAGGCTAAGTGTTGTTCGTGAGTGTTCAATCAATTTCTTTCTTTAATCTTTGCAATTTTCTTGCGTTGCTTTGTTTTGCGTTTCTACTAACTAACTCCGTACGTCATAACCTCCCGGTTATGACGTACGGATGTGAAACGTGGACTCTGACGGTCGCTGTTGTCCAAAGGTTGAAAGTTGCCCAGCGAGCAATGGAGCGAGCCATGCTGGGTATATCGCTACGTGATATGGTGCGTAACGAGGCAATCCGCCGACGCACCAAAGTAGTCGATATTGGACACCGGGTGGCTAAGCTCAAGTGGCAGTGGGCTGGGCACGTTAGCCGAAGAGACGATGACCGTTGGAGTAACCGTGTCCTACACTGGCGGCCGTGCACAGGAAAACGGAGTGTGGGAAGACCACCCGCCAGGTGGGACGACGACATCAAGTACGCCGGCGGAAATCAGTGGTTCCGTATCGCTGAAGGCCGGGAGGACTGGAGGAAAATTGGAGAGGCGTATGTCCAGCAGTGGACGCTTACACGCTGACTGACTGACTGACTGACTAACTAACTAATAGTTAAATAATATTCTTTAGTTATTAATTGACGCATTCTATGCATATGTACATTCATCTTTATCCAAAAATACTACACACAAACAAACGCACAAGGAATTCGCCAATGACTCAAGCTGCCCAATTAAGGGAAGATGGCCTTTCAGTCGGCTTAAAACGAAAAAAAAATCTACAACAATAAAACTTAGGCAACGCTTTTAACGGGGCGCAGGTAAACAAAATAAATAAATCTCGAACGTTATAAATTTTACAAATAGCCTGCCTTTACGAGCGCCATTGTATCTGAAGGGTCCTGTTGTGTCGCCCTGCGAGGTTTTTGCTCGCGGCTCTGATGTGTGCTTTGTGAGAAGCGCTTCCGTCCCGGGTGGCGCTAACTTGGACCTTAGCGCCACCACCCCCTCGTCATACCTCGTGGACCACCCCGCCCCTCCCCGCCCCGTCACACCCCCGAGGACACCTGCACCGACTGACACTCTATGAGCACAATGCATTGTTCCCTATGGCAGAAATATCCTTTGATTTAAATTATGTTAAATTAAAAAACTTATGTTTCCCTGTGAATCGCCGACGGCAGCGGACGATTTGAATACTTATATTAAAAAAAATCCTTTTCGCAAAAAGTGAAGTGAAAATTTATTCAGAATTGAAACCATATTTCGCACCAGATTCTATAATATCTATTTACCATGAATGGACAACATCACCCCTCCGGTGAAGGAAAACATAGGAGACCTGTAAACTGGCAATGTCGGTTCTTGACTGGAACAAATGTCATTCTGCAGTAATTTTGTCTTCGCAACGACATTACTGAAGTTAATCATTTACCGTAGTCACATATTTTAAATACTTCATTATCTAACTTCATTCTAAAAAAAATTGAATATTGTACATAATATAATTTTTACATGAACATAAGTACATATTAAATGTTGCTATTAAGATTCTTTTCTATAGTCCGATCCCTCTTTTTGTAACCATGGGTAAATTCCACACTTAAGTCTCCTGGATGGAGGCCAGAAAGATCACGCATCAATACCAGTAAAAATATTCTTATCGGCACAATCTCTTACTCATCGCCGCCGCTGCTCTGCAGAATATACCGTAAACACAAATACTCGCAGCATATTTCACAAAACAAAGTATTCATTGTTTGCAGAGGACTCTTTGTCAGCGGGCGGGGCACTTCGCCCAACTGTCAACTACCTGTTAACTTTCCCTCGCTCCACATACTACTCTTCAAACATCCGACAATATCATTTAACCGTTGAGTTATTTAGGGAAGTTGAGTTCGCCAAATTACTGTGCTGAGGCATCGAACTCAACATACGCGCGCACCGACACGACAGTTGTCTTTTTTAGGGTTCCGTATCCACACGAAAGCCTATTACTAAGCATATGCCGTCCGTCCGTTCGTAGGCTTTGATAGGTAGGCGATTGAAATTTTCAAAGAATATGTGTTATTATGGCTGATATGCCAACAAGTAATAAACAAAATCGGTCAAGTGCGAGTTTTACTTGCGCATGGAGGGTTCCGTAGATCCATTATACCATACTTGTCAAATAACCATATCCGTCTATCTTTTGTCTGTCTGCCATGCAAACTACCTGTGGCGCCATCTATATTTTAGTTGTGAGAATGTGTACTAATCTATTCTTAGCACGTTTCTGGTATGTAACCCCCCCCCTTAATTTTTAACTTTTTGATTTTTAGTATTCCGTACCTCAAAAGAGGAAAAACACGGAAACCTTATTAGGGTTTGGTTACGGAAACCTTATTATTTGACAGCTGGTCAGCCATCTTTGTTTTCCGGTTGAATTTGGTCCTTGCATTCTTTTGTTTCCTGCTGTATCTCAGATTAATGATATTTTGCTGCAAGCACTCGGTACTCGATATTTTACTTATGAAATTTGGCAAACCTGTTTAGAAGCCCACATAGACTAACATATACAAATATTGTGCAATTCCAACGATATTACATACATACATACGGGTCGAACTGATAACCTCCTTTTTTTAAGTCGGTTAAAAATACGATCGGCAATTGATAAATACGATTAATATTATATTTACTAAAATAAAAACAACCGCATTGAAAACTGTAGGTAGAAAAAAAAATCTGTTAAATTTGTTCAAAGGATTACTCATACCTTCCAACGATATCGGAAGACAAAATAAATTAAATCCGCCGTACCAGTCTTCGGATATCGTGTACGGAAGTTGTAGAGTAGTGGTGATATATTTCCCGGTTTAAACACGTACAAGACAAGACCCTTGACAGAAGTATAATGAAGGAATGAGGAAGGAATGTTTGTGTTTTTTGGGTAATCGCTTTTGTTCGCTCGAGTGCGGTGGTGCCTCACTTGATCTACGCTTGTACCCATTTCAGAATAGCCAACTCATTAGGGGAATAAAAAGGAAAGGTTTTTGGGTTCCTTTTGAATGTTTGGGTTCAACAGGGATGAAGGATTAATGGATTATCTCATTTAACTACCTAATTCCTTGTGATTCTTGGTTCTTGGTTCGGTCGGATTGAGCTCACTCACATCGCATTCCCATTTGTTTAGGGTTTTTTTGTTTGTTACTGTGTTAGTTCCAATATCCAGACAGGCCGTGAATTATTAACACATAAAAGTATTTTCCTTAAGGAACACATGGTCCGTAACATGGCTGTAACCTCCAGATTTATTTAAAGAAGCTAAATTGTTGTTAAATGTGAACTTTCCCTGCAATCTTTTTTTTTCGAATTCCCTGACTTTATTTAATCAAGTAATTAAGTAATCAAAACAATTAATAAAGATCTAAAACTAATAACTAAAACTAACCTAAAACATAACTTACCTATCTAACAAAAGAAAAATTAACAAGAACCTATAAAAAAAAATGTCTTCTAGTTCAGCGGAGGCAGCCATCCAGTCCAGAGCAGTCCCTAAGACGCTTATAGCGTTCCCTCTTTTTTTTCGTTCCCAATTTCTAGGCTTATGCGGCGTATGAAGTAAGCCTTGGCACGCACGTCACCGCACTTATCCACTAGCAATTTCCCGATGGTGTCGGCAAAAGCCTGTGCGTCCGGTGACCACACACCAAGGGTTTCCACCGCAAAACGTAGAAACTCAAAGAGGGTTTTTAGGTTAACCCTGCAATCTTAATATCAATTCTTTAGTGCCAGCGATTTGTTAAGTGTGTATACGTCATGGTCATGACAATATAAAATTTATGTCTTTCGGACCATTTAGTTGCAACGATTTTTCCTTAAAACGTGCCACCTGCATCATTAAAGAGAACCTGAAATTAAAAAATAAACAATGACCTTATCGATGACTAACGCTTGATAAAATCTTTGGTATAAAATTAGTCACGCGATTTTGTAGTTTAGACAAAGCTGTGCAAAACGGTTATTATATTTCTTGCATTCGTTTACATTTTAATGTGTAATATGAGATCCGCACGAATGGCATATTAATATCAAGGCAATTTAAAAAACTCGAAAAATTAAATTTGAGTAATAATCGTGGGCGGAGGTGGAGCGGGCGACTGCGGGGGCGGGCGGGGGGCGGGGGGCTGTGTGGCGGCGCGCGGTCTCTGTAGGCTGCGTCAAATTAGGCTAAAGATGAATTGCCGAAAATGAGCCGCTCCGACGAGCACCGGCGGCCTTTGTGTAGACCAAGCGCTTATTAATCACCTATGTTGGGATATTGGCAGCTTCGATGTTCCTTTTACCTTTGTTTGTAGCATGTTGCAGCAACGGAAATTATGTTTCCTACTCATTATTCTGTGTGTATGTCAAAAAGGTAGGAATTCACGAAATGTGTTATTAATTAAACACATTACCCTCCTTTTGGCTTCGCCTTAGTCGGGTAAAAAATATAAATATTACTCTACTAGGGTAGAGATCTTCCTCCGATTATTTATTTAGACAAAATAGAATAATTTAAAGATTGCACTAAAACTAAAACTAATCTAAAATTCATATTAAGAAAACCTAAAAAAAAAACAAATTCTGAAAAGTCCGCCGAAGCCCCGTCTCTGCCGACGCCAAGTGTACCCAGCAAGCTCGCCGCGTTACCCCTCTGAATTTCAATATTGGTTCCCCAGTTTGGTCGCCAGTCCTCTCTGCGAGAAGCTTTCCTAGCTTCCCCGTGAAAACCTTGGTTTTAGACAAAATTACATACTAGATAATATATTAACTTAGTTTTTATTTACATATTAATTTTCCATTTTCAGTTAATTTCATTACAAGCTTCAATCTTACTTCACTTGCTATTATTTTGTCGTCAAAACTTGCAACAGAATTTTAATCAAGTTCCACCCAACCGACTGAGCTGAAACATACTTTTGGTGCTGGTGACAATACAATCTAATACCGATATTCAAAATTGTATAAAAAAAAAAATTAATAAAAACTATGAAAAAACATAAAGCACTAGATAAAATAATAAGTAAAACACTTTTTAGAAAGAAGCTTTTATTTTAGCGACGTACTAAAACGAATAAAATTCTTTTAGAAATCATAAAAGTAGGTACCAAATAATTTGATTGGACAGTGATTTGTTTTAAGCAAGTACTTGCCGAAGTATGTTTTCATTACAATTCGCTCAACAAGCTTCTTTAAAACAAATCTTAAACCTAACCTTGTTTTTCGTTTTAGTACACGGCCTGAAAAAACATTTGAAAAACATAAAAATTGTTTTTATGATTTTCATTTCCAATTTGCTTACGTACCAACACAGCAATTTTATTTTTGTGTGTGTGTGTTTACATTTCTTTATCATTGCTTTTCGCGAATAAATTATCTTTTACAAAATCGTTTTACGCTTTATACTCGTAAATTGCTATTTGCAAAAAGATGCGCTATCTGCGATACCTCCCCAGTCCGGTGTCCCCTGACGATGTCCACTCTCAGCCCACACATCAGCTCGCACATAAACAAACACACAAATGGACCCGATTCATTTTGTTGGAATTCTCGCTGCCCTAAAGTGGTGATTGCCTTTTTGTTTCTCTCGCTAACCGGATCGAATCGAAAATGTTTTAAAACGTTATAGAGCAAATAGAGTATCTTCGGGCGTTCTTTTGAGGTTTAATGAATACATAATGACAAAAGATTGTGACGAAATAATACACACTGACTCTACGTCTGATCAGTGGCTCCAGGCGATAACATTGTGGGAATTTCCATATGCAAACTTAAACAAAAACAAAAAAGAAATGTGAGGCTTGCTTCGTGTTTGTGCAAGTTCAACTTTGAGAGAAATCAAGTAAAAATCACTCCTATCCATGAAGGTATTTCAGGAAACAAAAATTATTATGATCACAATATTTTTCAGTTAGTATATATAATTTATTGCTAATATCTATGACACTAGTGATTAAGCTCATATGCTTGAGTTAGTGAGCCATGCCTTCAAAACATCTTAGCGATCAATTGGTTACTAAAGAGTAACCTCGCCTATGTAACTAAAGGAAATTTTTAGGTAGGCATTATTAGATTGCACAAACATTGTGATGTAAGCTGCGGCGCGACGGCGGCGGCGGCGGGCGGCGGGCGGCGCGGGGCGGCCGGCGGTGAAGGAACGCAGCAGGTTAGGGTCGGCCTCATCGCTCCGAGCATAAATCGTTGGGCAATGGGCTTGGCCGAGTCGCCCGCTCGTCTCGCCGCGCCGCACACCTGTGCACGCACACAAGCGTGCGCTCTCTCCTCACGCACGCACACACGCAGCGCCGCGCGGCGAGGTGCAGCGCCCGCTCACACAGCAACGTATCTAAGGGAAATACCTCCAAGGGCAAACTTATATCGCGCCCCTGCCAAAATATCTGAATGGAATGGAATGAGGTATTTTTAAAACATTTAATTCTTGGACATCTTTGAGGAAAAGGTTTAGCCGAATAATTTGATCCTCGCGCCGTTCCGGACACGCATGTGCATACGTAACGTCTACCTTTCGCGCAGCGTTGTCCTAAATTCTGGTTGAATATGTTTTAAGTTTGATTATGTTTTATCGATTGTATGCAACAAGGTGTGAGGGCATTTATTTTATTTATTTATTTATTTATTCCGGAAATACAAACAGTTAGTTACATACTACATGTATTATAAATAAAGGAAGTAAACAATTTTAATTAATTGTTAAAATGTTTACTAATTAGATACGTAACCACAAGAACCATTAGATATGTAACTACGTATTCCACAAGTAGAAAGTATAAGGATAGGCGATATCTACAAAAATATACACGAATGAGCATACAATTAACAATATTTGTGAAGCAATACCTAAGTTAATGACGCACAAGCATTGGTCAATTTACCAAAGAAGAGAAATAAAGACATTAGAGAATTAAGAGCACAAACAAATAATTCTCACTCATTGCTACCTGTTCAATGCAGCACCGCTACGAGAGCAGACACCTCACACCGTGTACTGTTTCATACCACGCATTGTCCACGCACAACATTCTATTCGCCTATGTATATGAATACAGCTGCTTATCATTGGCAAAGCAGTGCCCAAATCAGACAAACAGTAAACAACTACTGAAATACTGACTATAAGACCTTAATCTAAATCTTCCGCATACGGATGAATCAATGGCACGCCCGGCTGCCCGCCGACCGTGGCTCCCTGGTCATAGCGGAATGCCCCTGTTTCCATTGTTTTGGACGAAATAAATAAAAAAAATTACAAACGCTTCTAATGACGCGCCATACCTGTGATGCCCCTGTTACGCCACTGAACATCTCCGCACACCGCACCTACCTTGCGCTCCTAGGCACCTATAGCCAAAAGCACGTTTTCTTCGAGTAGAGCGCACCTGTTATCGTGCGTGCTTCGTCCGTAATGCATGCCCGGTACCAACGCGCCGCGCCATGTAGATGATTTATCACGAAAAAAGTAAATAAATATGTGAGAGGCCGAGACGGCCGGGCCCCGCACTCGTCTGCTTCGGGCCAGGAATGTCTCAGGGATGATGCTGTAAAGTAGAGTTTTAGGTGATAAGATTCCGTACCAACAGAACCTTTATATATTTTGTGTAACCAGACATGTAAGACTACCTACATTACTGCTACACTATTGTGATTTTGATATTATACGTTGGCATAATGAACCCTCAGGGGCCCACTTGAAGAAACCCTGCACTATACCTGTATAAATTGTACTGATTACCACTTTACCACTGGCCATCAGTACAATGAAATCATTAAAAATAATTATTTTTTTGAAAATCCTTCTAAAACAGTAAGCGGGTTGTTTTTGTATTCGTTCGCGAGTCTCGGCCGAGAGACAAGGGGTTGTTTTATATTTTGGAAATTTCAATAAAAGCTTGGAACTTCTTTCATAGTATGATTTGTAATGTATAGTTCTACAAGTCTTCAGGCAGATGCCAAAGAGAATAATGAGTACAGTAACTGGAGCCAGAGGCTTCAGTGCAATATGACTGTATTACTTAAACTCAGAAGAAATAACATTGCGCCCGCCACGCCTACGGATATCGAATCCACTTCCACTCGTAAGCGAAGCAAGCTCTATAGAGCTTGTGTCGACCATATAGATCACAGCTAGTTTAGCGTAATAACAAAAAGTCTATCAGCTGTCTATGCTGAAAAACTTTTTGTTATTACGCTGACAGTTTCTAAGTTAAGTTTCTTTTGCAATGCTGATGTCACTCCCTACTGGCCAAAAGCTTAACAGCACGGAAATAGTAAATCGGCGCTACCTAATTGAGTGCATAGCTTTCCGGCCAATCGCTGACAAAATCTGTTTCGTGGATGCAGTTTAGTGGCTAACAAATCCTATTCCTACTTAATATATTGTCAAAATCATCTTTGTTTTTACCCGACTGCGCGAAACAAAAAGAAGGGTAGTGTTTTTACAATTTTCTTCCGGACGGATATCAGTCACGTAACAACAATTGAATGGATTGATCCTTAGATCATTATTTTAATAATAGGGTCCTGTACCGGATACGGGACCCTAAAAAACCATTACGTCTAAGTGCCAGAATAGTAAGTTTCCATTAAAACAAAAAGTGCGGAGTATTTAAGAAGCACCCAAAAAGCACCATACTACACCCGTGATGTCAGCCCATAACCCTATAGGCGAACTAGGTGCCATGTCAGAGCTTCCCTTTGGTTGTACCGGCTACACTGAACTAGGTGGAAAACACGAACTATTTACAAAGCCGCTTCAACCGACCTTCAATTCAGTGCTGCGGTATCAACCCGGGCAGGTTATACCAGAGTGTGGTAAGAAGGGAAGTAACTCTTGTATATTGCTCGCAGACGGGTCCTATGTAGGAGCCCTGCTCTATATAGTCTCTGGTCGGTGGCTCGTATTAATGTTTATGGTGTCGTTGGCCGGCGACCGGTCGCGCCCTCCCCGCTCCGCCATCCCGCGACACATCCCCGCACCTTGAACACCTGGCGAAGCATCCCGCGACTGTCTTCAGATATACTTACATGTCGATACAAAGTGGGCGTATTTTAAGAACCTTGTCACTTTCACTAGCTTATTTAATTTAATTTATTCAGCATACGAAGCCCTTAGCCCTTACGAGGCGATGCACATTTTATAATAATTAGTATGTACATATATCCTTACCTATAATAAAATCCAACGTCTGATTTCTGTCTGTCTGTCTGTCTGTCCGCTTATAACTCGAGAACCACTGAACCGATTTTAATAAAACAAAGTTCAGTCAACTATAGGCTACTTACTATCACGCTAAATAGCTTATGAGGTTAGCAGTGAAGTGAAATATGAGAGCGGGCGGAGCCGCGGGCACAGCTTGTTCTTAATAAAATAATACAATTAGAAAAATTTATAACAAGCAATAAAATTAAAAGCGTCAACAAATCGCTAAATTTAAATTCCGATATAGGTAAATATCAGTGTAAATTACAATTATTAAAATCATTATAATATTCTTCCAAATTGAAAAATGGGGTAATTTCACATTAAAATTGCTAAATTATTAGATTAAATAGTCTAACAATAAAACCTGCTCATATTGCTACTACGCACCCATTAAACATTGCTCGATATGAAAGAGCGCATAATTATGTGAAAAGGTTCCCGATACGTAATATGTTATATTGTAGAGTGTTTTGTGCGTAGGTAGCTTGCGTTCGCACGCGACGACGTACCCAGACATCGCAGCCCAGACATGTGTGAGGTAGGAACGCACTTCGAGATCGGTGTCCGCGAGCGGATATGGCAGGGAAAGGGCAGCGAATGTTTTTCTTCTGTTTATAACAGTCATCTCGTCTCAATACTAATAATACATCTATGAGGGATGGTCATGGAGTAAGTTACTTTATTTTATGAGATATTGCGTTTGTAGACTCTATGTATGATACTAAAACTAAATTGACGTTTTTTTAAATCTGTTCTGTATGTATGTACTCGTATGTTCCTCCATAACTCTTAAGCCGATCATCTGAATTCGATGAAACTTAGTACCAACATATTTAACTATATGTGACACACACAGGATAGGCTAAATAAAATTCAGTTCCAGTTACGCTAAGCTGTGGCTCTCAGACAAAACGAATTGTTCCGCGCGTTCCGAAATAAACGTACAGTAGCGGGCTTACTTACTTTCTTCTTTTTAAATACGAATTTCACGCGAGCGAAGCCGCGGGCAAAAGCTATTTATTTTATAATTTAAGTTGCTCGAGTTCAGTGCGGTTCGTTGGTGACGGACGTGTGCGTTAGGAAATCTGGTAGGTACGTAGGTATGTACTGTTCCCCGCAGCAAATAATGCGTATCGAGCTTTAGAAAGAGACAATCCAGCTGTAGAGCGTCGTCCCTGTCGCACAGAGACGTGCGAGTTCGTTTTTTTTTTTATGTAATCCGGTATGGGTGGCTGAGTCGGAGGGGCCAAAGCGCATGCTCCGACTAGCCAATATCACCTCCGAGAAGGTAGGTAGATGCCATACCGGAGACTTCCCTGGATTGCTGGCTATATACTGGACTAGAGGAGAACACAACCGAGGCTGCTATGCGGCCATCTTACATCCAGTACGGTGGTACCAGCCCACAGAGACGTGCGAGTTCGTGCGACAGGGACGACGCTCTACAACCGGATTGGCTCTTTTTAAAGCTCGACACGCCATTATTTGGTGCCGGGCACTGTACACAAAATGGCACCTGTCAAGCCAACGAGACGTGGCAACCGCAACCCTACTAAATATCCTGGGCACCGTTGTCACTTAATAGGTGGAACCGCGGAATAAGAAGTAGCTGGAAGGGCCATGGAACGGCGGTACTAATTATTGAACTTGTACTGAAACCATGATGCCCATTACCTTTAATAAAATCCAACGTCTGCTTTCTGTCATTATGTTTGTCTGTCCGCTTATAACTTGAGAACCACTGAACCGATTTTAATACAGTTTGCTTCTACGGATATCTTGGTTCTTCCCATCAATTATAGGCTACATTTCATCACGTTAAATGTTAAATGGCTTATAAGGTTAGCAGAGAAGTCATATATGAGAGCGGGTGGAGCCGCGGGAACAGCTAGTACCTTTAATAAAATCCAACGTCTGCTTTCTGTCTGTATGTCTGTCTGTCCGCTTATAACTTGAGAATCACTGAATCGATTTTATTACAGTTTGCTTCTACGGATTGCTTTGTTCTTCCCATCAATTATAGGCTACATTTCATCACGTTAGATGGCTTATCAGGTTAGCAGAGAAGTCAAATATGAGAGCGGCCGGAGCCGCGGGAACAGCTAGTATTTTTATAATTACGACATTTTTAGTTCATACTGCAATAAAAGTAGTCTATTCAGAGTTGTTTCTAATGCGGCTGGCCGTCTGTATTGAGTCATGCGATCTCATGCCTAGTAAGGAAGTAAGTCAACCTGTACTTACTTGCATTTGTTGGTGTAGGTTCTATTTGTTTACATGCAAGAGAAACCAACAAGTACACTGATAAATGCGGTACAAAAAAAAACCGGCCAAGTGCAAGCCGGACTCGCGCACCGAAGTTACTGCACCACAAAAAAAAACACACATTGAAACACGTTTCTTGTATGGGGACCCCCTTAAAAAAAACAAAGCTTTTATCCAAATACTGTATGGCAAGAAGACATTGTTAGTCCTTTGGTTTGTCTCAACTCACAGTGACTCTATATTATAGGTACTTACGCAGTTTGAACGTGAGCGAACCGGGCATCTTGGCCGGCTTCCACGAAACAACATTATCGAGCATTATAGATAGCACAGCTGGAGAAAAAAGTGCATGCCTACAACTTGCTAGACTGTTAGATAATACCAGGCGCGGATCCAGGTTTTGGTTGAGGGGGGATAGGGGGGGGGGGGGGGGGGGGCGGCATTCTTTGGGCGCTTCACCTATCTCCCAAAAATGTTTCTAATACAGAAGTCTTTTTATACCCATATTTTTTTTTAAATTGTTATCGCATTTTAATAATGCTCCGATTGTCTATATTTATAAATTTAGAAAAAAAAATACATGGTATTTGTTGTCATGAAAAAAAATTAAATTAAAAATATTAATAAAAAGTAGGGCAGTGCTACCAGCACTAAATGACAAGGTAG
This sequence comes from Nematopogon swammerdamellus, assembly GCA_946902875.1. Lineage (NCBI taxonomy): Eukaryota > Metazoa > Arthropoda > Insecta > Lepidoptera > Adelidae > Nematopogon > Nematopogon swammerdamellus. The sequence goes on from OX336339.1 coordinate 18,470,419, forward strand.
CTTATATATAAATGTACCAGCATATGCTTTGAAGTTAAATGTTAAAATTCAACCTCCTTCGGCCAGTTTTAGCGAATCTGGTTATGACTTTTTCGACGTTCGGTCATGGCTGAGGGGGGGGGGGGGGGGGGGGGCAATAGCCCCTATTGCCCCCCCCCCCCCCCCTTGTATCCGCGGCTGGATAATACGACGGAGACAAACTGGAGAATGATGTAGAGACACAGAGAAGGCTAAGTAATTAGTAGGTTTGGCTACAGTTTCGTTATGGAACTGAAAATTGAAAACTTATGAAATGTTTGTTCTGTGGTTAAGGATTTTCGCTATTATTACATACGAAAATGTTTAATGACAAAATACTCAGTCGAACCTTGTAAACAAGGCAATGTATGGTTTCTTTTTCTATGTATATACCTAGTATAGAGAATTTAATGTATTTCAATATGTCTGAACATACGTTTCTTGTATTTGTGTGAGCTGGTCAAAAACATATAAGTGTTGTAATTTCTTTAACTTATTTATTTTCACTTTTCGAGCCTCAATTCAGCTATAAGTAGTTTACCCCGCTACGCACTGAACTGTACTATCGAAGTTATTTTTTTTTTATGGAATCTGACACGATTGGCTACATCACCTACAACGTCCGTGATGTGAGCCCATAACACCGGGTGAACTAGGTGCCATGTCAGTGCTTCCCCCTTTGATCGTGCCGGCTACACTGAACTGGTCGGAAAACACAAACTATTAACATAGCCGTTTAGACCGACGTTTCATTCAGTGCGGTGGTACCAACCCGGGAGGGTTAAACCCTACCACCAAGTAAGATTAGGAGGGAAGGGACCTACAGTTTTACGAGGAATCCCAACCTCGGTCAGCCTCCAACGGTCAGCGGTCACCCATCCAAGTACTGACCGCACCCAGCGTTGCTTAACATTCAATAGCGACAGTTGACTGTCTGCACCACTGAGCTATCGAGGCTGACATAAAAGTTATTCAGTTATTCATCAAGAAAAAACGGCTTCAGTCCACTACATTTAGATAGGTATGTAATCAACCTCAAGTCCCGAACATCACTCGAGAGCTTTCGCCCGTGACGCAAATCGCAATTTCTTTCAGCCCCCGGTCCCCGGCGTCTCGGAGATAGGTAGGTAAATAAAAAAAAAATTAACACTGTGAATGAAACATCTGTAATATAATCAAGCGGAATACGACGCGTTGACCGCACGCGGTGCTCACCTGGCAGTCTGTCCAAATCCCAAATCTATACCAAGGAGGTCCCATCTCGATCACGTCCGCACAAGTCTATAATGGTGATAGTCTACGTCCATACAATAAAATATTTATTTCCATCGAAATTAAAATATCCTCGTCCTTTATTATTATTGTGGGCCCGCCGAGCCCGTAGGTAATTGAATTATCGTAAATTTTATTTTGTTCCCAAGCTTTTTTCATTGGCTTTGTTTGTATTCGACTTAGGTAGGTTTTGTTTTTATTGATGCTGCTCGTTTGAAGAAGCGCGCTCCGCGCCGCGCCGCCGCGGTCGCGGCCCGAGTCTCGGCCGACAGGATCGTATTTTAGCCTCGGGTAGGCACACCTACCTCCCGCGCCGCCTCCAACACAACCTCCGCGGACTCGGATAAAGCCACGATTGTATGTGGTCGATTTAGCGTGAAATTGGAATACAATGTGAATGAGAGGATTGTATTTATATTTTGACGGTCGCTGTTTACGACCAACGCAACACAAGTGGACTCTACTTAGCGAGGCGCGGGATACATCACACGGGTATAATGTGATGATGGCCGACGCGACGACGGTTGCGGAAGATAGATGTTGGATCAAAAGAAACAGACATTTATTAGTGATATTATAATATTTAATGTTCGAGGTCATGTTATGCCGACAGGATTCTCTTGGATTCACTGTAGGACTGTTTATTCGATCTTATAGTTTTACAGAACTATTTACAGAGGTTTATACAAATTATGTATACGTTCATGTACGAATTAGTACGTTTATTTTTATTTGTATGTAATATATTTTAGAATTATATTAAGTGTACGAAGTAAGGGGTGCAGTGTAGATATATGTAGTAAATAAATAATAAATGTATCATATTTAATTATGTATTTATGTTGTAAAGATAAAATAATGCGTTTAAGAGAAAATAATACTCAATAAGTAACATTATTTTTTTTATTATTATCTCAAACTCTAAGATAAAACTCGTGATCGTGCGGCCTCGCTGAAACCTGGTTACTCAAAAGTTGTCCGCCGGCACTCGTAAAATGGTCTAAGGAACAGACAACATACGTCAAGAGGACACTCTAAGGCGTAGTAACTACTATTTAATATTTTTTTTTTATGAATACTGACACGGTTGGCTACATCACCTACAACATCCGTGATGTCAGCCCATAACACCGGATGAACTTGGTGCTACGTCAGTGCTTCCCTTCTGTCGTGCCGGCTACACTGAACTGGACGGAAAAAACAAACTATTTACATAGCCTGTTACCGACGGAACGATCGACAAATAAAATTATCCGTTAAAATCCGTTGAAGACCGTTAGAATACGTTACTGAATACAATGGCTCACTTCTTTCCAGCCGTTGCTTCTTGGAACAGCGTCACCACTCGCTCCATTCAGCCAGCAGCAGTATAAATAGAGGTCCCGTAACGGTCAAACCGTCATTGCAATTTTCACAAGCGCGTCGAACACTGAGAGAGCTCTGCTGGCTGTGTGGGCGAGTGTGAGCACGAGCAACGGCGTGAAGGAGAGACTGTGCCTTTTGCTGATAATATTTCGAGTTTTCGTTCACCTTTCCACCGACACCTACATAAATACAGTCCACCTGAACAGTTTTAGACGGTCCCGTGTCGATTTGGTCAACGCCGCATCGAGTCGGGATGGGACGCGTCGTTTTCATTGGTCCAATCGAGCCGGATCTACAGCAAGAAAAGTGAAATAAACTGTAAATAGTGAAAACTTCGAACTTATTGTGCGATAGACTTTTCCAGACTACGAGATTGCAATCAAGTGAGTGACTGAGTGAGTGACTATCTTGTGATACAAGTGAGTGACTGTCGATGTGTTACGCAGACTGAGTGTGAGTGAAGCGCCTAGCAACCGATATCGCACCACGCAATACCGCGAGGCCGCCGCGTCCGGTTCAAGGCCACTCCCCGCCCGCAAAGGAGTAAATACGCACGCGCGGGAGCGTATCGCATCTTAGTGTCAAGTTCGATTGAAGATGGTCAACACCCGATCAGGTGCCGTGACGAATGGAGACCAGAGCTCAGATACGCCGCTAGACTCCGGTCAGACCACCGGAGAGGATTCCTCGCAGCTGACGAGTTCACCAGCCTCCATAACGCCGCACACGTACACGCAAGAGGTACCAACGAGCCAGGTACCACCCAGATCCGTTAAGTCAGTACGGACCACTGCCAGTATGGCAAGAAGGAGAAAGGAAGCAGAGCTAGCCGCAGCGAAGCGACTAGCTGAGATAGAGAAGGAGATCGTGAGAAAAACTCTCGAAGTAGAATTGGCAGCAATCGACGATGAGGAGCAAGATGAAAATTGGGCGCCTTCGAGTTCGTCATGCCGTGACCCATCCGTCCTCAGAGTTGAAGAGTGGTTAAATAAGAAAAATAAGGACGACGACGTTCGTGCCGATATCAAGCAGTTAGATGCACCCGCCGCCGGACAGTCACCGGAGGAGCATGAGCATCACGGGTTATCCGCACCGGTTGTCGTTACACCGCCAGGCGCAACAGACTCTGCACAGCCGCTAGAGAAGCCAGCGCGTCAAGAACCACCCTCTACACAGCGGGGGGAGCCGGCACAGATAAGCGATATTCAGCTGCTGGCCAAGGAGATAGCTAACCTACAACAAGCGCCGCCCTACGATCGTCGACTACTGGAACTCCCCACATTCTCAGGAAATGCTTCGGAATGGCTGTCCTTCAAAGCAGCCTACAATGAGACTTGCCAGAAGTTAACTGATTCGGAGAACACTTCTCGGTTACGCCGCAGCCTCCAGGGAGAAGCGAAGAAAGCCACAGCATCGCTCCTCATCGCAGCCGCGAACCCTTCAGAAGTAATGAAGACTCTGGAAAGGAAATTCGGGCGTCCCGACGACATCGTAGCCGGAGAATTACGTATATTAAGAGATTTGCCACGAATCACGGACGCCGCCTCTGCAAGTGTTCACACCTTCGCGTGCAGCATTTAAGCAACAGTAGCTGCACTACAGGCACTAGGACGAGAAGAATACTTGCGAAACCCTATGTTGGCTCAAAGTATTAAAGCGAAGATGGCACCGCTTCAAAGAGGATGGATTGAATACGCAACAACCCATGAGAAGTCACCTGTACCGGAAATCGTCAAAATTTGTGAATTTCTCAACCTTGAAAGCGACCGGCTTCAACAATATTGGTGCCTGGATACATTACAACTTAGCGCCATAAACTCGAAATCAGCCAGTACTACGAGTCAGGCGAACACACGCAACACAGGAAAATACAGCGGAGTCCACGCTGCCGACTCTACAAGATCTATGGAATGCACATATTGTCGTAAAGGGAATCACGCTTTATATAAATGTGAACTCTTTTCTACTATCGACACAGATGAGAGATGGAAATTCGTGAAACAAGAAAAGCGATGCTTCAGGTGCCTGAACCGAAATCACGCGAAAATTAACTGTAAACGCCGAAATGTCTGCGGCGTTAACGGCTGTTTGTATAAACACCATTCTTTATTGCATCAAAACAATACTGACCGTGAATCACAGACCTCAGCAACAAGAGTCGAGCCGGCGGCGGCACTTGAAACGACCTCCAACGCGGCCGTCGCACAGCCGGTGACGCACTCGGGAGACGTTATGAAAACATGCGCGGGAACAAACAAAAGGGCATTGTTGAAAATACTACCAGTAACTGTTCACGGAGATAATGGGAGCGAACGAACATTTGCTATGCTAGATGATGGAAGTACCATAACACTTATGAAAAATAAATTGGCAGATAAAATTGGTGCTCCAGGACCACGAGACCCGCTCACACTTGCAGGAATAACATCAACCTGTACGTACTCCAAATCCAGACGAGTAAATATATCAATTTCTGGGTCATCGGGCAAAAGGTTCGAGCTGAACAACGTGAGAACGGTAGATAAATTACCGATGACAACACAGTCATTCAAACAAAGCGATCACCCGTACCTACTTGACATACCGATTGAAAGCTACGAGGACTCTGAGGTCGGCATTCTCATCGGACAGGACAATTGGTTTCTTCTGCTATCCGAGAAGACACGAGTTGAAAGGAAAGATCTACCTGTAGCGTCGCTGACACCGCTTGGATGGGTGGTGCATGGCTGTACTTCCTCCGTATCAGCTGCTCGTGTAAACTTCGTGGGACACATACACACTGAAGAGACGCTCGGCGAAATGATAGAGAATTATTTCCGTCTGGAGAACATTGGTATAGTCGCGAAGGAAAGAAAGAGGCCGCAAGATGCACGAGCAATAGAGATACTTCAATCAACCTGCCGACGAATTGAAGAACGTTGGGAGACCGGACTTTTGTGGAAAGAGGATCAAGTGGAGATGCCACCCAGTTATAAAAGTACTTTAAAGAGACTTCGCACCATTGAGAATAAGATGGACAAAGACAAACAATTTGGAGAAGCATACGTGTCACAAATGAATTCACTCATAGAAAAAGGCTATGCAGTGCCTTGTCCGCCGTCGGACTCCCCGAAGAAATGGTACCTACCACATTTTGCCGTGACCAACCCCAATAAACCGGGAAGAATACGGATTGTGTTTGACGCCGCTGCTACAGTCCAGAGTACGTCACTAAACGACAAGCTGTTAACAGGACCAGACCTTTTGCAATCGCTAACGGGAGTCATCTTCAGATTTCGAGAAGGAAGATACGCAGTATCTGCAGATATAAAGGAGATGTTTCTCAGAATTATAATGAGAAAAGAAGACAGAACATCACAACGTTTTCTTTGGCGTGGTTGGGAGCGTCATTCACCACCTGTGGAGTACGAAATGGCGTCAGTTATATTTGGAGCGGCGTCCTCACCTACCACAGCGAATTTTGTGAAAAACCTCAACGCCGAAGAGTTCGTCAAGACTTACCCGGAAGCAGTCCGGGCAATAAAAGAGAACCACTACATGGACGACTACTTGGGAAGTTACGAAGATGAAGAAACTACCACGAGGATAGCTAAACAAGTAGCGAAGATCCACGCCAGCGGAGGCTTTCAGTTGACGGCGTGGGCATCAAACAGTAAAAATGTTCTTGATGCAGTCGACGAGTCACAGTCACAGGTGACATGCAGCGATCGTAACCTCGACCTTCAGAGAGCACAAGAGAAGACCCTGGGACTGCGGTGGGATCCTCGCGACGACACCTTGGGCTTCAACCTCACTATGGCCCGTGTGCCGGCAGATATAGCAGATGGCAGCAGAATACCTACGAAAAGAGAAATGTTGAGTGTTGTGATGTCCGTATTTGACCCGCTCGGACTGCTCGCACCCATCGTCGTGCAAGGAAAAATATTGCTACAAGAGGTGTGGAGGACTGGCATCGCATGGGATGAAAAGCTCGCCGGACGTGAAGCGACGAAATGGCAGAATTGGATAAAAAAATTGCGTCTGTCATGGAACTGCAGAGTACCAAGATATTACGGTATCATCAACGAAGAGACGTCATTACACTTACACACCTTTGTTGACGCGAGCGAAGCCGCGTACGCCGCAGCAAGTTACTTACGTATCGAGCGACAAGATGGATCGGTGATTACAGCGCTAGTAGCTAGCAAGTCCAGAGTTACACCGCTGCGCCCCACTTCTATTCCCCGCTTAGAACTGCAAGCAGCGGTATTGGGCAGCCGTCTCGCTCACACAATACAACAGGAACATTGCATGAAGATAACAAAGAGATACTTCTGGACTGATTCGAAAACTGTGTTATCCTGGATCAACAGTGATGCCCGCATGTACAAAGCGTACGTTTCGCATAGATTAAGCGAAATTGATGAATTGACCAAAACAAAGGAATGGCGTTGGGTACCTACACAGTATAACGTAGCCGATGACGCAACGCGTGATATGGAGCAGCTGACTAGTGAACACAGATGGTTTCAAGGCCCTGCATTCCTACGGGAAGGTCACACGCACTGGCCTAGTACGAAGATTGCGTCACCCGAGAGTTCAATGAATGAATTAAGAAAAGAATATACTGCCATTGTATTTGACACGGCCGTGCGACCGAGTCCCGACCTACCCGACGTTGGAAGATTTTCATCATGGTTACGACTGATTAGAACAACTGCCTACGTACTCCTCTTCGTGGAAAAATTGAAACGTAAACATCAGGGCGGACTCGACCAGCGACACTACCAGAATGCCGAAAATCTATGGATAAAACGAGCACAAGAAGACTCCTACGCAGTTGAACTTGCATGCCTACAAGCGGGCAGACACGTGGAACGCAGCAGTCGGCTAGCCCGCCTCGAGCCAGTCATCGATTCGGCCGGAATCATTCGCCTGCGGGGACGAGCGGGGCGCGCACCTGACGTTACAACTGCAACTAATGAGCCTGTTATATTGGATGGAAAACATCGATACACTCGACTTCTGGTGCATCACTATCACGTCCAGGCTCACCACGCGAACCCAGAAACTGTGGTGAATATGCTTCGTACCAATTACTGGATTGTGCTGCTGCGACCCACTGTCCGGGCCGTCGCGCACAACTGCCAGCTCTGCCGCTTGCGCCGGGCAACCACTCAACTGCCTCCGGCGGGCGACTTGCCGCTTGCTCGCCTAAGTCATCACCACCGCCCGTTCACCCACTGTGGAGTGGACTACTGGGGCCCGATGGACGTGGCCGTCGGAAGGCGCCGGGAGAAGAGGTACTGCGCGCTGTTTACGTGTCTCGTGACGCGCGCGGTACACCTCGAGTTGGTGAACAGCTTGACCACTGACTCAGCCATTTGCGCTCTGCGCCGTCTAATGGCGCGCAGGGGCTCTCCAGCGATCATCTACTCCGACAACGGCACTAACTTTCGTGGTGCCGACGCCGAACTGCGCCGTGCTTGGGATGAAGTCGACGTGGAAGCTATCAAGACCTTCTCTCTCAACCGAGGCGTCGAGTGGAAGTTTATGCCGCCGAGCGCGCCGCACATGGGGGGATGCTGGGAACGCCTGGTGCGGTCAGTGAAGACCGCTCTCCGCGTCACTCTACACGAACGAGCCCCGCGGGAGGAGGTCCTCGTCACCCTGCTCTGTGAGGTTGAGCACACTGTAAACGCTCGGCCGCTCACACACGTTTCAGTGGACCCGGAGGATCCTGAGGCACTCACACCCAACCACTTCCTGCTGGGCAGCGCTTCGGGTGTGCCTACTCCTGGCACGTTTGATGATCGAGACTTGGTGCGCCGTCGGGAGTGGCGCGCCACTCAGCGACTTGCCGACATCTTCTGGACGCGCTGGGTGCGCGAATACCTGCCGACGCTTCTACCCCGTCCGCATGTGGGAGATGGCCGTCCTGACCTGCAACCTGGGGACCTCGTCATCATTGTGGATGCGAATCTGCCGCGCAACGTTTGGCCGCGCGGCGTCGTGGAGCGAGTACACCCAGGTGGAGACGGGCGCGTGCGCGTCGTGGACGTGCGTACAACAGGCGGCGTGCTACGCAGACCTTCGAAGAAGATCGTCCGTCTTCCAGTAGAAAGAGTCGTCGAGGAACCTGATTCGACGACTGGGGGGAGGATGTTACCGACGGAACGATCGACAAATAAAATTATCCGTTAAAATCCGTTGAAGACCGTTAGAATACGTTACTGAATACAATGGCTCACTTCTTTCCAGCCGTTGCTTCTTGGAACAGCGTCACCACTCGCTCCATTCAGCCAGCAGCAGTATAAATAGAGGTCCCGTAACGGTCAAACCGTCATTGCAATTTTCACAAGCGCGTCGAACACTGAGAGAGCTCTGCTGGCTGTGTGGGCGAGTGTGAGCACGAGCAACGGCGTGAAGGAGAGACTGTGCCTTTTGCTGATAATATTTCGAGTTTTCGTTCACCTTTCCACCGACACCTACATAAATACAGTCCACCTGAACAGTTTTAGACGGTCCCGTGTCGATTTGGTCAACGCCGCATCGAGTCGGGATGGGACGCGTCGTTTTCATAGCCGTTTCGACCGTCCTTTCATTCTGTGCGGTGATACCAACCCGGGCGGGCTAAACCCTACCACCTAGTAATATAAGAAGGGAGTCATATCCCTTAGTCGCCTTTTACGACATACACGGGGAGAGATACAGTGGGGCTATTCTCTTAAAGTACCGTCACCACACGGTACGAATCATCTGTGTCAATCTGTGACTAGACCAACTAGAGGGACATAATATATCTTCAATAATGAACCAACTGGCATGGCAGTTCGCTGAGCGTGGTTTCGCGAGGCGAGGTAGATTAGGAAATGTTGTCGATTCAAATTTGGTTCATGGAAGAGCCACCTTCGCCAGTACACAAGTAAGAAGTTGTCGGAATGAAAATGGTGTGCAATTCGACAACGACGATTTATAAACTAATATTGAATATGGAACATGGTTTGAAAATACATTTGTTGGAATATCGTTTGATTTGAGGATACACTGTTCCAATGTGATCCGACCCTTACTCTCGAATAGCTAGACATTTCTCCGCTCACATGAATGACTCAAGTCGGCATATTTCGTCAAGTCATAGTGTAATTAATAATCCGTGGAGTCCTGTCGAATTTCATGCGTCGGAGGTCCGCGGGCCAACGACGGAAGGGGAGAGGGGCGGCGGATCGGACCCACAATGGATGCGGTTCCAAGAAGCTACGCCTGTGGCCGCACCGCAGATTGAGTCCGTAAGTGGCTCGGCTCGAGACGATTATTTCAACGAAAAACAAATACGAAATGATTATCATAAAGATGAAAAGCGACCGCTTGGAGGCTGCGGCGGACGTCCTAGCGCGCCGCGCCGCTCCCCCGCCCCGCCCGCCGCCCGCCGCCCGCCTGCACAACTCACCACCTCATTACAGGCTGGGCGGATCGCGTGTTTATGTAGCTATCTCTCTAGTTGTATGTCTGCCTAATAGTAATTCGATGAAATAAGCAACGATGTTTAAGTGTTTGCAGACTTTTGATTGTATAGTACTCACATGGAACCTATTGATATACGAATGCTCATTGTAACTTTTCCCACGCTAGAAAATAGAAATGCGTAGTCTATGAAAACGTTTAAATTGGAAAATAAAAGTTTTAGAGCAAAGCTTGTCGAGATTCGTACAGTTTCAAGAAACCTGACTAATCGGATCAGAAGACAGCGTTTATAATGAATTTGTGTCTACTATTAGGTTTCTGTATGCCGAAATAGGAAAGCCAAGCCAATTACTAAGCCTACGCCGTCCGTCTGTCCGTCTGTCCGTCTGTCGTCTAACTTCAAGAGCTGTATCTTTTAAATCGTAATAGGCTGTTTGAAATTTCTCAGAATATGTGTTATTATGAATGTTGTGCCATAAAATAATAAAAAAGTTAAAAATTAAGACGCATCCCCATACAAGAAACAAGTATTTGTTCAACATTTTTTGTTTTTTATTTATCATAAAAACGGTAATACATAGAAGCGTTAAACTTGTCGTGATTAGAGTGCAAACTCCAAATGAAAACGACACAATAAAAACCGGCGAATTGCGTGGTGGTACGGAAACCTCCGTGTGCGAGTTTTTAATTTGAAGTGAAACCTGTTAATTTTCTCTTCAACTTTTTATGTCCAAAAATTATTTAACATTTGTATCTAAACATACTTACTTTTAGTCTACCATGGATACTAGGTAAATTTGGCTAACCATAGTTGTAAATCGCGGTTATTTTTCAGGGCGAGTAATGTTATTCTGCTCCACCATTGTGTGGAACCCGATTTGCTGCCTACCCTCAGCAGTTTCTACAATTTTCGCAGCTGCTCGTGCTTGGCAGGCAGTGTTGTGTGAACCGCGGACCCGACCGCAGCCAGGCACTCGCCCTGAAGAAGAACCGCACCCGCTATTCCAAAACGTCAAAAATTTACGCGATTAAACCATCATAGTAAGCCAAATTTACTTAGTACAGAATGTCCATGGGCATCGTTAGACACCTTATAGGTGGCTCCGCGCAATATATGTCGCGCTTTCAATAAAAAAACAAGTTTGATAACAAAAGCGCCACCTCTAATAATCTAGGCAGCATTTAAAATAGAATGTTGTTTTATTGCCTTCTTTAGTTTTCAGGCGTTTGTCGTACATCCGTGCGCCATGTTGTCCGTTTTTGTTTGTTTAATTTAATGTTCATCAGAAATGCATCACCAAACTTTAACATAGAATCGTAAAAACCGTACAAATCGATTATTTCTTTATTTATTTCTTTCTTTTAAAAAGTCATCAAATTTCATGTGAAAACGCAGTTGTGCAGTACTATCATTGTAGAGACGTCTGTGTTTCGAAATGATGAGTTTTTTTAATAGAAGTAAGTATCTACGAATCATTTCGGTGGAGAAAATACCATGAGAGAATGTGTAGTGTTGTTTGTGATTAAATTCACTAGAAGAAAGGTAGAAGGTAGAAAAGGTTGACTGTATAAAATCTCTAAGGGATAAGTCCGCCTTTGCACCTAATATAAATTTTCCAATGTATTTGTTACTGGTTAATGTTTACTGGAGCAATAAAGAACTTTCTATCTATCTAAAAAAATAAACTACATTATGATGACTTATTGCGTTTCATCCAAGAACGTTCCTTTTTATCTGACTACGAAAAACCCAAAAAGAAGCGTTATTTATACTTTATTTCCAACTAATTCTCATTTCTAATATGTAATTTTGTATTCAAAAAATCGTCTTTCAAACTACTGATTATAGTTAAACAACTTGTAGTTTTTATTAAATCTGTAGTTGGCTACATTACCTAAATAGATCCGCGATGTCAGCCCATTCCACCTTGATGAACTAGGTGTCATGTCGGTGCTTCCCTTTGGTCGTGCCGTCTACGCTGAAATGGTCGGAAACCGTTCGGTCGGTCCAAACGGCTGCTTTCATAGCCGTTTCGAGTTTTCGACTGACCTTCAATAAGTGCGGTGATATCAATTGAACGGGCTTAACCCTTAGTAAACATATTGAAAACTTTCCTTTAGTTAGGCCAAGAGTGTAATGAATCCTAGCGCCGTCTAGTGTGCGTGCACCAGACGTCCTCTCCGACCTTCCGATTTTTTGCTAAAATCCACAAATGGCATATCAGTATCCGGAGTCCGGAGTCCGGACACCTTGTATATTTTCACTCTCGCCGTGTTTACAGGACGGGGCACATGTTCCGTGTAGCGTCGCAATTCAGAGTTGCCGGGAGCGTGCAAACATTTCGCCGGCCACATCGAAATAGAACTTTAGCACAACAAAGAACGTGATAAACCTGTAAACACGGCCGATCCAAGCCGAGGACGCCGCACAGTTTACAACCCAATTTCAACTCTAACGTAAAGAATATAAGGTATGTTTTCAGCCGGAGGTGATGTCGGATGGAAACCAGGCGTTGGGTGAGTGCATTATGTCCGGTCTCACTTTCCAAGGATCTTCGGATCGCTGCCAACAGCGCAATATTCCAGAGAGTAGGGAAGACGCGATGGTTGCTGGACAAAACAAACTATTTCCTGCTTGTATTTATTTAGCTAGTTATCAGGGATTAAACTTTCTAGCGATTTAAATAGAAGAATAAATAAATAGATAGATAGATAGAAAATACTTTATTGCTTCAAGAAACATTCACCACTAATAAGGACATTAGAATATGTACATAAATATTTTTCTTTGAATATTATGTCTGTCATTTCTTTTCTTCTTTCATAAAAATTGCGTTTGTCTAATTTAGGAAGTCAGTGTTCATAAAAAATAATTTATACGTGCATTAATGCATTGCTGTGCTGTAATTTACCATAATTCTTGCAGCACAACATCGATTACTCTGCTTACCCCGTTTGTCGGGATACAGCGTGTGGTACTCGTATGTATTATACTTGCTTGCTATTTAATAGAGTAAATAATTCATTCAAATGTAATATTTTATTTTGGGTAATTAATTCATGAAATTCATAAGACTTGATGACCACCACACTTAACTTTAAATCCTACTAATATTATAAACGGGAAAGTTTGTGAGGATGGATGGATGTATGGATGTATGGATGGATGTATGTATGGATCTTTGTTCCTCTTTCACGCAAAAACTACTGAACGGATTTTGATGAGACTTAACAGTACTATAGCTTATACATCAGAATATCACATAGGCTATAATTTATAAAGATATTGTGTAAATTTGCCAAAATATATCGATAAATGTCAAGTAAGTCGGAAAAAATCCTGACATCATCTCTTCTCCCAAGAAAAACAAAAGCCTATCAACGTCACATAAAAACTTCAATTAAATCGCTAGTTTTGGGAAGGGCACATGTCCACAAAACCAAATTTTACAGGAGACGCAAAAAACCTTCTGTTGAAAAAAAAGTGTATTGGTGGTGTACAAAATTGAATGCAGATTAATAGACCTATCCAATATGTTAGTGTATGTGAACTTATTTGATTTTTTTTTTCTAATGGAAGTGCCAAAAAAATCCGATATAAGGTCATGGACATGCGCCCTTCCCAAAACAAACAAGATCGTCTCATTTCTATACTAATTTGAACGTGAGATTTCTTAGGGTGCATCTTCCTCTATAGATTCCGCGTTTTTGGTTGGCCAGTTCATTATTTCGTTATAAAAAAAATACCTGGTATTCTGACGGAATGTGGACCATAACTTTTTATATATCGGGGATTTTCTTGTCGTTTATTGGCACACATGCCCTGTAGGCTCTCGTGGTAGGCAACTACACATTTTCTCTTCCGTGACGAAAATTTGATAAATCCTGGTCTTTGGGCATTGTAACAGAATTCAGAAAACGAGGATACATTGAAGTTCACCTTCTGGTCTCTGGCGACATTATGTCCCAGAGATTGGATGGACAGGCAGTTTTTCTTGAAGAACCTAAGCCACCAAGTTTTAAAATCAACAACATCATATGTTTTTTTACTTCGTATACGGAGAACTTGTGTGTGTTGGTACTAAGAGATATCATTTCTTAGTACTGTTCCGGCAAGTAGACACAGTCATGTTTTCGTACCTTTTTCTTCGCCAGCCCGAAGTCTATCACACGGCAGAAACGAATGACCGCGTTGTGGAAAGCAAGGGGTTATAGTATCAAACCTTTTGTTGATGGTCAGCGTGAGAAGGAAGCACACCATCGTGTTACGTTTGTTTTGAAAAGGGCCGATGTCACGGACATGCGCCCTTCCCAAAACAAACGCAGAAAATGACATTAAATATCTCAGTAGACAATAGTTTGATTTGAGCCATTCTCAGTGAAAACATGCGTCTCCTATAGTAAAACATTGCCCCATACTTAACTCAATTTCGCCAAAAGTGTGACATGTGCCCTTCCCAAAACAAGCGATTCAATTTCGAATTCTGTTCTATTTTTAAAATTTCCAGAAAACAAATATGGTCAGTACGGAAAGGCGCAGGGCGGTGCGGAGCGGCGCGGGTCGGCGCGGGACGGCGCGGGACGGCGTGGAGCGGCGCGGGGCGGCACGGGGCGGCGCGGGACGGCGCGGGACGGCGCGGCTCGGCGCGGGGCGGCGCGGGGCGGCGCGGGGCGGCGCGGGACGGCGCGGGGCGGCGCGGGACGGCGCGGGGCGGCGTGGGACGGCGCGTTGCGGCGCGGATCGGCGGGGGGCGGCGCGGGACGGCGCGGTGCGGCGAGCGAAGCCGCGGGCAAAGGCTAGTTAGTTATAAACCATAAATAATAATATGTCCATAAATTGTAATTGAATTTGTTCTGCTAAGGAAACTTTTGGTCATTCTTAGTCAGTCAGACAGCGTGTATGCGTCCACTGCTGGACATACCCCTCTCCCGTTTTCCTCCAGTACTCCCGGCTTCAGCGGTATGGAACCACTGCTTTCCTCCGACGCACTTGCTGTCGTCGTCCCACCTGGCGGTTGGTCTTCCCACACTCCGTTTTCCTGTCCACGGCCGCCAGTGTAGGACACGGTTACTCTAACGGTCATCGTCTTTTCGGCTGACGTGCCCAGCCCACTGCCACGTGAGCTTAGCCACGCGGTGTCCAATATCGATTACTCTGGTGGGTTTTGGAACCTACCTATTATTGTAACTTCACAGTATAGTTATCTTTTAATTAAAACACTTAAAAACAATATTTGCTGAACTGGCGGTCACTGTACAGCTTACCCTGCTCAGTGTTATGGTAACAGTTCGGTAACAGTTCCCAGAACGATTATGTTTTGTAAGAGTTTCCAGGAACCTTGGAAATGGTAACAAGAGAAGCGGCGCGGCGGGTTCCGTAAAGTATTCCGCTTCCGAAAATCACTATTTCCTTGTTTTGGAAATTTCGGGAAATTCGATGAACCGACCGTTAGTTTACACGCAATGGTGTTATGCTGTTAGCCACCTTTCGGAAATATAATTATTTTCAATCCCACCTATTCCATGGGGAATGCTCGGAGGAGCTGTTTGACGTGATCCCACCGTCCCCTTTTCCACCTCCGCACAACGCGCACTGGGCAGTGATTGCATCCATGTACGCTGGACTTACCGCGGATGCGTACTAATCTGTTCTGCAGATCTTTCCTCCACAGAACTGGTAAGTTCTGGAACGCCCTCCCTGCCCACATATTATTTCTCCTCAAATACAGTCTCGGGCCTTCAAGAGAGGCGGGAATAGGCACCTGTCAGACCGGCATGGCATTTGCAACCCCCGCGTACGACCGAATGTCCATGGGCGTCGTTAGACACCTTATGAGTGGCTAGACGCCACATGTCGCGCATTCTTTAAAAATAAACAAATGCTGAGTTAAATATGAGAGCTCCGAGAGCACACACACGCAAACACACACATTCACAATTGAGGTATAATATCTTAAATCTAAACTAAGTCCACCTGGTGCCTGATGCCCAGCCCTGCGGTTAAGCCTGGTACCCTTCCGGCCAGGAATGCCACCTCATGCGAGAACACAACTCGGGAATGTACGCACGACTTTAGTTTTAAATTAATAATATATTCGACAATAGACCACGGCTCTATTGTACGGAGAGGGCTTCGATATTTCGGAGGCAGTAAGTTATGAAAATTAGAGTGTGAAAAGTTTTAATTTTTTTATATTTTTATAAATAATTTGTACTCACCATGCTATCACTATTAATGTTTGATTTAATTATGTAGGGAATAAAATTGGGGATGACAGGAGAATTATAAAATCAGGATAATGTAATGCGTGCTTAGAGGAGTTTTCACACACTGAAATCTATGTTTTTATCAACAATTTACATATCTAGATACATACCACACGCTGGTAAGCAGAGTAATCGGGGTTGCGCTATACAAGTACTCTGATAAATTACAGCACAACACCGACCACCACGTTTCGCGAAATATTCCGACAAGATAACTATCAAGCAGCAAGTACAGCACGAAGACCCACCGACGTGGGTCGGCGTGTCTTCGTGACCCGGTGGAAGGACCGCGCCAAGGTGTGAGATGGCGAGCCTGTCGCCCTTTAGCACGGCATCTTGTCCTTACCCCTTAGTCATATTTTACCTTACCCCTTACCCATAGAAGAGATGCAGGGGTAATTAGTTTTAAGTACCGGCCCCACACGGATTTTAAGTCCATGTGTAATTTAACCAAAAAATTGCTAGAAACACACTCATCTTCAGCAACGTCGACCGAGCCTACGCCAATTGCAACAGGTATAAGGTACCTAGCAAAAACCACATTACCTATATCGCTGAACTGGCATCATGGATGGGGCAGGTGTGTGATGCATCATGTAGCCAACTATGCAATGTTTTTTTAGAAACACACGGTTGGCTTCATCTCCTACAACATCGGTGATGTCAGCCCATAACACCCTAGTGAACTAAGTGATATATCAGTGGTTTCCTTCTGTCGTCCCGGCTACACTGAACTGGACGGTAAACACTAAACACGAACTATTTACATAGCCGTTTTAATTTCAACCTACTTTTCATTCAGTGCGGTCTTACCAACCCGGGTGGGCTTAACCCACGTTAAACCCTACCACCTAGCAAGGTAAGAAGGGAAGTCAACCAACAGTTTTACGTGGAATCCGAATCACGGTCAACCTCCAACGGTCGTACGGTCACTCATCCAAGTACTGACGGCGCGCAGATGTGCTTATGATCACGACCGACAGTCGACTGCACCACTGAGCAACCGAGGCTGGCAAAATGCACATAACAATATTCAAAGAAAGAGACTGAGCTCGCGCGCTAAGTTCCCGCATATTTGACTCGAAATTTAAAAAAAAACTTCTCATCCCGCTTACAAAATAGGAAAATTCCAACTGTCGTCTCCTAGAATATATTGTTTAAATATGAGGCGCATTCTCCACACTCCATCGCGGGCAGTGTAGACACTTCGCCGCCCAGAAGTCACGGCAGGGGTCGCCTCAGTCCACCTACACCCGCCCCCCAACCCCCACCACCCGGCCGCCCTCCCGCTGTGCAACGCGGCGAGGTCTGATAAAATTATTAAATATAGAAGCCGCTTCGTAGAGACACTTTTCCGAAAATAATCGTCTGGTGGCATTACATTGCTTTGTATTTATGTCGTAAATAATATTCTTAGGATCAATTTAACTGACAGACCTAAATACTGAATGCAGCCAGCAATTTTCAGGTTCCGTAAATTATTTTATGGAACGCAGCAGCTATAACACGTGACTGTTTTTGGGGTGGTCAATATACCACGGTGGGTCAAAGAGAGAGAAGGGGGGGGGGGGGGGGGGGCATGGGTATTCGCCCTGTCGCGTAGTTGTTTTTTTTTCAAAATACATCATTTTAATATTATTTTGTCCCATTCTCGCTAATCTTTCCTAAGAACGAGAATCACAAAGGGTAAAAGTAGGTAGGTATTCGCCTTGTCACATTCAAAAGTGAAAGTACAACCGTTAATGATTAATTCGCATAAATACATTGAAGAACAGCAAGTGTGAAATACCACGTGAAAAAGTGCGGTGGTACCGACACGGGCGGGTTAAACTCCACCATCTGGTAAGGTGAAGGACTACAGTTTTACGTGGAATCCGAACCACGGTCATTTCTCGGCGCTTTTCTGAGCGTAGTTTCGTGAGCAGTGGTGTTATTGGCTGTGTCTGATCTTCCGTTCAAATTTTGGGCACAGAATTTTCGGCACACTTTATAAGCGAAAGGGTTCAATATCGAAATTATATATTCTTTGCGCATTAGCTTCGAGGGAAGCAGTTCGATGAGATTCCTACGGATATTGTACTATAAAATTACAAATTTAAAAAACGCCCGACTCTTAAAATGTCAAAAATAATTTCCGTTTACTTACTTAAAGGAGTCGGTGGACCTCTAAGTAAATTCCCGCGCAACTCTTGAGTCTTTATATTTAATTTACTTAGCGGTCCCCCGACTCCTTTAAGAAAGTAAACGGAAATTATTTTTGACTTTTTAAGAGTCGGGGTTTTATTAAATTTGTAATTTAACTTTTATTTCAAGCTTTTTAAAAAAAACCGCATGCAAATCGGTCCACTTTTTAATATATTTTTTATTACTTAATTACTTTATTACTTGATTACAAACATAGCTAAGAACCATCCCGATTAAACAAGCTTCCTAATGAAAAAAACCGCATCCAAATCGGTGCATCCGTTTGGGGGCTACGATGCCTGTGGCCCAGCCACACATATACACACCCTTGTTTGCTGAGTCCCGAAAGTGAGGCGGTCTGTGTTTAGTTGTTGAGAAGCACAAAAACGAGGCCTTAGTGTTACAACGGTATTTCACAATGTTTTGTGTCTCTATGTGATGTAACTTGAATATAGGTATACGACAATCTTTCCCGTTTCTCGATAGATGGCGTATTGCATGAGATATTGCAATTTTCAGAAAAGTGCTAACACACCCGAATCCGAGGCGTGCACGAAAGCGAGGCTGGAGCCTCGCTTTCGTCATTTTCAACAGATTTAGAGTGTGTATGAGAATTTTTTTAAAACGCCTCGCTTTCGGTATTTTATTTTACCTGAATCCGAGGCGGTCTCACTTTCGTATATTGAATCGCATGTGTGTATTACCCACCTCGGATTTGGAGTGTATGAAATTATTATTTTTAGTTATCTGTTTACTTTTTTTGTTTTGTTGTCGTTCTTGTGGATATGGTCTCGCTTTTATATCTATCTTTTATATTAATAAAACTATACGCCCGCCTCAATCATCATCGCCCAGCCTAAACCGCAAGACCTAGAAAGCTGAAATTTAGAACACAGGTTTATTTTACAACTCAGGATTTTTGGATTTTCAGATTTTAAGGGATGGAAATGAGGGATGAAATTTTTTATGGGAGTATCGATTTTTTTAAAGGTAGGAACTTGAAAATTTTAATTGTAGCTACTCTTCATAAACAAATGATAACGTGTTTTAGCGTTTTTGAATTTTCAGATTTTAAGGGGTGGAAATGGGGGATGAAAATTTTTATGGGGTATCGATTTTTTTAAAGGCAGGAACTTGAAAATTTTAATTTTAGCATCTCTTCATCAACAAATAATGACGTATTTCAGGGTTTTTGGGTTTTTTCAGATTTTAAGGGGTGGAAATCGGGGATGAAATTTTTTATGGAAGTATACATTTTTTTATAGATAGGAACTTGGAAATTTTAATTGTTTACTTATCACAAATAAGTAATGATGTGTTTCAGGGTTTTTGGATTTTCAGATTTTAAGGGGTGGAAATGGGGGATGAAAGTTTGTATAGGAGTATCAATTTTTTTAAAGGCAGGAACTTGAAAATTTTAATTTTAGCTTCTCTTCATCAACAAATAATGACGTATTTCAGGGTTTTTGGATTTTCAGATTTTAAAGGGTGGAAATCGCGGATGACATTTTTTATGGAAGTATACATTTTTTTATAGATAGGAACTTGGAAATTTTAATTGTAGCTACTTATCATAAATACATAATGACGTGTTTCAGGGTTTTTGGATTTCATATTTTAAGGGATGGAAATCGGGGATAATTTTTTTTATGGAAAAGTAATTTTTTTTATAGATAGTAACTTGAAAATTTCAATTATAGCTCATCATCATCATCATCATCAGCCTGTATCGGTCCACTGCTGGACATAGGCCTCTCCCAAGGCACGCCACCACACGCGGTCTTCCGCTCTTCTCATCCATCCACTCCCGGCTACCTTTTTTAGGTCATCTGTCCACCTAGCCGGGGGGCGTCCCACGCTACGTTTGCTTGTACGTGGCCTCCATTCGAGCACCCGTCTACCCCATCGGTTGTCGGGTCTACGACAGATGTGCCCAGCCCACTGCCACTTCAGCTTGCTTATTTTCTTAGCAATGTCGACTACCTTAGTTCTTTGACGTATCAATTATAGCTACTTATCATAAATAAATAATGACGTGTTTCGGGGTTTCTGGATTTTCAGATTTTAAGCGGTGGAAATGGGGGATGAAAATTTTCATGGGAGTATTGATTTTTTTAAAGGTAGGAACTTGAAAATTTTAATTGTAGCTACGCTTCATAAACAAATAATGACGTATTTCAGGGTTTTCGGATTTTCAGATTTTAAGGGGTGGAAATGGGGGATGAAAGTTTGTATAGGAGTATCAATTTTTTTAAATACAGGAACTTGAAAATTTTTATTTTAGCTACTCTTCATAAATAAATAAAGACGTATTTCAGGGTTTTTGGATTTTCAGATTTTAAGGGGTGGAAATCCGGGATGAAATTTTTTATGGAAGTATAAATTTTTTTATAGATAGGAACTTGAAAATTTTAGTTGTAGCTACTTATCGTAAATAAATAATGACGTGTTTCGGGGTTTCTGGATTTTCAGATTTCAAGGGATGGAAATGGGGGATGAAAATTTTCATGGGAGTTTAGATTTTTTTAAAGGTAGGAACTTGAAAATTTTAATTGTAGCTACTCTTCATAAACAAATAATAACGTATTTCAGGGTTTTTGGATTTTCAGATTTTAAGGGGTGGAAATGGGGGATGAAAGTTTGTATAGGAGTATCAATTTTTTTAAATACAGGAACTTGAAAATTTTTATTTTAGCTACTCTTCATAAATAAATAAAGACGTATTTCAGGGTTTTTGGATTTTCAGATTTTAAGGGGTGGAAATCCGGGATGAAATTTTTTATGGAAGTATAAATTTTTTTATAGATAGGAACTTGAAAATTTTAGTTGTAGCTACTTATCGTAAATAAATAATGACGTGTTTCGGGGTTTCTGGATTTTCAGATTTCAAGGGATGGAAATGGGGGATGAAAATTTTCATGGGAGTTTAGATTTTTTTAAAGGTAGGAACTTGAAAATTTTAATTGTAGCTACTCTTCATAAACAAATGATGACGTGTTTCAGGGTTTTTGAATTTTCAGATTTTAAGGGGTGGAAATGGGGGATGAAAATTTGTATGGGAGTATCGATTTTTTTAAAGGCAGGATCTTGAAAATTTTCATTTTAGCTACTCTTCATAAACAAATAATAACGTATTTCAGGGTTTTTGGATTTTCAGATTTAAAGGGGTGGAAATCGGGGATGAAAGTTTTTATGAAAGTAGAATTTTTTTTTATAGAAAAGAATTTGAAAATTTTAATTCAAGCTACTCATCATAAATAAATACTGCCTCTCTGTGGGGCGACACCCGGGCGACTGACGAACTGCTTGACTCATTCAATGAATCCGCGGAAGGAAGGAAGGGACCGGAGCGGGTCCGGGGTCGGTGGCGCGTGCGCTGCTCCCCACACACATATTTCGACACCATACAACCAAAACCCAATAACTTGGCTTTTTAGCGAAACTGAGTTAAATATACAGAAATGTTTATTTTGAAACGTACTTTCGACAGATAAAACCCAATTTCTTCTAACACGAGTAATGACAGAGATATGGGTTACCATAATCCAATAAACCCACAAAATGACACGTATTATTCAATCAAAAACCAATAACCTTAACTTAATGTATGGTTTACACAGGCTGTACAGCGAAAACCCAATAAATAAGAGATGTTGGATTTTTGTTGTTAATATCAGCTGTCTGTAAATGAAAATTGTATCCTGCTAAAACCAAATAAGATTGATAATGCGATTTTTGCTATATTTTTAGGCTCTCTTTTTTTATTTATCTACAACAAAAATCAAATAAGTACAGTCATAGGATTTTGGCTATACTTATGACGGCTGTTAGTTGAATTTTTCTACCAATAAAATCAAATAAATAGTATTATAGAATTTTTGCTGTAGTCTTGGAAACCCACTTAATTCATTTAGCTATCACGAAAATCAAATAAATAAAAAAAAAACTAAATTTAAAAGGACTTTTTTAAATTTCATTATTCGTAATCATATTCCATATTTATTTCTAATTTTCAGCATATTTTTTCAAATAAAATGGTCTGGAATAAATACAAAGATTGGATTTTTGTTGTTAATATCAGCTGTCTGTAAATCAAAATGTTATTCTGCTAAAACCAAATAAGATTGATAATACGATTTTTGCTATATTTTTAGGCTCTTGTTTTTAATTTATCTATAGCAAAAATTACAGTCATACGATTTTCGCTGTACTTATGACGGTTGTTCGTTGAATTTTTCTAACAATAAAATGAAATAAATACTATCATAGAATTTTTGCTGTAGTCTTAGAAACTCACTTAATTAATTTATCTATCACGAAAATCAAATATTCTCAATCCTGCATCAGGATAAATTAGAATGGAGTCATTCGGGGCACTTAAAACGGGTTGAAGAATGCCTTGCAGAAAAGAAAACGGATAAAGAAAAAAGCAACAAAGAACAATCCTTTCTATCCGTCACATTTGATCTGCAATCTGTCCTGCAGATCCCATGCAGCGAAGCTAGTCCACTGTATTACAGTCGGAAATTAAATGCTTATAATCTTACAGTGTATGAAGCATGCCTCCCAAACAATGTATTTTGTTTCTCTTGGACAGAGATAAAAGGGAAGAAAGGAAGCTCGGAAATCGGCAGTTGTATCCTGTTTTACTAAGAAAACTGCATAGGAAAATATGTGAAACATATAATACTGTTTTTCGATACAGCTGACGGACAGAACAGGAACCAATACTTAGCAGCTATGTTGATTTACGCAGTTCAAAAAATAAGGCATCTTGAAATAAACGAACAAAAATTTCTAGAATCAGGCCACATTTATATGGAAGTGGATTCCATGCACGCATGCATCGAGGGCAAAAAATTTGTCCCAGTAGGTACACACAATGCAGGACTGGCTGAGTATTTTCCGATTAGCCCGGAACAAATGCATCTATGGAAGAAAAAAAAGAAAGAAAGATGTATACAACGTCAAAGAGTTCAAGTATTGCAACTTTTGTGATCTGAAAAATATGGAAAGCAATATTATAAACAACAAAAATATTGATACTGAAGGTGAACGTGTCATGTAGATGAAAATAAAAAATATCTAATTCATAAAAAATGCAATAGATCAAATCTATCAAATACAACCTTAACGATGAATATAAGAGAATAACGTTCAAAAAATTGCAATCCGAACAACAGGGAAAGTTCCAACGGGAAGCCCCAGCACATCAAGGAAGAGCTCCAATAAACAATTAGTACTTCCAGAATTAAATTTTCTTAAAAAGCCTGACCCTTAAATAGTCAAAAATAATTTCCGTTTACTTACGGAGTCGGGATACCGCTAAGTAAATTCCCGCGCTGCTCAGAGTTTTTATATTTTATTTACTTAGCGGTCCCCCGTCTACTTTAAGTAAGTAAACAGAAATTATTTTTTAAGGGTCGGGGTTTTTATCTTTGTAATTTTACTTTTATTTCAAGCTTTTAAAAAAAACCGCTTCCAAATCGGTTCACTTTTAAGATAATAATTTTTTTGATTACTTAATTACTTGATTATTTGATTACATACAACCATCCCGATTAAACCAGCTTTCTAATAAAAACAACGGTATCCAAATCGGTCCTTTCGTTTGGGAGCTACGATGCCACAGACAGACACACCCTTACACACATACACCCATACACACACACGCACACGTTAAACTTATAACACCCCTCTTTTTCGTCGGGGGTTAAAAACTATACATAAAGAACTCACCATTAGTACAATGAAAAAAAAAGATCTGATAAAACTTTGCAAGAGAGGGTATCACACCTTGAGAATTTCATGGATGGTACGAGAACCTGCCAACATTTAAAGATGCTATTGATCGTGCACCTGAACCTGCGGTAGGCGAAGCGAGTGATGATGACTCTGACTAATAAATTTGGATAAAATGTATGAATACCAATAAATCTGGACCTCTTATTTCTTTCGTTCAGCATTTCGTTATAAATTATAGTTATCGAGTTTCGACCGTAGTAGAAATATATGTAAAGTAACTGTTTTATTGCATTCAAATTAAGGCAAAATATGAGTAATCTTATTTTTTTTTAAAGTTTCCATACAACTTAACGTATTTGAAACTAAAAGTAGTTCAGCGAAAACCCAATAAGTGTGATTTTTCGCCTATCCCGGTAAAATTTTTATTTTTTTTCTTGCTTCTGTTTTACAATTTTCTTGAATTTTTCCAGTGGGCATGTAGAATGTGAATGGGTTAAACATAATAAAATAGTTTAAACAGATTATCTTGTTTAATTCATGGTCTTTTGGATGTCTAAACTTTCAAATTGAAATATCTCGAAACTATGTTTTCCTAAGTTATTGGGTTTTGGTTGTATGGTGTCGATTTACAAGGTAACAATAATAATGAAAAGGTCTCAGATTCGGTAATTATAGCATAGATTAGGATACACACTAAACACACTTACACACACATCACACACTAAAAAAGCGAGGCGGTCTCGGATTCGTGTCCGATGGATACACACTTGCGACTGCAGCGCCACCTATGTCATACACACTGGAACTACGTATTTTTAGACATTTTCATACACACTTACACAACCTGCCAAAACTACCAAAAACGAGGCGTAAAATTTGATCTGCTCTGATTGGTCCGTCAAATATACGTTTTCTGACCAATCAGGGGTCGCTGATTTCAAATCTGCCATTAGAATTTTCCTGTCAAATTCGAGGCGGTCTCGCTTTTGACGGCGCCTCGGTTTCGTTAGTGTGGACGGACGAAACGCCTCGTTTTAGGGAGTGGGCAAACACACACACACACACCCTCACACAAAAAAATTATAGATTTGTACCTACCTAAAGTGGATCCGTGGATCCATAAGAATAGTGGCTGGACTAAGATTGTATATTAGCGAATTTATCTATATTTTTCAGAGAGCGGTCTAAAAGTAAAGTACATAGGTATTAGGATAGGAGAACCTAAATTTAAAAAAAATTAGAAAAATTGTTAAACTGCAGAATCTTATCGTTACTCATCCAACGTCAGCGTCTTAACGACGATTACGACGCATTGAAACCAAAATAGCGATAGCTAAAATATATGCTACGATGTTACTTTATGGTCTTTGGTCAGATGGTGCTCGTTCACATGCGCCTAGTGAATTAGTCGAGTGCGATCAGAGTTTGAATACGTTGCTGCGCTTTGAGAGACAAATAATTCGCATTCTTTTTTAAACGGTTTTATTTAGCTTGACTCCGTATATTTGTTTGTTTGTTTGTTACTATCTTTGTTTCAAATCTTGCGACCACTTTTTCAACTACTTCTACTGAACCGATTTTTATGAAACTTTGCACACACATTGAGTTCTCGTGACAATACAATATTATGATAATTTCAACTTGGTAACCAGGGTCTGATGATGGAGTCAGGAGGTGGACAGTGGAACTCTTCAACCGTTACTAGTAACCCCCTCGAGTTTGGGCTCATTTGGTTAGTTTGGACGAGTGTCCTATACTTCTACCAGTACACTTGGTGACGAGGGTCTGATGATGGAGTCAGGAGGTGTACAGTGGAACTCTTCAACTGTTACTAGTAACCCCCTCGAGTTTGGGCTCATTTGCTTGGTTTGGACGAGTGTCCCATACTTCTACCAATACACTTGGTGACGAAGGTCTGATGATGGAGTCAGGAGGTGTACAGTGGAACTCTTCAACGGTTACTAGTAACCCCCTCGAGTTTGGGCTCAATGGTTTGTTTGGACGAGTGTCCTATACTTCTACCAATACACTTGGTGACGAGGGTCTGATGATGGAGTCAGGAGGTGCACAGTGGAACTCTTCAACCGTTACTAGTAACCCCCTCGAGTTTGGGCTCATTTGGTTAGTTTGGACGAGTGTTCCATACTTCTACCAATACACTTAGTGACGAGGGTCTGATGATGGAGTCAGGAGGTGTACAGTGGAACTCTTCAACCGTTGCTAGTAACCCCCTCGAGTTTGAGCTCATTTGGTTTGTTTGGACGAGTGTCCCATACTTCTACCAATACACTTGGTGACGAGGGTCTGATGATGGAGTCAGGAGGTGCACAGTGGAACTCTTCAACCGTTACTAGTAACCCCCTCGAGTTTGGGCTCATTTGGTTGGTTTCGATGAGTGTCTCATACTTCTACCAATACACTTGGTGACGAGGGTCTGATGATGGAGTCAGGATGTGTACAGTGGAACTCTTCAACCGTTACTAGTAACCCCCTCGATTTTGGGCTCATTTGGTTGGTTTGGACGAGTGTCCCATACTTCTACCAATACACTTGGTGACGAGGGTCTGATGATGGAGTCAGGAGGTGTACAGTGGAACTCTTCAACCGTTACTATTAACCCCCTCGAGTTTGGGCTCATATGGTTGGTTTGGACGAGTGTCCCATACTTCTACCAATACACTTGGTGACGAGGGTCTGATGATGGAGTCAGGAGGTGTACAGTGGAACTCTTCAACCGTTAGTAGTAACCCCCTCGAATTTGGGCTCATTTGGTTGGTCTGGACGAGTGTCCCATACTTCTACCAATACACTTGGTGACGAGGGTCTGATGATGGAGTCAGGAGGTGTACAGTGGATCTCTTCAACCGTTACTAGTAACCCCCTCGAGTTTGGGCTCATTTGGTTGGTTTGAATGAGTGTCCCATACTTTTACCAATACACTTGGTGACGAAGGCCTGATGATGGAGTCAGGAGGTGTACAGTGGAACTCTTCAACCGTTACTAGTAACCCCCTCGAGTTTGGGCTCATTTGGTTGGTTTGGACGAGTGTCCCATACTTCTACCAATACACTTGGTGACGAGGATCTGATGATGGAGTCAGGAGGTGGACAGTGGAACTCTTCAACCGTTACTAGTAACCTCCTCGAGTTTGGGCTCATTTGGTTGGTTTGGACGAGTGTCCCATACTTCTACCAATACACTTGGTGACGAGGGTCTGATGATGGAGTCAGGAGGTGTAGAGTGGAACTCTTCAACCTTTACTAGTAACCCCCTCGAGTTTGGGCTCATTTAGTTTGTTTGAACGAGTGCCCCATACTTCTACCAATACACTTGGTGACGAGGGTCTGATGATGGAGTCAGGAGGTGTACAGTGGAACTCTTCAACCATTACTAGTAACCCCCTCGAGTTTGGGCTCATATGGTTGGCTTGGACGAGTGTCGCATACTTCTACCAACACACTTGGTGACGAGGGTCTGATGATGGAGTCAGGAGGTGTACAGTGGAACTCTTCAACCGTTACTAGTAACCCCCTCGAGTTTGGGCTCATTTGGTTTGTTTGGACGAGCGTCCCATACTTGTCGAACGCAAATGTATGAAACAGACATACCATCTGTTCAAATTGATTTTGAAAGGGACGGCGGACACCTTATCCATCCTAAAACCATACAGTTTCCAGCAAAGTTTAATTATGCAACAGCTGAGAGACGGATGTTACCGATAATTTTGTCATGGGCCTCCACTGTCCATAAAATGCAGGGCAGTACTGTTGACCATGCTGTCGTGTATTTGGGCTCCAGACTATTTGAGAAGGGTCAAGCGTATGTTGCATTGAGTCGCGTAAAGTCTTTAGAAGGTCCATGTATTGAGGAGCTTGATTGTGAGAAATTGACAGGTAAGAAACCGAGTAACAAAGATGCAATGAGAGAGTTGGAAAGGATGAGGAGTTTGCGTAATGAATGATACGAGCCAAAAATAAAACTAAAAACGAGTAAATAAAAAATAGGTAAAAAAACTTTTAAGTTAAACGGTTTTATTAAAAAAAAACTAGAAAAAAAAACAGCTGTACAAAAAACTAGAAAATAATAAGGGCACAAGCCTGGGCCTTCTTAAGATTTTACGTCTGGGTAAGAAATCGTGCAATACTAGCGTGCTGTCTTCTCATGTCGGATGCCAAAGGGCACATTGTGTCGCTGCGTCAGCGGATTAAGTAATAAATTGAGACTTTTAACAGACTAATATAAAAACGTGGGGCGTATAATATGCGTAATAAATAACATGCGCCCCACGTTTTTATATTAGTCTGTTAAAAGTCTCAATTTATTACTTAATCCGCTGACGCAGCGACACAATGTGCCCTTTGGCATCCGACATGAGAAGACAGCACGCTAGTATTGCACGATTTCTTACCCAGACGTAAAATCTTAAGAAGGCCCAGGCTTGTGCCCATATTATTTTCTAGTTTTTTGTAGAGCTGTTTTTTTTTCTAGTTTTTTTTTAATAAAACCGTTTTTTACTAAGCAAATATGCAAGATAGGAAGAGACTACATGCAGATCGCAGTATGTCTTGAAGAATGTCAAAAGTTATCTCCTTTAAAAAAAAATGGTTGTCTGTAAAGTCGGTTTACGCACGATAGTTTTACGTGATGACTTGGAATAATCGTAGTACATAGAGCAAAGATC
The DNA here is from genome assembly GCA_946902875.1 of Nematopogon swammerdamellus. Classification (NCBI taxonomy): domain Eukaryota; kingdom Metazoa; phylum Arthropoda; class Insecta; order Lepidoptera; family Adelidae; genus Nematopogon; species Nematopogon swammerdamellus. The sequence goes on from OX336339.1 coordinate 18,499,394, forward strand.
AGTAATTATATTTCCAGTGTAAAGATTAATCATCTTGTGACTGGCCATCAATAAACTTCTGTTGTCTGATCTTGACAGTTTTACTTCTTAAGACGTTTCCATGGTAACTTTGACTATACTCAAATGTCAAACTGTCAACAGGAATTTATTTCACTTTCAACTTATTTCTTGAAACGGGCCGATTGTGCCTCTCTATCGCTTGGCGCTCTCGCTTGCACACACAGGCTCAGATGGAACGTAACACTTTTTCGTGTGTGCAGCCGATGTTCATCAATTTATAAGACGTGACGTCATCACGTCAAAAGCACATATATTTATATATATTTAGATATATTTAGATATATTTCGCCCCGATGTCGTCGGTGGCGTCTTCAGTCAAGTGAGAAATAATATGATTATGATTTGATAGATATGTTTTTTTTATTTCTTTTTTTTAATTTTTTTTTATATAGAAATAAAAAGCAAATGAAGTATGAAAAGAAAAATGCGACGTTACACACATATAGAGGGTACCGCATAGAATCATTTCCTTCTTGCCCGCATTGCGATTGCGCGCAGCGTTCATGCGGTCGCACCGTGTCTCGCGCACGGAGCGCCAGGCCCCAGTCCATTAAATGTATATGTTTCTAAATAACTGTTTCAAAATAGTTCTCATGTCGTATGGACTAATGGATTAGTATATTTATTATCGATTATTAAATTATATTATTTATTTTATTCTTTTATATCGGTTCTTCTTCGTGGGTGTAATCGAACCGGATAGAACTAATTGTGACAAGTTCGAGCGCAGTCTAACTGCCTTATGAATGATCAATAAACAATACAATACAATTATTGTTTTAGATTAATTGAGCTATACCTATGCTTTTCTCGAAGCAAATTACTCGAAGCATATGAACGTATTATCAACGAAATATTTTCTTGCCACTCCACTCCACTTCTTGTGTTTATGGTCTTTTCCGGCTGGCACTGTCAAAGGAGGTGGGACTTCGGATATTTTTTTCTAAAATAATCCGCTAAAATCGTAGAAAACATACCTAAATGGTAGTCGAAGTCACCTCGGTGCGATACATTATTTTTTATTGGATCCGTCGGAACCCATATTTGTAAACTTTTCAGTCTCGAAAACTAGAAATCGCGGTCGAGTCATGAGCTGTCAAACGGCTTGTAGGTTAGAAACCGTGTACTGAGTGAAGTAAATAGTGTTGTTTTCGCAGGCCTCACGATGAAGCAGATCGTCGCCAATCAGAAGGTGAAGATTCCAGAGGGACTGACGGTCCACGTCAAGTCCCGACTGGTGACGGTGAGGGGTCCGCGGGGTGTGCTGAAGCGAAACTTCAAGCACTTGGCTCTGGACATCCGCATGGCGAATCCCCGTTTGCTGAAAGTGGAGAAATGGTTTGGCACAAAGAAGGAGCTGGCTGCAGTACGCACAGTGTGCTCGCACGTTGAGAACATGATCAAAGGTAAACAACCCGTCCGATTCTCCTATATCTTTGATGATTACGATTGAGTTTCCCACCGGTTTCTAAGTGCTAAGCTAAGGCATTGGATTATCTGCCCTGCAATTATTTGTTGTGAAATGTAAAGTACCGTGGTGTAAAATTCGTATCATTTGCATATAAAACAGTTGGGGACAATATAATACATACATACTGCACGCTGTATCCCGACAATCAGGGTAAGCAGAGTAATTGGTGTTTTGCTGCAAGAACTCTAGAAAATTACAGCACAACACCGACCACCATGTTTAGCAAAGTATTCGGACAAGATCAATCAATCGAGCAGCAAGTAAGGCACGAATACCCACCGCTGCACGACTCGGTGGAAGGAACGTGCCAAGGTGAGAGGTGGCTACCCTGTCGTCCTTTAGCACGGCATCTTGTCCTTATCCCTTTGTCACCTTTTACAACACGCACGGGGAGAGATGCAGTTGGGCTATTCATTTTAAGTACCGACCCCACACGGTACAATATAATATAATAAATAGGTGTTAATGAGATTTGTACTTATTAATTGCATATCAAGCGTTGTTGTCAGTAGGTACAATAACGAAATGTAGTAGTATCTATGTATGTAGTAGTTACTTCGTTTTATTTTTCATATAACTAAATTGAACCCTCTATTTTCCGACACATTAATATAAGGGGAGTCACGAAGTTCCAGTGTAATTTTCGTCGTGTGGATATTGTATATACATATTATATAAACTCAAATATTTAGTAAAACAATATAACAGTTAACAGGTAACCTAATGAATCACCCACAAAAGATATAATAAAGCAAGTGAGGATTCACTTATTTAGAAGCGTAGATTGATTTTTTAACTCCAGGGAAAACAAATCATGATCTACATTTTTTCTAATTATTTCTAACCTAAGACTGACAATTCCTCCATAGAAATTGTGGATCAATGTGTAAGTTTATGAATGTAGTCTTCAAATACAGCATTGAAATTACGGTACAGTTTCCGGCAGCAAATAATGCATACATCAAGCTTTAGAAAGAGACAATCCAGTTGTAGAGCACAGTCCCTGTCGCACGTACTCGCACTTCTCTGTGCGACAGGGAAGACACTACGACCCGATCGACAAAAGTCTGTCTAAAGTTCGACAAACATTATTTGCTGATGGGAACTGTACATGTGATGATGGTTGACGCTGGGTCTGTTCCCTTTTTTTTTATTTCTTTATTATTGCTTTGAATTTTTTTTTTCTTCGTTTTATTTTAATCTTCCACAACAAACAATTCTCCAAACCATTTCTAGCCCTCTGACGGCTAAATATACTTGGAAAAGTATAGTCAGAATTTTGCATTCTTCCATCAGGGGTTCATCTAATGATTTGTATTTGTATGTTATTATTAAGTGCATTGTATTCTAAGAGAAATTAAAAGGTTCTTACTTTCAATTCCACTTACAACTGTAGGTCCCTTCCTTTACCTTACTGGAGGGCAGGGTTCAACCCGTCCACATTGGTACTACCTACCACACTGAATGAACGTTGGTCGAAGCGCCAACACGAACAAAGGGAAGCACTGACATGGCACTTAGTTCGCCGAGGTTTAGTGCAGTGTTTTTAAATTGGACAATTAGGAAAAATTCTACCTGATATGTACGTTTTAACACAGACAATGTATACAATTGCAGGAGTCACGAAGGGCTTCCAGTACAAGATGCGCGCCGTCTACGCCCACTTCCCCATCAACTGCGTCACCACCGAGGCGAACTCGGTCATCGAGATCCGAAACTTCCTCGGTGAGAAGTACATCCGGCGAGTGAAGATGGCGCCCGGCGTCACCGTCATCAACTCCCCGAAGCAAAAGGACGAGCTGGTCATCGAGGGCAACTCCCTGGAGGATGTCTCAAGGTCTGCCGCACTCATCCAGCAGTCCACGACCGTCAAGAACAAGGACATTCGCAAGTTCTTGGACGGCCTGTACGTCAGTGAAAAGACGACTGTTGTACCGGATGAGCTTTGAGGTGACTAAATAAACTTTATTGTAAGTATTTTGGGAGTTTTATTTTATTAGTTTATCGAAAGTTATGCTATGTAGCTTTCGGGGAAGGTCCCGCACCATTCGTAAAAGTTGCGTGTAAATTCTCCAGTTAACTTATTTTGCATTTTTTTATTTGAGTGTTAGTTTGCTCGTGTGCTGATTTAAATTAACTAGAGATAAATCATCGTTTTAGATTCTCTATCTTTGGGTATTTTTGGGTATTTTTGAAGTGAAAACCATTTTTTTTTCCATAATTTATTTAAAACAGTCTAACAACATGATTTTGACTTAATTGTTATTTCTTGCACAATAGTTCTAGCACCTAAAAGTCTATTTTTTTTTTATTGTGATGCTGGATATAACTACCGAGGTAATGTTAAGTACGCGCCTAATGCTCAATGTTTTCAACAAAACATTTAACTTTATTATTGCGGCATTGTTCTATTTTGACAGGTAAAGTATTGTATTGGCATACAACGGTCACAACTTCTTCGGTCAGATCTAAACTCGGTTTATCGAAGCCATCTTCAAGTATAGCAACACATAAATTATTGTTACAATATTGTCATAAATTCCAGTCTGGATATAAGACTATCAAATATTACTATAACCCCTACTTATTCTAGAAGCTAAAATTTAAATGATTGACATTCTGAAACGCACGTCAACAGTGAAAGTACCTAGTTGGCATTGACTAGTCTTAATGCCGAATTCATTAATGTGCTATTTGTAAGATCACACTCACAACTAAGTATGTACAATTTATGTGTCGAAATATTCTTTGAAACATCACTTCTCCACTAAGCACCTATTATACAATTATTATATTATAATTGACTAAATTGGCCAATAATTAAAACAATTTACATCAGTCCATATTTTATGATGAATTTTCTACGTTTTCGTCTAACTTGTGTGGTGAATTCTATTCCGATTTGAATTAAAATAGTTAATCACTGCTTTTGGAGTAGGTAGGTACATACAATAATCTACAAAATTTAGTAAACATTTGATTAACTATTTCAAATTCAATGTGAAACAGAATTCATAGCTAAAATGACTAAGACCGAAGACAAAAGTCTTCTGGACTATTTCTTTTTTAAATTGTCTGGTATATAGTTATCTGTGCCTGGAACTCCTGTACCACCTGAATCGCCGAGCCAAGGATACCTGAAGCAAAAGATTATTGTTATTAAAAGTGTACATAGGTGCGGCTCCTGCGACTATTTTTTCGAAACAATACACAAAATCATCGAAACATTGGGGCGTGGCCATACACAATGTTTTTGTTTACCGAGTCGGACGGAAAACATTCCCCGTATGGGTGGAGAGGGGAGGGGTTTGTTTAATTTTTTGGCAGCTGCCATGCCGTGCGCATGTTGCCGAGCGGCGGAAAAGGCGTCAAATCGACCAACGCCATTTTTCGAATGAGTCGTAATGTTTTAATGCTGCTAGGATCGATGCTACCTAGTAGCATCATTTAAAAAAATATAAATAATTGCGCTTTATAACTAAAATGGTTTATAACTTCGAAATATAAAAGTAAACCAATTCCTCAAAATCACATAAAAAACAGAAGAAATTGTGCCCAATCTGTGTTCTATTCGTAACTCCTGCTAAATATTAAAATGTCGAGGCATGTATTTACAATATATTATGTTCTAACTCGAAATATGTGTTTTCACCCTGATATGGAATCTGCAATCGCTAAAATTGAAAGCATGTTTTTCTTGTTGGACCTCATTTTGACGTCTACACTAAATGTTTTGTTTTAACCAGAAACATTTTCATATAGCAGGAGACAACTTGTGTATGAAAACAAATGTTTTTGTTTCATGTTTTTTTATGTAATGTTTCAAAAAAAACACACGCCAGAGACTAAGGCGAGTCTCCGGCGTGTGTTTTTTTCGAAACATTACATAAAAAAACATGAAACAAAAACATTTGTTTTCATACACAAGTTGTCTCCTGCTATATGAAAATGTTATACAACTAACAAATGTTATCTATATTATACATATACCTTTGAACATATCTTAAAAAAAATAAAAGCTACTTGGAACTACAAGAAAAAAGTCACTTAAATTTGTTGTAGGTGTGGAATTATAATAATCTAATATGATCGGCTCGGGTTACTCAAAGTTTGAAGATATAGAAGAAAATGGGAAAATAAAAAGTGTAAACTTACTGGTTGGGGCATTCGCTGCACGTCTCCATATACCTTGTGTCAGTGAAATTGGAATCTTGTGTCTTGAATGATAAGGCGCACTTATTGGCCAAATTGCAAGGAGCGGCCGGCAGTTCCTTGTCGCATTTCCACGGCTCGTAGTTAATCAGCTCAGTGGTGGCGCGCGGGTCTGTTATCCAGGTCAACGCTTGTGTGACCGTTACAAACCATACGTCCGGTCTAACAAAGGAAAAAAAAAACATATTGAAATAAGCTTTTTATTCCATTTCTCACTCAATAGCTTCACCGAACACATCCGGACCCTGCACAAGTAGGAGAAGGTTTCAATGGAGCACGATACCAGTGAGTGAGCACTCTTGCTTTCTTACAGGCAGCGCGCTAGACGTTTCAGCTCGCAGTCAAGCACCAACTAGTTTGCGTTGACTAGGATGTGGAGTAGACTAGTCCCGTGCTTGACTACCGTTCCAAATTCAAATTCTTAGGAATAAGGAATGTATGCATACCTAAAACTAATCACTAAACTTGATTGAAATACAAGTTTGAAACTGATGTTCTTCTGCATGCCAGTTTAGCCCGAACTAACATAGTCAAGTAACTATGTCCGTACCAAGTAACAAGTAAAAATTTTCCACCTCTACATGTTTTCCACATCCCAAAGGTTAATTCGTAAAGAATGCCGCAAGACATTAAACTCGCCTTGCCCCTTTTATATAATGGTGTACAATAGTATTATACAAAGTATATAAGGTCTTTCAAAATTAGTTCAAGAGTACGCTAAGGGGGGGTTCTGTATCGGAAATAGATCACTTTTGAAGAAGAAAAAAATTTTCTATTTTTATCTAAAATGTAAAAAAAAAATTATTTTGGAATCGTTTTCGTTTCATGCCAGGAACAAAAAAGTCTTCCAACACATAGATCTCTTTCTTTCAGAAATTGTGAAAAACCACAATTTTATTTTTATTAGTATGGAATAGAAAGAATTTGATTTTTTTTACCAACTTACACGTGTTAGATCATAATGGTGATAAAGACTTTTTTGTTACTGTTATGAAACTGAATCGATTAGGCTATAAAAATCAACCACCTATTTTTTTATTTAAATACATAAAAAAATAATTTTACATAAAAAAAAAAACCCAAGGTCCAAAAAATTTTATATAGGTTTTACTCCCTATATGATACAGAACCCCCCCTTAGCGTACTCTGGACTAATTTTGAAAGACCTTATATATTTTTATTTTCATTTCATGTAACCGTTAACTTACAAGTCCAGTGCCCAGGCCAAGAATTTGTGGAAGCCTCGTTCAAGCTCTTTGATTTGGAACCAGTTTGTGTGGAAGGGCATCATGTATGGTGCTCTGTTCTGATCGTAGTAACGGCTGAAGTCTTCCTGAAGCCACTCCAGCACCTGCAATCATTTCTCAACTTATTACTTGGTATGTGTCTGAAGAAGACTATTTCTAAAGTGTGGAAGGACATGGTGAATCCTTGTCAATTAGCTTCGATTGCCAAGGCATTTAACAGGGTTTGGCACAAGTCGCTCTTGGGAAAGCTTCCGGCGTACAGACTCCCTTCTGGCCTATGCGACTGAGTCGCCAACTGCCTACATGGGCGTAGCATTCAGGTCCTAGTGGACAGTTGCTCGTCAGACGCCATGTCAGTGAATGCAGGTGTCCCACAGGGATGTGTGTTGTCACCCACACTGTTTCTTTTGCATAGCAATGATATGCTGCCACTCGCCAACATACATTGTTATGCGGATGAAAGTACGGCACACGGATCCTACACCAGTCACCCTTCAGCCAGACGGGATGTTGTGGATGAGAAGAGGCAAAGACTTGTATCTGAACTCGAACAAACGCTTCGGTCTATTTCCGAATGGGGCCGTAGTTATTTGGTCGAGTTCAACGCTTCCAAGACACAAGTTTGCGCGTTCGTTTGAAGAAAACGGCGTTCACACCAGCTCCTTCCTTCCAGGGCACGTCGCTAAAATTAAGCGACCCTCTTGGGGTCTTCGGAGTCGAACTGTCGCACAACCTAAATTTTTGGCGCCATATCGGGGGCAAGACCAAGCTGACTTCTAAGAAGCTGGGCGTACTCAATAAGGTGCGACGGTACTTCACGGCGGCCAAAGGCTGCTTTTGTATAAATCACAGATTTGTTTGTACAAAACAAAGTGACAGGGAGGGAGGGCAGCTGAAAATGCAACTTAAACTAATCTTAGGGCTCTTGTATTTTTACTATGTCGAGTTCTGCTAAAGTGCTTACCTCATCGGGATCGTGATTGTGGAGTACGCATTGGTCCAAGTAGGGGCAGTGACCTCCTTCGTATGTATCGATGTAGTGAGTATTCATCGGGACTTCCCATAAACCTGTAAAACAAGAATAAAGTAAAGAAAAATCTTTAATAACTAAATACCGTGTGGGGCCGGTACTTTAACAGAATAGCCCCACTGCATCTCTCCCCGTGTATGTCGTAAAAGGCGACTAAGGGATATAACTCCCTTCTTATATTACTAGGTGGTAGGGTTCAACCCGCCCGGGTTGGTACTACCGCACTGAATGAAACGTCGGTCGAAACGGCTATGTAAATAGTTTGTGTTTTCCGTCCAGTTCAGTGTAGCCGGCACGATCGAAGGGAAGCACTGACATGGCACCTAGTTCACCCGGTGTTATGGGCTGACATCACGGATGTTGTAGGTGATGTAGCCAACCGTGTCAGTTTCCATAAAAAAAAAAAATTGCCAACAGTGTCAGTTTCCATAAAGAAAAAAAAAATTTTTTATCAATATTTCATCAAATCAAACACGTCTGTCCCAAACACAAAACAATTTTTTAATTACTTCCGGTAGGGCCGGTCAGCACCAAAAAATTAAATGATAGAAAAATATCTCCACCTAAAAATGTTGGATGTGTTTTGTTTTTCCTTTGAGTTAAAAAAATCCGTCTGTGCTTCTAAATAAGTGAAACATCACTTGTTGTATACCATTTTGTGGGGAATTTCATTAGCTGTCAAGAGCCCATAGAGGTTAATGCTATGACTTCATTACTTTACTAAATATTTGAGTTTGCATGTGTAATTATTCACATAGTTAAATATTTGGGAAACCTTAAGGTTAAGGAGGAGTATAACTTAACTCTCAATTGTTTCACATTGACCCATAGCAGATAGAGAGGGACCCGTATGATAACATACGGGCAACTTACCTGGGAAGGACTTAGTAGGGCAGGTGCCAGATTTGCACTCATGAGGTATTTTGTAGTCGAGCGTATACGGCCATATTGGGATCGCCGATGGAGGTGTTCCTACAGAGCTGTCGTAGATGTATCCGAAATCTTCCAGCACCTAAAATTAAGAAATTTTAAAATTTTAACAGTACAGAAAAAAAACTACCTGTAGACTTGTCTTAAATTTTAGGTTTTTGAAAGTTGCGCAAATAAAAGGAGGTTAAAATCCGGTCCGCGTGTACCAATGAGTTTTTTCTGATTTGAAAAAAAAATTACATGCGTAACTTGTCTCGATTGGGCTCTGATTGGTACATTATTTTGAGTACTTACCTACCTAATTTAACGAATTCAAGTGCAATGTGTGTTGCCCACGAAAGATTAAAACATAAACAAAAAAATATAGTCCCTCCTTAGATTATTAATTGGTCTCTGCGCTCCGACTAGATACCGCGCTACCTTAAAACAACAGCTCTGTGAATGCGGCAACTCAATATTGTAGTGTGTGTAAGAAAATGTTGTAGTATGTGTGTGATCCCATAGTCTTTCCTATTGAGACTGGCTCGAGTACGCCGACTTCGGCGTAGTATTTGTTGCCGCATTTTACACGTACACGGGCGGTATCTAGTCGGAGCGCGCGGAGACCTATCAATAATCTAAGAGTCCCTCCTAAATGAAATGTAAAGAAAACAATTTAAATAACATGAACCTTGAACTGTGTGTTCCTGCCCGGCTTGAGGAACGGTGCCCTGGTGCCGACGATCTCGGTGCGCGACACATTGGCGAACTTGCGCATAATCTCGCGCATGCCGATCATCTCGCCTGCCCATTCTTCGTAGCCCTTGTCCTGAAGTCCTTGCTGCATCGACACCGTGCCCGTCGCTAACTGCGCATAAAATATATGTTGACATATTTCAACAGTTTTAACATACCTTTGCCATGTCAACGGAGTTAGGTATTGTGTCATGTCGCCGGGTTTCACCATAGTATCACATGTGCCATGTCAAGAGAGTTTGGCATAAATATATCATGTCGACAGAGTCTGACATATGACATGTCAACAGTGTCTGGAATATTATGATGCGACTCACCTCGTGACCATCATGAGCTAACGATTGCACCATAGCGTAGTTGCTGAAACAATTAAATTGCATTTTAGCCCAAATATTGACGATTATTCTAGTTAGTACAAGTTACAATTGATGTAGGTACAGTACCCACCCGGCAGTTAGTAATGAACATCAAGCTTTAGAAAAAAACAATCCGGTTGTAGAGGTCGTTTCTGGCGCACGAACTCGCACCTCTCTGTTCGACAGGGATGACGCTCTACAACAGGATTGTATCTTACTAAAGCTCAATGTTTGTTACTTACTGCCATTACTTATGTAGGTGCCATGTGTGTAGAGTAACACATGGTAGTTACCTACATACATACAATATTTTTTTCTCATGTCTATAACTAACACTCAGGGTTGCCAGATGTCCGGTTTTGGACCGGACAGTCCGGTTTTTGAGGCTTGTGTCCGGTCTCCCAAATAATGAAAAACCGGACACCAATACGTCCGGGTTTTTCTTCATATAACGCAAATATTTACTTTTACAGAACATTTTAATACTAATATTACTGTGTTCTTCGATTTTTTAGTAAGTTCGATCAATTCAACCCTTTTATTTATTACTCTATCTCCCATCTATTTTTGAAAGTAAAGGTCATGAAACATTTGGTGCATAAAATCAACTTTAATTTTGCACTTACCTGAAAAATCAAAGGCCCTTTGATGAAAAATGTCCGGTTTTTTCAACTGAGCCATCTGGCAACCCTGCTAACACTTGATACTTTTTAATTAAATGTTTACTCACCTGTATTCATGTGACACAAAGAATGTTCCTTTAATTTTGCAGCCATTGGGGTTCTTCCGTTTACCATTGAACACTTTCTTGTACAGGCCGAAGTTGTTTAAATTGACTGCTCCGTCGAATGTGAGCATGATCATCTGTGGTGTCTGAAAATAACAACACATTTTATGTATAATATTTAGGTATTCCTTCCACCTAGTCATGCAGTAGGTGGTTTCTTCGTGCCTTACTTGCTGCTTGATAGTTGTTTTGTCCGTATGCTGTGCTAAACGCGGTGGTCGGTGTTGTGCTGTAATTTACCAGAGTCCTTATAGCACAGCACCGATTACTCTGCTTACCCTGATTATCGGGATACAGCGTGTGTTATGTATGTAAGTATGTATGCTAGAACGATAAAAAAGGTATGGACTCCGAACCCTATCCTCGCCAGCGTAACACGATATAAGCAAAAGCATGCTTGTTTTATATGGACGGTCGCGCGCTGGCCCGTCAGTCTGTCATCGGCCGCGTTCGCAAAAACCTGGTTAAAGTGCCCGCATGCTCTGTGTTTACGTGTAAAAACACTACAGCCAAGTTTAGTGTGCACAATAGTGGAATATCTTATCGGTAAGTACACTCCGCTCCCCGCAACTCGGCGACGCTAGTTCTCATACAAGCATTTGCCAGTCCGGCGTTCATACCTTTTTTATCGTTCTAGTATGTATGTTTTGTTGGATATAATTCTTCAGAACTTTAACGGGAATTTTTTAAGTTTCATCTTTAATCTGTATGCGAACTCAGATATTGGCTTCTCGGTGCATGCATGTCAAATAAATATGTGTGGTGATCGGTACGCTACTTAATTGAATGCTGTGATGAAAACTCCTTATAACACTTTTTCTCTCAGATACCTTATTGCCACTTAAAGTAGTAGACTGAACAAAAATGCAGCATTAAACAATTTAAAATTTCCCTCACTCTTTCCGGGTCGAGGCCTCCTGGGATGAGAGTTCCATCTTTGGAGCAGAAGCAATACGGTAGCTGGCATTCAGCCGGGTCGCATTTCTTGGCCAAGTCCAGGGGTGCCTCCGTCACTGGCGCCACCGCTGCGTGACAAATTATATTTTTTTTATGGATACGTGATACACTTGGCGCCATCAGCGTGGATTGTTGAGCCGACGACGCCCAAAAGCATTCGTTATTGTTTTCTGTAGGTTAGGTGGGCCATTTTATTAACAGCCCTGCGTAAATTTTGCCGCTTGCACTTACGGGAGGTCTAAAATGAAAAATCCACACTAATTATTCTGTTCCTTCCTAATATAATTATGGCCCACCTGTTAACAGTTATTTGTCGGTTAAAGGGACATGTCTCATACATTTGACAGGAGTTAACCGTCATGTACATATTAGCTGAAGATGGTGAAATCTGCCTAAGTACAGACAGACAATATTAGCGCAACGCATTTGAAGGGAAATGTCACGGACATCGAAATGACTATGAAAATAGTGTTTCAGTGTCCCATTTAGTGTCCGTAACCGGCATGACCAAAGTGAAGCACTGCCATGGCGACAGGAACGAGTTCTAGTGGAGTCATTACGGGCATAGTAGGTGATGTAGCCAACCAGGTTCCTTAAAAAAATAATTAAGCAGTGCTCTTTGCTATTGAACTTGGCAAAATTATTTACAATCTATCGACAAAGTATTGTGGCATGTGATCTGTCAGATGTATAATAAAAGTTGTAAGTACTTGAAGCGATGGGGCCGCATCTCGCCTCGGCTTTGAACGTGCAGTACTTGCTGATGTCATCGAAGTAGAGTCCAGACGGGCATCGGTTCAGGTACGGGTAGCCGTCCACGCACTGCCATCGATTAACCAATACAATATTACAGATATTCTCAGCTTAAATCTAACCACTGCCTACTCATACACACCTGCTATGTTTTTTGGTCCTATGTTAAAATTTCAACTCTCGATTAATAATACTATACTTTATGCCACTTAATGTGTGGCAAGGGCGGACTTATTGCCTTAGGCAGTTTCCTCCAGTTAACCCGATGGACCTAGATTTTACATGGAAACCATGGAGCAGTGGGTGAAGGTGCGTCCGTAATTTTTTTCAAATCAGAAAAAAACTCATTGGTACACGCCGGTTGGATTCGAACCACGGACCTTTCGCAAGAGAAGCCGACGCCCAGACCAATCGGCCACCCGCCGCATTAGGTTTAGGCCTATGAATAATGCCCCAGATGTCGTCTAGCTAGGGAATCCGTCACAAATAACGTTTCGTAAAACGTGTCGTAAAAGTTTAATTATCAAGGCTAAAAAAACGTCGGCTATTTGAGCCTTTACTATTTTCAATATCAACTGTTTAACTAAGTAGGTTAGTAAGTCAGTCAGTGAGCGTGTACGCGTCCACTGCTGACCATACGTCTCTCCAATTTTCCTCTAGTCCTCCCGGCCTTCAGCGGTACGGAACCACTGCTTTCCACTGACGTACTTTACTTCGTCGTCTCACCTGGCGAGTGGTCTTCCTACACTCCGTTTTCATGTCCACGCCCGCCAGTGTAGTAGACGGTTACATACTCCAAGTTAGTAAGTAATTACCTACCTATAAATAAAATGTTTAATATGATTTATATTAATAGGAAGGTGTGGAACTAAGCTTGCGATGGCTTCACCGAACATATCCGGGCCCATCGGCAGTAGAGGAGGGTGTTAATCGAGGTCGGGACTAGCGAGTGGCCACTCTAAATTTCCCGCGCATGCTTCACGTTTCGGCTCGCATCAAGCACGATGAAACCCCTTTATATTTTTTAAGCACTGACTTGGCACCTAGTTCACCGGGTGTTATGGGCTGACATCACGGACGTTGTAGGTGATGTAGCCAACCGTGTCAGTTTACATAAAAAAAAGCCCTCATCAGCTAGTCTGCGTTGACTAGGACGCGGGGAAACACCAGTCCCGCTCTCGACCTCCCTCTCTCTACCTATCCATATTCTGTAGGATGCTTCCAGTCAAAACATGCATTTAGCCCTAATTCCACTGACAACACCCTAAGTATATTAAAACACGAATGTACTGAATGATACGCAAGATAAAATGGGCCACTATTATCTACCGACCTTTAGAAATATGTCATACCTACCTTTGTAAGCGATAGTTGATTTTTTTATTTGAATTAGTGGGTTATTGCCGTTGAATCGAAAACCGAAAATACCTTAGCCTTAGAAAATTATCACCATGTGCGTGTGCTTATTGCTAGCTACACACAAATCTATGACAAAAATTATTGTTTTAAATGTTTTATATTATGAAATGTACCTGGTAAAACCTCCGGCAGGTAGCGGGATCCGCAAAGTTGCCATTTCCAGTCGTTCCTCCTGGACACAGAAAATCTTCTTTCTTGTCCGCTTGTCCGACGACTGGAAAATAACATTAACTTGAAACATAACAATTTTGAAAATTCAATCTGCGGACTAAGTACCTATATAAAATATTCTTCACAGACTTTTAAAATTAGAATAGAAAGTAGGTAATTTATTCAATTGTACATAAGTAGGTACATTATCATCACACATTAACACATATAGGCATAGGTACATTGTACAAAAGAAAGGGCGTAGGCGCAGTATATGGCCACTTAACTCGAGTATCTCAAGGACCGCTCTTTATAAGCCTAGCCTACACTAATAATAAAATTAAATAGGTCTGTAATTAAAACAATATTGTGTCTTCCGTCAAAATTCCCTCATCTTATTATACTCCTCATGAGACCTCCGCACTAGAAAAATGCAATTTTAAATTATTAATTTGGATGGGAGAGGGTAGGCAAAGACAGTGGCGCGGGGAGGGTACCTACTCTACATATTTTATTAAGTAAGGTGTCCACCTAATCTAATAAGTGGATTAGCCTCACTCACGCGAGTGTCATATTCATATGGTGCCACAAATTTACAAGAATTCGAAATATGGGTCCGTTAGCCGCCATATTGTCAAACTTTGAAAATAGTTTTTCTTCGAACCCCAAATTATAAATCCTGACTACGAAAAACGAAGGAAATAACTAGGAAAGTTGATCGTAAATGCTGTAGTCGGACGTGTAGAAAGATTCAAATAGATAGTCCGACTACGGCATTTTCGATCAACTTTCCTTGTTATGTGTGTGTATACTATAATGGTAATTACTAGTAGGCATTGGCGTATCTAGGGTTATTTTCCAGGGTGGGCCTGGCCCCTGAAAAGCGATGGCCGATGAAGCCGAAACCCGATCTACCTACGCAATAAAAGTAGGCAATTTGAACTTGAAGTGTTGAGCCGTATTTCGACTATTGATTTCGGAAAGTTTCTTTACCTAAATAAAATTAAACAAAAAATATTTTTTTTAATTCTTTATTTTGATAGAAGAAACTTTTAATTTCAGAATCATACAAGTAGGTATTCATTATAATACTACCTCTCTCAGCGCATTAGCCTGGCCATACAGAGGGCAAATGCGCTTAGTGTCTTTGGAACTTTCCCGGGATCGGTCAGTATGGATGAGATTTTTTATTTATCAACTTGATTTACAGATCTCATTCATATCATTGGTCCCGGGTTGTTCTTTTTTCTTTATTATACCTACTTATAATTTATTTAGATTACCTGGATGGAAATGGAATTTTATGTTGATTCCTCAGCTGTAGATTATTTAAGTGTTTTTGTGTGAAATTATTTAAGTGCCCACCCTAGAATTTTGGGTTGGCAACCCAACATCCTGGGGTGGGCACCAGACACTTCTGGGGTGGGCCGTGCCCACCCGGCCCTCCCTCTATATACGCCAATGCTAGTAGGTAGTAATAATTGCTCACAAACCTCAACGTAAACTGGTTCACGAATCTTGGAAATTAACAGGTCAACCTTGAACGTTAGTGGTTTTGGTCTTGTGTAGGTATTTATGTAACTTACGTCTTTCAATTTTATCGATTTACGTGTCATCTTCATTATTAGAAAACAGATTATAAAAAAAAACCCGACTGCGTAAAAATCTAACTCAAAATAAGCAAATTATATTTCATGAAACCTCTCCGCTGTCAGCCGGGAGCCCTTATTTTTATTTAAAATAAAACTTTCTGGCGCACTCGGTCCAAAAGGTTTTAATATTTGACTGACACCTCTTACCACATTCCAAAGGTTTGATTGAATATAATACAGATCTGCATTAAGCCGACCTTTTTTTACGGAAGTTTCCACTTTTGGATCCCCGCCGAGACCCCCTGGGGGGTCCACGAATACTTTCTATTCCATCTGAACCCCCTGAGGAAATCCAAGAGGAATCAAAACTTTATAATCCACCTGGGACCTGGACCCTCTGAGCAGGGGTTTGAACACGGTTTAAAAGTTTATATTCCACCAAAACCCTTTGAGCAAAATAAAACCAAAGCAAACATACAATTATTTTAATAATTCAAGGAAATGACATGTCACTGTTAAGCAATTCCTATATTTTGTTTTTTACTGGATTTCTGCATTTTATTTTGCACAGGTCTTATTTTTAACTGGGCATCTTTTTTCAGTGCATGTAACAAATGTACAATGTTCGGGTTCTTATGGCTGTTTTAGTTCTGTGTCTTTAGCCATATGCTGACCAAACACTATGGAATTGTTTGTTTTTGATCCAAAAAGACATATATTTTTAATTTTTGTTTTTGTTTTTGAGCAGCTAGGCATCCTATTTATTTTTTAATTTATGTTCTGGGGGTCTAGGTGGAACACAAAGTTTCCATGGACCCCCCAGAGGGTCTAGGTGGAATAGAAAGTATCCGTGGATCCCCCAGGGGGTCCAGGTGGAAACTTCCTTTTTTACCCTTTTATAGAAAAAGGTGTTCAATAAATAAACTATTAATAAAAAAAATGACAATTATTTATTACGCAACTGAACAAAGTTGGAGCAAATTTAAAGTGAAAGTAGTTTAAATATATTATGCACGCATAGCTAAATTAAATGAATGCACGTTTGGCGTTAGCTAAGTTATGGCATCGAAACACATCGTGCAAATGAGTCAATACAAAGAATTGAAACGCGTAGAAGGGGCTCCATCAACAAAGAAACTCGTTGAGTAGATGCAGTCATTAGTAAGATCATTGTTCACACACAGAGGGTTCCGTAGCCGTAGTCCTTCGTATCCCCGACGCCATCTATCGGTGACCGTTCATACTTTAGTAGTTACACCTAGTTACCTAAATGTTATTTAGATGATCATTCGGTAGATGATGCTCTTCCACTTATAGTGATAATTGTATGGTTTTCAGAAAGGCGTACTGGACACCGCCTTTATCTTTCTAATTTTAAACTAGTTTTCTGCGATCGGCGAATTTAGTGGTGACTAGCCGCAATCCGTTGGCGCGGTTTTATATGCGCTCGAGGCAGAGCGAATTGTCATCCAAGCATTCGTTCGTTGCATATCGCCGTCGAGCCGGTCATCACCGCTTCTCCATCGGGTGATAAGTGCGTGTCTGTCTTCATGAGTGTAAGCCCAGGATCCTGGTGAAGAGCTGTCCCGCACGCGTCCTTAGCCCGCCCGCGGAGAACCAGCTTGATATATAAGGACAATGATACTTGCCTAAGAACATTGATGTCTAATTTTATAGATCGAACGTCGCGCGATTTAACCTGTACTACGTTTCGTCTTAACAAGTGTGCGTGCATTCACACACAGTATTGTGATACTCACACAAGCACACACTTACATCATATAGTCGTTTCATGTCCGTAAACGGCGGGCATCGGAGCGCGCCGCGCCTCCTGCCACGAGATACTTTCGTGTTTGCATTTTACACACCGCCATGCTGTCACGTGACGCGATCCCTACGACGTTACTGTCGCGTTCTCACTTGCCTGCAGATGATAAGAGTGAGCGAGAAAGTTGTCATCGCTCGCCCATCGGCGCGATTGTCGTATTTCCGCTCGCTCTTATGATCAGTAGGCAGGTGGGAACGAGAACGCGATAGCTACGTCACACAAGTCAGCATGGCTTCTTAACACGTCATAACATGCTCAGGCGAAACAAACAACAACGTTTGTCACTGTTACTCTTGCATAAAACACAGCTTTACTCTTTCTCGTTCGCTCTTTATATTAATTACGTATACAAAAATCTGTTTAACATAAAATTTGAGAAAAAAACCAGCAAAATAAATACTTACTGATGGAAGGAGACGCCATTCTTTACGTAATTTCGATCTGAGCTGTTACAATACTTGTAACAGCAACCGGACATGCTGAACACACGCACTTTTGCGCCACAGACTCGGTACAGTAAGACTTACGCTCAACACGCGCTGCACACGCCGTATGAAGCGGCTGTCCGTGAAATCTGCAATTTATGCAGTTCTCGTCGAGAACAAATTTGTTCGGGAGTAATGTATGGGATGGGCATATCTCTAAATATACATCAATGCCTAAGAAGTTGTGCTGGGACACACTCCCACTCCGGGCACTCGTGAACAAGTTCCAAGTGTGAGAGAGCCTATCTACTGCTGCAGGACATCTACAACCAACATGATGAGATAACAGAACAGCATGTGAAAGAGAGTGCCCTTAATTTTTTACATTTTTCCTGAAACTATTACATCGCTGAAAAAAACCTGCAGTTTTCCTGTAATATATGGCTTAATATCTACAAACCAAACCGTGCCAAACGCGGCTTTTAGGGCTTACTTACTTTCTTCTTTTTAAATACGAATTTTACGCGAGCGAACCCGCGGGAAAAAGCTAGTAAAACAATAATGTACTAATATATATAGGTCCCTATATAATAAATTTATTGCCATATTCAAAAGAAACAATCCATACTAATATTATAAATTCGAAAGTAACTCTGTTGTCTGTCTGTCTGTCTGTCTGTTACCTTTTCACGCCTAAACCGCTGAACAGATTTCGATAAAATATTGCACGGAGATGAATTGCATCCCGAGGACGGACATAGGCTACTTTTTGTCTCAAAAAACAACTCTTAAGGGGGTGAAATAGGGGATGAAAGTTTGTATGGGGAACTCAGCATTTCTTAAGTTAGGGATATGACAATTTATATTTGGGCTTTTGGAATGAAATAAAGAAATACGTGTTTCAGCGTTTTTGCTAAATCAACCCTTAAATTAAAATAGGGGTTGATTTCAAAATTAGATTTTAGGATTTTATGAAATTTTGTACGGAGCTGAATTGCATCCTGAGGAAGAACATAGGCTACCTTTTGTCTCAAAAAAACAACCCTTAACGGGGTGAAATAGGGGATGGAAGAATGTATGGGGAACCCATCATTTCTCAAGTTAGAGATATGAAAATTCATATTTAGGCTTTTGGTATAAAATAAAGAATTACGTGTTTCAGCGTTTTTGCTAAATCAACCCTTAAATTAAAATAGAGGATGATTTCAAAATTAGGTTTTAGGATTTTAAATGATTTTAAATAATTTTATCCTTACTGGGGGGGGGGTTTTGAAGAGTGGGGTTGAGGTACGGGGGAGGAGTCCGCGGGGAGAGGGGAAGGGAGGATAATTTAATCTCTATCTTCTTTTCTCTATCTCTACTTCTTAAAAAAGGAAACGTCTGTTTGCATGTATGTATGTATGTTCGAGGTAAACTCGGAACCACTTAACAGATTTTTATGCGGTTTACACCAATGTAAAGAGTAGTCTTCAGGCTCACTATAGTAGGCTATATACCATAAAGTTAAATAGCCTTAGGGTTGAGCAGTATCAAAGAAAACGGAATTTAGTGTCGAATGGTCGTAATATATGGCGTTAGCAGTTCTGTTGCGTTGCGTTGGTGTAGTGTAGATAGATGCTTTTGGTAGAAGATACGAGTAGAATAAAGAGTAGATATCTATACTTATAAAATTGTTTGTCCTGACTGACTGATCTATTAACGCACAGCCGAAACTACTAAGTCTAGAAAGCTGAAATTTGGAACATAGGTTTATTTCATGACGTAAGAATCCGTTAAGGATTTTTTGGAAATTACAACTTTAAGGGGGGAAATGGGGACGACGACTTTTTATGAAAGTTTTTTTTGTTATGTAATATTATGGTCTTATGGTCTTCCTGAACGTAGCTCGGCCTTCGGCCTCGCCCTTAATTACTTACATTCTTAGATAAGGTTTATCGCCTTCCTGAACGCAGCTCGGCCTTCGGCCTTGCCCTCAGTTACTTACTGTCTTCGAGAAGGTTCATGGTCTTTCTGAATGCAGCTCGGCCTTCGGCCTCGCCCTTAATTACTTACTTTCTTCGAGAACGTTTATAGTCTTCCTGAACGCCGCTCGGCCTTCGGCCTCGCCCTCAGTTACTTACTTTCTTCGAGAAGGTTTATAGCCTTCCTGAACGCAGCTCGGCCTTCGGCCTCGCCCTCAGTTACTTACTTTCTTCGAGAAGGTTTATGGTCTTCCTGAACGTAGCTCGGCCTTCGGCCTCGCCCTTAATTACTTACTTTCTTAGATAAGGTTTATCGTCTTCCTGAACGCAGCTCGGCCTTCGGCCTCGCCCTTTGTTACTTACTTTATTTGAGAAGGTTTATGGTCTTCCTGAACGTAGCTCGGCCTTCGGCCTCGCTATCAGTTACTTACTTTCTTCGAGAAGGTTTATAGTCTTTCTGAATGCAGCTCGGCCCTCGGCCTCGCCCTTAGTTGCATACTTTCTTCGATAAGGTTTATAGTCTTCCTGAACGCAGCTCGGCCTTCGGCCTCGCCCTTAATTACTTACTTTCTTTGAGAAAGTTTATAGTCTTTCTGAACGCAGCTCGGCCTTGGGCCTTGCCCTTAGTTACTTACTTTCTTTGAGAAGGTTTATGGTATTCCTGAACGTAGCTCGGCCTTCGGCCTCGCTTTCAGTTACTTACTTTCTTCGAGAAGGTTTATAGTTTTTCTGAACGCAGCTCGGCCTGCGGCCTCGCCCTTAGTTACATACTTTCTTAGATAAGGTTTATCGCCTTCCTGAACGCAGCTCGGCCTTCGGCCTCGCCCTCAGTTACTTATTGTCTTCGTGAAGGTTCATGGTCTTTCTGAACGCAGCTCGGCCTTCGGCCTCGCCCTTAGTTACTTACTTTCTTCGATAAGGTTTATAGTCTTCCTGAACGCAGCTCGGCCTTCGGCCTCGCCCTCAGTTACTTACTGTCTTCGAGAAGGTTCATGGTCTTCCTGAACGCAGCTCGGTCTTCGGCCTCGCCGTTAGTTACTTACTTACTTTGAGAAGGTTTATAGTCTTTCTGATCGCAGGTCGGTATTCTGCCTCGCCCTCAGTTACTTACTTTTTCGAGAAGGTTCATGGTCTTCCTGAACGCAGCTCGGCCTTCGGCCTCGCCCTTAGTTACTTACTTACTTTGAGAAGGTTTATAGTCTTTCTGAACGCAGGTCGGTATTCTGCCTCGCCCTCAGTTACTTACTTTTTCGAGAAGGTTTATCGTCTTCCTGAACGCCGCTCGGCCTTCGGCCTCGCCCTCAGTTACTTATTTTCTTCGAGAAGGTTTATAGTCTTCCTGAACGCAGCTCGGCCTTCGGCCTCGCCCTCAGTTACTTACTTTCTTCGAGAAGGTTTATGGTCTTGCTGAACGTAGCTCGGCCTTCGGCCTCGCCCTTAATTACTTACTTTCTTAGATAAGGTTTATCGTCTTCCTGAACGCAGCTCGGCCTTCGGCCTCGCCCTTTGTTACTTACTTTCTTTGAGAAGGTTTATGGTCTTCCTGAACGTAGCTCGGCCTTCGGCCTCGCTTTCAGTTACTTACTTTCTTCGAGAAGGTTTATAGTCTTTCTGAATGCAGCTCGGCCTTCGGCCTCGCCCTTAGTTACAAACTTTCTTCGATAAGGTTTATAGTCTTCCTGAACGCAGCTCGGCCTTCGGCCTCGCCCTTAATTACTTACTTTCTTTGAGAAAGTTTATAGTCTTTCTGAACGCAGCTCGGCCTTCGGCCTTGCCCTTAGTTACTTACTTTCTTTGAGAAGGTTTATGGTATTCCTGAACGTAGCTCGGCCTTCGGCCTCGCTTTCAGGTACTTACTTTCTTCGAGAAGGTTTATAGTTTTTCTGAACGCAGCTCGGCCTTCGGCCTCGCCCTCAGTTACTTACTGTCTTCGTGAAGGTTCATGGTCTTTCTGAACGCAGCTCGGCCTTCGGCCTCGCCCTTAGTTACTTACTTTCTTCGATAAGGTTTATAGTCTTCCTGAACGCAGCTCGGCCTTCGGCCTCGCCCTCAGTTACTTACTTTTTCGAGAAGGTTTATCGTTTTCCTGAACGCAGCTCGGCCTTCGGCCTCGCCCTCAGTTACTTACTTTCTTCGAGAAGGTTTATTTTCTTTCTAGAATACAGTTCAGCCTGAAGCCTCGCCGTTAGTTACTTACTTTATTTGACAAGGTTTATCGTTTACCTTAACGCAGCTTGCCTTCGGCCTCGCCCTTACTCGTACTTACTTTCTTAGATATGGTTTATCGACTTCCTGAACGCAGCTCGGCCTTCGGCCTCGCCCATAGTTACTGACTGTCTTCTTTGAAATACGAATTTCACGCGAGCGGAGCCGCGGGCTCAGCTAGTTCTATTATAATTTTGAATGCTTTGAGTGAATCCATATGCAGATGCGTACTTGACTGTACCTACAGTACAGACACGAGCGACTATGTTCACTTACATCATTCCTACCTACATACTTACTTATTTATTACAGAGTCGATAACTTTCGTTCACGATCATTGACTTGCTAGTGCTTATTCATTTATGAAACGTAGGCAACATATTTGTGTCCAGCCAGGTATAGATGTATCACGCTTTTATGACCTCTCACACGAAAGGCTAGAGCAGTTTTGTTTGAATACTTAGTTACTTACCTATCTAGGCAGGTAATTAGTACCTAGGTACCTACCTAGATTCGACTTTTGAATCCACAGTATGCAAAGAAATGTTCATGTTAGTGGCGTTCATAATGAGAGGTAAGTTAAGTACATATAAAACAACGGACCAAGTGCGAGTCGGACTCGCGCACCGAGGTTTCCGCACCACAAAAAAAAAGTTGAAAAAAACACGTTTCTTGTATGGGGACTAACCTTAATTTTTATGTTTCCGTATCCGTACGGGACCCTATTACTAAGCCTACGCCGTCTGTCCGAGGGTTGCATCTCTGGAACCGTAATAGGTAGCCCGTTGAGATTTTCACAGAATATGTGTTATTAATTATGGCCGATATAACAACAAATAATAAAAATAAGAAAAAGTAAAAAAAACACTTGTACAACCATCGGACGGATGTACAGACGTTGTAGGCTTCCGTACGGAGTACGGAACCTAAAAATTCCCATGAACCTTTCTCAGTGAATAGTGTTCGTGCGTGACTCCAGGGTGCTACAGCCTGCCTATTCTGTATTAGCTATTCTGTAATAGCGGTAGCCGCAGCTATGATTGAGAATCCCATTGGA
Source organism: Nematopogon swammerdamellus (assembly GCA_946902875.1). Taxonomy (NCBI): domain Eukaryota; kingdom Metazoa; phylum Arthropoda; class Insecta; order Lepidoptera; family Adelidae; genus Nematopogon; species Nematopogon swammerdamellus. Next base: position 18,522,569 of record OX336339.1, read on the forward strand.
GCGAGTGAGACTGATCATGAGAAATTGCTGATGGCGACATGTTTGATTTTATATAGCACTAGCTGAGCCCGCGGCTCCGCTCGCGTGAAATTCGTATTTCAAAGAAGACAGTCAGTAACTATGGGCGAGGCCGAAGGCCGAGCTGCGTTCAGGAAGTCGATAAACCATATCTAAGAAAGTAAGTACGAGTAAGGGCGAGGCCGAAGGCAAGCTGCGTTAAGGTAAACGATAAACCTTGTCAAATAAAGTAAGTAACTAACGGCGAGGCTTCAGGCTGAACTGTATTCTAGAAAGAAAATAAACCTTCTCGAAGAAAGTAAGTAACTGAGGGCGAGGCCGAAGGCCGAGCTGCGTTCAGGAAAACGATAAACCTTCTCGAAAAAGTAAGTAACTGAGGGCGAGGCCGAAGGCCGAGCTGCGTTCAGGAAGACTATAAACCTTATCGAAGAAAGTAAGTAACTAAGGGCGAGGCCGAAGGCCGAGCTGCGTTCAGAAAGACCATGAACCTTCACGAAGACAGTAAGTAACTGAGGGCGAGGCCGAAGGCCGAGCTGCGTTCAGAAAAACTATAAACCTTCTCGAAGAAAGTAAGTACCTGAAAGCGAGGCCGAAGGCCGAGCTACGTTCAGGAATACCATAAACCTTCTCAAAGAAAGTAAGTAACTAAGGGCAAGGCCGAAGGCCGAGCTGCGTTCAGAAAGACTATAAACTTTCTCAAAGAAAGTAAGTAATTAAGGGCGAGGCCGAAGGCCGAGCTGCGTTCAGGAAGACTATAAACCTTATCGAAGAAAGTTTGTAACTAAGGGCGAGGCCGAAGGCCGAGCTGCATTCAGAAAGACTATAAACCTTCTCGAAGAAAGTAAGTAACTGAAAGCGAGGCCGAAGGCCGAGCTACGTTCAGGAAGACCATAAACCTTCTCAAAGAAAGTAAGTAACAAAGGGCGAGGCCGAAGGCCGAGCTGCGTTCAGGAAGACGATAAACCTTATCTAAGAAAGTAAGTAATTAAGGGCGAGGCCGAAGGCCGAGCTACGTTCAGCAAGACCATAAACCTTCTCGAAGAAAGTAAGTAACTGAGGGCGAGGCCGAAGGCCGAGCTGCGTTCAGGAAGACTATAAACCTTCTCGAAGAAAATAAGTAACTGAGGGCGAGGCCGAAGGCCGAGCGGCGTTCAGGAAGACGATAAACCTTCTCGAAAAAGTAAGTAACTGAGGGCGAGGCAGAATACCGACCTGCGTTCAGAAAGACTATAAACCTTCTCAAAGTAAGTAAGTAACTAAGGGCGAGGCCGAAGGCCGAGCTGCGTTCAGGAAGACCATGAACCTTCTCGAAAAAGTAAGTAACTGAGGGCGAGGCAGAATACCGACCTGCGATCAGAAAGACTATAAACCTTCTCAAAGTAAGTAAGTAACTAACGGCGAGGCCGAAGACCGAGCTGCGTTCAGGAAGACCATGAACCTTCTCGAAGACAGTAAGTAACTGAGGGCGAGGCCGAAGGCCGAGCTGCGTTCAGGAAGACTATAAACCTTATCGAAGAAAGTAAGTAACTAAGGGCGAGGCCGAAGGCCGAGCTGCGTTCAGAAAGACCATGAACCTTCACGAAGACAATAAGTAACTGAGGGCGAGGCCGAAGGCCGAGCTGCGTTCAGGAAGGCGATAAACCTTATCTAAGAAAGTATGTAACTAAGGGCGAGGCCGCAGGCCGAGCTGCGTTCAGAAAAACTATAAACCTTCTCGAAGAAAGTAAGTAACTGAAAGCGAGGCCGAAGGCCGAGCTACGTTCAGGAATACCATAAACCTTCTCAAAGAAAGTAAGTAACTAAGGGCAAGGCCGAAGGCCGAGCTGCGTTCAGAAAGACTATAAACTTTCTCAAAGAAAGTAAGTAATTAAGGGCGAGGCCGAGGGCCGAGCTGCGTTCAGGAAGACTATAAACCTTATCGAAGAAAGTATGCAACTAAGGGCGAGGCCGAGGGCCGAGCTGCATTCAGAAAGACTATAAACCTTCTCGAAGAAAGTAAGTAACTGATAGCGAGGCCGAAGGCCGAGCTACGTTCAGGAAGACCATAAACCTTCTCAAATAAAGTAAGTAACAAAGGGCGAGGCCGAAGGCCGAGCTGCGTTCAGGAAGACGATAAACCTTATCTAAGAAAGTAAGTAATTAAGGGCGAGGCCGAAGGCCGAGCTACGTTCAGGAAGACCATAAACCTTCTCGAAGAAAGTAAGTAACTGAGGGCGAGGCCGAAGGCCGAGCTGCGTTCAGGAAGGCTATAAACCTTCTCGAAGAAAGTAAGTAACTGAGGGCGAGGCCGAAGGCCGAGCGGCGTTCAGGAAGACTATAAACGTTCTCGAAGAAAGTAAGTAATTAAGGGCGAGGCCGAAGGCCGAGCTGCATTCAGAAAGACCATGAACCTTCTCGAAGACAGTAAGTAACTGAGGGCAAGGCCGAAGGCCGAGCTGCGTTCAGGAAGGCGATAAACCTTATCTAAGAATGTAAGTAATTAAGGGCGAGGCCGAAGGCCGAGCTACGTTCAGGAAGACCATAAGACCATAATATTACATAAAAAAAAAAACTTTCATAAAAAGTCGTCGTCCCCATTTCCCCCCTTAAAGTTGTAATTTCCAAAAAATCCTTAACGGATTCTTACGTCATGAAATAAACCTATGTTCCAAATTTAAGCTTTCTAGACTTAGTAGTTTCGGCTGTGCGTTAATAGATCAGTCAGTCAGGACAAACAATTTTATAAGTATAGATATCTACTCTTTATTCTACTCGTATCTTCTACCAAAAGCATCTATCTACACTACACCAACGCAACGCAACAGAACTGCTAACGCCATATATTACGACCATTCGACACTAAATTCCGTTTTCTTTGATACTGCTCAACCCTAAGGCTATTTAACTTTATGGTATATAGCCTACTATAGTGAGCCTGAAGACTACTCTTTACATTGGTGTAAACCGCATAAAAATCTGTTAAGTGGTTCCGAGTTTACCTCAAACATACATACATACATGCAAACAGACGTTTCCTTTTTTAAGAAGTAGAGATAGAGAAAAGAAGATAGAGATTAAATTATCCTCCCTTCCCCTCTCCCCGCGGACTCCTCCCCCGTACCTCAACCCCACTCTTCAAAACCCCCCCCCAGTAAGGATAAAATTATTTAAAATCATTTAAAATCCTAAAACCTAATTTTGAAATCATCCTCTATTTTAATTTAAGGGTTGATTTAGCAAAAACGCTGAAACACGTAATTCTTTATTTTATACCAAAAGCCTAAATATGAATTTTCATATCTCTAACTTGAGAAATGATGGGTTCCCCATACATTCTTCCATCCCCTATTTCACCCCGTTAAGGGTTGTTTTTTTGAGACAAAAGGTAGCCTATGTTCTTCCTCAGGATGCAATTCAGCTCCGTACAAAATTTCATAAAATCCTAAAATCTAATTTTGAAATCAACCCCTATTTTAATTTAAGGGTTGATTTAGCAAAAACGCTGAAACACGTATTTCTTTATTTCATTCCAAAAGCCCAAATATAAATTGTCATATCCCTAACTTAAGAAATGCTGAGTTCCCCATACAAACTTTCATCCCCTATTTCACCCCCTTAAGAGTTGTTTTTTGAGACAAAAAGTAGCCTATGTCCGTCCTCGGGATGCAATTCATCTCCGTGCAATATTTTATCGAAATCTGTTCAGCGGTTTAGGCGTGAAAAGGTAACAGACAGACAGACAGACAGACAACAGAGTTACTTTCGAATTTATAATATTAGTATGGACTAGCTGAGCCCGCGGCTCCGCTCGCGTGAAATTCGTATTCCAAAGAAGAATGTAAGTAACTAAGGGCGAGGCCGAAGGCCGAGCTGCGTTCAGGTAATCGATAAACCTTCTTAAAGAAAGTAACTAACTAAGGGCGAGGCCGAAGGTCGAGCTGCTTTCAGGTAAACGATAAACCTTTCTCAAATAAAGGAAGTAAGTAAGGGCGAGGCCGAAGGCCGAGCTGCGTTCAGGAAGACGATAAAACTTCTGGAAGAAAGGAAGGAACTAAGTGCGAGGCCGAAGGCCGAGCTGCGTTCAGGTAAACCAAAAACCCTCTTCCGCCTTCGGGCCTCGCCCTTAAAGACTTCCTTTCTTCGATAGAATATAATATCGTTTACTCAATCTATTTATTTCATAAAAATAAAAAAGTAATATTAATAACTAAAGAATTAAACCTACCTAACAAACATTAAAATAACTATCAAAACGGGCATTTTCAAATGTTCTTAGAGCACTTGCGGCATTACCCCGCTGGATGGCAAGGCTTACCCTTTGAATGAAGTACATAAGCCCTTGATGGCGGGACACCAGTTGCGTCAACCAGCAGAGGCTCAAGCCTCTTTTGGCTTCACTGCTCCACGGACCGAGGGTTTCAACCGCAAACGCAACAAATTCGAAATCTTGAATTATATTTCTATATTTGCTGCGTTTGAGGCTCTCCGCCCCAGCCTCGGCCGCGCCAGCCGCTCTTGAAGATGTCCTAACGTGACTTGGAGCCAATGTGAGAACAAAAGTGGCGTCCCACATCAAAGAACTACCCTTAGTCCATGGCACTAAGGTGATAGCATCCGGCCTCTTGCCATCCATCTTGCCGCGGGAATAACCGCGAGGTTCTAGGATGCACGGTATATTTTCCGTTAGAAGCGTGGACTTTATAATAAAATTTAAATTAAATTAACTTAATCTTAATATTAATTAACTTTATTCGAGATGGTTTAGCTTCTTCCTGAACGCAGCTCGGCCTTCGGCATCGCCCTTAGTTACTTGCTTTCTTCGAGATGGTTTATCATTTGTCAGAACGTAGCTCGGCCTCCGGCCTCGCCTTAGTTACTTACTTTCTTCAAGATGGTTTAGCTTCTTCCTGAACGCAGCTCGGCCTTCGGCCTCGCCCTTAGTTACTTGCTTTCTTCGAGATGGCTTTTCAATTATCCGAACGTAGCTCGGCCTTCGGCCTCGCCTTAGTTACTTACTTTTTTCAAGATGGTTTAGCTTCTTCCTGAACGCAGCTCGGCCTGCGGCCTCGCCCATAGTTACTTACTTTATTCGAGAAGGTTTATGGTCTTCCAGAATAGAGCTCGGCCTTCGGCCTCGCCCTTAGTTACTTACTTTCTTCAAGAATGTTTTTCTTCTTCCTGAACTCAGCTCCGCCTTCCGCCTCGCCCTTAGTTACTTTCATCGAGAAAGAATATCGTTTACGTGAGCGCAGATCCGCCTTCGGTTCGTCCTTAGTTAGTTACTTACCGCCCGCCTTTAGTTACTTACTTTCTTTTTTTAAATACGAATTTCACGCGAGCGAAGCCGCGGGCAACAGATATATAAATTTTATTGCACCAATGAAAGCGACATAACTTGGACTTTCAATTATTGTTTTTATTTATCAAACAATTTGTCACCGGCCAGCTCACGTCGAGATGACAGTTCTCCCTTGTCAACATGGCATTTAAAATTGTTTTTTACCTTTAATTTGGGTTACGTGATTTTTTATTATATTTTTTAATTATTATGTTCATCCGGGATATACACTGTCACTATAAAAAGTTTCGTCAAATTCCGTTCAGTGGTTTTTGCGAGATGCGCTTACAAAGAAACATTTTTGCATTTACGATTTTATGATATGTATAGACTATTGTGTTCAAGTTATAAAAAAGAAGAACTGTCATTTTCGTTGTATCTACTTATTTTTAAATTTCGAATGAATATTTTATTCAAATTGTATTTGCTGCCAGTTCTCAAGATATAATTATGTACTTTGGACTACGTGATTTTAAACGCGCAAGACAAACAAACAAACAAACAAACAAAATTTTTAAAAACTGTTCTAAAATGTTCAGTATCTCATTTTAAGCCACCCTGGTTAGTTTTTTTCCGAATACATTCAATGTACAGACTTTCTTACCTCTACGATTTTATTATATGTATATAGATAGCTTTGTGATACTCGTAGTAATTGTCACAGAAATCTTGCGGCAAATATACTTAATATATAATTAAAGTTTTGTCTATTCGTTATTGTGAAACGCAGAACAAATTATAGGTCTTGCGACCATGGAGGTGGTCCTGAGTTCCTGACATTCCGACTTTGTGAATGGGCTAAAATTTCAGGAGAAAGTAAAAAACGTATAGGTAAACTCTAAATATAACTATGGAATAATTATATTGTCCATTTCATGTAAGGCTAAAACACGATTTTCGTTATAGCCAAAGCGAGTTTTTATGCTCTTCAAAGATCATACTCGTATGAGTATGATCTTTGAAGTGCATAAAAACTAAGTCAAATTAGGTGCAAACACACTATCGATTCGATATTATTACACTATACACCGTATGGGGGCGGTACTTAAAAATAATAGCCCCACTGCATCTCTCCCCTTGCATGTCGTAAAAGCCGACTAAGGGATACGTACAGGATGCCGTGCTAAAGGGCTACACGTTAGTCACCTCTTACCTTGGCACGGTCCTTTCACCGATTCGTGCAGCAGGTGTGTCTTCGTGCCTTACTTGCGGCTTGATAGGTTATCTTGTCCTAATTAATACTTTGCTAAACGTAGTTGTCGGTCTTGTGCTGTTATTTACAAGAGTACTTGCAGCACAACACCGATTACTCGGCTTACCCCGATTGTCAGGATACAGCTTGTGGTATGTACGTACTATAAACCATTTAAAATGCATGACAAGGGCAGATTTATTGCCTTTTTTTATTTTAAATTTATTGCAGTTTCTTCCTTTCGTCAACCTATAGAGTTTTACATGGAATCCGAGCCATGGAGCAGGTGGTGAAGGTGTAGGTATTTATGTATGTACATTTTTTTAAATAGAAAAACCGGCCAAGTGCGAGTCGAATTCGCGCACCGAGGGTTCCTTATCGCCATGTCATGGTGAGCGCCACTCCCGCCATCTTTGGCGTGTTATGAAATGCTTCATATTAGTTAAATGTCATGATTAGTTAAAATCCTTCACACTCTATTCGGTAGATGGCGCGCGCGCATACACTTTTTCGTTTCTTCTATGGGAACCCCCGTGAATTTTTTACTTTTTCTTATTTGTTGTTATATCAGCCATAATAACACATATTCTGTGAAAATTTCAACGGGCTACCTATTACGGTTCAAGAGATACAGCCCCTCGGACAGACAGACGGACGGACAGACAGACAGACGGCGGCGACGCGTAGGCTTAGTAATAGGGTCCCGTACCGGAAACGGAACCCTAAAAACCACTCATTTGTACACATCGACCGTATTCGAACCTCGGATCTCCCGCAAGAGAAGCCGACACAGGTAGGTACCGCTCGGTCCACACGTCTCGTCGCGTCGTCTGTGTTGATCGGCGGTGTTAACGGTTGAATGAAAGGTGCTTGAACGAACGTTTTTCTGAGTCAATGCCAAACATGAGTGGCGTGTCGCCGAGAATACAAATCACCCGATTTGCTGTGTCTCCAATAGTCTCCATTGCTCTTACACTGCCTCTTGAATCTTGGCGCACGCTTAGCGTTGCTTTAGCATTGAGTGAGCAATATAAATTTTAACAGACTTTGCGACAAGAAAATGTTCACCCAGCGTACATATTATTATTACAAGGCTGCTGCATGCAATGAATTCCTCTACGTATAATATTATTTAACTAGCTTTTGCCCGCGGCTTCGCTCGCATTAAATTCGTATTTAAAAAGAAGAAAGTAAGTAAGCCCGCTACCGTACCTACCTTTATTTCGGCGGGCGGCACAATTCGGTTTGTGTGAGAGCCACATCTTAGCGTAACCGGAGCTGAATTTTATTTATTATTTATTTATTAGCCTATCCTGTGTCACGTATACGTCAATGTATGTGTACGAAGTTTCATCGAATTCAGATGATCGGTTTAAGAGTTATGGAGGAACATACATAAACACAGAAAATATTTCTAAAAATCGTCAATTTAGTTTTAGTATCATACATAGAGTCTATAAACTCATTATCATAAAACAAATTAACTTACTCCATGACCATTGACCATCCCTTACAGATTTATTATCAGTAAATATATATAATATAATATATTGATGACGTCTAAGTATATATTTTAATTAAGTGATATAAGCGTCTGGGTGTCAAAGGAAATCTATTATAATGTTATGGGCATTACCGATTTTTTTTTATGGAAACTTGTTGGCTGCATCACTTACAACATTCGTGATGTCAGCCCATAACACCTTGGTGAACAACTAGGTGCCATATCAGTGCTTCCCTTCAGTCGTGCCGGCTACACTGAACTGAATGGAAAACATGAACTCTTTACATAGCTGTTTCAAAATACCTTTCATTCAGTGCGGTGGTACCAACCCGGGCGGGTTAAACCCTACCACCTAGTGAGGTAAGAAGGGAAGGGACCTACAGTTTTACGTGGAATCCGAAAGTACCAGTAATTAAATTAAGTAGGTATTGATAATATAATAAGATAAACCCGCCATACTTTAGATTATCAAATCCAAGATTTAGGTTCAGTCAACTCAACTTTTTTTGGACGAAAGGTGTTCTGGCCGAAAATGGCATCCAAGGTCATTGCAGTGTCGTAGGAGATTGTCTTCGACAAACTTAGTATAGAACTCTGCAAATAGTATACCTAATTATAGGTTGAATCTAAATGGACTTTATCGTCTTATATCTTGTGAATACATTAAAATTAATTTCAGAAAATAGTGTTTGTCCTTTTTTATACATCAATCAATTATTCTCAAAATCACATGTTAAGTAAATTTTATCAATGGTTTCAGTCTTCCTGTGATTGTGTCCTGTGACTGGGATCTTCAAAAGGTGTGTTAATAAACTTTGCCCACCTTATTTATTTCGCGAAGGGTGCGGTGTTATTGGCTGTGTCTAGTTACTACATTTGAGTTTTTTTTATCACAAATCCGTGCGTGCGGGTGTCCATAAAAATGTTTGTATAAATAATGTAGGTACCTACCTTTATTACATGCGGTTTTCAAAGCCACTCGGGTGCTAACTAATCGATCCCTGTTTTTTTAGTTTAGTTTTTGGTTTAACTAAATACAATGTATATTATAGCACCACGCATATTATAAGGCTGAACAGGTTGGTAGGAGTACTTGTTGAACTCAGTTTAATTCTCAACGTTAACGCGAGCGGAGTCTCTAACTCATATATTATGTTAAGTGTGACTTTACTCCTATTAATTGTATACTTACATTTTACATAAGAAATAAACGTTTGCAATACACACACTGTCGTTTTAAGAGAGACAAACTAAACTTCTTTCAAGCTCGTTGAAATCGTTTGCTTGCGTATTTGAACGAGGAAGAGAAACTGCTATGAGTTACTGCGAATCGATTTCCATTTTCTGCGCTAACTGACTTTTTAAGGCAACGTAGTAAGCACGGCACTGCAAAGAATCACACACTCGCGCTGTAATCTTTGACTTTCCATCATTCTCTTATTTAAGTGAGTAAAATCCTTGTATAATATATATAATTTGCATTCCATGCGTGGACTCAGTTAATAAAATTAAGGTACTAATTATGTAATGAGTAGGTGCATTTTTACAAAGTCTAGCTCACACTTTATGTTAAAATTACATCTGGGTTGCCGTTGGAGTGAAGTTTCATTCAAATAATGGTTAATTTTAGTCACATTTTTTATAAAACTTTCAAACACATCATCTTATCTATCACACATGATTTTAATTATCAAATTACTATATATATACGAACATTTAAATACTAATAGTAAACTAGGTAATACTTACACTAAAACTATTCATTTAAACTACAGTAATACAAATCTACTGACTGTACATAAATATGAAGATAAGAAGGAAACTTTTGCGTTGAAGTCTTTTATTTGGGAAGATACCCAAAGACGATAATGAGTGGTTTGGATTGGATCATAAGGCATTTCTGTGAAATATTAATATGCTGTACCTGCTATCGGCTTGGTTTATTACATTAAACCAGTTTATTATAATAGGTACCTACCTACCTATATAGTATATAGCAACAATTAAGTGAACTTCAACTAAATGTTTGGCACATCGTCAGTCAACACTTAACGACCTTTGGTAGGAATATAATATATATTACCTATGTATCTACTAATTAAGCTTCCTATTGAAAGTTCACTACTCAAACCTTGGCTTGTGAGGTAGGTACATAGATAGGTAGGTACTCTAATTCATAATTAATAAGAAACCACTACTTATATTGAAGTAAGTAAGTACCTACCTAATGTTTATTTGTATTGACTGTTTACTTAAAAGCAATAATGATGAAATAAAATCCTTAGCAAATTGTTTTTTCTTTGTAAGTAAATAGGTACCTACGTCCTATCTATCCGTAGGTACCTATCCGTAGGTACCTATCCGTAGGTACCTAGTTCCTTGTTAAAATATGGAAGGTATTTCAGTCCAATAGATGATTACAAGTTTACTAACTTTTATATTGTTATTATAACCTGCTTGGGTGGCTGAAATCAAGGTCGGATTATATCCCCATCACAGCAAATTTCACCCCCGAAAACCGGCCTGTAAAGGCTCTGGTGAAACGCCATTTATATACCTACCCACACTTGTAGGCGTAGGGAAAGGAAGTGTAATCCAATTAACCAATAATGTGACAATAAGCGATTGTTAATTTATGTATGCTGTGTTATATGTCCTATTCTAAAATGAATCTCATTAGATTTTGTCGAAAAGTTTTCTACTTTCGCACTGTCTGGTTTTTGAATCCCGGTAATGCGCGTTTAAATACGAAACTTTCGCCGTGAGAAAGTTATTTGGTCAACTCAACACGTCTGACCTTTACATACCAACTGTTTTCGCAAACTGAATAAAGTTTGCCTTTTCTCTGCGGCACGCGAGAAATCTTGATTTACTTGGTGAATAACTACTTGAATAACTCTTGATCTACTTGATGAATAAAGTTTACGTTGGTTACGTTCTAAAATTGTTGAAATTGTATCGTCCACAGTGAAGACATGCGTGTTATGTCACTCTTACCGGTCGGTGCTAACATTTAACTGTCGGTTGCTTAATCCGAAAAAGATAAACCGTGTTTCGCTTGCTTTACAGATAAACTACAATAAAATGTGCAGTTTTCACGATATTTATGTCTGTCGTATCACAAATAATGAAACAAATACTAACCTATAACAATAAATGCACAATACGCGAAAAGTCGCGCGCAGTTCGGCGCGGCCATTTTGATTCGCTCGCCGTCCACAAAACTCGCGTCTTCACCTTTCACCGGCGATGGTGCACTGCGGGCGGGCGGCGCGGCGGCGGTTGCGCGTGCGTCGCTCGCGTAGCGTCCCCGCGGTCACCGGGGTGCTGGTGGAGGTGGATTCTGTTCGTAGATGGACTGGAGAGAGGCGACGTGAGAGAAACGGCCAAGAGAGCCTTGCCGATTTTTGCTCATTGTCAAGCCAGCCCCGTCCTTATCCTAAATGCTGCACTTGATTATTAAAGCATGCTTTGGTTGACCTCTCCATTGATATTCAAAGTGCTGTTAACTCTTAGTTTCAAATGGGTAGGTACCTACATACATCCGTTCTTCCGACCTTTCGTTGACAATCGAATTAATCTATTGTAATATTCTCATTCATTAGAAAAGAAAATATTGAAACCAAATATTATTTCACATAGAGCTTGATAACTTTATTGCTCTGCCCACGATGTTGCTCGTGGGCAGAGCAACAATTTTAAGCTAATTAAGCAACGTTAAATTTAGTCATATAATGCAAGGTCAAATTATTTTAGTGTATATAAATTGTAGAATTTAGTGTAGGTAACAATGTTCTTCTCCTGCGCTAGCCCGCGGGAACTCCTCTCCTGCTGCAGGACTACAACTGCAAATACAACGTCAGTTTACTTTATCGAATAGTTTAGCTAATATTTCTACATACACTTCATTCGAGCAATCAAAATTGCAACATTATTACATAAGTAGGTATTCACCCTGCTTAAATTATTTTTCATAATAAAGGTCCGCCGATTAATTTAGTGTAATATTTTGTTGTGTGTACACCAATGATATTTGTGTACCTACACACAATCACCAGACAGACAATACACAAAATAGCAGGTTACATGCGTATGCAACAGATGACACTTATTTTATATGTTGTATTTAGTTGTGTTGTGCCTAATAAATTACATGTCAAACGCTAAACTAATCTAATAATTTATAAACGCCAAACCAAGTTTTGTTGTGTCTGCTGCTACATACATTAGACATTACACACATCGAGCCATCGAAGCTTTTAGCCCGTCGGTTAGGGATAAATCATAGACGTAAAGTTAAAATGTCAAGGTTGATTGCTACCACGATGTTGATTTGATACATAACTACAGTGTGTGCAAAGAATATAATACTACTAGGGCGTAGAAGTGTATGTGACACACATAGCATCGATAGCGCGCGCGCTAATCTTCACTGCTCTGTGGTTGACACATTTTATGCAAACTACCATCAAAGATTACTTAATAGTTACTTCGTAACAGATAAATCACACCATCGAAAAAGTTCCATACCTTCGGCTTTAATAGCCTACTGCTTCACGTCGCCAATCACTGCGTGCGAAAATGTACCTAAACGATCGAGAGTAAAGTGCATTATTGTTTTACAGCTTTACGCAGTTGCGTGGGCGAGCGTGTAGGTATGCTTCGCGCGGCTGACGAATTTCTACTGAAATAGACCGCCTCCGCGCCGGCGGCGGCCCGCCGGGCGGTAGGTAGTTAGCGCGCGAAAGTACATAGAGTGCGTGAGGCCTGCTATCATGTACACTGCACGCACAGCAAGTAACGCAAGAGGGCAATGTACGCAACATCATAAAACAATACCTTGATAAAATATTTCCGAGTGATAGCTATCATCAACGTTAGAGGTACTTGGCTATCATAATTACCTATTCTATTCTATTGTATTTTTTATTATTAGCCTCTGAATCTTTGCCAATTCCGCCAGTATCAATTCTAGGAGAAACAATGTTGGAGTGGTTATTGATGGTAGTGCCAAAGTTTTTTTATAGGCGTGAGACCTGTGGACATAAGGAGACAACAAAACATTATAGACAATACAAACAAATATATATATACAGATACACATACAAACCCACATTAAAATAACCTTTATTATTATTAGAACACCAAGTGAGTGGATGCTAGGTACAACAAAATTTGTTAAAATAAATAGTTAATAGATGAATGTTTTTGATTTTTTTTTATTGGCCAGCAATATCTCATTGCTGACCCAGTGAGTGGGGACGGAAGGGTAAGGAAGGAGATAAGTAATATTATTGACTGGAAGCAAAGACTGGGAGAGGTGTTTTGGATTCTGGGAGCCACAGCCCACTGGGAGCTATCATAATTTTAAAATGGCGCGCGTTTTTCTTTCCCGCGGAGCTTTCAATGCGTTCTATAATACACATCCGTGAGCTGCGCTCTATGGCTGCGTTTCTGACTTCGCGGCCATGTAGTCTCGCTTGCACGTCCATAAATGTAAGCTGGTTCCAATTATCCATCACGCACAAAATGTCATGATATTTATTGTTTCTCTTGTAGCAAACAAAATATTACAGTTATCTGGGGAGGATTAGTTTGATGAATCAGTTGAATTGAATGTGACCACATGACATGACAAATTGGAACGCAACATCGAATACGTGTCTGCTGTCAAAGTGTCAGAATGATGACAGTTCTTTCGCGAATGGAAATGGTTGGATTGGTTTGATTGGATTTAAAATCAGGAATTCGAGCTACAGTTTCCAAATTTATACAAATCTCACAATAGACATGAGCCAGGTTTATGGGTAATTAGTTAGAACAAGAAGGACTTACTATACACACAAGATGACGACGCTACGCGAGCGACAACTGAGTGAGTCTTGTGTTCCAAGTTTCCGACGTGTTGGCCAAGTAAGCCAGGTATTATTGGCTTTGCTGGTTCAATACTTGGATATTACATCTTTGTCAGCTTCGGTAGTTTAGTGTGCGATCGGTCGACTGTCGTTCCTGATCATAAGCACAGCTAGGCGCGATCAGAACTTGGATGGGTGACCGTTCAACCGTTGGAAGCTGACCGTGGTTCGGATTCCACGTAAAACTGTAGGTCTCTTCCCTTCTTATCTTACTAGGTGGTAGCGTTTAACCCACCCGGGTTGCTATGTAAATAGTTCGTGTTTTCCGTGCAGTTCAGTGTAGCTAGCAAGACCAAAGGTAGGAATTTACATGGCACTTAGGTCACATCGCATCACATCAGCTGACATCACGGATGTTGTAGGTGATTTAGTCAATTGTGTCAGTTTCCATAAAATAAAATAAAAAACATTGAGTCATCCAATGTGATTTTAATTGCAGGCGCGTTGAAACAGATGCTGAATTTAAACCAGCCGACGGCTGGCGGCGCCGCAACGGAGCCAGTGTGGAAAGTGTTGGTGTACGACCGAGTCGGTCAGGATATCATCTCCCCGCTGATTTCCATTAAGGAGCTACGCGAGCTTGGAGTGACGTTGCATGTGTCAGTACATACTTCTACACTTCTTTCGTTATATATTTTGTCATGTATACACGGTGTTGCAACTCCAACCGTAAAACCCGAAAGGGGGTGATTCTGTCCGTGAAATAGAACAACTTTTGTTGTACGACTTTTTAATTTGAAGAAAAAAATTTTTGTTTCTCCATACATTTTGAGAATAGGCATTTAAAATTTGTATGGAAAAAAAATTTTTTTTTTGTTTAAAAAAAAAAAATGTTTTCGCCACAGACGTTGTTTAGTTTCACATATAGAATAACCCCCATAAGTCAGTTAAAAATATTACGGGGGTAACTGCAACACCGTGTATATTTAAGCAATCAGGGCTTTGCTTCCTTGCTGGAATTTGTGTTCTTTCTAAAACTGTATGCATCTAGGTAAGGAAATAATCTATTTAATTTGGAGGAGATTTATATTTTTTCCTAGTGCTCCCACCGTACCCCCGACGCTCAACCGGTGCAACCCTCCTTTTTCTTTGTAATTCTATATGTTGTCGTACATGTTTAATTGTAATAGTTGTATTTAATTTATAGTTTATTTTATTATAATTAATTTTTTACATTAGTTTGCTTAAAATAAGTGGTGTTCTACGTGTGCACAGAAACATTTAAAAATATATTTATGGCTTATTTATTATTACTTATTTAGTTTAGTTAATTTTCCTTGTTGGTTGAATACATTGACGTCTTAACTACTTATTTCTATTCAGTGCATTTAGTCAACTTTCAGTTATCAAACAAGTCATGTCTAGATACATTCCATCTCGCACCCTCACGAGACAAGTAATAAGCAAGTCATGTCTAGATACATTCCATCTCGCACCCTCACGAGACAAGTCATACAATAAAATAATTCCATACAGGCAACTCCACTCAGACCGGGATCCCATTCCGGAAGTGCCTGCAGTCTACTTCTGCTCACCGACGGAAGAGAACCTCGGCAGGATAAGTCAGGACCTGGAGAACAACACCTACGACCAGTACCACCTCAACTTCATCTCACCTATCTCCCGGCAGAAGCTAGAAGACCTTGCCGCTTCCGCCATACAGTCCAACTCTGTCGCTCACATCCACAAGGTGTTCGACCAGTATTTGAACTTCATCTGTTTGGAGGATGATCTGTTCATTTTGAAACACCAGCAGTCGGACTCTTTGTCGTATTATGGTGAGAATAATAATTATGCAAGTTGGCTCATGATGTTGCAGAAAAAGTTGTGACATCTCGGCTTCCCGCACGGTTCCCTCTACTCAGTGAATTCATTTAGAGCCAAGCCTTTCTACTGCTCTAAATTATGGCCATATAATTCTTTTTGCAATGTAAATATACCACTTACATATTTGTGTTTTTGACACAAGACATTTTGTGGAGATAGTTTGTAGCGTGGATTATTTTTTTTATTTATTATGGGAAAACGAACAGACATGTACGTATAGTAACATACAATAGCAAACATAATAACAAAAAATAAAAAGTAAGTACACATCCAGGAACGTTCTCCACGAAAACAATAATAAAAAGACGTTATAATTTGAATGAAACATAAACCTACCTAAAGAGATGAATACAAAAATAAACAGGATAGGTACACCACAGCAACAAAATCAAAAACGCAAATAATCAATAATCATGAGCAGCAAAGACACACCAAACCATACAAACCTTAAGGGAGTAGTAATAAAAAGAAAGCAAAAGGAAAGCACACCACACACTCAGAAGAGTAGAGTGTTTATATATATTACTAGCTTTTGTTTGCCTGTGGCTTCGCTCGCGTGAAAGTCTTATTTAAAAAGAAGAAATTAAGTAAGCCCGCTACAGTACCTTTATTTCGGCGCGCGGGACAATTCGGTTTGTATGAAATGAGAGCCACATCTTAGTGTAACCTGAACTGAATTTGATTTAGCCTATCCTGTGTCGCGTATAGGTAAATGTGCTTGCACAAAGTTTCATCGAATCCAGATGATCGGTTTAAGATTTATGGAGGAACATAAAAAAATACATACATACAGAAAATATTTACTCAGTATCTCATAAAACAAAGTAACTTACTCCATAACCATCTCTTACAGATTATTATTAGTGGAGGGAAATATCAGAAGAAGTAGTTGCAGAAGTAATGTAATCGATCTTTCTCTAATTGTCAAACACAACATCTAAGAATGTAAAATTTGATTATATTAAATGACAATAAAAAAAACCTATTTGATTTTAGCAATCAACAAAGGAGACACGAAAGATACTGAAATGGAAGCGATAATGGATACAATTGTAGACAGTTTGTTTTCAGTATTTGTAACTCTAGGTGAGTACTTTTATTTCTTGAAATTGTTTTAAGTAAGTTGGACCATTTGTGACATTTTCATTTAGCATTAAAGTCAGATTATGAAACCTATAAAATGAAACCATCTATAACTATGTGTAAAAGTAAATTATTAAAACATCATAAAATCACATTTAATACATTCTCAAATAAGATTTTTCCCTTTTTCTAATTTGATAGTGATCAAAATTAAATTAATATTTCGATCCACAACATCTCAGGTAACGTCCCCATAATACGAAGCTCCAAAGGCAATGCTGCCGAAATGGTTGCAAAAAAGCTGGACAAAAAACTGCGGGAGAACCTGTGGGACGCCAGAAACAATCTCTTCCACGGCAACACTGGCCAGGTTGGCTCATTCAGCTTCACTCGGCCCATGCTGATCCTGCTCGACAGGAACACAGATATGGCGACACCGCTTCATCACACTTGGACTTATCAGGCACTAACGCATGATGTATTGGATCTGTCTCTCAACAGGTTAGATTTGTTTATACAGAACTTTAAACTCCTTTGCTACTACAGTATCTGTTTCAATGAAGGACAATCAGTACAGTAATACCCCGTTTAACGTGAGGGATGCATTCCAGGAAAAATCATGTTATGCGAAATTCGAGTATATAAGGGTTTGATAAATGACAGAACATAATTAAAAACAAGTCCCTATATTTTGCGTACAAGGAAGACATTTGTGTTGTACCTTGTACAGTAATCTAAACGTCTATATGACGATTAATCATCATTAATGATTGTAAACATTTATGAAACAAATGAATATATTCTTATAATACTAAACAATATTGGAGAAACAAAAGTACTTTAAACAATAGTAAGCATGATAAGAAGTTGCTTCGTAGTGTAGCCAGTTAATATTTATGTATTTTCCCAATAATGTTTTTTAAAAGAAAAAGAAAAGTAAGAAAAAGAATAAAGAATCTTTTAAATATTTTTTTTTTCTTATTTTTCGTTTGTAATGTTCGTTATATTTTCCCTGAATTATCATAAGCATAAAAATAAAAGCAAAATAAACTAAAAAAATTACTGATGAACATTTTCAACCATCAAAAGCGTTGTCTCCCGTGGCCAGTACTAGGTACCAGCCTACTCTGCCTATATGGATAACCTTGGACTGGCTCGCTCCACATCTAATGTATGGAATCTCTTTTTTTATCTTTATTTGAATAGAACTTTAGCTGCCTTGCAACTATGCCAGATAGTACCTATTAAACAATTCTCCAAACCATCTCTAGCATCTGAGGGCTAGAGATGCTTGGAAAAATTTATCAAAATTTTGCATTCTTCCATCAGGGGTTCACATAATACCCTGTGGATTGAAAAAAAAAAAATTTAAGTTGTCTGTTTTTAATTCTGCGATCAAAGCGATTCTTAATTTATTAATCCGTTCTCACTCCAAAAAAAATGTGAATTTCTTGAGTGTCGCTGTTTCCGGGTGTGCGCCTCATGTGTTTGTCACTTGCGTGTGCGTGTGCGCTCCCGTCTTGTTCACATGTGGTGTGAGTGTATTACTACTGGGCGACCCACTGAGCGCTACACTGCGATTAGACCTTGTGAGTCTGAATTAGGCTGAGTCAGAGGGACCAAAGCAAATTTTTTTTTAAATGGAAACTGACACGGTTGGCTACATCGCCTACAACATCTGTGATGTCAGCCCATAACACCGAGTGAACTAGGTGCCATGACAATGCTTCCCTTCATTTCATGTCGGTTACACTGAACTGAACGGAAAACACAAACTATTTACATACCTAGCCGTTTCGACCGACGTTTAATTCAGTGCGGTGGTACCAATCCGGGCTGGTTAAACCCTACAACCTAGTAAGGTATTCGACCAGCCGATATCATCTCCAATAAGAGATGATATGGGCTGGTCGGCTGATACCAAAGAATTAGACAGAACATAACGCAGTCAGTACGGTTGCACCAACCCAGCAGGCTACGATTGAAGCTTACCGCCTAGTAAGGAGCAATCAATGCAATGCAATTACATTAAAAAAATTAAATGCATTTTTCAGAGCGATCATAACAGACAACAGTCAGGTGACACCGGGGGCGAAGGCGAAACCGCGCGTCTGCGACCTCGACTCCAGAGACGGGTTTTGGTCGGAGCACAGGGGGAGCCCGTTCCCCACTGTGGCGGAGGCGATACAGGAGGACTTAGAAAAATACAGGTGAAATGGGGAAAAACTGCCTCACGTCACAGATTACTTAATAGTTACTTCGTAACAGATAAATCACTCCATAGAAAATGTTCCTACCTTCGGGCTTTAATAGCCTACTGTCTCACGTCGCCAATCGCTGCGCGCAGTTGCGTGGGCGAGCGTCTATGTATACTTCGCGCGGCTGACGAATTTCCACTGAAATAGACCACTGGCGGCCCGTCGGGCGGTAGGTAGTTAGCACGCCCAAGTGCATAGAGTGCGTGAGGCCTGCTCACGTGTCTTTCTGATTATATCAGAAAACTTAAATTTAAATGAACAATAAATTCTCAACTTGTTTTTAGGGTTTATTATCGAATATAGGAAATCTTTTTCACTTCGTGTAATTCAAATACATACATACATATCACACACGCTGAATCCCGACAATCGGGGTAAGCAGAGTAATCGGTGTTGTGCTGCAAGAACTCTGGTAAATTACAGCACAACACTGACCACCACGTTTCGCAAATTATTCGAACAAGATTCAATCAATCAAACAGCAAGTAAGGCACGAAGACCCACCTCCTACATGACTCAGTGGAAGTACCGTGTCAAGGTGAGAGGTGGCGACCCTGTCGCCCTTTAGCACGACATCTTGTCCTTATCCCTTAGTCGCCTTTTAAGACATGCATGGGGAGAGATGCAGTGGGGCTATTAATAAATATTTAATAAATATTCCATGTAAAAATATAGGTCCATCGGGTTGACTGGATGAAATTGCCTAAGGCAATAAGCCCGCCCTTGCCGCGCATTAAGTGTATTATTATAATTTCAAATTTTAATTACAATTTTTAATTACAAATCATTGAAATTTTACTTATAATGCAATAATGAAAACATTTATTTAATCCGCACATTTTATACATCATCGCTCAATTGTATCCTTAGATACCATATTTGGATGCATTTTTTTTTATTAATTTACCAGCGCAGCGCATAGGTACCTCAACAAAAATGTTGTAATAAAACTGTTAAATTAACTTGGCACAGTCACTATGCAAGCGAGAAAATGTATTCATATATTTTGGTTGTGTAAGCATGAAACTAAAATAGCTTTAACTTAAGACCAATTTCACTACCTTCCGCTATAAACAACTTATGTCAAGTGCATGAGAAATCCCACTATTAACCAACAAATAATAGATAGATAGATAGAAAATTCTTTATTGCTCCAGTAAACATTAAACAGTAACAAGGAGTACTGCTCGCACTTGTGGGACGGCTCAGCTAAATACCAGCTTGCGCCGCTAGACTCAATCCAGCGTCGTGCCGTGCGACTGGTGGGTGACCCTGCGGTGTCCCGCGACTTAGAACCACTGCAACTCCGTAGGGACGTCGGCTCCCTAAGTGTGTTCTATCGTCTATTTCATGGGGAGTGTTCGGAGGAGCTGTTTAACGCGATTCCGCCGTCCCCATTCCACCTCCGCACCACGCGTACTGGGCAGGGGATGCACCCCTACTCAATCGACCTACCACGGATGCGCACCAACCGGTTCTGTAGATCTTTTATTCACAGAACCGGGAAAATGTGGAACGCACTCCCTGCCCATCTATTTCCTCCCAAGTACAACCTGGGGTTCTTCAAAAGGGGCGTGAAAAGGCTCCTGTCAGGCCGGCATGGCATTCGCAATCCCCGTGCATCACAGAATGTCCATGGGCATCGTTAGACACCTACTTGTAGGTGAAACGATGCCACATGTCGCGCTATCAATAAAAAAAAAAAAAAAAAAAAAAAATACATTGGAAAATTTACATAAGGTGCAAAGGCGGACTTATCCCTTACAGAGATTTCTTACAGTTAACCTAACTACTGTTGGGACTTGATTTAGCCGGAGGTGACGAAAACGTGGTTACTCGGCCGGTCGTTCGGTTAAGCGGCAGTGTAAAGTTTACTTACCGCTCACAGAAACTCCGAGGCTGAAGTGAAGAAGCTGAAGAGCTCTATGGGGCTGGATGCGGAGAGCGACGCGGCGCTCAGCCTCGTGAGCGACAACACGCAGCGGCTCACCAGCGCGGTCAACTCACTCCCTCAGCTCATGGAGAAGAAGAGGCTTATCGACATGCACACCACTATTGCTACAGGTCTGCTCCTCTTTTATTGTAGACTATAGTCTGTTTTTTTGGAAGACGGAGTAAACTGACGTTTTACTGACATTAGAGTGTTGCACGCTTTGCACCACTAGTGATTGTAGTCGATGAAAATAGTATTGACTTTTACACGACACGACACGACACACCTTCACACATATTATACGCTACCTGTGGCGCTGCCAACTTAACAATCGATAAAAGTATCGATAGCAACTACATGCCTATTTAAAAATTGCCAGAAACTGGCACCACTCCAGACGTCACTTTCCTCCGTCTTCCAAAAAAACAGACTAAAGATTATATTTTTAGAGTTCCGTACCGAAAATTACCCAAAATGATGAGGCACCCTTACTGATAGACTGCGTTGTCTATCTGCCCGTCACAGGGTAAATAAATACACACCACATGCAGTATACCGGCAATCGAGGTGAGCGGAGTAATCGGTTTTGTGCTGCAAGAACTTGGGTAAATTACAGCATAACACGGAACACCACGTTTAGCAAAATATTCTCACTTGATTTTATCAAGCAGCAAGTAAGGCACGAAGACCCATCTGCTGCATGACTCGATGGAAGGACCGTGCCAAGGTGAGAGGTGGCTAGCCTGTTGCTCTTTAACACGACATCTCGTACTTATCCCTTAATCACATTTTACGATATGCGCGGGGAGAGATGCAGTGGGGCTATTATTTTTGAGTGGTCCAGGTATAAATCCAAAACTAACTAGGTGGCTGTGCCCGAGGTCGAAGCCTCAGGCGCAGCCAATTTCACTCCCAAGGAGGTACCAGTCTGGGGTCACTGGGGGAAGGCTATTAACCCGCAATTTGAAGATCCCTGGATTGAAGGAGTGGGGAAAGATATTCCCCGGAAGCCCGTTCCACACATGCAGGTGGCACAAGAATGATTTATTTATATGTTTTGTTGACCATACTAACTATAGTGAAGGTGTGGTGAACTTAATTCCTGCGGAGGTGGCAATTCGGTTTTTAGGCTTAAGAATGACTTAATTAAGAGTCCAACACAGCTGCTGCTGCTGCCAGTCGATAGAAAAACATTTTTTTTTTTATGGAAACTGACACGGTTGGCTACATCACCTACAACATCCGTGATGTCAGCCCACAACACCGGGTGAACTTGGTGCCACGTCAGTGCTTCCCTTCGGTTGTGCCGGCTACACTGAACTGGACGGAAAACACAAACTATTTACATAGCCGTTTCGACCGACCTTTCATTCAGTGCGGTGGCACCAACCCGGGCGGATTGAACCCTACCACCTAGTAATATAAGAAGGGAGTCATATCCCTTAGTCGCCTTTTACGACATACCCGGGGAGAGATGCAGTGGGGCTATTCTGTTAAAGTACCGGCCCGGCTATATATAATGTTGTATACAATTTTACATGACAGCAATCTTGGAAAGCATCAAGACGAGGCGACTGGACTCATTCTTCGAGCTCGAAGAGAAGATAATGAGCAAAACGAGCGGGGTCGAGAGCAAAGCCGTTCTGGACCTCATAGCGGACCCAACTGCAGGAACTCCAGAGGATAAGATCAGGCTGTTCATCATCTACTATCTGTGCTCGGGGCAGTTGCCGCAGAGTGAATATGAGAAGTTTGAAACTGCATTGAAAGCTGCGGGATGTGATGTCAACGCCATGACCTACATGAAGCGGTGGAAGTATGTATATTAGACTGGATCTTTTTATTCCACTGATTAACCAAACCTGGATCTTGTAATTCCACATATCATATCACATATAAAAAAAACTTTGGTTCCATATTTTTTTTTAATTTTTTTTATGAAAACTGACCCGGTTGACTACATCACCTACAACATCCGTGATGTCAGCACATAACACCGGGTGAACTAGGTGATGGCACCTAGTTCACCCGGTGAACGGGTCCCGGTCAGTGCTTCCCTTCATTTCATGTCGGCTACACTGAACTGGATGGATATTCATGATACTAAATAATAGATGGCGCCACAGGTAGTTTACATGGCAGACAGACAAAAGATAGATGGTTTTTGAATAATACGGTATAGCGAATCTACGAGGCCCTCCGTACATGAGTAAAAGTCGCGCTTGACCGATTTTTGTCTCCTGTGCTGTTGCGCCGATGTCATCACCGTGTCGTTAAGTTTGCAAGCGGCCAATATTACTATTTTTATCTACATTTTAACACAGCTCAAAAATTACCTATAGGTAACATTGAAATAAAAAAAAAAAAATGTAACATTATCTCAATTGCAGTACCTAGGTGCATGTCATAGTATTGTTTGTGGTTTCAGGGGTTACAGTAAAATGTCGAGCCAGTACGAAGGCGGGGGCACGAAGACCGTGTCCATGTTCTCCAAGTTGGTGTCTCAAGGGTCCTCCTTCGTGATGGAGGGGGTTAAAAATTTAGTCGTCAAACGACATGTAAGTTTCCCATATAGGTACTCCAAGAGGGGTTCGAAAACCAGTGGCTTTTCACCTCAATTTGAATAGTAATTTTTTTATTGCACCCGGCTTGCTTTGCTGTAAGTCGGAGCTTCAGGAATAGCCAATTTCACTCCTGAAGATGTGCCAATCCAGCTTATAGGCGGACTAAAGTCACTGGGGAAGGACTATTAACCTGTGATTTGAAAAAAATATAGGGGGAATACTTGAGGGGTAATTTGAAAGTTCAAAAACAGCTTTTCTCTTCGAGTTCTCTAACAAAGATGCATCCTTTCCATATATTTTGAAATGCACCGCTAATTAATTTAAACCAGGGATGGGCAAACTATGGCCCGCGGGCCATCTCTGGCCCGCGAATAGTCACAATCCGGCCCGCGACCATCGACCCAGAAGTAGAGAATAACATTAAGTAACATAAATCACGGAAACATTAAATAGTGTACTTGGTTACATTAATTAGTAAATTTTTGTTCCTATTTTATAGATTACCCACAATAAATATATATTTCCCGATTTTATAGTGTACCAGGTACACTGTACTTGATTCAAATATCTATAGATAGAGTTCATATAATTTAATTTTGTATAAATAAGAGAACTTTTGATGTTGATGAAACGTATGAGTCAATAAATAACTTGATTTCGAAAAATACAAATATTTTTATTCCAATAATATAGGTATATATTATAGCCAAAAAATTCAAAACCTGGCCCCCCATAGATTCTGTTTGTAAATATTGGCCCGCGTGGAAAAAAGTTTGCCCATCCCTGATTTAAACCATTCCCACAATGTGAAACTGGTTTACCCTGCTTACACAGAAGCTGCCCGTAAGTCGAGCAGTAGAAAGCGCGCTAGGCGCGAGCGCGGACGGCGCGCCGGAGCTGCTGTGGCTGGACCCGCGCACCGCGCGCGCGGACGCCGCGCCGCGCGCCCCGCGCTCCGCCCCCGCCGCCTCTGACGCGGTCGTCTTCCTGGTGGGCGGCGGCAGCTACATCGAGTATCATAACCTGCTCGATCTTGCTAAGGTGACTTACAATACTTTTTTTTTTTATTTTGACAGTTTTTGTTGTTGTTTTTGCTTGTTGTGTGTTGTGTTGTTGTATTTTGGGCGAAGAAAATGTTTTTCTTCGCCCAAGTGTGAAAGAGGTGTCTGCCTACTTCATTGGGAAAGGTGAGACATTAAGTATGGACTGCCTACACTCTTGTACTAGGCAGGGAATGTGACGGGGAAAGAAGACCGAACTTACGATAAACTGTAGGTCCCTTACTTTACTTCACTTTACCCGTGTTGGGGTTGAACCAATCCAGATTGATACCACCACACCGATCAATCGATCGAAACTGCTGTGAAAATAGTGTTTTTCGTCCAAAGTGTAGCCTTTCACAACCAAAAGGAAGCACTGACATGGCACTCACAAATGTATGAAGGGCTGACATCAGGGGTGTAAAAAGTAGGTTATGTAGCCGAGCTTATAATGTTTCATAAGAAAACTTGGCTTTCAATGGCTTCGGCTCTGACTCAACGTGTCTGGCTGTGCTCGTTGCAGGTGAAGAGAGCTTAGTGGGAAACCGCCACATGTCAAAATTTTTTTGCAAAACATTTTACATAAAAACTTGTCAGAGGCTATCTGATAAATAAACTCGCACAGAGACGACGCTCTACAACCGGATGGTCTCTTTCTAAAGCTCGACACGCATTATTTGCCGCCGGGAACTGTACTACATTGACTAGTGTCGGACATTGTGGCCTCCTGTTCATTTCCCCTCACTCCTCTAATCCATCCTTATCCTTATCCTTACCTATAATAAAATCCAAGGTCTGCTTTCTGTCTGAGTGTCTGTCTGTCCGCTTATAACTCGAGAACCACTGAACCGATTTTAATAAAACAAAATTCTGCGGATAGCTTGATTCTTCCCATCAACTATAGGCTACTTACTATCACGCTAAATGGCTTATGAGGTTAGCAGTGAAGTGAAATATGAGAGCGAGCGGAGCCGCGGGCACAGCTTGTATTCTATACAATGGATAAATTGTGTATTTTCAAGTAAAATGTTTTTGTCAACAGCAACAAGCGGCCAGTGGGTCGGTGAAGAAGATAATCTATGGAGCGTCAACGCTCCCCAACGCCTCCCAATTTCTCAAACAGCTGTCCCTACTGGGGGAGGAGATCCAGTGAACATTCCCCACTCAATAAGAACATTTTAATTAACTTAAAATCAAATAAATCAATATTATATTTAAAAATGCCTTTTCATTGCTTACTTGATTTTACTCCTGGCACTATTTGGCGGCAGAACATAAAAATACAATAACTTTAAGGGGACGGTTACATGGCATGGTGATCTAGATTGCGAACGAGAATAGTGATTATTCATGATTCAAGTAGCTCCTACACGTACGATCGAGATCAAGTGCTGTTACTGGACAGTTACATTAGCAGCCTTAGATCTGGCAACATAGATAGTTGCCAGATCTAAATGCTACTTGCCAAATCCCAAAAGCATTACAAACTCCTTGAGAAGTTTGGGGACCTTTAATGTAATTTTCATCTTCCATATTATCCCCCCTCGCTGTTGTCTGCGAAATGAACGAGATCCAGATCGCGAAACAACTATCCACGATGCACTATATACGACTTGATCCAGATCACGTAATCAAGGATCGCAAGCAGGATTTAATATTTCTGGTAAATTTGTTATAAAGATCACGATCGGTGTGGATTCTAATCCGTGCCATTCTAGATATTTTGATCATTATCTTTAATTTTTTTGTGATCCTGATCGCAATCTAGATGAAGAATGATATAATTCTGCACTTGAGTCAGTAGTTGAGAATGTAAGAATTATGACCGTTATGTGCTTGTAGGAAAATGAGTCAATCCTGAAGGCTTTGCATGCCATGGGTAATGTTACACAACCACTGTGATTGCAAACTATTCCCTAAAATTTCAAAATTGCAATTAGTTTTTAGACCCAAGGCCATAAGTATCTTCAATCATATACATGTATAAAGGATTAAATAGGAGGGGTGTGGGTGAGAAACAAAACTAGCCCTATTCAAAGAATGCATTCAACAAATTTGCATGTTTTATTTACACAGACATCGAAAATATCTCTAATATCTAAATAACTACAGTTAAAATTTCCTTACAGATTTAAAATAGCTGAAAAATAAGTATAAAATCTATGAATCACATAAGACTGTATTTAGATCAGATTTCTAAAAAGATGCTTCTCTTGCGCAATAACAAAGCCAAGCCTTATTATTTTGGTGAAAAGGCCATAACCGTCTAAAAGCAAATATCATTATTCATCAATATAGGATCCCATGTTTATGGACATCTTTTCAGAAATATGCGTCTAACACAAGTCAATAGTTTGCATCTAATATACATATATTGCAATACAAGCAGAGTCTCGCGTGCGGATTCCGTTTGTACACATGTTTTAACCAACTTTTGGCCCCCGGCCAATGGAGACAAATGCAAACGGAACCTTGTCAGGTACTTACCAGCAGGATAAAATTAAAATGCATGTGGCCAATGGTGAATATATAAAATGAATGTGCGACATAAGACAAAATTTCATCTGCACTCAGTGGAGAAGATGGTTGTCAATATTTACCACCAGTGGCGCCATCACTGCATTGTTGCATTGATATTTTTTTAAGTTCTGTTTTAGGTTATATCATTTACTTAATTCACTATTAAAAAAAATACAGAAAACAAAGAGCTTGAATATGTCGCTGCGCTCCTAACAGAACATGTATGGATAAACTCGAACAGAGCGAAAAATTATAGCACACGCAGTGGCGGCACGTCTGGTGGTAATATATTCGTAAACACCTTCCTCCTATTGAGTGACTAGTTTGTTTTTTTAGGTTAAGTATTGCTGCAAGCTCACGCATTGCGTTCAATATAGAAGTGCACTCATGAAACTATTTACGTTAGCCTCGGCCTCGCTCAATCCGCTTTAAAGCAATGATAGCCAGAGCGAACACTTTACAAAGCCAATTATGATCCATATTCAGAGTTGTAAATATTTGCCTTTACATTTATAGACAAATAGGCTATAAAATTACATTGAGATACATTTTGGCAAGATCGGATATTTAACAGGAACAGCTTTATAAACATGTAACGTAAATAATTATTTTTTCACATTAACAGCAAACTTATTTATGATTCATAATATTTCCAGCGGACGGGCTTTGAACTCACTGGATGACTTGTTCATCATGTGCAAACTTTTTGCAAAACATTTATTATTTCGATACAAACAGAGAAATTGGACAACCAAAGTTTCGCTTCAGTTATATTTTTTTGTTGAACATATCTAGACTGGCTGTGTTCTAGATTTTGGGATACAACAGAATTTTGAAGTAGGTATATAACATCTTCATTAAATGAAAAAAACATTATTTATATTTTTACACAAGACATGTAACAACAGTTAAGCTATTATAGATATGTTTATAATTAAAAGCAACACTAATTACAATCAGCATCACATGTGTTCCGAATGACACGAGTAAAACTGTCGCATAAATACAACGGAATATATTTTAATGGCACAAATGTTTATCAGATCTCATTTCGTTCTTTCCTACAAATTTTAATTAAATGCAAATATGACGTTTCACATCCTCCTTTATCTAGGTACTTTTATAGATAAAGCAAATCAAATTCTGAAAAAAAAAATAAGAAAATTTAAAGGAATGTCCGGCCACCACCCAGTAGAAGTGTAGCTAAAATCATGCATCTTATAAATATTATTATATAACTAGTAATCAATAGGAAAATAAAAAATATTTTCACATAAACTAACAAAGCATGCACTTCCACAAGTTTGCATACATATTCAAAGAAATTATGTCTTCAAGTCAACAGCGTGATTCTGACACAGATTCAGCAGCTTTATCATTCGTTGTTTTACAATTCACTGTTCAACAATCATGCTCTCGTAATTATATGGAGAAAAAATGTAGCGCCTCTAGCGGGCAATGTGATACTAACATTTCCATACAATTATTTACTTGAGTGAATTGTAATAAAATAAAATAAACCCACGATAAAGCTGCTAACGCCAGGAGCATGTATCACTCAAACAATGATTTTCATGGTCAAAATTCATCACTCGACGAACGTGCAAACAGTGTATTGCACGCACACTGTAATCATCACAACACACACAGTCCACTTGTTATTCTCCTTTCATTAGAGACCAGTGCAGTTTTGCTTGTTGGCTTGCTCTATGCATAACTCTGAAATTAAAGTAATTTCCACTTGGAATCGATCGATCTGGCTTAATATTTCATAGCTGCCCTCGAATATTCAACTACATATTCGTGTGTATTTTGTATTTGCCGAAGTGAACTCAGCAATCCGTGCTTACTCTCCTTTCACAACCACTATTAAAAATAAAATTTCGGAAAAAATATTCAGTACTTCTAAGATAAATACATAAAATGCAATGCATAAAGAAACTCTTAACAAGAATTTTAGTTCATAATTTTTTATCACAATCAAATTTTAAACATTCCCTAGTTTATATTACATAAACTAGCGTATTCTATAAGACTTTCCAATTTCACTGACCTTGTATTTTGAAAACCGTAAGACGGTTAAAACTGTTCTTTCGAGTGTCAGTTACTTTTTTTTAATGTTCAGTAGGGCTATTGATTATTATGGGGGATTTACACAGGTGACTAAAATAGTGCAGACAGATTACAGGGGATTCATAGCCCGGCCAAATCCATTTACACATTGGATTGAATTCGGAAGTGGTGTCAAAGATTTCTTTACAGAGCAGACCTAATAGCTCAGCGATTGAAGTTTGAAAGAGGGATCAAGCTTGCATTAATTCATAATACAGTTTTTATGTTCTATTTTGCTAGTGTGTACAGTTATAGTGTATATTTGTAATGTTCTTCTTATTGGAAATTATTAATGTTTTTTACTGGAACAAAAATCTTCCTATAAAATTCTTCCATTGAGTACTTAAAACACACGATTTAAAAAAAATCACTGAACATTTCTGTAAGTTCTCTGAAAATCTAATTCATATTATAAGGATAAACTAGCGAACGAGAAAAATAAAATGTTATTATGAATCAATGAAAGCTCAAAGCCTAGATCCACTGGGTTATTAGGATTCAATTGTTGGAAGGAAGGTGTGGATCTAAGCTTACGATGGCTTCACCGAACACATCCGGGCCCATCGGCAGTAGAGGAGGGTATTAATCGAGGCCGGGACTAGCGAGTGGCCACTCTAAATTTCCCGCGCATGCTTCACGTTTCGGCTCGCTTCAAGCCCTCGTCAGCTAGTCTGCGTTGACTAGGACGCGGGGAAACCACCAGTCCCGCTCTCGACCTCCCTCTCTCTACCTATCCATATTCTGTAGGATGCTTCCAGTGACGTTTTCGAAGCTCTCTCCATATATGAGCTTAGCGTCGATCTTGGGAGCCCTAGATTCTTGAAGAGACTGTAGAGCGACTTCGCTGGTAGTCCTCTTGCTCCGACTTCCACAGCGAAGAGATCAGTCTTGAATCCGTTTCTCACAATCCGGTCTACTAAGTTGCAGTACTTGTTAAGTTTGATGTTGTGGTCCTTCGGTATGTTACTTTCCCATGGAACTGTAAGTTCAACAAGTACTACATGCTTTGTCGCTTTTGAGAATATGAGTATATCCGGTCTTAATGCTGTGGTACAGATTTCCGAAGGCATTTGGTAATGCTTCTCATGTGTGTCCATCAACAATTCCCAATCCTTTGCTGCTCCCAAAATTGAAGAAGGTTTAGTCCTATCTTTGGGCAGCTTATTGGCTCCAGGTTTCACAAAGTTGACCTTCTGGAAGCCGCTACTGGTTTGCCCTTTCCTGGTCCGTGCAATTGACAGGTTGATGGCCTCTCTGATGATTTGGAGGACTTTATCATGACGGTAGGAATACTGGCCTCGCTCAAGTAGTATTTTGCATCCGCATAACAAATGTTTGGCCGTGCCTACGAACTCCTTACATGACGGGCATAGTTTATTTGTAGATTTCCCCCATCTAACTAGGTTACTCGGGTCGGGGAGAGTAAGCTGGAATGCATTTAAGTAGAACTTAAGCAGCTCAGGGGACCAGTTGTATATTATGGATTTCCACTTCAATGCAGGAGGGATGCAGAAGTCACCCACTGTTAGCCAATCATTCTGCATTTCTAGGTTTAAGGCGTGAAGTTTGAAGCCTTGTTCCATGTCCTCCTGAGCAAAACCTTTCAGTATTTCTTTATCAGACTTTGCTGTTTCTATGCCCAATCCAGATCTATTGGTGCGTGTACCAACTTGGAATGATTTGTAGAAGTCGAGTCTCGATTCCAGTTCATCTGATAGTGATGTGTTGGGTAAGGCTTGAATAGCGCTATCATTGGAGTCTTTGAGTATACATCGTTTGGCTATTCTCGCCTTTTGATAAAATATCGACGGTTTCTTAATGTTCAGTCCAAAGTTATTGTGAGATCTGTATAACGTTGACGAGTCAGCCGGGTGGGCCAGTCCAAACCATGATTTCAGGAATCTGGTCACATACGAGTCTAATTTAGTCAGGTTTTGCTTTGTGAAGTCGTAGACGAGAAATGGCCATGAAAGTTTTGATGTCAGGTAGTTATCGTAAATCCATGCCTTTTGTGTACCCAGGAGGGGAAGATTGTCAGTTTGGCGGAGGCTCTCTTCGAAAAGTTGGACAATATCATCAGTAGGATGCTCCTTTCCTCTGCTGGTGATCCTTTTGCCCAAGAATTTAAAAGGAGCTTCATCAGCCACGGTTGCGATTGGTTTTCCGGCTACTGTCAAACCTGGATTGCTCGAGGTAAACTTTGAACCTTTCCTGGTTAAGCTCAAACAGTAGCACTTCGCTGGTTTTATCTTCATCCCTTTGGTCCATTCACAATAGTCATCCACCACCTTAAGAAGCGACTGATTTTGTTTTGGATTGCGGGTTAACAGCGTAATATCATCCGCAAATGCCAGGATGGCCGCCATATATGTGTCTCCATATTTGAACCTGTATCCCCATTTGTTTTCTTTTACGACAAGCGTATCAATTAGAATGTTGATAACAATGTTAAATGTGACAGGAGAGAGGCAGCAACCCTGGAAAAGTCCTATGCCGTAACGAATTTCCGGTGTCTTCTCCGTTTCGCCTTTTACTTGTATTACAAAGGAAAGTTTTTTGTAGTAGGAGGCTATTATATTACAGATCAGAGGTGGCACATTATACCACTCTAGCGCCTTTAATAGTAACTCATGGCGCACCGAACCGAAGGCGTTTTCAAAGTCTAACCACGTGGCAGTTAATTGTCTCTCATTCTTCCTTGCATCTCTAAGACATTCAGTCAGCAAAGAATTATGTTCGAGGCACCCTGCAACTCTTGGGAGAAAACCTTTTTGGTACTTCTTCGGTAAGTAGTCGTTGGTACACATGTGTTTGAGTAGTCTGGCCTGTATAATGGAGAAGAATATTTTCGAAATTGTGTTCGTAAGGGCTATAGGTCTAATATCCTTGGGATCAGTAACATCTTTCTTTTTTGGTAGAAGAACAAACACGGCTTTACCAAGACAGTCTGGCACTTCTCTGTTCGTCCAAATTCTTTTGTAGATGTTCAACATGTGTTTCCGCACTGATGGACATTTTTTGTATATGATGTATGGTATGCCATCGGGTCCCGGGGCGGAACTATTTGGTTTCCTTTTTATGTGGTATTCCAGCTCTTCCATCGTCGGTGAATCAGCATCAAATGCTAGAGCAGGTTCTTTGGGTTTTGGAGCTGGTGGATCCCTGTAAGTTATATCTGCCTCCGGGGTGGTATATGTGGATTTAAAGTAGTTGAACATCTCGTCCGTACTTAACCTAATTGTACCCTGCTGTTCCTTAAAAGCTTTTTTGGCGAAATAAAAGGGGTTCTTCTCGAAAGCTGCTATATTCTGAGCCTTTCGAAATTCATTGCCAGCAACCGTAATTTGCTCAGATACTTTCTGGATGAGTTTTAGGATAGATCTCATCGCTCTGGCTAATTGGTGGCATAGATTTCTGTCTCCTGAGGCTTTAGCCTTCCTTAGCTGCTTTATCAACTCTCTCTTC
Organism: Nematopogon swammerdamellus; assembly: GCA_946902875.1. Lineage (NCBI taxonomy): Eukaryota > Metazoa > Arthropoda > Insecta > Lepidoptera > Adelidae > Nematopogon > Nematopogon swammerdamellus. Next base: position 18,555,317 of record OX336339.1, read on the forward strand.
CTTCTCCTAAGCTTTGCTTTGAAAGTGTTTTCTCTTTCCATTGGGTTGTGGTGATAGCGAACAGGGTACAATTCGGAGAAGTAATTGTAAATTGTTCCCTGGAAGTCATACAGCTGATCTTCGGGACTCTGCCTGCAGCCTGGGAGGTCAAGTCTTTCGGCTAGGCATCGATCATGTTGCTTCCAAGTGGTCTCGGATATGCTCGGTAAGCTTAGTCGGTCTCTGGGCGAAAATGCTTCAAATGGCATTTGGGCACAAATGGGCATTTATACACCGTACATTTTAGTCAACCACGCATGCTACCTTGCACTACTAACAAACAAAATAGACCACTATTCCACCGCAACACACACTAATTTATTCCCTTGCGGCCTGTCTCGAATTTGTCATTGTCATGGTTGGTTTCACAGCTAAAATCGACGTGTAAAAACCCCCATTCGAGATGACAAGAAACATTTGTAATGATTGCTTCTCTCACAAGAGCTGTGAATATACTTGTGTACAAGTGAGACAGATAATATATAATTTGCTATAAATACACAATAAACAATAGCCCTATTTTGCAAAGTATCACTTCAGAGTTAAGTTTTCTTTTCACATGCCACCTTTCTTCACTCTAGTTGAAAGTCGCCTGGGCAAATTTTCGCAATGCCTGTGTCACAACAACTCGTCACATTTATAAAAGTTAATTAATTTTTACATGGGTGTTTTTATAAAGCACAATTCCTTGCGTGACAAAAACAACGATAGTGCGCTTAAGGAGACTACAACATACAAAACAAAAGTGAAAGAGTGGAAGACATTTCAACACATGCAACTCTTTATAAATGCTGCAACGGCTCCGCTACGTCGCGCTAGCCTCACAATAGTCTCCTCGTAGGCTCGTGTAAATATGGCATTTTGTAATCACATTCTATAGGATTACTGTTAAAATTAAAACCAGAATGGCAAGTTAGTTTTCAGCGTTTAAACACCACCTATATCATTATTTTGACTTTCCAAGCATAATATTCAGTTTGAAGACATAACGTAACTTTCACTGGAGCATTGAAACTGTAGTCTATGGCTAGAAGATACGATCGTGGCTAATAAATAAGATATCTTAGCACAGAATTATTAATAGGCATGCTACATTTGGACACTAAATGGTTGAATGGAGTGAATAATTAACTCAAAGACTGCTATTGTCTTGATTGATGCTCTAGTCATATCTGTATGTCGTTCTGGTTCTGCAAGTGGAGGCTATTCAATATTATGTCTTATGATATGATGCTAATTTACATGAATACAAGCAAGCGGACGGAAGAACAATGATTTTTTTTAGTTAGATGTTATGACATACATTATACACGGTTTTTACCCATTGCAGTACAGTTGAACTAAAAGTATTTAGGTATAAAGAATGTAGGGGAACAATTTATCAACTATTACCATGTAATATCAAATAACATGTGCGGTACCAATCGGCTGATGCAAAGGCTTCAATAATGCTCTAGTTATAAAAAAAAAACAAAATTATATAAATATTACAATATAAATTCATTAAATAGGTATTTTGTTAAAATATTGTTAAATTATTAACTTTGAACAATATTATCATTTACTGAAAGATCTCATAAGTCTACTGATATTTTTGCGCATTTTTTTTTTATTTAAGCATTTGAATCTATATAAGTATATGAAAAAATCTTATTCATTATCTAATCTAAAAACAATTTTTATTTCGTGTTTCATTTACCTTTTGTTCTCGACGGTGCAGTAACAAAAATATACCCTGTTGTACAGATAGACGTTTAAAAAAATATAGGTATGAGGGTATTTACTTTTAGAGGAAATCTTTAAACTAAACTATGTATGTAAATACATAATGATTATGGCAGACAAACTTATAACTATATAGTGGATTTCTTGAATTTGTCCATTAGTTTCCACTACGAAGCAGGTACAATAAAGTAATTAGGTATGTTTGTTGAAAATCAACTATTATAAGTACATACAAAACAAAGTAAGTACCTACAGAAATTATTAAAGTAATGAATTGAATTTACATTTTATAGTGTACTTGATTAGGTTCCGAGTTAGGTACTATTTGAACATTCTTTCAATACAACCATAATAGGTCAACCATAATGAGTACAACAATAAATTGATCTTCACAAAATAAAAAAAAAATCTAATCGCTAAATTTTCAATCGAGATATTTTGTTTTTGTGGAATGTTCTTTTGTAAGATGTTAAAGGTAACACAGAGGATACGGAAAGCTGCGGCAACTCATTCATAAATCGGCTCATCTAAGAAATGAATGAGATTTAGCCGAAGCCGTACATTTCTGCATTTCATCTGAGCTCGTAAAAATAAATATCTCCTCAGCCCACTCGCACTATGCATGCTTAATGAGAAGAGAAGCATTCCAGATTCCACATGATTTTCACATTAGTCTTGAAAGATAGGAATGTACAGAGAGTAGGAATGAAGAGATTCTATGCGGAGAGATAACGGAGGGGCTATACGTACGTACGCGTTTACACTGGGAAGGAAATAGCAACGATCCGTCAAGTAACCGTCTTTCCTCGCCGAGTAATCGAACATGGACACACCGCACGCTGTACGCAACACATCTCAAATCCTAAAACAAAAGGGCACAAAAGTCCATTCGAGATGGGAGCAGCGGTAAAACGAGACTTAGGTATTTAGGCCTTTACTCAATAGTATGATTAGGAAAGGACACAAGGAACAGCTTTAGTTGTGCTAGTCACATTAGTCATGGATATAAAGAGTATTACGGTTATAGGATAACATCAATAGGTCAAAACTCACTACATTATTATAGGTAATATTCACAATAACATTATTAAATGTACATGTATTTTGAAGTTCGGAAAACCGGTTAAGGATTTAGGAGAGAAGAATCGTCGATTAGTAGGTACAATTTGTTTTAAAACAGTAGATGCTTATTCAACGTTGTCAATTTCTACAGTTAAAGAATTTCAGAGGACTCGACATTAGTCAAGTGGTTTATAGTCGCTACTTATTAATTTAGTCCTAATCAGATCTTTCATAGAGATATCGAAATAGAGAACTTGAAAGTTAAAACATTAGCGCGGTTAAAATGTCAAGGCGGGATATAAGTATTCATATTATAATGTTAGTTACTACAGTATGGTATTATTTTATGATTTGACTTTGCGACTGCTTGCTAGATGCTTGCATACTGATGCAATTGTTTTTTGTGATATGATAATTTTTTAATTGTGTTGTAGTGTCAACTTCTGACAGCTTATTGTGGACAATAATGTCCTCGTCGTTTCGTCAATGGAATAATGAAAGTAAGAATGTAAGTAGAGATGAGTAGCGGTGTCGCGTCGCGTGGCGGGGTCGCGTCGCGTGGCGGGGGTGCTCCGCGCTCACGGCTATTGGGCGTTGGGCGCGCTGGAGGCACTGCGACTAGAGCTGCTGCTGCTGAGAGCCATTAGTTTCATTTGTCGGATGACGGCGGTGGCGTGGTACGCCTGTTTCCATCGCGACTTGGCGAAGTTCTTTTTGAGTTGCTCCGACACGGTGCCGTGAATGTTCTTGTTGCTGGCCGCGTTTCCTGATATCCACGGGTGAGCTAAGGCTTGTCTGAAATAAACCATTTTCAATGTTATATTATCATTGTTCAAAGCTTTCTCGTTCTGAATTTGATAAAGTTAAATTGTTTTTTTAATGGGACCTGGTTTGTTTTGCTACATCACCTACTACACCTGTTTTGTCAGTCGCCTAACGCCAGTAATAATAATAACGCCTTGGTGAACTAGGTGCCGTGTCAGTGTTTCCCTTTGGCCACGCTGGCTACACTGAACTTCGTCGCTTCAACAGATCTTTCATTAGTGCAGCATGACCAATACGGACGGTTTGAACCCTACCACTTAGAGCAGAGGTTTTCAACTGCGGCCGCGAGCGACATCCAGATGTGCCGCAAATTCTAAGTAACTCATTAAAAATTTGCATGAAAACAGCGGAAGAGCAAGCATAATTTTTCGTCTATATAGATAGATCCACAATGACATTTTATGACTGATTTGTTTGAACACCTCAACAAATTGAATGGGAGTTCGGAGGGAAGTAATGAGGACATTTTGACATCCTCGGATAAAATGAGAGTTTCAACTGATAAATTACATAATATACAGTGCGCATTACGTATGAAGTCGCCAATAGTTTTTAGTTTTCTAAATTTCATATGCTTTCTCATAACATAAATGTGGTGTGCCGTGAAATTTTCGTAGATGAAAAAGTGTGCCAGTTAGTTAATAAGAAAGGTTGAATAACCATAACCCTGACCTAGGGTATGGCAAGGAAACTTAAGTTTTACGTGGAATCTGCACCACGGTCTGACCCAACGGTCACCTGTCTAAGTTGTGACCGCGCGTCACATTCCATGAAAACAAGTTGTTCAATCGGATTCCACATAAAACTGAAGGACCCTTGATTTATGATTTGAAGTTGAGAGTTAGGGCCCCTGAGCCCTATTATTACTGCGACCTAGATAGATCTATTGTGATATCTCAATAGTTCGGACAAGACAAGCAGCAAGTAAGGCACGCAGACCCACCTGGGGCCTTATTCCGAATGCTAACGCCTAATCGATCTCGCTTAGGCGAGAGCGAATATCGCTTAGCTCCTCTTTCGTATGAAAAGAACGCCACTATGACGTATCGTCGATCGCCGAGAGAGCGAGAGTCGATACCGACTCGGCGGCAGCCAAGACCCTCCCGCCAGACGTCTCTCGTCACGGACGATATCTCGACACTCTCATGTCGTTGCGTATTAGTTTGCGTGCGTACGAAATACGAATTGTCATACAAAAGAGGAGCTAAGCGATATTCGCTCTCGCCTAAGCGAGATCGATTAGGCGTTAGCATTCGGAATAAGCCCCCTGTTGCGTGACTCGGTGGAAGGACCGTGCCAAGGTGAGAGGTGGCTAGCCTGTCGCCCTATCGCACGGAATCTCATCATTATCCCTTAGTCGACTTTTACGACATGCACGGGAAGAGAAGCAGTGGGGCTATTCTTTTTAAGTACTTTTTATCTACCATCACATTGAATAAAGTTCAGGCGAAACGGCTGTTTTTTTATTTTTATAGATAGCACGACAAGTGGCATCGTTTCACCAACAAGTAGGTGTCTAACGATGCGCATGGACATTCTGTGATGCACGGGGATTGCGAATGCCATTTTTTTTATGTGTTCCAGCATGGGTGGCTGTGCCGAGAGACCAATGGTGCAGTCAACAGAGCCAAAATCACCTCTCCTCGCGAAACCACGCTCAGTTAGGTGCCATGCCAGCAGATTTGCGGACTGTTGCTAGGCTGTCTAGCCCGTTAATACGATGCTTGAAGACACCCAGGTTAAAGGATTCAGGAAATACACTCGCCGGAAGACAGTTCCACTGCCATGCCGGCTGGACAGGAGCCTTTTCACGCCCTTGGGAGGAAATAGATGGGCAGGTGTGCGTTCCACATTTTCCCGGTTCTGTGAATAAAAGACCTGCATCTCCTGCCCAGTACGCGTAGTGCGGTCACGTTAAACAGCTCCTCCGAACACATGTAAGCATAGTTCGTGTTTTCCATCAAAACCAAAGAGCATCGCTGATATAGCACCTAGCTCCGACAGGAAGAAGGTGCAATGAATGCGGTGTAGTCAAAATATTGGTTTGATCATAAAAAAGCAATGCAAAATGGAATCCTAGAACAGGACTGGAAATGGGAGTGATTGAAGTTGTACGTGTTTATCTATTTTAAGAAATATTGAGCTTATCTGCATCGAAAAAAATGGGTCAGCAAGAACTCGGGTAAATAACAGCACAACACCGCGACCAACACGTTTCGTAAAGTTTTGAGAAAAGATTACTAGTAAGGCACAACAACAGGGCATACTACAAGACTTAGTGGATGGTCCATGCCAAGGAAGTGGCATTCTTTAGCACGGTATCTTGTCGTTATCCAGTCACCTTTTACAACATGCACGAGGAGAGATCCAGTGGGACATTTTATTTTTATTTTTATGGACTTCCTGGATCCTTGTGTGTGTTCTATCGCCTGGAGAGTGTTCCAAGGAGCTGCAATGACGCGATCCCTCCATCCCCATTCTACCATCATTCCACGCAACAGGTTGGGATTGCATCCACACACTGTCGATATCCCCCCACTTAGGACAAAATGATAATTTACATCCTTTATTTACAGGGTTGCTAACATGTGGAATGCACTCCCATCTGCATCCTTTCCTCCAAAGTACAGTCTGGGGTCCTTTAAACATAAAGTGAAGGTGCACCTCGGAGGTGATATTGGCCGGTCGGAGCATGCGCTTTGGCCCCTCCGACTCAGCCACCCATACCGGATTACATAAAAAAAAAACCTAGCCGGCCGACATGGTATTTGCAGCCCCCGTAAATATCCGAATGCCCCTGGGCGCTGTCGGACTCTGCGTTAGTCTGGCGCGCTCCATATTTTTATTTTTATTTATTTAGTTTAAACACTGACAGCTGGTGCGTGTATTCTGTTTTTTAATTTATGAGTGCACTTGTATTGTTTTTAAGTATTTTTGTTTGTTTGTTTTTTGTTTTGTTTTTTTTTTTTGTCAAATTGGTTTTTTAAAGAATTAACCAAGGGGGCGCTGACGGTGCCCTCAGATAATATGTGTGGGCCATTTTAGTTTTAATGAGTGACTGCGAAAACATTCTTCAGTGCTCCTTTCGTACATTGTGTGCACATATGTCGGGCTTCCCATAAAAAAAACCTATTCCTAATAAATTTAACAGCATAATGTGTTGCAGGTAGCAGGTGCAGTGCAGACGGCGCACCCGCTGTTACTGATTTTGTAACGACCTATGCGCCGTTGTTGATTCTATGTTGACTTGTAAGTCTATAACTACTATATCAATTACCATAGGGTTTTCACTGACATTTTTAGGCACTTCTAAAGGATGGTTAAGTATAGGATATTTGGCCGCGAAGCTAAGCAGCGGGAACAGCTAGTTAAATAAGGTCTTTCAATAGTAGGTAACAATACGCTAAGGGGTGTATGTGTATCAGATACTAATCACGTTCCCATACAAATTTTTGTTTTTACGATATAAAAAAACATACGACTTCACAAAGCAAAACCTGACTAAATTAGACTCGTATGTGACCAGATTCCTGAAATCATGGTTTGGACTGGCTCACCCGGCTGACTCGTCAACGCTATACAGATCTCACAATAACTTTGGACTGAACATTAAGAAACCGTCGATATTTTATCAAAAGGCGAGAATAGCCAAACGATGTATACTCAAAGACTCCAATGATAGCGCTATTCAAGCCTTACCCAACACATCACTATCAGATGAACTGGAATCGAGACTCGACTTCTACAAATCATTCCAAGTTGGTACACGCACCAATAGATCTGGATTGGGCATAGAAACAGCAAAGTCTGATAAAGAAATACTGAAAGGTTTTGCTCAGGAGGACATGGAACAAGGCTTCAAACTTCACGCCTTAAACCTAGAAATGCAGAATGATTGGCTAACAGTGGGTGACTTCTGCATCCCTCCTGCATTGAAGTGGAAATCCATAATATACAACTGGTCCCCTGAGCTGCTTAAGTTCTACTTAAATGCATTCCAGCTTACTCTCCCCGACCCGAGTAACCTAGTTAGATGGGGGAAATCTACAAATAGACTATGCCCGTCATGTAAGGAGTTCGTAGGCACGGCCAAACATTTGTTATGCGGATGCAAAATACTACTTGAGCGAGGCCAGTATTCCTACCGTCATGATAAAGTCCTCCAAATCATCAGAGAGGCCATCAACCTGTCAATTGCACGGACCAGGAAAGGGCAAACCAGTAGCGGCTTCCAGAAGGTCAACTTTGTGAAACCTGGAGCCAATAAGCTGCCCAAAGATAGGACTAAACCTTCTTCAATTTTGGGAGCAGCAAAGGATTGGGAATTGTTGATGGACACACATGAGAAGCATTACCAAATGCCTTCGGAAATCTGTACCACAGCATTAAGGCCGGATATACTCATATTCTCAAAAGCGACAAAGCATGTAGTACTTGTTGAACTTACAGTTCCATGGGAAAGTAACATACCGAAGGACCACAACATCAAGCTTAACAAGTACTGCAACTTAGTAGACCGGATTGTGAGAAACGGATTCAAGACTGATCTCTTCGCTGTGGAAGTCGGAGCAAGAGGACTACCAGCGAAGTCGCTCTACAGTCTCTTCAAGAATCTAGGGCTCCCAAGATCGACGCTAAGCTCATATATGGAGAGAGCTTCGAAAACGTCACTGGAAGCATCCTACAGAATATGGATAGGTAGAGAGAGGGAGGTCGAGAGCGGGACTGGTGGTTTCCCCGCGTCCTAGTCAACGCAGACTAGCTGACGAGGGCTTGATGCGAGCCGAAACGTGAAGCATGCGCGGGAAATTTAGAGTGGCCACTCGCTAGTCCCGGCCTCGATTGATACCCTCCTCTACTGCCGATGGGCCCGGATATGTTCGGTGAAGCCATCGTAAGCTTAGATCCACACCTTCCTTCGAAATACGCGCACTTCGCGTATTAAATTAGAAGAGTGAGTAGGTTTTTTATATCGTACAAAAAAAATGGGTATGGGAACGTGATCAGTATATGATACACATACACCCCTTAGCCTACCTACCTATACCTAGATAAGTAAACTTTACTGTAACAAAAATAACAAAAGTCGATAGGTACACGAGAAACTGAAAACAAATTTTACATTTAACACAATATCAGGGACAAAGCGTACGCACACATTTGATATGTAATATGCAAAACAAATCTCCAGATTGTGAATCTCATTCGCGCTGTACTTCCTTCAAACGCGTAATCTGTTGACCTTGTCGACAATCTGCGCGGTTCACGCAGCAAGACGGAGATTACAAATTACTTCGTCGAACCTAAATATACAAGAAGCTAACCAATGTTTGTCAACGTGGTGATGTGGTCAGTCAGATAGATGGCTGGAAATAATTAATTCACACTTTTTACAGTAAATAACGTAACTAGAGTTGGTAGGTAGATGAAATGTTATGCTTTAACCGTTAACTATTGAACCTTTTGTTTTGCAATGTTATTCTTGGTCCGATCTGACCCAATAGAACAAGCAACAAGTCAATGTTAAAAGGGAAAACTTTTTCTAACTTTGTCTATTAAAAGTATGTAATTTATAAACATAGGTACTTAATCCTAAGATTTATCTACCACCCGAGCTATATTACTAGAGGATGCGCTACGAAGAAAGTTCAAAGAAATCAAGTCGCAATATGGGGTCTGGAGGAAGGCAGCGAAGCGGTACAACAGGGAAGATGGTGCGGGGAGCGAACAATAGATACGTCAGCTGATCGCGATCGACTGACTCAGGTGCAGCTGGATGGCTTCAACTCGGTGGAATCTGGCGCACCGTCCGAGTGCACCCTCTTGTTTTTATTATTATTATAGCCTGATGTCATAGATTTTTGTTTCAACAATAAGTGATTTAAAACGCTACACACCCTATGTAAGGCTAGGTGTTAGCGAGGTGCGGTCTATTCTCCCTGGCTGACCAGGCCTGTCTGGGAAAGGTTTCTGTCAATACAATAAGTGAAAATATTCTATACAAACATAATATACATACAAATAATATTGAAGAAATTTTAGGAAATTTTTGTGGAGTATTTTAGTTTTTTTTAATTCTTGTCTTTTTTTTCTTTTTCTTTTCTCGTCTTTTTAATCAAACTAGCACCCCTCTAGTAAGAAGTAGTATATCTTGATGGTACTAACCTCACCTCACAAGACGGAAAGTTCAAACAACTTATCGAAAGGACTGTAAACTCAGATGAAGGCAAACTTAATTTACATTATTTGCACACTTACGGATAATTTCACCATCTTTAGAACCTTTTCAACAGATTCAAGACTGATCTCTTCGCTGCGGATCGGAGCAAGAGGACTACCAGCGAAGTCGGTCTACAGTATCTGCAGGAATCTAGACCTGCCAAGATCTATGCTAACCTCATATTTTATATGGAGAGCTTCGAAAGCATCACTGGAGGCATCCTAGAGAATCCGGATAGCTAGAGAGAGAGAGAGAGAGTTGAGAAGCGAGACTGATGGTTCTCCGCATCCTAGTCATCACAGACTAGCTTGACGAGGGCTTGCCGCGAGCCGAAACGTAACACAAGCTGGAGAACTACAATAAAAAAATTCAATGTGGAAATTTTTTCCATGAAACTATATTTTCTTTCATGGTAGGGCACCCCCTCCCCCCTCGCACCTTCCTCCCGGTGCCCATGGCTGCACGCATAGAAGTAGTAAATTATAGTGAAGTTGGTGCAGGTACATACTTGCAGGTGTAGCGCTTGTCCACGTCGACGCACATGAGGTGGCGGATGAAGTCCTTGGCGGAGTCGCTGATCTCGTCCCAGTACGGCGAGTCGAACTCGAAGTCGCCCTTGAGGATCTGCGCGAAGAGGTTGGCGTCGTTCTCGTCGTAGAAGGGCGGGTAGCCGCACAGCAGGATGTACGATATGACGCCTATGCTCCACACGTCCACCGCCTTGCCGTAGGGCTTCTGCGCGAGCACCTCCGGCGCCACGTAGCCGGGCGTGCCGCACGCCGTCGCCATGATGCCCGAGTCCTCGATCTTGGAGAGGCCGAAGTCGCTGATCATGATCTTGCTGTCCTCGGCGGCGCTGTAGTAGAGCAGGTTCTCCGGCTTAAGGTCGCGGTGCACGACGCCTTGCGTGTGCATGTAGTCCACCGCCTCCAGCACCTGCCTGATCAGGTTCGACGCGTCCTTCTCCGTGTACGAACCCTTCTCCACGATGCGGTCGAACAGCTCGCCGCCCGTCACCAGCTCCATCACTAGGTACACCTTGCTCTTGTCTTCGAACGTCTCCAGCAGCTGCACAATGTTGGGATGCGAGAACACGTCCCCGCCGCCGCCTCCGTCGCCGCGCCGCTCGCTGAACCGCTTCAGCACGCGGATCTCGTTATCGAGCGAGTCCTCTTTGCCCTTGAGCGCCTTCTTGTCGATGATCTTGACAGCGAACATCTGGCCGGGGTTGTCGCGGCTCTCGACGAGCCGCACTTCCGAGAAGGCGCCCGTGCCGAGCAGGTCCTTTAGCACGTATTTCTCCTCGATCGACGGCTGTTTCTCGCCATCGCGAGACTCTTTTTTGGACTTGCGTCCAAAATCCTTTTTCCCGAACAGAGGCATCGCGCCTCAACCGACACTACACTACCTACCTATTTACTGTGTATACTGGACTGGCTTAGCTGGCCTGGCTGTCTGACTGCTGGCTGGCGGGGCCGGCGCGGCGCGAAACGCGATTTACTATCGAAATCGAAGAAAAGAGACCGACCGACCGAACCAACCGACCGGATAGTACTCACTCTGTGGGTGCACCGAACCAAGACAACGAGTGTCTCTTTGTAGCAACTTTTTTTTACACAGATTATTAATTTGTTTGATATTTTTTTTTTTTTGTTTTTTTTTTTTTTTTTGGTTGTTTTATCCCATTTTTTGGGATAGGCAAAGGTATTAAACCATGCAGCCTTGTCTGTTGTTATTCTTTAAATTATTTATATATCGCCAATTGTTGAAATAATGAAATCGTAAATGGATGGAAAACAGTCTGTGTTGGCAAGTAAATCTTGAGTGACGCGCGGCATATTGTCAGGTGTTTTATAAATTTTCATTAATCTATCTATTAGCGAATGTCGTTGAAGGTCAAAAGTCGGGCATTCAAAAAACAAGTGATCCAGAGTCTCATTCATATTATCTCCTTGATTTTGTACGTCGACATCATTAGAACAGTGTGGGCAGACGGCAGAGTTAATAATATTCATGCGATGAACATGGGCGCCAAAGCGACAGTGGCCAAATCTAAGACGACATATTATGGTGTAAAATTTTCTTTTCTTCGGAAGATATTTGGAAAACCAAGTTTTTTCTATAGTGTTGTGGCAAACAGTTGCATACCAGCGTCCAGTTACTGCGTTTCTCCAAGTTTTATCCCTTTTTTTGGGATAAGCAAAGGTATTATACCATGCAGCCTTGTCTGTTGTTATTCTTTAAATTATTTATATATCGCAAACCTGACAAGTACTAGTATTCTTTGGCTGACGCTGCTGGAACAAAAATTACCATACCTACTACGCACGCGCTTGCCTTGCCACGCACAACGCTTATAATTATAACGAAGTCGAGAAGCGAAGCAAGTTCGTCGTTCATCGTAGAGAATGGTTTACGAATCGTACAGAAGTTTAAGGTGTGTGTTGACAACATTTGAAAGGACAATGGAGGTAAACCAAATCCACCGCCCCGGCATAACCTGTTAGTGTGGCTATTCCCTAGAGTGTTTTTATAAGCCGGAGGCGCGTATGGAGTGCAGCCCCCGTCCGCCGTAAAGCTGCGGAGGCGAGCATGGGTGCCTGCGCGGTGTTACGCAAGGACGCCGGGGCTGCACCTCCCGCAGCGCCGGAGAAGAGGCAATCCTAAGTCGCTATTGAAAATAAATTCTTTTCGTGAAGTTTAATTTTTTTATTTTTGGCCCCAGTTTTCATTTCCGCAGGGTAAGTCATTTGCTATTCCTACGATCCTGCGGAACCACTCCTTGAAGTGATAAATAAATAAAAAAAAAACTAACCTAATTTTGAGGCGGTGCATGTCGTTTTTGTTACGTTTGTATTTCCGAAAATCAAGCTTTTAGGTGGTTATAAAAAAAACCAAACATCTTAAAAAAATTTAAACACCCTAACATTGCTTAAAAAAGAAAAAAAAAGAAAAATATTTTGTGGGATTCGAACCCATGCTCCAAAAAATGCAAACCCTACACGCCTACCACTGAGCTAACAAGTTACTTAACCGACCAAACGAATATCGGCTTCTATTGGTTCGCTCCGGGCGACGGAGTAGGAGTGAAGTGTGGAGTGAAGGAACAGCAGGCACGACAAAGGCTTTCAGGTGTCGTACGGCTCGTTGTAGTTGTAGTGCAAAGAATATAATATTAACTTCTTCTTCTTCTTCTTTTTTATATAGTGGCAACCAAACGAATAGAAATTCGTTTATTTTATTACTGCCAGCATAAAGTAACTTATACTGCCAGTATCCAGTGACGGCGGCGGCGCTGCACTGTATAAATTTGTGATTGATTAGATTATTAATAAATTTAAAAACCGAAGGGTTTGGCTTTGCAATACAAGATGAGGTTGTCAAGACGAACAACTCTACGAAACACATAATGAAGGACGGGACCATTGACATCTGCCGCGCCTGCCACCAACCTGGCGAGTCCCTCAGACATGTGATTTCCGGTTGTTCGCAGCTTGCCAACACCGAGTATTTGCATAGACACAACCTAGTAGCCAGGATTATCCACCAGCAACTTGCCTTAAAGTTCAACCTTGTAGGTACCGAAGTGCCTTACTATAAGTCAAGTACAATCCGCCACCAGTTCTCGAGAACGGTCATGTCATACTCTACTGGGACCGGTCCATTATCACAGACAGGACTATTCTCGCGAACAGACCTGATATTGTGATAGTGGACCGGGAGGCAAGGCGCGCAACGCTCGTCGATATCGCCGTGCCGCATGATGGTAACCTCGTCAGTAAGGAAGCAGAGAAGATGTTAAAGTATCTGGATCTGCAGCACGAGGTTACCAAAATGTGGCCCGTCGACTCGACGATCGTTGTGCCCATAGTCGTATCGGCGCATGGGCTGATAGCGAAGAGCCTCGACGATCACCTTGAGAGGCTCTCGCTGAGTGGTTGGGTCAAGGGCCAGATCCAGAAGGCAGCCCTGCTCGACACTGCGCGCATCGTCCGGAGGTTTCTCTTCCTGGGGCCCGACCATCGGTAGCTTGGGTTCGCCCCGCTGCCGGTGGTGGAAACTCCGTTTATTTTTATATTAATTTTAGATTTTAATTGTTAAAAAGATGTAAAATTTATATAAAAAGGAACGTGTAAATAAATGGATGAAATAATTTAATAATACTACTACTAGTTAATAAGAGGACGCACGCGCCGCGCCCCTACGCGCTTACTAATTTTTTACATGCACGCACTCGCACTGCCTGAAGCCACCGTTTGCTCGTTCTCTCTCTAGGTGCACAGATGTATATTATGCTATCGGAGGGAGGGAGGCGTGCCAGAAAGCAACGCAGCGGAATGGCATCGAAAATTGTAACGAGTCGAGTGATAATACTCGACTCATATGATTCGAGTCAAGCCTCTCGTCTCCAATCGGATTCGGAGTGAAACCGAATTTCCTCCGGCATTATTATGAACGACTCATATTCATTACGGGGAAGGAGATGTGATTTTACTCCCCCAAAAGTAAAAGATGCGACACTCACATACACACATGCGACATCCTGGATCGTTAGTCGGATCTCGGATTAACATTGTGCGTATTTTCGGCGGACGTGCAGTGATAGTGCACTTAAAAACAACCTAAACTTGGCTATGGTTGATGTTACCATAAACAATAAAAGAACGCCCATAGACAACAATCGGCGAAATTTTTTGCGCGCGAAATCGTTTGTGTACGGCAGACGTCAGTCTCTCAGGTAAATTTACATTATTTTATTTACATTCAGTCAGAGTACAGTAGCAGAGTACCTACGCCTAGTATACGACTAAAAAAGTAGGATTAACATTATGAACATGAAACATAATATTATTCTACCAAGATGTAATGCTGAAATTTGTGTGAAATCGTCGCTGCAATAGATAGGTATTTGCGGAAAGATTGTACAGTTACGCAGCTAACTTCACCAAGCTTCGTAGGCAGATACGGGTGGGTAAATATATATTTAAATACAAGTTTGCCGCTTTCGATCACCAATAAATAATACCTACCTATCAAATCGCTCTAGGCACAGGCTAGGCTAAAGGGCTTTCGTACGCCTCTCTCAAGCAGTTTACCCTGTAAGTAAAGTTCTAACTGGTTCATTCGAACGATAAACGACCTACATTATTATGATAGGTAAGCAGGCACCTGCGAATATTGTAAAGTAAGGCTTCTACAAATTGGTGCTTCTTTTTATTATTGTTCAAAACTTTAGCAACGTTGTAACAGTACACTAGTAAATTATGTAAGTTAGTTTAAATAGGTCTAGGTATCATTGGGTCTAGGCATAATAATTCCGTAATTTTGTTTGACTCGGTAATCAAAATAAACGCCACTATGCAGACTATTGCCCACTTGCACCAACACGAGTTTAGAGTTAAGTAGCGAGTTATGGATTTAAACGCGGTTCAAACGCGGTTCCCACATACAACGGGTGCTAGTTTAACGAGTTAAACTGGGTTATAGTTAAATTCGTGTTGGTGCAAGTGGGCCTTAGTATAAAGTTTAGCGAAGTATTGGATCATGATCACGTTATTTGGCAATATTGTTCAATAATAGGCACTTGAGTTTATTTTCTATTTTTGTACCCAACAATACCACCATAATAAATTCTGGTGTTGGTACGCGCAGTCTATACTTACCCCATGTGCCTTGACCCCGCTCGTAGAGCGAACTGAGCGATTTCCGCAGATTTTCCTAGTCTATGCTCCAACCCCGTGACGTCAGTTTGGTTGGACATCGACCAATCCCGACTGGCGTATTCGCTCGCTAGTATTGGCGCCGTGGTACCGCGGGCCGCAGCGATAAAGCACATTGGCCGCTCTTGCGTTTTTCCTAAATGTTTTCTCCTCGTAAATATTCCTGCCGTAGCGAAAATGGCTCTCTCCTGATCGATAAAATATAAAACGAACGCTTCGAGCGTTCCGCGGCCGTGGATGTGTGCCCGAGCCGCAAATTTTGCTCTAAAAGTGTTTTATTTTCGTGTGTTTCGTTGAGAGCGGAGTATCGTAATGCCAGTTCGAAAGCAAGGTGGTAAGATTGTTCCTCATTGTCTCTTAAATAGAGTACGTAGTACTGTAAGTCTGCAGAATATAACCCCACTGAGTGTCGCAGAGAAAGTGTGCTAGTGTCGTATAGGACTATGTTGCGTGCGTAGAGGTAGATATGTAGGCGGGTGCTAGATAGGGGTAGTTCGTGTAGAGAACAAAAGCCAACCCCTCGTTTGAGTTACCAGCTGTTGTTAACATTTCAATTCAGTTATCTATTGCGTAAATAATAATTGATTACCTACTCTTTTTATTTATGCAGTTATATCATCTCGTTCGATGAGTTATTCAAGAATAAGAATAAGAAATATTTATTTTTCACTTCAAATAAGTACAAAACCAAGACTAGATAACCGTAGCAATGAATAGAAGAGAAAAAAATGACTGGACACAGCCTGTGCTGAATCTAGTGAATATTTCATTAGATTCAGCGCTGTATTTAAATCCAGCCCAGCAGAATATCAACTGTACTCGGAACTGAACGAGAGATCCTGTTTCCCATAGCACAGAGAATTCTGAAACAGGAAACAGGGCTTCACTAGAGAGTACATGCAATAACTAAAAGGAAACCTAATAATTAAGATCATATATTTTAATGCATTTTATGTAAAAAACCCTTATTTTGATAATAAACGATTGTTCTCTTTCCTTCTTTTCTTTTTTAGGGTTTCGTACCTGAAAAGAGGAAAACACGGAACCCTTATAGGGTCACTCTCGTGTCTGTCTGTCCGTCTTTCACAGCTTATTTTC
Organism: Nematopogon swammerdamellus; assembly: GCA_946902875.1. Taxonomy (NCBI): domain Eukaryota; kingdom Metazoa; phylum Arthropoda; class Insecta; order Lepidoptera; family Adelidae; genus Nematopogon; species Nematopogon swammerdamellus. The sequence goes on from OX336339.1 coordinate 18,572,006, forward strand.
ACCGAATCCACTGGACGAAATAAGTAGAAATTTGGTAGGTACCTACCTACATATAACTCAGTCAGGAACTCATCAGGAACGTTGTTTTAAAGTTCTCACGGAAAACGGAATGGTAAGGAACCCTCTTCACGCGAGTTCGACTCACACTTCGCCGCAGTCACGCGGGCGCAATTTAAAAGTAATTTTCATGTAGTAGTTTTCATCAAGGACTAAATAGACTAGGTACTTTATAAATTGAGCTTTACGTTCCGGAGCAATTACCTCGTTCGTACAGCGCTTGTGACACCTGAACGATGTCATAAGGGTCCCTGCCAGCGTCGCTGGCTACGGAACCCTAAAATTAGTTTAATGAGGAGTGTCAGGGCCGTAGAGGCACGTGGAGGTCCGTTTGTCTCTGCCTTCCCTATTGACGTTAGGTATATATGTACGTTTGTGTATGTTATGTAGGTATAAATATAAGTATGTAGGTATGTATGTAATAAAATGAAATGAAAATATACTTTATTACACAAGATGACAAAAGGCGGACTTAAAGCCTAGAGGCATTATTTACCAGTCATTCCTGGGATTGTGAGTAGGTAGAGGCTAGTGCGGTAAATTAAGAACAGTTAAATCATAAAAAAACCTCTGTGACAGACGGAAGGACACGGGAGTGATCACATAAGAGATCAGTTTTTAACTTTTCAGGTACGGAACCCTAAAAAATTATAATAATATACTCACGCTATATTTTTTTAAATTATTAAATTTTATGTTAAATACATCATATAATTCGTTACATACTTACAGGTTGAAAGGTACATCCTTACTTTAAGTGAGCTAAACTTGTATATATATACCTATTATATATAATTGGTTTCTCGGAAACGGCACTAACGATTTGGATGAAATTTTGTATTTAGATAATGTTATTTTTTTCAAGTTTATCTAGATAGGTGTAGACGCCGAGCGAAGCTCGGTCGCCCAGGTACTATGAAATTATATACTGTAAGTACATAGTATGTATGTATGAATGTATGAATTCATGTATGTTTATACGAGTATTTTTTATTGAATCTGCCAACTGCGATGATTGCCTGCAACACCTGGGGAGCATTAACCTTTAACCGTGCTTTAAGCACATGTTAACCTTGTTCTTGTGGGATCTAGATGCCACGCCAGTGCTTCCCCTTGCAGATGAATGAAGGCACTTGCGAATGTTTGTCCACAGAGGCACACCGGGCACTGGAACTGCTAGAGGACTACCACTCGAAGCTGGTGAAGCCGCAGGACCGACAGCTGAGGATCGCTATCGAAAGAGTCATCAGAATATTCAAGTCGAGGCTGTTTCAGGCTCTTCTTGGTAAGTCCTTGCCAATCTTATCACCTCCAAGAAGGTGCCGGACACCTTCACTTTGGCTTGGTATAGTACATACTCAAATTATTTATACCACAAGAAGGAAGAAGGTGTTTGTCATACAGACCACTTCTCGACCAGAATATTCGCAAGAGCCTAGCTCGCATGTCGAATTAGCAAGAAAAAAAAATGATTATTGTTCAGGTTTGTTTGATTTTTCAAAATTTGAAAATAGCCAGTGGTTTGAAAGCTCTCTCTGAAAATACGGAAGGTATTTCAGGTTACGAAGACAAAGCTATCGTCGCGTCGCGATCGTCTGCAAGTTTGAGAATCGTAGACGGTATTTGGGTTGTTTGAATACATAGTATAAATAAATAGCGAGTTCGCGGACGAGAACGGGCGTCAAATTAAAAATCGATCAAGCGCGAGTTTTACTCACGCACGGAGGGTTCCGTAGATCCGCTATGCCATACTTGTCAAAAAACCATATCCGTCCTATCTGCAATGCAAACTACCTGTGGCGTCATCTATTATTTAGTAGCTTGAATATGTACTAATCGATTCTTTAGCACGTTTCCTGTGTGAGGACCGCACCAAATTTTAGACTTTTTGCTTTTTAGGTTTCCGTATCCCGTACGGAAGCCTATTAATAATTTTATTATTTCTTGGCATATTTGCCATAATAAATAACACATCATATTCTGTGAAAACTTCAACGGGCTGCCTATTACGGTTCAAAAAATTCATCCCTCAGACGAACAGACAGACAGACAGGCGACGTAGGCTTAGTAAATAGGCTTCCGTATTCCAAACCTTAAAAACAATAGCTTGGCTTGGCGGCAATTATATGTATAAGTATGCAGTTTTCCTTTGGAGGAAAGAAGCTGGCTTCCCCGCCCAGGGTATTCACTAAATTATCGGTTCAGTGTTCACACACACAGCAAGCGCTGTTATCAAGCGAACCGAGGCTCGGTGGTCGAGTGTTTGATAAACAGATGTTAGGAAATTGATCGCTCGTTTTATTTCGGGATTGTCATTGTTTGGCTGCCGCCGCGCCGAGCCGGCCACAATAAACTTGTAACCACGCTCGCTCGCCTCGACCCGCCGCGCCGCCTCCGCCGCCGCTTCACTGACAATCGAGACAATATATAAGTAGACACTGAGGGGAAACATTTAAATATTTGTTTATTGAAAACTTATATATTACTTATTTAAAATAAATGGCGTCAGATTCTTAGAAATTTTCTATTTAAATTTTTCGTGTAAAATAGTTGCTCTTGCTACACATTGTGCATACTTAGCCCCACTTGCACCAACACGAGTTTAGAGTTAAGTAGCGAGTTATGGATTTAAACGCGGTTCCCACAGTCAACGGGTGCTAGCTTAACGAGTTAAACTGGTTTATATCTTAAATTCGTGTTGGTGCAAGTGGGCCTTAATGTACTTGCAGTTCTTCTTGAATAAAGCTGTAAATATTGTTTGTACGGACATTTGGCCGTGTGCGGGGGTTGCGAATGCCATGCCTGTTCACGCCCCTCTTATTATTATTATTGTTTTATGGAAACTGACACGGTTGGCTACATCACTTACAACATACGTGATGTCAGCCCATAACACCGAGTGAACTTGGCGCCACGTCAGTGCTTCACTGAACTGGGCGAAAAACACAAACTATTTACATAGCCGTTTCGACCGACCTTTCATTCAGTGCGGTGGTACCAACCCGGGCGGGTTAAACCCTACCACCTAGTAATATAAGAAGGGAGTCATATCTCTTAGTCGCCTTTTACGACATACACGGGGAGAGATGCTGTGCGGCAATTCTTTAAAGTACCGGCCCCACACGGTACGAAATATATTACGAATATATCGATGCTACTTTAGGATAAAAGGCTTTAATAGGCTATATGGATCGACGCTGTCGAGCGGAGCCGCCTCGCAGCTAGTGCTCAATCAAGTATAATAGACAGGATGTTTCAGGATAGGCTTGAGAAATTTCAGGAAGAGAAAGTACTCATTATTAAAAGAAAAAAATCCTTATCACTCAAATCGAAATGCCGTTTTTTTTTTTCATACAAAAGTTTAAAATTGTAATGAAAACTCGATGGATAGTGGAAGTATGGGGAGATTTCGCAATAGTGCTGTCTAGGTCTAGGGAGTGCAATGACCTACTCCAGTTCCTTTTTTTTCTTTTGATGTCATTAAATTTTATGTATTTGAAATTTACTGTTGATTATGCAGTTCAATTCTACTAGTTAAGCATGCAAGTTAGTAATTTTATTTTCATTTAATAAAGGCGCACGTTAACCTTCCATCAAATCTCGATGAAACTATTTTCACCAAAAAGTAATATAACATGACCGATCCTGGGAAAAAGTTTCAGAGCTTTTCGTCTTCAAATAAGGACCCCTTTCGAACCCAGAAGTTATGAAACCCTATCCTGAAACACCCTGTATAATTGGAATTTAGTTTTTGAAGTGAAAACTTCTTTAGCGGCGCTTGGCACTTTTTTAGGTGGGTAAAAAATGTTAAACTCGCGTCAGATCGTCATCGTCAGTCTCGAAAAGCGACAGATTTATTTTTCATTGCATTAAGGGTTAAGTTACGAGTGGCTCGGGATCAATTCTGTTCGTCTCTCAGTGACAGTAAAGCCGAAAGCGAATCAAGGGAATCCGATATTCGTTTGGTCGTTTATGTGATTTCGTTGCTCAATGGTAAGAGTGTAGGATTTGTATTTTTTGACCATGGGTTCGAATCCCTCATTTTTTTTTTCTTTTTTTTTCTTTTGTTTTCTTTTTTAAGCAATGTGTTAAAATTTTTTTAGGGTGTTTAGTTTTTTTTATAACCACCTAAGAATTATTTTCAGAAATACAAAAAGTTTTCACTTTTTTTCATTTCTTTACCGGACCTGTGCTCATCTGCCTCGTGACGCTGGCGGTCTACATTATAACAACACAAAACTTGTGCTTAGTAGGTACTGCGTCTGTCTGTAGTCCGTACTCACAGAGAGTACTCATGTACTGCTGCCAGATTTCTCGTAGCCGCAGCGCATGGACATTTGTTCGATTATTTATAGAGTTGAGTAGAATTTATCCACTTATAACGTTTGTGCACTCGACTACACACAGCTATGAAAACGGATTGACCAACATTGTCGGCATCCGTAAATGGATATTTCAGTAATCAGAGGTTTTGGGTTCAAAAGATGGTGCGCACAATGAGCTTTATCTCTGAGAAAGGACATTGCTGAATGTGGAAAAAATCTTGGATATGCGAAAGATTCTAAGTATCTCTCCAAACAAATCCCTTAGGTACGTATTATTGCAGGGTAGGTAGGTATATATTGTTCAAACAATACAGTTACAATAAGAAAACGCTGATTATTGCGTTTTTGTGTCCACCGCTAAACATCCGCCTCTTACCTACCCGCCTTTGCACGTCATGTTAAATTTTATTATTTCTTTATTGTCACGTTTTCCTATTTTATTTACATATTTATATTAATTCTATACAATTAAAAAAATACATACAAAATTAATACAGACAAAAAAAATATTATTATTCATTTATATCCACATTTCTTTTTATATAAATTTTACATTTTTTTTAAATTAAAACCTAAAATTAATATAAAAACAAACGGAGTTTCCACCACCGGCGGGCGGGGCGAACCCAGGCTACCGATGGTCGGGTCCCAAAGAGAGAAACGTCCGGACGATGCGTGCAGTGTCGATCAGGGCTGCCTTCTGGATCTGGCCCTTGACCCAACCACTCAGCGAGAACCTCTTAAGGTGGTCATCGAGGCTCTTCGCTATCAGCCCATGCGCTGATACGACTATGGGCACAACGATCGTCGAGTCGACGGGCCACATTTTGGTAACCTCGTGCTGCAGATCCAGATACTTCAGCATCTTCTCTACTTCCTACTGACGAGGTTACCATCGTGCGGCACGGCGATATCGACGAACGTTGCGCGCCTCGCCTGCCGGTCCACTATCACAATATCAGGTCTGTTCGCGAGAATAGTCCTATCTGTAATAATAATGGACAGGTCCCAGTAGAGCTTCCACCACCGGCGGGCGGTGGGGCGAACAAAGAGAGAAACCTCTGGACGATGCGTGCAGTGTCCAGCAGGGCTGCCTTCTGGATCTGGCCCTTGACCCAATGACTCAGCGAGAGCCTCTCAAGGTGGTCGTCGAGGCTCTTCGCTATCAGCCCATGCGCCGAAACGACTATGGGCACAACGATCGTTGAGTCGACGGGCCTCATTTTGTTAACCTTGTGCTGTAGATCTAGATTATATTATTATGTTGAGCATGTTCCAAATTTTTTTTTGGGTAGGTAATAAATTATTTCTATCCTTTTAAATTCTTACCTGCTACCAAATTGATGTCATGTAGAGTAGGCCTTGTACGTACAACCGACGATTATAACTCGATAGTACAAAGCCCGGCCTGTGATCCATGCAGCTAGGTTGAAGCTAACGTGGGGCCAATTCACTAACACTATAAAATGAAGAATCGAGTAGGATGTAACTAGTAAAACCGGCGTGCGACCAAATCTCGAAAATCGGGAATGCTATATCGATGTCGGCGATTTTTCACAGCAGTCCAAATGCTTGCACTTTATAAAACTCAAATAGGATCGGTAATGGAATATTGCAGCCATATTTGACAGGGAACCCTTAGTTCCTTATTCCTAGAGTACCTTATTTCAGTCTTGCATTTTTTTCAACGACGAGACGCCAATTAAACTATTCGTTTCTTTGGGGAATCCGTAATCATGAAGGACCTTCAACCGCTGCAGTGCAGACGCATTGTTAGATTATTGGGCCTGTTCTACTACGGGTGCTGCCTTGAACTCGTTTTCCTCATCGCACATCCTCCTGTTGGCATTCACAAAATCCGCCATAATATCTTCATTAGGTACCCGAATTCTTATAATTCCTTACTAAAGAGAAATCCATCCTTTCCATTAGAATATTATTTGTACACAATTTTTTTTTCATTTATTTTCATTAAATAAGTAAAAGTTAGGCTTCAATGAAAAAAAAAACAATAAAAATATATCACTTCAAAGTGTACATATTTTACTCGGGGCATTTTTTAGAATATTACGTCACGCAATTTATTTAAAATATAAATGAGGACTTATGTATAGTAATTATGTGCGTGACTGTATCACCGACCGTTAGTCGATGGACTGTCTGTATACGTGCGCGAAGCATTCGCTGACAGCTCAGATCGATGCCAGGGCCTGTTAGGCCGGTCAAAATCGACAATAAATTAACAAAACATGATGTATCTCTGATTTTTTAGTATGTTGTTCGGACCCATTAGGGCTATATATACCGAAGTTTGCAATTCCCAAAAAGTTGTGGAAAAATTTTTACACACCAAAAACCGCGAAATTTTTGGCCTTGTTTTAGATTCTGCTCTATATCTCCTAATCCATTAATTTTTATCATCATTGAAGAGGACGACGATGACGAGCCTCAAGACAACCCTGACGATCCACCAATACTGGAGTACCTATCTATAGGGGACGAAGACTGCGACCCACCAATAGTGCAAGACCAAGGAAGTCCAAAGAAGGTCTAAAACTAACATTTAGAATTTTTGGTAAAAATTGCATATTTTCAAAGTGCCGTAATTCGATAACTAATTGGCGTACAGAGCTCCGGTTGGGCTTAATTTGTCACAAATTTAATGTTCTTAACGACGCAAAATGCATGGATTAGGAGTTAAAGAGCAGAATTTGAAACAATGCAAAAATTTCGTGGTTTTTGGTGTGTAAAAATTTTTCCACAACTTTTTGAGAATTGCAAACTTGGGTATACATAGCCCTAATGGGTCCAAACAACATACTAAAAAATCAGAGATACATCATGCTTTGCGAATTTAGCGATTTATTTTTTTGTCGATTTTGACCGGCCTATGGAGGTCTTATTCGATTTTCCCCTAGTGAATTAGCCTGCAGAGCCAGTGGTCTGATCGACCTAGATGTCGCTCCGCAGATCTAGGTCACAGCACAGCTGGTGTGGTGCGGCGCAAGGCGATGTGTGCAGTGCGAAAAATTTACTCCGTCCGGACAAAATTATAAGTGGTTGTGGGTTGTACCTATAATTTTGCCGTAGGGTTGTCGATCGGTATAATTTTGTCGTAGGGTAGCCGATGGGCATAATTTTGTCGTAGGGTTGTCCATCGGTATAATTTTGTCGTAGGGTTGTCCATCGGTATAATTTTGTCGTAGGGTTGTCGATCGGTATAATTTTGTCGTAGGGTTGTCCATCGGTATAATTTTGTCGTAGGGTTGTCCATCGGTATAATTTTGTCGTAGGGTTGTCGATCGGTATAATTTTGTCGTAGGGTTGTCCATCGGTATAACTTTGACGTTGGGTTGCCGATCGGTATAATTTTGTCCTAAGGTTGTCGATCGGTATAATTTTACCGTATAGGTTTGTCGATTTGCATATTTTTTCATTAACTTGAGAGCGACCATGTTGCGAGGAAAACATAGAGCGACGTGTTCCGGATTCAATTAAACTGCATTTAATACTTACTATAGGTGATAGGGGTCATCGTTCAGTTCTGTCTGCGTAACAACCTACTGAAGGTGAGTAAATGAAATGAAATGAAATGAAACGAAACGAAACGAAACGAAACGAAACGAAACGAAACGAAACGAAACGAAACGAAATGAAAAATATTTATTTTTCCTATAGGTAAATATAAACCGAAAACAAGAAATAGAATTAGACTAAAATTTATATTATAATTTAATTAAAAACCATAATAATATAACACTTTATGCCACTTAAAGTGCGGCAAGGGTGGATTTATTGCATTAGGCAATATCTTCCAGTAAACCAGGCGAACCTAAAGTTCTTACATGGAATCGAACCATGGAGCAGCCGGTGAAGGTACGCACGGACATGTTTTTCCAATCTTCTGATTGTCTACCTACACTCTAATCATAGGTACACGCCGACCGGAATCGAAACTCGGACTTTTCGTAAGAGAAGCCGACGACACGCCCAGACCGCTCGGCCACCAGCCTCTCTTAAATTATATCCTTCAGTATTAATACTGAGCCGTAACCCATTTGAATTGAAATTAATTAATTTATAATGAGAGCCACGAGTTTACATTTAATTCTTTGTTAGCTTTGTCTCCGTTGCTTATGTTCCAGAAACCAACAGGATAGGCGAAGCATCCACTCGTTCGTCAGATGGAAAGTACAATTGTACAATTTTAAGTTCAGTGATCTTAATGATATAGCTAAAATTGTGAATAAAATTACCCCCCCCCCCTTTCTCCTAGGTTTGTAAAGCTAAAATTTTGACTTAGGGTTAGTAGATAGCCATAGATTGCAGGAAAACTGCAGGTTTTTTCGACAATGTAATATTTTCGTGGGATAAACAATTTTTGTTTTAGTACGGAACCATAATTTGCGCGAGCCAGACTCGCTCTTGACCGCTTATTTAAGTTAATGAATTTATTATATTTTTATATTATAAGAAAATATACATATCACTTTTTAGTGCTTCTATTATTTATTGAAAAAGAACACATGTTTTTTTTATACACATTTTATTTAAGTTAGCAATATGGAAATTTGTGTTTAGGCTTCTGTTTATAAATAAATGTCAGATGTATCAGCGTTTTGGCAAATTCATCCCCTAAGTGGTAGGGAGTAAGGGAGGGAGAGAGAGAGGGAGGTAGGGAGAGTGGGACTGATGGAAGGAGGGAGGGAGAGAGGGAGAGAGAAATAATATTGCGTCTCAATTCAAATTGAGCATAACCTACAATGCCTCGAGCGAAGCTACGGGAAAAAAGCTAGTATTATAATAAAAATCTTAGTCTCTGGTTCTCGTGCTTTATTGTGCTCTGCTGTTCGTACATACAAGGTGTGTGTGTATAGATACCTAGGCTCTGCGCCAACTTCTTCAAGAATAATAAATGATGTATAGAGAGAGATCACATAATTAAAAGTACCTATTATAATACCAATAGTATTAATCAGGTTGAGCGAAAATAGCAGGCACTAAGTATTTATAAAAATGTAACTTTACTGTCTAGAAGCAACATACATTGAAATTAATTATGTTCTGCACGCTCAGCCAAAAAAAAAACATAATAAATTTTGGACATATTACGTAAAATTATTATTTCTTCCGCTCACTACATCTTGGGAAGTGCTATGTCTACCGGCCACTGACCTTTTTATTTATTTTAATTATTAGGATGATTGCACACTACATACTAAACAGCTCAAAAGTGTACTTTAAAACGACTACGATATAATTTAACTAAACATTATTAGTTATTTATTATTCACTTGCTGCAGTAATGCGAAATATGAGTAAGAAGATCTCAATATCTGAAAACAAATTAATTAGTTAAATCCACAGAACAACGATCGGGCCACACCGCCCGCGCCCGGAAATCGATATAGGTACGATAGATTTTGTATAAACTAACCAAGTTTATTGGTTACACGCATAATAATGTATTAGTGAGGCACGAACGCATCGAAGATAAAAAACCGGCCAAGTGCGAGTCGAACTCGCGCACCGAGGGTTCCTTATCGCCATGTCATGGTTAGCGCCACTCACGCCATCTATGGCGTGTTATGAAATGCTTCATCTTGGGATCTTCTTCTATGGGAATCCCCGTGAATTTTTTACGTTTTCTTATTTTTATTATTTGTTGTTATATCGGCCATAATAAAGAACACATATGTATTCTGTGAAAATTTCAACGGGCTACCTATTACGGTTCAAGAGATACAGCCCTCGGACAGACAGACAGACGGGCGGACGGACAGACAGACGGAGTAGGCTTAGTAATAGGGTCCCGTACCGGATACGGAACCCTAAACATGACAACTACTGAAAAAAAATGGACCCAAGCGCGAGTTGAACTTGAAACACCGAGGTTTCCGCACCACAAAAAAAAACATTGAAAAAACACGGTTCTTGTATTGGGACCCGCCTTAATTTTTGATTTTTTCTATTTTTTTTTTATAATTTGTTGATAATATCCGCCATAATAACACACAATCTGTGCTGAAAATCAACCGGCTAGCTATTACGGTTCAAAAGATACAGCCATCAGACGGACAGACGGACAGACAGATGGCGTAGGTTAGCAATAGGCTTCCATATAGGGTAAGGAAACCTAAAAACAGCGAGATTCGCCTTCTGCACTGCGTTTCCCAAATTATAAAAAAAAATCTACGTTAAATTTCAATGATCATTACACGAAAGCTTTAAGCTAACTGTCTGAACTTTTCCCAAATTCGAAAAGAGATGAGATGTCAGAAAGCACGACAACTGTTTTGAACACTCAAAATTATTAATTTTCATTTTAGTAGCAGAGTTTAGTATCTACCTACGCAGTAACATACTTGGTTGAGTAAAAGTTTTAAGTCGGGCTCATTCTACTCACTCTATACATACTTTGTCTATAGGAATGATGTAAAAATGCGTTACTCTATGTGACTATAGCATATAACACGAGAAAAGTAGGTACTTATGAACCATTATCTACTGAATTATGCATTCAGGGACATTTTATAATTTTTCCGAACATTTTCCGGTTCGTTCCAAAACTTTACTTACATTTCTGAACAATAAAATATACTGACGATAATCCGTACCGACATAAAAGTGACGAGCGACAAATCGAAGATGACGGCGGTGACTCTCAAAGGTCTCTTGGAGCGCTCCATCAGCAGGAAGATCAGTTTCCTGTTCCCCGCGCTCTGCTCGTACCACGGGCTGTGGTACGCTGCGTCGTTAATCAGCTGACTCTGGAAAGAGTAGGTACTCATTACAATCGGACGCTTTCAAGTGCAGCTTGAAGTATCTTAGAACCCATTATCTTTTCTATTCTGTGCCATTATTAGGAATTGACTGCCATGATGGACTCAGGTGGAGGAAAAAGTTTACTAGGATCCATCAATGGATCCATGCAATGGATTCAAGTGGACGGAGGGTTATTTATTATGCAAGTTTAAGAGTTAGATAATTTTTTCATGGAACCTCTCATCAGAACGTGACCAAATTTATATGGGACCAACCCTAAGGTTTCTAATAAAATATATCATCGAAATCTGTCCACTCGGTAAAAATAATTATCGCTGAACATGCATAAAAAAGTCCTTTTTTCGAAGTCGGTTAAAAATAGTTTGTGGTGACTAGGTATCTACGTGAGTATTATATATTTGTATATAATGTTAATTAAATTGTATAATTGGTAACATTTAAGATATTTGGAAAAAAATAGAAAAAGAAAACATATATTGGGGGGATGAAGGATAGTAATAGAATGCATTGAGATTATTTTTGTAAGTTTGTTTTTATGTGTGTATGTTCGTTGTGCACGCATCACGTCAAAACGACTGAATCAATTCGAACGGGGCTTCTACAAAAAATATAGGGCTTAACTCGGTGTAAGAAAATATTGCGTTGGTAAGAATAAAAATATTTAATTCATATTCAACTAAATAAAATCAAATAAACTTTGAATATATTATAAAGTCTAATAATGATTTAAATATTTTACTTGCCTACCTAATGCAAGTAAAATATTTCTTCCATATTCTATATAAATAATGACATGTTATAGTAGATACTCGTACCTTGATGATGAGCTCGTTGCCGTGGTAGCAGAAGAGGAATATCTCAACCAGCATGCACGCCATGTACATCAACATGGATAGCAGCTCGATTGAAATGGACAGCTGAACCGAACAACATACATACATATACTCGTACATAACATTATTATTGTAGAAAACTACGCACATAAGCTTATGTACGTATTTTTAATACACTTATCTACTTAGGTAGGTACCTAATAACTATGTTTTGACCTTATTATATTAATAACCCATTTATATTTTGAAACAATATTTATAATAATTAGGTAAATTAATTTTCAATTTGTAAGATACGTATCTTGCATGCAGTAGGTAAATTTGTAGGTAGGTAGGTATGCATTTTTCGATATATTGATATATTTTTATTTTAAGAAATTATAAAATACTATAATATAATATTAAGGATGAAGACATTTTTGGATTCAAGGCAAAAGTACACAATGAGTTGTATGCTAAGTATATTGAAAAGGGTCACATGATTTTCTGGCCGGCATGGCATTCGCAACCCCCGCACTCGACTGAACGTCCATGGGCGTCGTGAGACGCCCATGGACGTTGGACGTTGACGTTGACTAATGATTGCTACGTACTGTTGTCATCTTGAAAGCCGTAACGCAGATAATGAAAGTGGTCGCGCCAAACTGAACGAGGACCGTGACACCAAATATACTCTCAGCTTCCTTTACGAATCTGTAATTACAATAGAGAGAATGTGAATTATTATTTACAATTAGCCTCGAAATTCAGAGGGGCAACACCTGTGGGCAACACAGTCAGTGTACTGGGTACCGCTGGGGCGACGACGACGGTACGTCGAATTGGACGAAATTTTCGTTCTATTATATATTTTAGTTTTAATTTTATTTAGTCTTAGTTTATTTAATATTTAATCTTATTTAATAAATTCATTGTTCTTAATACATAATTAGTTCGATAAAATACGCTGAATACAAATTATTTTATTAAATATTTACCCACGTGAATCTATTATGTACCTACATATCTAACTAGATGCCTAACTTTAAAAAAAAATCAGTTTACCCGACTTGCGTCGCACGACCTAAGGAGAGCACCGACATGACACCTAGTTCACCGGGGAATGTTGGGCTAATATTACGGGTGTTAAGTTTAATGTGTGATCTGGATAACTTGAGATGACTCCAGCCAGGTTTCATAAAAAACATGACCTCTTGAATAAACAAAAACTAAATAAATGTAAGGTGGAAAGAAGGAGGGAACAGGATGTGTGCTGACGCTGACACGCTGTGTCGTTGACGGATAGAGAAAGGGAGGGTTGACTACTGTAGGTAAAATATTTCATCCAATTCAGCCGAGTCTATCACAGTGCTCAATAGCCCATTGACGCCTCTTGTAAAATTACCGCGTTATGGCCAAGTGATGTTCGATGCAATTTTCCAGATGTTCTCGTATTTCGTCGTTGTGCGCCAGGCGATCTGCAGAGTTGGAACCTGGAAAGTCAGCAGAATTCATATTAGATTTTAATATTAATAAGGATTTGCCATTCTTTTCTTGTTCCGTCTGACTGTAACAGAGGCAGCGTAACAGAGGCAAAAGTTCGCGAAATAAAATATACTTATGTCAAACATAACAAAATTAGGGAACTTAGAAAGAAAGAAAGAAATATATTTATTTTTCCCATTATAGAAAATACTGTTTTTATATACATATAGTTTATTTAAAAATACAATACAGTTATAGAGTTTTTTGGAACGAAGTTCCTTAACACACGTTACACTCCAGATACTTGGCGAATAAGAGTTAGGCCGAAATAAAAAAAAAATACATTGAGCCGACTTAAAAAACAACTACTTCCTTACCTATAATAAAATCCAACGTCTGCTTTCTGTCTGAGTGTCTGTCTGTCCGCTTATAACTCGAGAACCACTGAACCGATTGTAATAAAAAAAAATCTACGGATAGCTTGATTCTTCCCATCAACTATAGGCTACTTACTATCACGCTATATGGCTTATGAGGTTAGCAGTGAAGTGAAATATGAGAGCGGGCGGAGCCGCGGGCACAGCTTGTATAAAATATACTTCATATTAGTTATAATCCTTACCTATAATAAAATCCAACGTCTGCTTTCTGTCTGAGTGTCTGTCTGTCCGCTTATAACTCGAGAACCACTGAACCGATTGTAATAAAAAAAATCTACGGATAGCTTGATTCTTCCCATCAACTATAGGCTACTTACTACCATGAGGTTAGCAGTGAAGTGAAATATGAGAGCGGGCGGAGCCGCGGGCACAGCTTGTATAAAATATACTTCATATTAGTTATAAAATTCATGATTAGTTAAAATGCTTCGTAGTCTTTTCGGTATGCGCGCCGCATACACTTTTTAGTTTCTTCTATGGGAACCCCCGTGAATTTTTTACTTTTTCTTATTTTGAGGGTTCCGTATCCGGTACGGGAACCTATTACTAAGCCTACGCCGTCTGTCTGTCTGTCTGTCCGTCCGTCCGTCTGTCCGTCCGTCCGTCTGTCTGTCCGAGGGCTGTATCTCTTGAACCGTAATAGCTAACCCGTTGCAATTTTATTGCACTAATAAATAACTAAACCACAAGCACAGAACTCTATTGTTGTAGATTTTTAAATTGTATTAACATTAATTTTTAAAAATTAAAAAACATCACCGACTACCTTTTTGCAATTAATAACACGCCACCTAGATGGCGTGAGTGGCGCTAGCCATGACATGGCGATATGGAACCCTCAGTGCGCGAGTTCGACTCGCACTTGGCCGTTTTTGTTTTTTGTTTTTTGTGTAATTCGGTATGGGTGGCTGAGTTAGAGGTGCTCATACTAGTAGTGTGCAGTGCATACGAGTGCCTACATACTTTCAGAATGACTAAAGGGCACATATCGTCGATGCTGGTCCATCAGTTTGTCGCACAGGATGTCGAGCTGTATGCACGCCAGAGCCATAGAGCCCGAGATGAGAATGTCCTGGGAGATGTTGCACCACGCATTTATCAGTGTCGTGATGATTTGATAAGCGAACACTAGCTCGAAGCTGTTCAATTCAGATAAATCGGTTAAATAAATAAACTTAAGTATATTTATAGGTACACACATAACGTCACAACACAATGTTTTCCAATGGGGTAGACAGAGGCAAGGTGTGTCCACGTGCTACGGTTCTGACGCCTCTTCCACGCACTCATAATGTATAAATACTGATACTAAGTATGTAAGTCGTAAAATATTAAATACATATATTTAAATCCGAAGCAATTATATTGGTAATAATATTTCTTATGTGATGCAGAACACTACGTGCGATCGTATATATCTATCCATGTGAACACTCAGCGGAAAATAAAAACAGCGCTCGAGCATCATCTGCTTGGTGGCACGCCACTAGGTATGTTCTGAAACATCACCGCTGCCTGAGAATAACTACTTACTTGGGCGTGCAGCTAGTATCGAACGGATACCATGACATAAGAGGCAAGCTGACTCCTTCAGATTCCAAAAAGGGAAAGATCGCCCACAGCGCGACCGTGACGAAGCATAAGCCCATGATCATTACCAATGTCATTCTAACCAACGCCAAAGGATACCGGAACTTGGAGAGTACTTCGGGGTCCACTTCATTCAATAAAGGCTCTGCGTAATTGAAAAAAAAAAACTTTAAAATTGTTTGAAATACATTTTCGTCTTCTATATGCTAACGCATTCCGTCAACTTGCATGATTCAATTCTGAAACTTAAATAATTCAAATGAAGCACTCGAAACACAATTGCCAGGATAAGTAGTCAGTTACAATTAAACAAATATGATAAAACCCCCGACCCTTAAAAAGTCAAAAATAATTTTCGTTTACTCACTTAAAGGAGTCGGTAGACCGCTAAGTAAATTCCCGCGCAGCTCGGAGTTATTATATTTTATTTACTTAGCGGTCCCCCGACTCCTTTAAGTGAGTAAACGAAAATTATTTTTGACTTTTTAAGGGTCGGGGGTTTTTTAAATTTGTAATTTAACTTTTATTTAAAGCTTTTTTAAAAAAACCGCATGAAAATCGGTCCACTTTTTAACATAATTAATTTTTTTATTACTTAATTACTTGATTACTTGATTACAAACATAGCTAAGAACCATCCCGATTAAACAAGCTTCCTAATAAAAAAAACCGCATCCAAATCGGTCCGTCCGTTTGGGAGCTACGATGCCACAGACAGACACACACACACACACACACACACACACACACACACGTCAAACTTATAACACCCCTCCGTTTTTTTCGTCGGGGGTTAAAAAGTAAATCAATTAATAAAAGTAAAGTAAATAATTACTATGTCAGGATTTTCATATCGCTCGGGATGAATAACACACATACGATTATGCTAGAAAGATTTAGGGCAGACGAAGACTTGGAGGGTGCTATATAACTTGGCCGAAGAGCCTGTGCCAGTGGTATAACTGCAGCACGCGGTCTCATTTTCGAACGGCAGTCTCAAAGTGTCCTATCCTTCGTTACAACATGGTAATTTAAAAAGTTTAATTACTTACAAATTAAAAAAAAACCCGACCCTTAAAAAGTAAAAAATAATTTCCGTTTACTTACAATAATTGTAATTATTCCTTATTCCTGCGCAGCGCTGAGTTTTTATATTTTATTTACAAGCGGTCCCCTGACTCCTTTAATGAATGGTAAGTAAGTGGAAATTATTTTTGACTTTTTAAGGGTCAGGGGTTTTTTTTAAATTTGTAATTCAAGCTTTTTTTTAAAAACCGCATGCAATCCGGTCCAGTTTTTAAGATAATAAATTTTTTGGTTACTTAATTACCTACCTACTTGATTACAAACATAGCTAAGAACCATCCTGATTAAACCAGCTTTCTAATAAAAAAAAACCGCATCCAAATCGGTCCATCCGTTTGGGAGCTACGATGCCACAGAAAGACACGCCGATACACACATACACACGCTCCGATTGCGTCGGGGGTTAAAAAAAGAAGATATGCATGCATACCGTCAAGCGATTCGAACAGTTTCCCAATTCTGGATCTTCGATACATGGTGTTAACTGTCTTATAGACCTGGGCGAAATGCGTCAAAGTCAAGAATGAAGCTTTTACCAACAACTCCACGTCTCCTATGACCTGTTCACATATTATAATATGACACGAATTAATCCTCCGTACATTTATGGTAGCCGGATTGGGTGGCTTAGCTAGAGACTGGTGTCCCAGGTACAGCCAATTTCAACCCCGAACTAGTTTGTCTTAAAGGTAGACAAATGTGTTTTTGGGGAAAGATAATTTAATTGCTATTTGAAAAGGCGAGGATTGTATAAGTAAGAAAAAATATATTTTGACTCTTTACAATGCGTTACAAGAAGGATTTAAAAAATCTAAGGAAAAAGAGCTTACCAAGATAACGTTAATGCTCTCTGTAAGAAGAAAGATATACAAACAGAAACCTAACATGCCGAAAGAGTAGACCTTGTACAGAAACTTTTTGAATCCGCTGAAGTGCAACGGCATCCACACCCCGAAAATCGTCAGCGTATAGAAATTTATATTCAGAGTCTCCTTAGCATTTAATAATACTAATTTGAAAGGCATTTTTTTTATTAAATATTATCTTCGTACAATCAGCTGTGGAATCGTTGGGGCAAAGCAAGTAATGGGTAATGGTACTATCAATGGAGTTTCCAACACTTTTATAACTACGTTCGACGGGTCCACCCACGATGGGCAAGCTACGATGATATCGTATACAGAATGTTACTGAAACATTTCAAATTTTTCTTCTTTTTTTTTAATAGTGGCAACCAAACAAATAGGAAATTATTTACAAAATTGTTCTTGTCGTTTTATGGCAGTTGGAATCAATTTGTTATTTTGTGATATATACTATATCTGTTATTATGTGATATACACGGTGTTGCAACCCCAACCGTAAAATCCGAAAGGGGGTGATTCTGTACGTGAAATAGAACAACTTTTGTTCTACGACTTTTTTATTTGAAGAAAAAAAAATTTTTTTTCTCCAAAATTGTTCTTGTCGTTTTATGGCAGTTGGAATCAATTTGTTATTTTGTGATATATACTATATCTGTTATTATGTGATATACACGGTGTTGCAACCCCAACCGTAAAATCCGAAAGGGGGTGATTCTGTACGTGAAATAGAACAACTTTTGTTCTACGACTTTTTTATTTGAAGAAAAAAAAATTTTTTTTCTCCATACATTATGAGAATAGGTAATTAAAATTTGTATGGAAAAAATAATATTTTTTTTGTTTAAAAAAAATTTTTTTCTTCACAGAAGTTGTTTAGTTTCACATATAGAATAACCCCCTTATGTCAGTTAAAAATATTACGGGGGCAACTGCAACACCGTGTATAATGTCGGATGGAGAGGGGAGAAAAGGACGGACGGGAAGGTCCCACCTTCCCGTCCGTCCGGGGAGGAGGCGAGAGAGGGAATGAGGGCGAGTGAGGGAGGGCGAGCGAGGGAGGGCATAAGGCAGGGGGAGCGAGGGAGAGAGATAATATAAGAGAAGCGATCGTTTATTATCATATTTGCGTTTTTAAATCGGATTTGCTACTAAACCGAGTCTACCGCGAGCGAAGCCGCGGGCAAAAGCTAGTAATAATAAAAAATAAAACCACCCATATAGACGCCGCCGTGCTGTCGTCGCCTCATAGTTTACACTTGATGCAACAATGGGCGGTTATTACGGATGGTAAATATTTTGACTGATGAGTTGATTACTCCGTAATTTTGCGATCGATCGCATTTTTTGTTTTTACTAGCTGTTACGTCAACCTGATAGTTCTACTGTATTAAACATTTAGCAGATATTCAGTTCTTTGTGTGTTCGCTTTCTTATGTCTTATTGTAGGTACTTGATTAGGATTACTCTAGGTTAATCGGCAAATGTTGCAAAATGTAACATGAAATGAAGGGAATCACTGACATGGCACCTAGTTCACCCGGTGTTATAGGCTGACATCACGGAACGGATGTTATAGGTGATGTAGCCAACCGTATCCGTTTCCATAAAAAACCAAATTATTATACTAACAAACTGCTAATTTAATATTTATCATTTATTTTTAGTTGATTTAATTAAGTCCGTTGAATTGCCATAACGGGTCAAGATTAAAAGTACCGGTTCCATACCGTTCCGTTTTCCGTGAGAACTTTAAGACTTAGGATTTTCGTTTAGGTTTTCCTGTAAACTATAAGAGAGGCCCTATATTATCAATTTTTTTTCCAAATTTTAGACACGGCAATACCCAAGATAATGTTATACATAGGTATATATCTAGGGTATATATGTAGATGATAATTATATAGGGGAAATGATAGATTTTCGTATATAAAATTTTCTTTAATATATTTTCAAGTAGAGTGAAAAAAAGTAATAAAGTATTTTTGAACCCCAGTAGAACCAAAAAAATACCAAAAATATTGGTATTTTTTATAAATATCGAGTCCTTTCATATGTCAGATGTGTACTTGAAAAAACATTTTTACCTTCTAATTGTTCCCCTAAAATTGAACCCCAAAATCTAAATTTACGCTAGGTATTTAATTATTTTTTGGTCTTATTACATAATTAAATTTCAACTTTTTCGTCCAGTAGATTCGGAGAAAATACACTGCGACAGACGGACAAGGACAGACACGAGAGTGCTCGGTTTTTTTCCTCTTTTGAGATATTGAGCCCTAAAAACTACAGAGTAGCAATTCAAACTCTCTCTAACTTCTTCTCTCCTCTACATAATATAAAATTCAAAGTCTGCCGTCTGCTGCTGTTCGCTTATTATAAGTCAAGACCGACTCAACATATTTTCTTGGCGTTTTTACCGATATGTAGTACGACATATCTTCTCACGGTTAATGAATGGTCATGTGCGGTCAATTAAACGAAAAAAACAATTCTGACTTAACGCAGTGTTGAAAAACACAAAAAAAAACAAAAAAATAAAAAAACATAGGTATACACATATCTGGGATATTTCAGAAACCTGAAATTTTATAAATAGAAAGTAAAATTACTCACTAGTAACGATGTCGTTACTCGGTGAGTAATTTTACTTTAAAGTGCAGAGCGACAAATCGAAATTGGCGGTGGTTACTCTGGAAGGTCTCTTCATCAGTAGGGTAGGAAGATGAATTTCCTGTTCCCCACGCTATGCTCGTACCATGGAACGTGGTACGAGCAGAGCTACAACCCTTTGTAGTCGACGGAAGAGTTCTTAGAACGACACGATTTTCTAAATCTTTCTTGTGTTGTTCTTGTTACACTGCAAAGGTTTGGAATGGGCTCCCGGGGAACATCTTTCGCTATTTCCTACACTCCGTATGTTCAAATGGCGGGTTAATAGCCTTTCCCCAGCGACTTTAGTCCGCCTATAAGCGAACTGGCTGAAATAGGTTTTTTTTATGGAAACTGACACGGTTGGCTACATCACCTACAACATCCGTGATGTCAGCCCATAACACCGGGTGAGCTAGGTGCCATGTCAGTGCTTCCCTTCGGTCGTGCCGGCTACACTGAACTGGACGGAAAATACAAACTATTTACATAGCCGTTTCGACCGACGTTTCATTCAGTGCGGCGGTACCAACCCGGGCGGGTTAAACCCTACCACCTAGTAAGGTAAGAAGGGAAGGGACCTACAGTTTAACGTGGCTGTGCCTGAAGCTCCGACCTCGAGCACAGCCACCCAGTTCAGGGGCAATTAAAAAAACGGTTTATTTCATTGGTTAGGTAGGTACTGTTAGGTACGCATCGGTCGCGTGGATTCATTCACGCGGTGCGCGGGCGGCTCGCCAGTCGCCAGTGTTCGCGATCACGTTCAAGGCTCGGCAGGAGGTCGCGCGCCGAGCTGCTGCCAATTTCGCCGTCTCATCGAATGTTAAACTGTACGTTACCGCATGCTGGGCTCGCAGTGTTCGAGTAGCTTTACATCTATATTTATTTATTTATTTATTTAGGAAACAGACAGCCCTTATTTACAAAGAAAGAGTACACAAAAGAGTTTACACTTTAGGCGGAGCCACAAAAGTGTTTCCATGAATGAAACAATTGACATAATCTGGGATGATGTAGGTACAAGAGTACAGTGCTCTCACTAAATTATACAATAAGAAAGCTATACATAATACTAAGTTGATTATGTAATTATTTATATTTTTACCACTATTTAAAGGTAAAAATATAAAAAAGAAAAATTAAATGGATGAAATACTTAAACTCAAGTCAAGCATCAGCCAAGTTCCTCGTGTAGCAATGAAGTATATATTCAGCAAAGTCTTGTTAATAAAAATATATCTTGTTACTTATTCTATATGTAACGTGAAGAAGAAATAGAAGATCAGAACTGCACAGTGCAGTGCTGATCTTCTATTTCTTCTTCACTGATCAGTTTTTATATCTATCTTCGTGGGTGCTCAGCACCCACCACTCACCGCTCGTGGGTGCTGGAGCCCCCGAGCACCCACGGAGTCGGCGCCTAAGACTGCACTGCAGTTCCTGAAAGATCCGCTGCTGGTTCACTACATCACCTACACACTAGGTGCCTACACACACACTCGCGATGTCACCTCACCATACCACACCTTGACGGTCTAGGTACCATGTCAGTGCTTCCATATCAGTGGTCATGCCGGCTACATTGAAAGGACGACCAATTTTCATAGAAGTTTCGACCGATCTCTCACTCAGTGCGGTGGTACCAATTCGGACAGGTTGAACCCTACCACCGATTAAGGTAAGGGGCCTATATATATAGTTTTACGTGGAATCCGAACAGTGACCTGCCTTTTCGGTCGGATGCTCGCCGATTCAAAGTATCAACGCGCCCGGGTGTGCTTAGCATCGAGATGGAGCGCAGACGCATCGAGCTACCTAGCTATCGGCTTTCTGTTCGCCATAGTAGGATAAAACCAAAGAGAATATAACCACTACCTACCTAGCGTTGCGTTGATAAAACAACAAAAATGTAACTTAAAGCAGTCAGTCAGTCAATCAGTCAGCGTGTAAGCGTCCACTGCCGGACATACACGTACTTTACCCAATACCCACCATATCACGTAGCGATATTCCCAAGCGGTGTGCGCAAAAATGTATTACCTAAATGTAGGCATCTCTCTGTCACACCTTAAGTTGACGACTTTAGTATCTTTATCAATCCGTCATAAAATTTGCATGTATGTACTTGTATGTAGAGACCAAAGAGTTTGTATTACGTACGTAATACAAACTCTTTGGTAGAGACTTAAGTCGCACAATTTTAAACCAAAGAGAAAAACTTATAACTATCTAGGATGCGTTCCATTGCAGCATGGCTAATATTAGGTCCTTACCTTACCTATGAAATTGGCGTTTTATATGGAAAAAATCAAACAAATTTTTTTTTATGAAAAATATATTTTTTTTAATCGAAGTATTGGATATTATTATCAATGCACTTTTGCCATTTTACTGAAAGTTCATTGATCCCTCTGCTATAGAAATCCTGGGAATGGGAATCGATTAACTCTTTTAAGGCGTTTTTCACTGCCTCATCGGATTTGAAATTTTTCCCCTGTAAAAAGTTATCCAAATTTCTAAAAAAAATGGAAACCAGTTGGAGCAAGGTCTGGTGAATATGGTGGGTGACGAAGAGTTTGCAGTCGTAACTCCCGTAGTTTTGAGACGGTCCATTGTGCGGTGTGTGGGCGAGCTTTGTCGTGAAGGAGTGGACTAGAGCAATTGGCAAGTCTCGGTTGTTTGACAGCGAGCTTATCCATCATTATTTTCAATTCTTCACAGTACACATCTGCAGTAATTATTGCGCCAGGTATCAAGAAGCTGTAATGAATAATGCCGGCACAGGTCCACCATACACTGACAAGCAACTTCTTTTGACTCAATTTGCGTTTGGGATATTGTTTGGCTGCCTCCCCTGTGTCCAACCAGTGCGACGGACCCTTTCGCTTGTCTTACAGGATCCACTTTTCATCACAAGTGACAATCCGATTCAGAATCCCCTCATTTCTGTGCCTATTCAACAAGTTAAGACAAGCTTCGACGCGATTTTGTTGTTGTTGTTCAGTGAGTTCATATGGTACCCACTTTCCGAGCTTTTTTATCTTTCCAATTTGACGTAAATGAATCAGTATCGTTTTATCACTTACATTGAAGGCTGTTGCTAATTCCGACGTGGTGTGTGATGTGATGAATCTGCTTCAACTATGGCTTTCAATTCACCGTTATCGACTTTCGTCTCCGGTCGGCCACGGGGCTCATCATTGAGATGAAAATTTCCAGAGCGGAAGCGATCACACCAAAAACGCACAGTGCGTTCACTTGCGGTACCTGGTCCATACACGTCGATGATAGTGCGTGCCGTCTGTGCTGCGTTAGTGCCGCGACGGAATTCATATTCGAAAATAACGCGCAATTTCGATTTTTCCATGGTCGCAGAACCAGCGATATAAAAAAAAAACCGAATGGGGGAAAACAAACGAACAGCTGATTTTGAAAAAAGAATTATTTGCCTTTAAGTATAACAAAAAATATTTGAATTTGGAATTCGTACGCAAACAAAAGTTAGCCACGTTCAAAGTGGTCAGTTTGTAGAAACGCCAATTTCATAGGTAAGCACCTAATATAAACCTTCTGTTTAAGCGTGTCACAGACGATGTAGATAATCATGAAGATAATAATAAATCTGTAAGGGATGGTCATGTAGTTACTTTGTTTTATGAGATACTAGTATTTCTATTTTAAAGATATTTGTATTTTAAAAGAAGAAAGAAGTCATTAAGGGCGAGGCCGAAGGCTGAATTGCGTTTAGGTTAATTATTAACGTTCTCGAATAGTATGTAACTAAGGGCGAGGCCGAAGGCAGAGCTCCATTCAGGTAAAAGTCAGCCGAATTCAACGATATATCGGCCTCAGTAGCTCTGTGGTGCGGTCGGTGACTGTTGTTAAGCAACCCTGAGCGTGGTCAGTAGGTACTTGGATGCCGCCGCAGCCGTGTTTGATACATGAAGATACTACATATAACATTTAATCTTAAAGTATATTCATCGTCTGTGACGCGCTTTATAATAATGTTATGCTGCCTCCAGATGGTTCGACAACGAATTTTCCCAAGAAAACGTTCAACAGTTAGTTACAGGGTTGAACGTTTTCAGTAGTCGTTACCTATTAGCTGGGCACAGGGTAGGGTTAAGCGGCGGCGCGGCGGCGGCGTGTTCAATCGCACGTAAAGTGCTGGAACGATGGGGTCTCTTTGTAGTACACCGGCACTTCCGCCCGCCCTCAGTTCACCGCCCTCGGTTGTCCGCTCTAAGTACATCCTGACACTCATCTATAGTACTAGATACAACTTTCATATACATGACTCCCGAAAAAACATGTCACCGTCCAAATCAGGCTTATACGCGATGTTAACAATGACTGATGCTTGTGTTGTATGACTCACCTTAACATCTTATGTCCTCAAATACGCGAGTGAGGAGTGTTAGCGCATTCATAGCATGATATTGCTTTTAATGCGATTCTTTTTTTATGTTTTTTTTTATTGAGAGCACCCCCCTCTTCCTTCACGCTGACCCATGCAAGGCAAGGCAAACATTGTGTGAAAAAGAAAATGTTTGCCTTGGATGGGCCAGCGTGAAGATGGGGCTGGTTAGTATGACCTATCAACTCGGATTTTCCAATGACCCCGGTTGCTCCCGTACATAGAGTCGAATGCTGAGTACGAGTAGTCGAGTAGTCGAGTGCTGGTACGGAACGTCAACGTCACCTGTTACACTTACGCACTGCTCTGTTTATAATTTTTATAACTGCTACTCACAATCGATAATTAATTAAAGTATTACGGTAATAACTTCAACCCACTACGGCGAACAAGTGAGAGTGTAGGGAGTGCTCCACACGGATTCCCTGGACAGCTACAGGACGTGAACGGGAGCGACACCTCGCGGCGATATTGCTACCTACCCGCGCATGTCACAGTAATATAATCTCAAATATTTACTTACATATCTGCTGCTGTAACTCCGTGTTGTCCGACGTCTGCACACTTCACTTCACTTCATCAACACAACAACCCGATTCACTATGTTTTGCTCTCACTGCCATGACCCGCTCGTCCTCAAGGACCTACTGAAATGCGTCAACTGCAGGAAGACATATCACTATTCGTGCCTAGGATACGACGACGTGTACTTCCGCAAGATGGGCTCCACATACAAGTCTTCGTGGAAGGGTCCGTGCTGCAACAAGCGCGCACAGGACAGGGACAATGCGCTCGGCAAATCTCCCCTGCTCGCGGGCGCAGCGGGCGCAGCGGGCGCAGCGGGCGCGATCACGACTGCGCGCGACACACCGCCGGCGGCGGCAGCGGCGCCGGACAGTGACAGCGCGCCAGCCAGAGGCGCCCAACTATCTTCATCAGCGGACCTGTGTGATTCCATGCAGCATTTTTTCAAGAGGATGCAGGCGGAACTACGCGAAATGCGCAGTGAACATCGCGACACCTTCTCCTCATTTAAAGCGGACATCCTGGACACGATAGACGATCTGAAGAAATCAATAAATTTTATGTCGAATCAAATGGATGAATATGCTAAAAAAATATCCGAACTCGAACATAAAATTAAGGTATCTGACAAACACAACAAGGAGCTTCAGAACAGAATTGTTAAACTTGAAGAGAACAACGAATCCGTGGCGCAACTTAAACAGCAGCTCGACGAGCATGAGCAGCGCTCTCGCTCCAATAACATCGAAATTCTCGGTATTCCAGAACTTAAGTCTGAGAAATTATTGGATAATATCAAATTGATAGCGAAAGTCGTCGGAGTGGAGCTGAAGGAAGGAGATGTCGAGTTCGTCACCCGCATTGCACCGCGTACCGCTACCCCTGGTCGTCCGAAGGCGATTATTGCGAAATTCAACAACCGCAACACCAAAGATGCGCTGATTCGAGCTGTAAGAAAACGACGCGGTATTACGACGGCTGAGATTGGTATGGCGACGACGTCAGCGGCGGCGGTGGCAGCGGGAGGGGCGACGAGCAAGGTCTACATAAACGAACATCTCACAGCGGCTAACAAGAAGCTGTACAGCGAGGCGAGGTCCGCGGGCCGCGAGTTGGGGTTCCGCTACGTTTGGGTCAGCAACACCAACATCTACATGCGGAAGGACGACCACGATACGCATCCAGTCCGCATTCGACGCCACGAAGATATCGAAAAACTAAAGTTATCTCGGCGCTTATAATTCTAATAATAATACTATTATATTTTAGATGTTCACTTTTCACATTTTTTAGCTCTAATTATTTAATATATTCTGTAGTTTGGATTTGTTATTTTAATATTCGATTGTACTCAAAAGGTATCTACATTACAAAATCACACTCACATACACACTCAACATCGCACTCACACATACACCCTAGCAAAAATATATACCTACTTAAACATACAACCTTTTACACATATTCACCCATGCACACACACATTCAATATGATATTGTTATACTCACCCTCGCAGGCCCTACACAACTTCATATTTCCTTGCTCCATATTTTATCGACCATGTTTGCTTTTATTATTGACTATTATTTATTATTATCATTATTATTAATCGTGACACTCTCTAATTATTGCCTGGGTCAAACCAGTATCTATTTAAAATTTACAATAATTACAGTTTGGTTGTCTTACTGCGGCTACATAAAAGATATTGACATTGTATCGATGTTTAAATGGCGCCTATAAGTATATATTTACAAAACAGTCGCAGTATCCGCGGCAAAACTATGCTTTTTAAACAAAATCTGCTCAATAATTCATATGACATGGTATTGATAGCGGAGACATGGCTCGTGGACGGCGTGACGGACGCGGAGGTGGCGGACGATCGGTACGACGTGCACCGCTGCGACCGCGACCCGCTCGCCACCCAGCAGCAGCTCGGTGGCGGGGTGATGGTGTGTGCGCGCCGCGGGCTCGCCGCTCACCGACGACGCGCGTCCGCCTCCTCCGCGTCCGCGCCCGCCTCCGCCGCCTCCCGCGCGCCCTACGATTGCGTGTGGGTGAGTATCGATGCGCGTACGCTGCGTTCGCCGCGCAATCTTCACGTAGTCGTTGTATACTTGCCGGGTAGCGGCCCGTCTCACGATGCAATGCTTGATCACTTTTCAGACTTTTTGTACTCGATGAGAAATGAGCATCCGGACGACAATATCCTAGTAACAGGTGATTTCAATTTACGTGGCGTCGAATGGTCACGCGAACGTTCTCGGACATACCTGAGCGCCACCGGAACTGTGAACGATAGCAGAACGGCTTTTTTAGATTGTTTGGCATATGTGGGTCTGCGCCAGTACAACGGAGTGGCGAACGACAACGGGCGGATGTTGGAGCTGGTGCTGTGCGACTCCGACGTGGAGGTGGCGCGCGCGGACGCGCCGCTCTCGCGCGAGGACATGCCGCACCACCCCGCGCTGCAGCTCGACCTGTGCAACATCCGCTGCGACTACCTGGCCGACCCGCCTAAGCGTATCTATGCATTCAGGCGAGCCGACTATGGACCGATCTCGGAATACCTCTCAAATGTGGAATGGCAACAATTGCACGACGGTGATGTAGATGAATCGGTTAGCTTCTTTTATACACAGTTAAATTTTTCCATTGATCAGTTCGTCCCGAGTTACACCAGCAAGCCGGATGGCTGCCCAGTCTGGTACACCATTGCTTTGAAAAGGATAATTGTTGAGAAAACAAAGTTCCACAAACGTTGGAAAAAATATAAAAATAAGAAAGATTACGATACCTTTTCTCTGCTGCGAGCTCGTCAGAAGCGCGTACAGAACCAGTGCTGGTTGAAGTATGTCGACAATTGTGAAACAAAAATAAAAGATGATCCAAAACAATTGTGGAAATACTCCAAATGCCTCCGCGGCGGCAACGGAGTGCCGAAGCAGACGAGCTACGGCGGCGAGGTGGCTGCGGACGGTCCGGCTATTTGTAAGCAGTTCTCTCAATATTTTCATAGGCAATATTCAATTGCCGCGCCCCCTCCGCTGCCCCCCGCCACTGACCAGACTGCGCTCGGCTCTGAAATGACTCCGTGGCCGATATCGACAGTTGGGTCGGCGAATGTCACGCCCCGATTAGTATTTAAATATTTGAAAAAAATCGACATCAGCAAAGGTCCTGGCAGCGACAAAATTCCCCCATACTTCGCTAAAAAATGCGCAATGGAACTTTCTTCTCCGCTTGCCACCATTTTCCAACGCTCAATTTCGGAGGGAGTTTTCCCAACTATGTGGAAGGAAGCATTCGTAGTGCCAATACACAAAAGCGGCCCTAAGCAAAAAGTCGAAAATTACCGCCCTGTTTCTATTCTATCAGTTTTTAGTAAGCTATTTGAAAAAATAATTTACGACCAAGTATATAGCTTAATTGCAAATAGTGTATCCACTGCCCAGCACGGATTCATGAGGAGTCGGTCCGTGACTACTAATCTGGCGGTTTACACGGACTTCATTGCCGGAACAATGGACAAAAGGATCCAGGTTGACGCCGTGTACACCGATTACGCTAAATGTTTCGACCGGATCAATCATGATGTGCTGATAAGGAAACTGGGCGAGATCGGTATACACGGCGACTTGCTGAGGTGGTTTGCCTCATATATCAAAAACCGCTCGCAGGCAGTGCGTATAGGATCTCACATATCACATTTTGACATAATTCCCTCCGGGGTACCTCAGGGATCCCACTTGGGACCCCTGCTTTTTAATGCATATTTATACGATATCTCTAAGTGTTTCCGTTTTTCCAAATTTATATTATATGCAGACGACATGAAAATCTATTTGCCCGTAAAAGATGATTCCGACTGTATCAAACTGCAGAGCGATTTAGATAGGGTCAGTGAATATTGCAACTTGAATCTTCTCGGCCTAAATGTAGGTAAATGCCAAGTCATAACGTTTACTCGTAATAAAAATGTGATACATTATAATTACAGCATCAAGAGCTCTAGTGTGCCGCGGACTAGCGTCGTGCGGGACCTGGGTGTTCTGCTGGACTCCAAATTACTTTACGACAAACACTACGACCAAATCGTCGCGAAGTCTTACAGGACCCTAGGTTTCGTTCGACGCATATGCGTGCCATTTAAGAGGATATCCACGCTCAAAACTCTTTATTACGCTTATGTCCGCAGTACACTGGAGTTCGCTTCTCCTATATGGTCACCGCAGTATAATGTGCACATTAATCGGTTGGAGCGAATCCAAAACAAATTTGTCAGGCACTTAAACTATAGGGAGCGAGTCACATTCCCCAGCTACGAGGAGGCGCTGAGACACCACAAGCTGATGTCTCTCGAGAGCAGACGCGCGGTGGCTGACGCTAGCCTGCTTCACAAAATACTTAACGGCGGCGTGGACTGTCCTGAGCTGGTAGCGAGAGTGCCTCTGCACTGCAGCGCCGCTAGGACGCGCCGCCCGAATCTTTTCCATGTGGGACTCTGTCGAACGAATAATGCCAAGTGGTCGACTCTAAATCGGTGCATGGCAGCCTATAACGACTGCTTCAGAGAAATAGACATCTTTAATATAAATCATAAACCTTTTTTGAGAATAGTTAAAAACACTCTGGAGCAGTCTGAATAGGTGTGTGCCCCCCCCCCCCCCCCCCCCCCACCCAATCAGCACAACACACACACACACACACACACACCCTCTCTCTCTCTCTCACACCCTCACACACACACACACACATTAGGTTAGCTATTAAAAAATATATTATGTTTTAAACATTCATAAGTTGACGTTGTTTTTGTTGGAATTTTAAAATGTGAAACTTTGTCATTGGCTTGATAATTTTGTAAATTGTTGATTTGTAAAATATGTGTTCTTAAAGCTGTTAAGTTTCCCCTAATAAATAAATAAATAAATAAATAATAAATGCCTAAAAAATTCTACACTGTGTGTCCCATCGTCATATTCTTCAGGTATTTCTGTCACACGTGCTCTAAGCGCGTAATTCTGACAAACGAGAAAGGACTTGGAAATATACGAGTATCATGATACCACCACCATTAGTATTGCAGAGGGAAATTATAACGGAAATTGTCATTTAGCTCTCGGCTTTACTTCGTGTTAGTCACGACAATTTTTCGTAATGCCTAGGTGGCTGGGACTTATGTATACTTACATGAATTTATGCTTGAGCTTGAGCAATTACATTTCATAGAGGACTTTCATCGCCCGGGTGAACAATCCGGAACAAAACCTACCAGTATTGCAAATAATAAGTACAGCTCTGAGGACCGAAGTTGCCACAGTTATTTCAGGCAAAAGAATAGCATATTTAAATATATTGTACACAATAGACCTGGTGAAGATATGCTCTGTAGAAAACAGTGCTTTCTGAAACATACATAATATTTTTTAGGGTCAATTAGTAAGAAGAAGAAGAGGAGTCGCTTTTCCTTTCGATGCTCTGCTGAGTACAACTATATAATATACTGTTGTTGCAGATATCCAAGAGTTCTACGAATTGACACTTCTCGATGACACGAAATCGGTGCAGCAGAAGACGGTCGAAACCATCCGCATCGCCAACAAGTGGGAGGTGTGCGAGGCGGCGCGCAGGGAGGTCAGTTGGATCCACAACATTATACTTGCTCTCTAGTGCAATACAGGCTGTTTCATTTCCTAATACATATATTTTAATTACATATTAATCATGCAGAAAGGCGGGCTTATTGCAATATTTCACTGCAAGTGTGATCCTTTCTTAGTATTTCACACTTAAATTGTTATATTAGATGCCTACAAAAATTCATAGGTGATTTTCGCGAACCATTTTGGAATTGGTACTTTCGGAGATGATGGATTGGTGATATATGCTTGTTGGGTAATGGTTGGGTATTTAAAATAAATGTTCATTAAAAAAAACCTGTTTTTATAATACTCTCAAAATTGTTCTCTAACATGCTTAGCAAAGTTTTTTCTACTTTCTAAAATAACTAGGAATGCATCGTATTCATAAAATATAATACAAAAACATCTTGAGGGGAACACTGCGATGATGAAATTCGTCCTAATGGAGAAATGTTTCTTTTAAATTTAATACATTTTTTTATGTACAAATTTTATTAATATTTTTAAATAAATTTTCTTATTAGATAGATATTATAAGGATATATTGTGTATATTATTATGTATATATATTTATCGTGAAATGCACAAATATTTGCTAAGAAAATGAACTAGGCTGGAAAAAGACGAATTTATAATTTTAATGCAGTAGGCTCGGTCTCGTGACTAACGTAAATTACGTGAACAAATCAATACAGCCAGGCGTGCTACTGGCGCGGAGGTAGGTACGAGCAGCAGGCGCGCGGCGGCGGCCGCGTCGTCGCAACTCGCAGCCTGGCTTTGTTCACTCTGCAAAATAATCCGTCAACATTTATATACGATATACACACACACAACACACTTCACACAATTTAAAAGAAATACAGGTAATGCAAAGGCGGACTATGCGATTTCTTCCAGTCAACATTGCTTTATATAACAAACCATTTTAAAAACAAGCAAACGAAAAAAACACAGTTTAGGTTTTCGATTAGTTTTCAAAAAGCTTGCCGCCAAATGTTCCTTTTCTACCAATTAATTTCATTGGACAGTGATTGGTTGTTCGTTTATGATTGTATCAGCACGAAATAAAATTTATTGAATTTTACGATGTATCCTTGTTCTAGAAAAAATATTATTTGATGAAGTTATAACAATGACGTATCATGTTAAATCTCTTTGCCATGAAAAGGTCTTATGACCTCCTAAATTCCCGAGAACGAGTAAAAATATGGCAGAATCTTAATTTCTTAATTCGTTAAAAAAAACTGACAGCAATGTGATAAAAAAGTTCGCTAGTTTCCGCCCTTTCCAACGGTATACCACATGTCATACAAATAAGTCACTATGTTTTATAATTCATACATAATATACTATAATTCACAATAACAAGAAACGTGTTTTTTTTCGATGATTTTTTTTTGTGGTGCCGAAACCTCGGTGCGCGAGTCCGACTCGCACTTGGCCATTTTTTAACATAATTTGAGACGGTGAAGCAAGGAGCGGTGAAGCATGGACTTGATTCTTTAAAAAAAATTATAAGTTAGACTCGAATTCCTCGTAAATAAACAGTAAGTAGGTACCTACATAACTATGTGTATAGTATTTAAGAATTGATGTAGGTATATTATAATATTTATGTTTCTTATTCTATATATGTGATATATATGTAAGGATTTATATTGATTGTATGTCTCTTTGTACAATTTGTATAATAATGTGTGTATTTATATTTCATACTACTGTTCCCTCTTTAGTACTGCATTGTCCGCCCAGCTACGTGTTTTCCACATCCCAAAGGTTGGTTCGTAAAGAATGCCGCAAGGCATTAAACTTTTGTAACCTTTTTACCCGACTGCGCGACGCAAAGGAGGGTAATGTGTTTATCAGCCTATGTATGTATGTATGTATGTTTGTTCCTTTGTGGCACGCTAGAGACCAAACGCGTGGGCCGATTTTGATGATTCTTACGTCAATCGATTTGTCTTAATCTTGCGAGTGTCACTAAAGACCTGCCAGTAATCAAAATTCAATATGGCGACAACTAGGTGCCATATTGTGAAAAAGAAAAAAATTAAAGTTGACTAACTATGTCAAGTGGGGTATCGTTGAATAGGTATTTGAAAATGATCTTTAGGTTTCTCTTATCATTTTTCATTTCGAATGACCATTTAGGATCTATAACGATTTAAAGTTGGTTAGCAACCATTCTCATTTAACTTTTAGTAAAGCTGTGATGAAGTTCTTATTATACAGGTGTTCGGCACATCGACCGAATTTTTTTTTAACAGGTAAGTGGGGTCATTTGCAACGTTTTGACACATCATACCTTTTGTCAGGTACCACATGGTATCAAGATACGTTTTTTTTCTTTATTTTTGAAAATTAAAAAATCCCACCTTTGTAACTTTTTTTTTGTTTATGATTGTATTAGCACGAAATAAAATTTATTGGATTTTTCAATGTATCCTTCTTCTAGAAAAAATATCATTTACATACATAGCGTCACGCCTGTTTTCCGGTGGGGTAGGCAGAGACAACGGATCTCCACGTGCCACGATCCTGACACACCTCTGCCGCCTCTTCCACTCCCATAATGTCCTTCATGCATGTTCGTCGGTTACGGGTACTACGCACTTGACCCTTATTGAGCACATAACCGATCTGGTCCAGGTACGTGCGTCTAGGGCGACCCTTCCCGACTCTTCCACTCACATTTGCTTCATAAATGTCTTTCGTTAGTCTCCTATCATCCATTCTTCCAACATGACCGAACCACCGAAGCATCCCTTTCTCAATCCTTTCATCTCTCATTTGATGAAGTTAATACCATGAAAATGACTTATGACCTCCGAAAGTCCCGAGAACGAGTAAAAATATGACAGAATCTTAATTTCTTAATTCATTAAAAAAAATTCACAGATTTCGTGCCTTACACGACTATCGAGCACATTGAAAATGAATCTACGGAATTCGAAAAAATATTGTCGCTGAGCGACACGAGAAAGTCGGAATAAGGAAAAGGTTAGGTGGGTTCTGATGATGGAGCCGGAAGGAAGCCATAGGAACTAGGATCTCCTAAACTACACATGATAAGCCCATCGTGTTTGGGCTCTTTGGATTTGTCTTCGCAAGTACTCTAGTCATATGTTATTTCCAGGGTACTGATGATGGAGCCGGAAGGAAGCCATAGGAACTCCTAAACTACACATGATAAGCCCATCGTGTTTGGGCTCGTTGGATTTGTCTTCGCAAGTACTCTAGTCTTATGTTATTTCCAGGGTACTGATGATGGAGCCGGAAGGAAGCCATAGGAACTCCTAAACTACACATGATAAATCCACCATATTTGGGCTCGTTGAATATAGGAATATAGGATAGGTTAGAAGATGCGTCGCGTAGCGCGTAACCTATATTCTTATCTTCTACGAGTATATCCTTAATTTTCGAAAAAAGTTTTCGACTTTTTCAATTTGTACCATCTTAAAGCCCTTAAAATTCCGCGTCTTTTGAGTCCTAATAGATCCTCGTATCTCAAACCTGCGAAGTTCCACGGGGCTGTGACGCCTGAGTGACCGCGCGCCGACGCGCCGACTCGCCGCTAAGGGACCTCCCACCTCCTCCCCTATCACTCCTACGAAACAAGCTGTAATGACATAAAATGTTCCGCATCTCAATATCTCCAGGCCATTTTTTTTGTTTTTCAATTTTCGACCTCGTTCACGAGATATCGACTTAATATTTACTTAATATTTCGTGTCTTTTGAGTCCTAATAGATCCTCGTATCTTAAACGTGCGAAGTTCCACAGGGCTGTCGCACTTTCAGCGAAAATGGGGCCCTACCGGAGCGAACGAAAAAACATTTTCAATGTTAAAAAAGTTACAGCAATTGAGAGCTTCTTTTCATTTAAAAAGTTTGCTAGTTTACGCCCTTTCGAACGGTATACCACATGTCATGTAAATAATTCACTATGTGGTCAAAATTAGGGACAGAGACCAGAATAGAACGACAACACGGGCGCTTTGTAACAGGGCCTCTCACTTATTTAGGTATTTAGACCACCGCAAGCATGGAGAGCTACTTAATAACGATATTAACTCCCTCAATGAAATGAGAAGATTGCGAAATTTACCGTCTTATAATCCTAACTAAAAAGTGTAAAATAAAAAAAGTTAATTTAAAAAATAAAAAAACCCGACTGCGTAAAAAGTTAACTTTAAATAAAAACTGAAAAGAAAAAAACAAGTCCATGTAATATTGAATATCTACACCATTGAAATAGTTTCATGATCGATACACAAATATATAACCAATATAAACTCTAATGCGGAACATAGCGACTTTAACAGTCGGGACCCATTATTGGAAACATTTTAATGGGTCCCGACTGTTAAAGTCGCTATGTTATTTCATACTACTGTTCCCTCTTTAGTACTGCATTGTCCGCCCAGCTACGTGTTTTCCACATCCCAAAGGTTGGTTCGTAAAGAATGCCGCAAGGCATTAAACTTTTGTAACCTTTTTTATACAATGGTGTACAATAAAGTATATTTTAATTTCATTATTTTTAGAGCTCTGATTGATTATGTATCTCGAAAGTCTGCAAGGCTGTCGTTCAATATTTAACGAAAGCAAATTCGAAGCTCCACAGCCTTCAATACTATTTGATCAACTAATAAATAAACCAATAAGTTTCGAAATCCGTTTGATTGGCATTGCTAATTGAAGCTTTGCAAACTGCGTGAAAAATGCTTCGCTGTTCGGATGTTCTGTTTGATTGCAGATTTTGGGAAGTCGCTGAATTTGCCAATTAAAAATATAAGTTTCGACAGAGCACAGTTCAATCGTTATTTTTATATTT
Source organism: Nematopogon swammerdamellus (assembly GCA_946902875.1). NCBI lineage: Eukaryota > Metazoa > Arthropoda > Insecta > Lepidoptera > Adelidae > Nematopogon > Nematopogon swammerdamellus. The sequence continues at coordinate 18,607,535 of OX336339.1, forward strand.
TTTAAAGTTGAATAATTGCCAGTAAACGTGGGCTAACTAAAATTCAACGGTAGAATATTTGAAAATTACAAAATTGTGGTGAGCGAGCTCCCGTTCCATATTTTTAAAATGTTTTCGTTAGTGTGCTTTATATACCTACTACCACAGAAATCCTAAGCTGTGCCTACTACCTTGTCATATCTACCTATTCATTGTTTAAACGATATCTTATGTTTTCTATTTTCCACAATGTGTCTCTATACATACATACATACATCGGTTTCCATGCCAGGCGCATAACATATTCCGAGTAGGTCAATGACGTATTATGTGAGTAGGTATAATAATTTGTAAACTGCATGAAGTGAAGGCCCAATCACCATTATGCAGTTACTGCAAGAGTGCATTGTAAAAAGGGCTGCCAGACGATAATTTGAAAAAGGAGGGCTGATGGGTCTAAAAAGGAGGATAAAAAAAGAGGATTTTCACAATAATATAATTTTTTTTAATTGTATTTACTTTAATCAATTAATATAATTTAGCATAATAATTAATTTAGCAGAATTTTCAGAAAAGTTCTTGGTTTCTTAACGATGGCACAGACGACGAAGACGTCTTACGCCGCTTTAGGAACTACACACGGCATTATCAGCCAAAAGGAGGTCATACAGTAGTAAGAGTCATACATAAGTAAGAGATGACGGAAGGATAAGTTATAGAAAAGGAGCACATGTCCTTCTTTAGTATACCATCTGGCAACCCTGGTTGTAACGAAACCTACGGCGTTGCATGCGCGAGTATAGGATTAGCACAAGCGTCTAGACACGCAGAGGCCTCGCCTGCGCCTCCGCGCGCCGGGGCCGTCTAGTAGCCTCAAGCCGCCCGCCCACCGAGCGTCGCGTTTACCGCCCGCCCCAGAGAGACGCGAGACGCTTCGCCGTTTCTCAAGACATTTTGATGAATATTTTATTGTTCTTCGAGCTAGACTGTAAATGGCTTAGTAATAAAATATTTTCGACAGTGGAAAGTGCGTTTAGTATTTAGTGTTAGATGTAAATTTGCCGCGTTGTGAACGATAGAAATAGAACAAAGACGTGAGGAAAGAATGTAACCTTTCGTATGTAGGTGTACTAGTATAAGTACCTATGTTTAGTAGATCATAGGTAAGTTTTACTATTTACGAATACTATTACTATTTACTTTTTTTTTTTATTGAAAATGACACGGTTGGCTACATCACCTACAACAACCGTGATGTCAGCCCATAACACCGGGTGAACTTGGTGCCACGTCAGTGCTTCCCTTCGGTCGTGCCGGCTACACTGAACTGGACGGAAAACACAAACTATTTACATAGCCGTTTCGACCGACCTTTCATTCAGTGCGGTGGTACCAACCCGGGTGGGTTAAACCCTACCACCTAGTAATATAAGAAGGGAGTCGTATCCCTTAGTCGCCTTTTACGACATGCACGGGGAGAGATGCAGTGGGGCTATTATTTTAAAGTACCGGCCCCACACGGTACTAATACTATTACTATAGTGTTAGGTGGGTACTTAATTAAAATGAATAGCCCCACTGCATCTCTCTCCGTGATTGTCGTATAAAGCGACTAAGGGGTAAAGACAAGATGCCCTGCATAAGTGAGACAGGATAGCCACCTCTCAACTTGGCACGGTCCTTCCACCGAGTCACGTAGCAGGTGGGTCTTCGTGCCTCACTTGCTGCATGATTGTGATCTCTATCTTGTCCTAATACTTTGCTAAATTTGATGGTCGGTGTTGTGCTGTAATTTACAAGAGTACTAGCAGTGCAACACCGATTAATATGCTTACCCCGATTGTAGGGATACAGAGTGTGGCATGTATTACGATAGTAACATTTGCTGTAGTTACTCGGTCACTGATTAAACTCAGTTTTCAACTAAGGGTAATTTATTGTACGTCACTCGCTCGGATGAGGGTGAACACCTTGACCTAGATATGACTAAACACAAAGTGTTGTGCAATGTAGACTGGAAACACTAGAATATTCCACAATAGTCGAACTCGTGAGGAGAGGAATCCTTACCTTTCCGTTTTCCGTGAGAACTTTTAAGAATTCGAATTTTCCTGTAAAGTAGAAAAACACATATTTGTATGTATTGTATTATATTGTAATAAATATATATTTGTATTCCTTATAAGGAACCCTTGTCATTGATGTGTCACACGATGCACTTAAAAATGTTTTTTACCTTTCTAATTTGTCTCTCAAAATCTAAATTAGTAGTTCATTCACGCTATACGTCCGTGCTTGGGTCATCAAACTCTATAATATGTACCAATTTTCAACTTATTAGGGTTCCGTATTCAGTAAGGGACCCTATTACTAAACCTACGCGCCGTCTGTCTGTCTGTCTGTCCGAGGGCTGTATCTCTTGAACCGTAATAGGTATAGCCCGTTGAAATTTTCACAGAATATGTGTTATTATGGCCGATATAACAACAAATAATAAAAATACGAAAAAGAAAAAAAATCACAGGGTCCCCATAGAATAAACTAAAAAATGTATGCGCGCCATCTACCAACAGGCAGGATGAAGCATTTTAACTAATAATGAATTTTAACTAATTTTGAAGCATTTCATAATACACGCCATAGATAGCGTGAGTGGCGCTGACCATGACATGGCGATACGGAACCCTCAGTGCGCGAGTTCGACTCGCACTTGGCCGGTTTTTTTCGTACAGTAGATTCGGCGAAAATAAGCTGTGACAGACAGACATACAGACGCAAGAGTGATCCTATAATGGTTCCGCTTTTTCCTCTTTAGAGGTACGTAACCCTAATAATTGTGAAATATTACTATTTTATTTTAATAATACACGTAAAGTGAACGAAAGTATTTTCGCAGATACAGAACCAGAGTGATGACAGCGACTTCAAGAGCGTCACCGGGGCCTTTTTCGCCGACAATGTCGGACGGGAGAGGCGGATCGAGACACCGGACTCTAACAAGGTAGGTGTAGGTTAGGCACCTACCTGCATAACCTCACCCCTGGCACAGATTACTTAATAGTTAATTCGTAACAGATAAATCACTCCATAGAAAAAGTTCCATACCTTCGGCTTTAATAGCCTACTGTTTTACGTCGCCAACCGCTGTGTGCGAAAATGTACCTAAACGATCGAGTGTAAAGTGATTATTGCTTTGCAGCTGCGCGCAGTTGCGTGGGCGAGCGTTTAGGTATGCTTCGCACGGCTGACGAATTTTCACTGAATTTATCGCCGGCGGTCCACCGGGCGGTAGGTAGTTAGCGCGCGCAAGTACATAGAGTGCGTGAGGCCTGCCCCTGGCTCCTAATGGGCTAGGCAGATACGACAGATCTACACGCGCTACGATCCTTACACACGGCACACCTAACGCCTCAATGTTTATCATAGATGGTTGTCGTTAGATACTACTGCCTGTTGTTAGATACCTACAACTGTAGATTGAAATTGAAATACATACTTTTATAATCAAGAATGCTGGTCACTTGTTTTGGTCAATTATTTCGTATAAAAAAAAGAAGACGTGTTTTCCTTAGTGAGGAAACACATTTTATCACAAATTAGGTATAATATTTTAGTGAAATACAATTGAGAAATCGGTATCCAGACCGTGCTTCTTCGCCACTATTATACAATATGCAGCATCTGTCAGTCTGAAACAGTGAAACCGATTTAAGTGCGGTTTTCATTATGGAATATGGCATATTTTGGGATCACGGTTAGACTAGCTAAGTAGCACCGCGATGTTTCTCCAAGAGACGGGGCGGTGAAGGGAAGTTATTGTAATACCAAAATTTTGTACGTGTGTCCATGAAGAATCCAAGTTTTCCGTAGGTCCCAAAGAATAATAAAAACTACAAATACCAACAATACATCACGAATAGTGAATAGGTACATCAATGGTTTGTCTGAAAAACAAACAATTGCTGTAGTTTTTATTTAGGCGTTTCGTTATTTTCGTAAACACATAACACAAATATACTATGTGGTGTTACGAAGCCCTCGGTGCGCGAGTTCGACTCGCACTTGTCGGCTTTATTTAATAAGGGATTGTGTATTTTCAGATAAATGCATCCCTTTCCTTTGCGCTGTCTGCTGCGGCGGCAGCGGCGGAGGAAGACGCTGGCGAACGTGAGGTAAGCGTAAGCGTAAGCGTAACCTTTGTCGCAGGATAGCCTATCTGCACTCGAGCTACAACGTAATCTCGATAACGTAATCTAGTTAAAACTTCAATGTATTTCCCTCCAATATTCAAAATTGGCGCCGTTGTCCTCTTCCGGTTGTTGTTGCCAGTTCGAAAAATAATCAGCTGTGCTGTGACACGACAGCGCTGAGCTGCGCAAGCGACCCATCGTGAAGTGCCATCTAGCGGCCACCCTTTGCTATAATAGCAGGTGACGTATGCGAGCGAGAGGGAGGAGTAGGTAGGTTAGGTAGGCCGTAGGAGTGAGTGGTACGCGTGAGTCGGTCGAGTGCGCTGCGCTCGGGGCGCTCGCTGCTTGCTTACTTTTTTTTCTGCTGACGTGACGTAAAGCTTCAAGTGGTTTAGTCATGTGGGTTATCAACAATTTTTGGCAACCGTGATCTAGCCGATATCTGTCTTCAATACCGATATTGATATCCGTTGCCAAATATCGGGATCAAAAACTCTGATTCCTAGTTAAAAAAAAAAAAAAAAAAAAAAAAAAATTTTTTTTTTATGGAACCTGACACGGTTGGCTACATCACCTACAACATCCGTGATGTCAGCCCATAACACAGGGTGAACTAGGTGCCATGTCAGTGCTTCCCTTCATTTCATGTCGGCTACACTAAACTGGACGGAAAACACGAACTATTTACATAGCTTACATTACATTACATAGCATTACATTTTTGTTGGCCATTATGATGCCTTTCTTTTTAACATTTTAAAAGTAAAGTTCTGTCTTTACATAATTTATTTTAACACTAATAAATTTTTTTTTATACACTATGTTCACGCACTATGTCATTGTTTATTAACGAAAAACCTACACACTAAGAAAGAAGAGTTGTACCTACACACTTAAATACACAGTAAAGTATAAACAAAGTTTCTGTCCTGAACTACGTAACTCAACTCAACGTTCTGCGTGTCCGGCGTGCCTGCGCGGCGCGACGCCGGAACGCACCGTGTGGCATACATCACTATTCACAAATCACAGTCACATCACAGCGCAGCACGTACGCACCGATACTATGGATATCTCTCCGCGCAGCGGCACCGCTCGGGCAGCGGCGCCGCGCCGCACCGGCCGCCACCGAAACCGTAACGCACCGCATGCACCGTCCGTCACCGTCCGTACCGCACCGAGTGTATCGGTAATCTGTGGTGGCTGGCTAGTGGCTACTGGCTCGATCGGCCGGCACTAAAACTAACTGAAACTGACTGGATTGGCACAACTGGTTGTTCTGATATCTAAATAACTGACAACTGTTCTAGTTGTCAGTTGTCACCCGCGCCGTTAGATATTTCGTAAATATCTAAGATCTTCGTAGATTTCCAACCCAAATACGACCTTATTGGTTCTCCCATAAAGGTAATTTTTCCATGAAAAGATTTATTTGGTGAAACTAAAAGGAATCGCACGTGCTCTTTCTTGCATTTGGGGACTTACTTAAAGAGAGAGGGAAGGCATAATAGTTGTCGGATATCAGTTGTCTGTCAGCCTGCCTGGCATACGCTGTTCGTTCGCTCGCTCGCTACCTACCTATACTTTGGTTGGTTGGTTGGTTGGTAGCCGATAGCCGATGTTTGCTATGACAACACCGATGCGATACGTTAGAGGCGTGGCAACTGTTTTCAGCTACGTTTCGCTGTAGCGGACACATGAGTAAAGTGGTTTGTTGTACGGTACGCTAATGGCGGATTTTTGTGTTTCGCGTCTAAACTATTTATAACCTAAAACTCGGTAGTGGGATCGCGTGCAGTGCAGTACAGTACGGAGTGAGCTATGTGCGTGTGCGCTGCGGGCCCGCTCGGCCGCGTCGTGTCGCTAGCGGTGGCCGGCGCACCGTGACCGCACCGACTCGCGGCAGGTAACCCGCGACCGCACACTTTGACAGCCCACTAACTAATACGACGCCAGACCGCAGCGTAAACAATATCTATTTTTAAATATTCAGTAAGATTCGACTCTCTCAGTGTTCCTGGGTGTATTTTCGGAAAGCGTGAGGTGTGCGGTGTGTCCCACTAACGTACCGCGAGCGCGGGCTCCGGCGAGCGAGCGACGTCGCTCCGGCCTCACCCACCATAACTCGCACTCATCCACACAGCTCCCGATCATCCGGCTTGCTCTCTCGCTGCACTGGTTCCGCACACTAATACTGTAACACGAGATCATTCCATCATCGCTTCATTTAACGCCTTCGGTTATCGCCACCGCTCGTAATCACGCAGAAAGGAAAATAGCAGCTTTATCGTAATGGGCTCGGCGCTCCCTCGGAGCGATAACAAGCGGTGCGGTGTCTGGTGAGCGGGCCGGGCGGCCGGGGCCGCGGCGGCGCTCGCCTGTAAGTTGGAGTGTCGGGTGGTGAAGTAATTGTTGGGTTGTAGGTGAAATATTGAGTGAACGGTGCACGACGGAACGCGAACTGTGACTAACATGCATGCGGTGTTAGCGTAGTGGAGCGCCGACTTGGCCGGACCCGTGCGCCTGTCTTGATATGCTGCACGCGCGCTGAGCACTCGCCAACATGACGGAAAGACGGAAGAAGAAAACTCACAATGGATTTCTTAGGAAGGTCTCGTCGTTATTCAATCTTGAAACGGTGAGTTTACTGGCATACCGTACAATAACATTATTCAATAGGTATTAATTTAACGTTTCTTGCTTTAGTAGGTATATTCGGAGCAAAATTTTGTAAAACTTTCTTGTAAATCTGTCTTACATCAATTCTATTCTAAAGTAGCATTTAACTTTATTAGGAATTCTGGATACTAGATTCTACATTGTCTTGTAATCTTGATTTGCAATGAGTGCGTCTATTGCAGTAAGCACTTGAAGTTTAGGAAATCTAATCTAAAATGAGAAAAAAATTATAATAAAAAAAAATTGGTTGTCTGTAAAGTCGGTTTACGGACGATAGTTTTACGTGATAACGTCATAATTTCTGCTGCCCTGGTACTTTAGAACCAGAGAGATAAATGTGTACAAGCCGACGCTTGGGCCGATTGTGCCTCTCTATCGCTTGTTACGCGCTCTCGCTTGCACACACAGGCTCAGATGGAATGTGACACTTTTTCGTGCGTGCAGCCGGTGTTCATCAATTTATAAAATGTGACGTTATTACGTCAAAAATTATTAGTTAAAGTAATTATTAAAGTAAAGAGGAGTTTTCATTTATTGCACACAGAAACAAATTACATTTTACATATAGGCCGTGTCGGGATATAGAAAACAAGTAGTAATTATTCTTATAGTCAGTACTTTCCAAACACATAGGTTGCTAATAACAATATTGAACATTTGAACACCCCAAATGAACAAATTAGTGGATGTTTGCGCAATTATTTTCAAACCAATTGCATTATAGCGTAGTTATACCTACATACCCTAATTGTGAGAAGAAGAGAAAACTTTTTATCTAAAAATCTTGTGCTGATAGACCAACAACTTGCCTCGTACAGGAGCGTTAACTCGGCGTGTGAGTTTCATAATAGTGCTGAACAATAGGTGCCACAAGTATTACTTGTGGCAATTAAATTGCAACCTTCTCCGCCAAGGACAACATTAATTTAATTGCATTGACCTGGGCACCACGATATCCAAACACATGGGTTTCCGGCAACTAATTGAGTCTAAGGCCAAAACTGCATCCAGAAAATTGGGAATACTTTTCCACAATCGGCAGTTCTTCTCACCGGCACAACTATTCCTGTTGTACAAAACACAGATTAGGCCGGTGATGGAGTACTGAAGTTACATCTGGGAGGGTAGTCCCCATTATCTGCTTGCGTCCTTGGACTCGATACAGCGCCGAGCCATCCGTCTTGTTGGTGACCCGAAACTTACAGATGGTCTGGAGTCTCTGAGTCACAGACGATTTGTGGGTTCGCTTAGTCTGTTTTACAGATACTATCACGGACGCTGCTGTGTGGAACTAGCATCCCTTATTCCCTGCCACCCGTCCTATCTCCGCATGACTTGTCACAGAGAGACTCAGCACCTTTTTGTTGTTGACATTGAGCTTTTGAGAACCCATCGGTTCTCTAAAGGCGGTGCGACAAAGAAACGATTTAGACTCTAAATCGTTTCTTTGTCGCACCGCCAGAGTGTGGAACTGTCTTCCGGCGAGTGTATTTCCTGAATCCTTTAACCTGGGTGTCTTCAAGCGTGTATTAACGGGCTAGACAGCCTAGCAACAGTCCGCAAATCTGCTGGCATGGCACCTAACTGAGCGTGGTTTCGCGAGGAGAGGTGATTTTGGCTCTGTCGACTGCACCATTGGTCTCTCGGCACAGCCAAGCATGCTGGTTTATATAGAAAAAAAAAAAAAAATTGAACCACACCACAAATGGTTTTTAATCGAGTCTTTTTTGTACTGGTGTGCAATGCTGTCTCTAAAGATACTCCGAAGTTTGTGGTTGAAGAGTTTCTAAACATCTTATCTACACCCAGATGCTAAATATGCATCGATAGATAACTATTTGTCCAAACTGAAATAAAAAGAAGTGATTTTGGAATATCCAAGTAGTTTTAGATTTAGAATTTTATTTAGGTATACAAATTTTTTACTGCAGAAAATCAAAAATAGGTCTATGCAGTTTTGCACATGGTACTTACAACATAGAAACATAATCTGTAATGTAACCTATATGAACTTTAATATGAATTATATTGCCTTTTGGTTCAAATAAACTAATACGTATTTATAGTTAGCCTCCAGAAAATACAAATGAGTAAAAGCTTTTTGACATCACTAATCCAAGCTGTAATGTTTTTTTTTTTTTTTTTTTTTTTATGGAAAAAGTATTGTGATTTTCAGTAATTTCTGGATCTTACTTAAAAAAACGGGTATAGCTCTCACCGGGACACATAATGTTGGTCTAATGTAGCCAATTAAACCGCACACATATTGATAGGCACTCCATTGTTGGTACCGGGGTAGACTATTTTTAAACAACTCTGTCTTAAGTTGTGTCCTCGTCTCAATGTCACATTGATTTGTTCTAGCTTCAAATTAATTTCTTCGCAGAACGAAAAATGTGATTAGGTTATAAAGATGCTACTAGATTTGTCAAAGTATGTATGAAAATTATTACCTACATTTTGTGGTGGACTTATAGCAGAGTGCAATTTCTTCTAGTCGCTGCCTTGTACACAAGTAGTTTTTTCTAACTCACCAATCTATAGTGAAAAAATCAAATCTGCAGATGATCAATTACTATGCAATCTGAATCTGAATCTTAGATATCCTAGGTAATATGTACCCCGAGCGTTACAGAATGTCCCTGGGAATCGTTAAACATCTATACTTCTAAGTACAACGATGCCACATCTCGCGCTGTCCTTAAAATAAAAACACTGGCTAAAGAACTCAAAAAAAGAAAATGTTTGAAACTTACCTAACCTTCCTAGATTTTAGTGTTACTACCTACTGTAAAACAAACTCACTAATGCAAATATGTATCAAAGTTATTTAAAAAAAAAGGTAAGTGAAGATATGCTACTGCTGAGTGAGCTGTCATTGAAATGCATGTACCTACCTACCTACCTACTTACATACTAGGTCAATGTTATTTGACTATACTTTAGCATATTCACAGTGTGTTAATTTTTCCTGAGTGAAATTATTCAATTTAGAATGCTTTGTTAACATAATGGGCTGTAGGTATCATTGTGGTACATGACCGCATGAAAAATTGTTTAAACAAATGTGAAACAGTTTGTTTCATTTGTGACATTCTTTCAAAGTGGAACTGAAGTATGTAATGGAGAATTCCTGTGAATAATTTTTTGTTGATTAGACTTGAACCGTACCTTCCTTGTACACTGTAATAAGACCTGAAGAACCAGAGGGCAGGGTTTATAATTTTATTCTGAGTCTATTTTGAAAGGTTATTATTTAAAAAGCCTGTTAAGGCCGAATGTTTTACACACAGAGGTTTCTGTAGTGATTCCCTTTTCCCCCGCACGTATGCTGCCCGCACCACCCTATAATTTGAAAAAGAATTTTTTTTTCTAATTATAAATTCCGAAATAAGTAAATAAAATTGTTGTAAAACTGACCAATGTGAAAGCAACTTTACAACTCCATTTTTGTAATAAAATTTCCTTGGGTGAATGTAAAACTTTTATAAGAACGACTCAAACTAATAAAGTGCAAAATCTGTAACGATGCCCCGTCGCCGGTTCTGTGTTCGCTACTCAATCAATTCACATGGAGTTTTCACTGACAAGTCAGTTTCTAGCACACCTAAAGATGGTTACAGGAAATAGTCAGCCTCGATAGCTCAGTGGTGCAGACAGTCAACTGTCGCTATTGAATGTTAAGCAATGCTGGGTGCGGTCAGTATTTGGATGGGTGACCGCTGACCGTTGGAGGATGACCGAGGTTCGGATTCCTCGTAAAACTGTAGGTCCCTTCCCTCCTAATCCTACTTGGTGGTAGGGTTTAACCCGCCCGGGTTGGTACCACCGCACTGAATGAAACGTCGATCGAAACGGCTATGTAAATAGTTTGTGTTTTCCGACCAGTTCAGTGTAGCCGGCACGATCAAAGGGGGAAGCACTGACATGGCACCTAGTTCACCCGGTGTTATGGGCTGACATCACGGACGTTGTAGGTGATGTAGCCAACCGTGTCAGTTTCCATAAAAAAAAAATTTGGGCCGCCGTGAAGCGAAGCTCCGGGAACAAATGAAGGTGTTCCCGGAGCTTCGCTTCGCGGCGGTTATAGGTGTGTATTAGGAGACAAGATCAACTTTTTATATTACACTGACAGATCCTTTTTTATTTAGTTTTCATTTGTTATTCCATATTGTTTTTCTAAATTTGAAACTTAGTAAAATGTATGAGTAATGTGGATGAGATAACCCTAATTTCGCAAGTAGGTCGCAGACAATGGTTGACATGCGAGCGGCGAGGTGTGAGGTATGTGGTCACGTGATGATATTTTATGGTGTGGTGCGGACGTTTAGAACGTGAGTACGTGACGGCAGGTTGTTGCAAGGATCTTTATAGTAGTGGAAAACATTTTAGACATAGAATTGAAACTCTTTATTGCACACAATTGAAAGAAGAACAAGTACAAGAAAAGAAACAGGAGAAGGCGAACTTATTATTAGAAACCAGAAGCGTGGCGTGGAATCCATAGAATGAATGTGACTCATCACTAGAGCGAAGAAGATGGCCGTGAGGAGAGGGGGCAGGAAGTGTGATCGAAGGACATACTTAGATTTTTAGATTGTCTGTTATCCCTCCGTTAACATTAACCCATAGGTTAAAGTATCATTTTGCATATAGCTAACAGGAGTTAACGGGCCGTAACATTTCAACCAAAGGTGGTAATATAGGCCGTTAGTCTAGATACTGAGGTGAAATGTTTTTTTTGCCTATTAATGTTCTGTACCTACATATTTGTTCACCTTAATCATCTGAATGATTCAATATGTAGCACACATTTTATCATAATTTTTTTTTAAATTCATTTAAGATAAAATTAAGAAAAACATTTTTCATGCGGAAACAATGAATGAAAATATTATTTTTATATTATATTATTATTAAATAAATATTAAATGGAAATTCCTTTGATAACTTCCGTTCCACTTCAAAATGTTGATACTTTGGGAATGCAATTCTGATGAATTTACGACATATTTTAAGTAAACTCTGGTAACTGTTATCTACCTGATAACAGTAGAATGCTAACAGAATTGGTTCCGACATAAGTACCTTCCTAATGACCGTTAGGTACGTACGATTCATAAATACATTTGTGACTAAGAACACCTTTTACAACATTTCAGGCGCACATCACCCCACCAGTTGACATGAAGCAGGTAAATATTAACATTTTAGCTCAATCAAACATTTTTGTTAATACATATCTGTATAACATGAGATCTATCTCCCCCTCCCTTTCATTATCTTCCTATCTTTCACCGCATATTATCATTCTCCTCATTTACCCCCTGTTCATCTATCTCTTACCTTTATCTCCTCCCTCGTTCACCCCCCTGTCTCCTCTGCTATCGTTCGCTTTCAGCTGATCCTGTAGTAACCAGTAGCGACTAGCTTGATCGTTGTGAAATATCATGTAAACGGTGTGGGGTGCAGGTAAACGGCATACAGAGCGGCGCCGGCGGCGAGGAGGAGGGCTACGCGTACCAGACGATCGTGCTGTCGCGCGCGGGCGGCGCTGGGCTCGGCTTCAGCATCGCTGGCGGCGCGGACAACCCGCACGTCGGCGACGACACGCACATCTACGTGACCAAGCTGATACCGGGCGGCGCCGCCGCCGCCAGCCAGCTGCGCATCAACGACGCCATACTGCAGGTGAGGAGGAACGTTATGCGTACCAGACGATTGTGCTGTCATGCGTCGGTGGCGCGGGACTCGGCTTTAGGTTTTTTTTATGGAAACTGAAACTGTTGGCTACATCACCTACTACATCCGTGATGTTGGCCCATAACACCTTTGTGAACTAGGTGCCATGCCAGTGCTTCCCTTCGGCTATACTGAACGGAAAACACGAACTATTTACATTTCAACCGACCTTTCATTCAGTGCGGTGGTACCATCCGGGGGGGTTTACACCCTACCATCTCTTAAGGTAAGAAGGGAAGGGACCTAAAGTTTTACGTGGAACCAAAGTCAGCCTCCAACGGTCGAGTGGTTACCCATCGATCCACTGACCGCGCCCAGGTGTGCTTATGATCCGACCGAAAGTCGACCGACCGCACCACTGAGCTACCGAGGCTGACAAGGATATTATATGCAGGTGTCGCCATGTTGAAGATTCGTCTGCATTTATCTAATATTGCAATTTCTTCTTCGCATTCTAATGCCATCAATAGTGCAATCATCAAACCATTACGAAGAAGTTGATCGTACAAGTGCTCCCTGCCCGTCTCCCCTCTCATATCTCAATTTTTGCATGAAGAATCATTATGTCGGCTATACACTTAATCATAGCGGGTATCCAGTGAATATTTTAGCTGTATTATTTCAGTTTCCATTACTTTAAATTGAAATGATGAAATTATATACCTACGCAGAATTGGTATCTTATATGAACATATAGAACAAGACACTGACAAGCAGCTGTACTGATGTTGGTTTTCTTTTATTCACAATACTGATTCATTCACCTTGCCTACTTGTGAACGCAACACACGTCTCATCTTGTCACTTCGTCTGTACTGCAGTGGGCTCCCGCACTTATTAAGGTAGCGATTACGAGTACTGCGAGTGTCACCATAAATAAATGAAAGTGTAAAACAGAGGTGTCGAGTGGTCGGAGGCTTTTAAATGGATATCAGAATTGAAACTGGCCAAGTGCGAGTCGAACTCGAGCACCGAGGGTTCCGTATCGCCATGTCATGTCTTCAATGGGTGCTATCTCTGGCCAACTTCCAAAAAATGGCAATAGTCTTCTCTATTCAAACTACGGGTCTTTATGGGGACTGTCCAACTCAAAATTTTTATTCAAAATTATAGTTTAAACAAATTTCAAAATTATAGATTTCTAATTTTTAAAATAACTTGGGGCCAATTTTTCAATTGTCAGTTAAACAATCAATTATGACTATTCCTTGCTCTCGTCCTCTCTCTCTCTACCTATCCATATTCTGTAGGATGCTTCTAGTGACGTTTTCGAATCTCTCTCCATATATGAGCTTAGCGTCGATCTTGGCAGCCCTAGATTCTTGAATAAACTGTACAGCGACTTCGCAGGTAAGTAGTCCTCTTGCTCCGACTTCCACAGCGAAGAGATCAGTCTTGAATCCGTTTCTCACAATCCGGTCTACTAAGTTGCAGTACTTGTTAAATTTGATATTGTGGTCCTTCGGTATGTTACTTTCCCATGGACTGTAAGTTCAACAAGTACTACATGCTTTGTCGCTTTTGAGAATATAAGTATATCCGGTCTAAATGCTGTGGTACAGATTTCCGAAGGCATTTGGTAATGCTTCTCATGTGTGTCCATCAACAATTCCCAATCCTTTGCTGCTCCCAAAATTGAAGAAGGTTTAGTCCTATCTTTGGGCAGTTTTTTGGCTCCAGGTTTCACAAAGGTGACATTCTGGAAGCCGCTACTGGTTTGCCCTTTCCTGGTCCGTGCAATTGACAGGTTGATGGCCTCTTTGATGATTTGGAGGACCTTACCATGACGGTAGGAATACTGGCCTCGCTCAAGCAGTACCTTGCATACGCAAAACAAATGTTTGGGCGTGCCTACGGACTCCTTACATGACGGGCATAATCTATTTATAGATTTCCCCATCTAACTAGGTTACTCAGGTCGGGGAGAGTAAGCTGGAATGCATTTAGGTAGAACTTGTCTACCTAAATGCGTTTAGGTAGAATCTGTCAAACACAACGTAAAAAAAAAACAACATATAAATGTGAAACAAACAAGCTTTAGACCATTATTCTTTCTCTCTGACATTAAATTAGCTGATGCTTAGATGCTGCTTTTTTATCATTTCAGGTGAACGAGACAAATGTGGTGGGGGTCACACACGCAGAAGCGGTGGATGCCCTAAAAAAAGCAGGAAACACAGTTAAATTGGTAAGTGTCCTAAGTCCTCTTATAAAGAATGTAGTTATCTTAAGCCTGGATTACTCCAGAGCAACACTGTGCGATCTCACCCACTTACACTGTATATTTAACATTTTGTGTGCGTAAGCGTGGATCCGCGCAACCCCCTCTAACTGCCTAAGCGCAGATCTGCGTGACTGGTGTCTTTCGGCAGTTAAATATGCACTCTTTCAATATTGGGGATAAGGTTCTATTATACTTCTAAATAAAAAAAGGTGAAGTTTGCCCTTCTCGATATGATTATCTTGTCGCCAAGCTAGACAAAAAGTTAACGATCTATTCAGTTATTTTTGAGCAGTGGCGACGAACGTATTTTCGCGCGCGATTTCGCCGCAACCCCACCCCGAATAAAAATGTTTTTAGTCATTAATTTATTGTGTTATTCGAAGGGTTAAAATGTATGTTGCTTCTTTTACCAATTGCAGAAAATAAGACGTCGAGTGACCGGCGAGCCAGCCTCCAACACCTCTCAGCTATCAAACAAGGACGATGCTGTCGAGATCGAGCTGGTGAAGGGTGGCGCCGGGTTAGGGTTCAGCATAGCCGGCGGCGTCGGCAACCAGCACATCCCCGGAGACAATGGCATCTACGTCACCAAGATCATGGCGGGCGGCGCGGCGCATCGAGACGGACGACTGCGCGTGGGGGACAAACTGCTCATCGTTAAGAATACTTCGGTGGGTTGTTCTTGTTGTAGACTCACTTTACTGCTGCAATTAGTTCCATTCAGCTAGTTCATTTTTGTATTCGTTCAGTTGTGAGTTGCAATATTGAAGAAATCTCTTAATGGCGACTCTTGCCTCGCAAAAAGTCAGAAAAAACAACCATAATGTTATTCCATTTAAAATTTTGAACATTGCAGAAGATCAGATGGATTGCAAATTTTGTATATATGGACATCTATTAGGTTTACGAAGAAGTCATAAAACCGTCAACGAAAATCCACTGTTTATTGAGCATCATTATGGCAGTAAGACTGGCGTTAGACTCGAACTTGTCACAATTTGTTCTATCCGGTTCGATACGAACCACGATGAAGTGGTTCTTTTCAAGAAATTTCAGTTCTGTGAAGAGCCATTCCTCTGAGAATGCAATTTGTTTTAAACATTTTCCATTTGCCATTTCAAATTTACCATTTCATTTTCCAGACTGCCTGTAGTGTCAGAGCGTAGAGAACGAGCCTTATAGAAGAAGGGTAATAATAATATTGTGTTAAATATCTAAATAAAACAGTGTATTGAATGTTGCAGCGTGGCGACGTGGTGCTAGAGAACGTAACGCACGAGGATGCGGTGGGCGCGCTGAAGGCGTCGGGGGAGCGGGTGCTACTGCTGCTGGTGCCGGGGCCGCGCTCGCGCGTGCCCTCCCCCGCCCCCTCGCACACCTCGCACGCCTCCCACGCACCCCTCACACGTATGTACACTCTTACTTTATTAATTTTTTGATAGCCAGGGCTTTTAGCGAACAGTCGGCTATGACAACCCTATTTTGCCTATTTGTAACCTTCAAGTCAACTAGGCACTCGCATTATGATTGGGTTCGTGTCCAGACCTTCGCTCAGTTGGGTAAAACTGACACAAGTGGGTAAAAAAATACACACTGGTTGAATTGAGAACTTCCCCTTTTTTTGAAGTTGATTAATAATACACAATTTGTTAACTAAGGACAGAATGAATGTGTAGACGCTCTTTTAGATATTTACTATCGCGTGAAATAATAATGACAATATTTAGATGAGTATTTGTACCTCGGTTACAGCGTCGAGCGCCGGCAACACCCTCCAGCGCGAGCAGGAACGCGAAGACGAGGTGGACACGTCTGCAGCTGAGGAAGCTCGCGTCGTGGAACTAGAAAAGGGCGGGCAGGGGCTCGGGTTCAACATTGTGGGCGGCGAGGACGGACATGGCATCTACGTGTCGTTCCTGCTGGCGGGCGGGCCGGCGGAGCGGTCGGGCGGACTGCGGCGCGGTGACCGCCTGCTCGCGGTCAACGACACCGACCTTACGCACGCCACGCACGAGCAGGCCGCGCGAGCGCTCAAGGTATGTCCACGTCGGTGCTACAGTAGAGCCAGCCAACTGACGTTGCTATCGCTTACTCGCTCTCCTGTGAGAGGCCTTGCCTACCTGTGACAGGAGTGAGAGAGAAACACGAAGATTGCGACGTTCGCCCGATGAAGGGTGAGCGATTTCATGTTTCTCTCTCGCTCCTGTCATCGGTAGGCAAGCGAGAGCGAGTAAGCGATAGCAACGTCGCAGTGGGGCTATGACGATGCAGCATGGCTTGTCTCCGTAGAGGGAAACAATGACAGTTGGCTCTGGTAGAGCCAACTGCACCAGGTCACTTGGCAGTCAATGACGCGATACTCTATATCGCGGCATCTGTTGAGCATTTAATAAAGTTGTCACATGCCACAAATACAGTTACTATGCACTGTTTGTGAATAATCTATTGGCATCAATCAAATTAATAGATAGTTCATGAATTATTTTTGCCAGGTAGTTATTTGGGTGCGTACATCTTTTGGGCATTGGGTGAGCTGTGGCGACTCCTTGTCCTTAGTTCTTAACTAATATATAAGAAGTGCAGAAGTCTGTGAAATCGAAACAATACATAAACTTAGTTTATTTGTGAAGTGCAAATTCACAATTTTGAATAAAAACTAAGGTGACTGCAGTACAAGTTATAGATAACTTTGTTGAAAATTTTGTCTAGATTACTCCCATGGGAATTTATTACTATTGCTCAAAAAATTATAAATTTTCGTAGTTTTTACGCATGTGAATCGCTTGCGCCGGCGCCGATCCGCGTATGATTAAATTGAAGCACGATTCTAAGCAGAGCTGTATTGACGGTCGTACGGTTTACTTTCAGAGCACAGGTCAGAACGTGAAGCTGACCGTGGTGTACCGGCCGCAGGAGTACAACAAGTTCGAAGCGAGAATCAACGAGCTGAAGCAGCACCACACACTGCTGAGGACCTCACAGAAGCGCTCCTTGTATGTCAGGTGAGGTGGCGCCATCTATTTTTAATGCACAACAACTCAATATTCAGTGAATATATCGGCCTGATATTGTATCATTGTAGACCATCTAATGAACTGTTGGCGAGCCCACGTGAGAGGGATTTAGTAATTGTGTTGAATTTCGTTGAGCATTCTCTATCCCTTAGGGACTCTGGGCCCTGGAATCTTTTTTTATTTTTAATCTTAATTTTTTTTTTTTAACTTTGGTACTCTGGAAACTTTACTTTATTTATTACTAGCTTTTCCCCGCGGCTTCGCTTGCATTTAAAAAGAAGAAAGTAATTAAGCCCGCTACCGTACCTTTATTTCCGCGCGCGGAACATTTCGGTTTGTATTAGAGCCACATTTTAGCGTAATCGGAACTGAATTTTATTTAGCCTATACTGTGTCCCTAGGTACATAGTTAAATGTGCTTGTACAAAGTTTCATCGAATTCGGATGATCGGTTTAAGAGTTATGGAGGAACATACATACATACATACAGAAAATATTTCTAAAAATCGTCAATTTAAATTTAGTATCATACATAGTCTACAAACGCAGTGTCTCATAAAACATAGTAACTTACTCCATGACCATGCCTTACAGATTTATTATTATTGATTGATGATTCCATATTAGTGTGTTACTATTTTACTTGTTCATTTTAATTATGAGACAAGTGCATTCTGTGTGTGTGCGAAATAAAATAAATAAAAATCAACATGAACATGTTGCCATTTGCAGAGCGCTGTTTGACTACGACCCGGTGCGCGACGACGGGCTGCCGTCGCGGGGGCTGCCGTTCCGCTACGGCGACATTCTGCACGTGACAAACGCCTCCGACGACGAGTGGTGGCAGGCCAGGTGACGTACACTTTCTGTATTATACAATGTACAGTTTAGTTGATGTGAACATCAGTGAGTGAGACAGGCTCTAGAGTTGTTGTTGTTGTTATGTTTTGGGGTTGGCTCTAGGCCTGCAAACTAATCCCGCTTGGTTGGGGACCTTCATGCAAAACCCCGCAGTCTCTAGCTACCCCAGACAGCCTATGTCTTCCATGAAAGCGACAAGTCGATTGGGGTGTCTGCAGGCCGCTTATTCCTTAGTCGCCTTTTACGACATGCACGGGGAGAGATGCAGTGGGACTATTCTTATTAAGTACCGACCCCACACAGTACAGGCTCTAGAGTTAGTCATACACTTTGTTGAGACTACAATGCTCGCTAGCTCTCAGTTAGTGGTCGCACATTATTGAGAGAGTAGTAAGGCTAGGGATCGCTTCATATTTCAAATTGCGGATTTTGTTTGCTGTCTCTTTCACTCTCTCTCTCCCACTCCGCTGCCTTTCTAAATTGTGGAAAAGGGACAAATGCAGCTCCAAGGTCTAATTACCTACCTGTATTTTAGCAATGTAATCGACTTTAGGGACGTGCCTGATTACACTACCCAAATGTAAATATTTTCTTGTTTTATTGTGTTAAGAAGACTTGTATTGTAGGTTTGCATGTTTTAGATTTTTCCAAATTCAATTATACTATTTTTAAATACCATTCATTAGTACGGAAACCTAAAAAGGAGGAGGTTGTGTGTCATTGTGTATATACAAGGGAGTATTTTATATAAACATTAATTTTTTTTTGCAGAACCGTTATAAAAGCCTAAAAAAACTAACATTTAAGAAGTGACATCAAAATGTTATTTTGGAGAAAATTGAATGAAGGGTTTGTACAATTTTGCAGACGGCTGATCAGCGAGAATGCGAATGAGAACGACGTGATGGGCATCATCCCGTCCAAGCGGCGCTGGGAGCGCAAGCAGAAGGCCCGCGACCGACAGGTCAAGTTCCAGGGGCAGGGCGGCGGCGGCACGGTATGTCTTCTCTCCTCTTCAATGTCCACTCTACAAGCGAATTTTTCTATAATAAAAAATTTTTTTTTTTATTCAGCTTAGGAGGGAGCCGTCAGTGTAAAACTACACATAGATGCAAACACACTGAATCTTTTGTCAAATACAAATATTTTAAGTGTTTTTAATTATTTGTTTTTTGTGTTTGTGCATAAATTCGACAGAATACAAAATATATGAAGTGAATGTTTTAATATTGGAGGTTTTTATCCATTCGCGAATGTGTGAAATGGAAAAAGAAAAAAACCTCTCACTCACTTTATTTGTGAAGTGGAATGTTCGTGCAATATTCAACTCACGTGACGGACAATCTCTTACAGAGATTACTTCCAGTTTACTTTTCTCCTAAATATTCGAAATTTTTTATCAACAAACATACATACATAACACACGCTGTATCCCGACAATCAGGGTAAGCAGAGTAATCGGTGTTGTGCTATAAGGACTCTGGTAAATTACAGCACAACACCGACCACCACGTTATCAACAAAATATATAAATAACTGCAAACTGAATTTAGACACATTGGTACATCCTAGGCAAATACATGTGTAGGCAATTGCATTACCACTTGCTCACGTCAATATAAATAAAATTTTGCTTACAGCAACAGTCGACATTGGAACGTAAAAAGAAAACGCTATCGTTTAGCAGAAGATTCCCGTTCATGAAGAGCCGCGACGACGCCAAGTCCGAAGACGGTTCCGACCAAGAACGTAAGTCGATCTCTTACTTGTCTCCGCTTCAAGGTAACAGTTCACATGTCGGCATTGTACGCTTCATCCGCATCGGATATTAGTTCTCTTTGTGTAGAAGTCCGATCATCGACCCATCGGCACCGGACGGACGATGCGCGTCGCAGTAGGAAATGCGGACGATGCGTACATTCCATCCAATGCCGACATGTGGACGGTGTACCTCTAGCCTCCAACACAACCTGTTTAATCAAGTAATGAGTTCTTAGAGTTCTGACTTAATCGAAGTAACAAATGATTAATTAATGATTAATCAAACTCACAGGACACATATAAAACACAAGTACATTTCCCGGCAGTAAATAATGCGAGTCAAGCTTTAGAAAGAGACAATCCGGTTATAGAACATCGTCCCTGTCACACAGAGATGTCCGAGTTTGTGCGACAGGGACGACGCTCTACAACCTGATGGTGTCATCTAAAGCTCAACATGCATTATTTGCTGCCGGGAACTGTACACTAGTTCAGCGACAAGAACGGCTGGCGGGTTTTCTGAAGTCGTGTCTGTAGCTTTATGCACTCAATGATTTTAAGTCGTAATCATCTATCCATATTATATTATTTTATTCAGTAACAGGTTTATCAGGCTGACGCAGTTTATTTTCATTGAGCTCGTCAGTTGACTGCGTAAATTCTCACATAGATCAGCCCTACAACTCTGATGAACTTACTACTTGACTAGAGGAGAATGTGTGTGAAGTTTTAAGAGCACTCTCGTTAGCAGATCATTCTGCACGCCATCTGTACTGTAGTCACGTCACGATAGTCGATAGCGTACTTGCAGTAGTGTGTCAGCGGAATCCTACAAGTATGGAGAGCTGTTTCGCTTAGACGCACCCCGCGCTGCTTGCTCTGCCACTGTGAAATTAATCTAATAGTTTCACACCAATTATTAGTTGCATCTGACATTGTGGTCTGAGGTTCGAAACCCTATGTTTGTTCTAAACATTCTATATGTTAAATTACATTCAAACCTGTATAAGTGCATAATAATACAGTCATCACTCCAGTGAAGGAAGACATGATGAGAAAACCTGTACACTACAAATAATAAAACAAGTTTAAGTTTGTGTAAAGTACATACAAATCTTAGTTTCGAGTTGGGAGCAAGGCAAAGCAAGCAGCTATACACGTACACACTAGACTAGAACCTGCAAAGCTAGAGTCGATATTATGCTGCCTCATGGTACAAGCATTGCTGACGAGGTGTTATTGGTGATTTAGTGATTAAGTTCTGTCCTTGTCTGATTCTTAAAGATAGAGAAGGACTTAGGGAGCACTCATAGCAGTAAGAGTAAGATTGTACAGCGCAGTTACAATCTCCAATTTAGTACCGTACCTACTCTATAGAAAATGAACACTAGTGATGTTCAGTATTACTCCTAAAACGAATGGTCGGTAAAATCAAGATTTAAAATACTTTTTTTGGTTGTGCGGTTACATTGTCGAGCGTACACGTAAATACCTTTCTGCTAGTAATATTGGTTGATTAGTGAAACTATGGGGTTATTTGCACAAATCCCAGTAACTATGCACTGTGCACTCAAATTCGACCCTATCACTTATATTATCCGATACATCCCTCACATATTCGTTACTTTGCGCATTACCCAGCGGCCGACCTTCTCATGCACAGGCTTTGTAAATGTATTTTCTGTTCTTTAAGTTTCATGACATACTGTGCCTGCCCCAAGAATTTTTTTGAAAATAATTATAAAATGACATAATTATAATGAAAAAAAAACAAAACTCATTTTAACCCTCAAACACCTACTTGCGGTCACGGTAACTGTAACAAATGATTACTATTACATTTTTACATTACTATGTGTTGCCCGGTTACAACTGGCTGGTTCACCCCCTCTATATGTATATAGATGATGTTTGAAATTGTATTCAGATTTTTACTTATTCTTATTTCATTAACATGAATGGGATCCCGATGAGTAGAAGACCAATACGTACTAACTGGAACAAATTATGACATTTTTACACTTTTCTTGTTATACAGGGTGTTTTAGGATAGAGTTTCTTAACTTCAGGGTTCGAAAGGGGTCCATATTTGAAGACGAAAACCTCTGAAACTTTTTACCAGATTCGAGTCATTTTATAGTACTTTTTGGTGAAAATCGTTTCATCGAGATTTGGTGGACGGTTAATGTCCGCCTTTATTAAATAAAAATAAAATTACTAACTTGCATGCTTAACTAGTATAATTGAACTGCATGTAGGTAAATTCCAAACACTTAAAGTAGAATGACATCAAAAGATAAAGGGGACTGGACTAGGCTCACTGTCCATTGAGTTTTTACTCCAATTGGATATTTTGTCTGAAGGAAAAACAAACAAATACGGAATTTCGATTAGAGTGATAAGGATCTTTTTCTTCTAATAATGAGTACTTTCTATTCCTGAAGTTTCTCAAGCCTATCCTGAAACACCCTGTACAATAAATTCTATTTTAGCTAAATTAAGATAAAAACAATTACACGATTAATGAACTTGAACTCTGCCGGTGGAAACCGCATGTTAATATAGCGCGCAGCTTATCCACGGCCGGTTCCCACCACCGGCACAGTTAGAGTGCGCAATCTCTGCAAGGTACAAGAACGCACACAACCGCAACGCATAGTACATATCATCAGAAAAATAAAATTAAAAGTAATTTGTTTTTACCGTGTGCACATGTAGTTAATTAAGGGTTAGTCACGTTGGGGCTGGCAAAGTGAAATTTTG
Source organism: Nematopogon swammerdamellus (assembly GCA_946902875.1). NCBI lineage: Eukaryota > Metazoa > Arthropoda > Insecta > Lepidoptera > Adelidae > Nematopogon > Nematopogon swammerdamellus. The sequence goes on from OX336339.1 coordinate 18,630,748, forward strand.
GCCTAATAAAAACCAAAGAAAAACAAAATGCAATTTTCTCCTTCAAACAAAATAGTGATATTGTTGTGGTTTCAGCCTTCATGTTGTGCTACACACAGGAGGATGCGAATGCAGACGGTAAGTTAAGAGCACAACCTCGCCCACTCATGCTTACTTAGAACTGTGTACCTACTAACAACTGAACTGTCATCGGCGGAGAGCCAACCCAACCGACCTCCGTGCACTTGTACTGTAGAACATCATTTCGCTAGTGAGCTCTGTGTAACTGAGTTATGCTTTTGTTTTTGCTATAGGACTGTCTCTCCGCCGATCACTTGCTTTTAAAAGATTGTTTTCAATATTTTGGTATACTACATATTTTTGACTCGGCTTATTTTGTTGGATCACGTAAATAAAGTAAATGCTATGGATCACCGTGTATAGTATGGAAGTTGAAAGTAAGCTTCAAGGTTTCAATGATGACACCATGCGGTCACTTTCCTATTGAGTGGATTTGAAGTTGATTCTTTCATCATGAAGCTTTATCATCGCCTGTATGTTCTGCTATTATTTCTTTTACCGTAATAATTTCTTGAAAACTTGTCGACCCACATTTTTAGTAGTAGGAGAGTATAAAAAATGAATTGAATTGGATAATTATTTGCAGTAAATGAAATGACCGATCATTAATTTTATCTTTTTCTTTTCATACGCTAAGGGGACACTCCCTCTAATGTGTGCTCACCGAAACAGACGCTGAGATCATCTCGAAAGTCATTATCGATATAGTTTGGCCAAGGTTTCATTCATTCACTTACAAATAGTGCAACAAATCAAAATGAAAAGAGCAGCCCGCACTTTTCTCCACCATAATACCTTACCTCTACGGATTATCCACCATTTGTGATAAGTCTTTGTAAAGTGTATGTCCAGTCTAATGCAATTGTGAAATGTCCTTATTACGTTGGCCAACTACAAAATGTTTGTGAATGTGGCATCTACTACGAAGTACATCGGTTAGCCGGTCTTCTAGGTGCCCAACTAACACCTAAATGTCTTCTCTAAACATTCATAATGTCAAATACTTGTGTGTCGCTCATATATCATTTGCTGATTATGTTTCTAATTGCTGAATAGACGGCTCAAGCTAATTCTTAACAACTGTCGGCTGTCGGAACACCGGACCCAATCAGTCTAGTCGAATAGCTCAAGTCATTCTGGCTCTATCGAATGCAGCATTGAGACACGAGTCGAGGCACACCATGAGCTCGCGTTTGTCCCCCCCCCGACGACGGCTTCCAGAGAGCGCAGCGTGCCAAATTTGTTGATTGTAACAGTGATTTTTGTGCGTGTAGGGGAGATCTTGTACCGAGTGGAACTTCCCATGATGGAGGAGATAACGCTCATATATCTCGAGGACGAGAGTAAGTGAAGGAGTGAGGCGTAGCTTGCGTTGCGAGTGCTGTAGTCGGTCATGTCTCCCGCCCGCATACTGCCTATGTTCCATCATCAATTAGATACGTAGAATTCCATTCAATAACACTCCAATTCAATTGATTTCTGTCATTGTTTATTTGTTTTTTTTTATATTTCTCATTCATTGCGTAAAATTTGCCTTATTGCACATTTTGTAAATCCACTAGTGAGTGGTGCGGTCGATGAGGGGGGCGGGGTGTTGGACAGTAGCGGCACACTCGCGACGCGCGACCACCGCGCCGCGCCCGCGTCTGCGTTAGATGAAGTCGGGGGCCACTGGAAGCACTCGAGGACATGACTGCTGTTTACCGCCATGACTTGAACTGATGCTTCTTGAGGCTTGATTTCAGTGCATGAAGGCCGCCGAGCATGATTAGGCTCACGTGCGTAGAGCGCAACTGTGCTGTCGGCTTGCACTCAGCCGGTAGCGTCACTAGCATGATTCACATCGACGATGCTCTTATTGTATATTTCTATATATTTTTTTCTTGCAGTCGTTTTGATAGCTCTGGTTGTTGTTAGATTAGATTTTAATCATTTTCATAGTCACTTCATTCTTTGCACAGTGTGGATTCACTAGTTACGTTGTAGAGCCGCTTCAGTGACACATTCTCGAGATGCTTTCAAACACTTTCTATGTTTAATTTGTAAATATGCGCAATATAGAGTTGTGCTACACGCCTACACGAGCAGTAGGGAATTCTCTTCAAATTCTGAAATGTTTTAATTGCCGCCGCTAGTTGTCAATTGATTCGTTCAAAATTGGCCCGTTGTATACTGCACTCAAATCACATACGGGAAAGAGTATTTGTAATTTTTTTATTTTTATGAAAAGTACATTGTAAATATGAATGCAGGTATTTTATGTTCGAATTTTCTTTAAAAATCATATTGTTTATTTTCAGGGTTATTTGAGTTTCACTGTACAAATTTTACCTTAATTTTGATTCGAAGATTTCTTGTTTATAAATTAATGTTTTGTAAAATATTTCAATTCCTGAGCAACATCACCGACGTTCCCGTCGCACGTAACAGTTACAGCAACGGCCGAATACAAGCCGCAAGTTTCTAAAACTGCACGATTTAGTATTTCAACTTCATTCTATTCAGATATCTGTGTTTTTTTCATTCATTTTCATTATAGTGGAGTTATAGCTTGGACTAGAAGGTACGACGGGGCGTTGCGGCAACGCGTCTAACTAACCACCGTGGGTTGCAGGTCAGGATGAAACGGTTCTGTCGTACGAGACCGTGCAGCAGCTGACGATAAACTACACGAGGCCCGTCATCATACTCGGCCCGCTGAAGGACAGAATAAACGACGACCTTATATCTGAGTTCCCTGATAAGTTCGGAAGTTGTGTGCCACGTGAGTGAAAACACTTTAATCTTATTTATTTTTCATTATTAAATTTACAGGCCGTAGAATTAAAAAAAATCCTACAGATATAGAAATATTGAAATAGTTTAATAGTGGAATTTTAGATGTGCCATGCACATCTAAAATTCAGATTTTTATCCTAACTCCTTATGCTAAAATATTTTGTATCAAGGTTAATTGGAAGAAATAGCATTGAAAAGTATAGCTCTTCAATTGTTGTTGAAATGGAAACACTGCCAGGGTTGGCAAAAGTTTATTTTTATTCTATTTTAGCATGTTTGGCTCGACCACATTTGATTTTTTGTCAACTCTATTTGTGGAGTTTGTCCGATTATTATGTAGATAAAATTTAAAAAAAATAATATACCGATATTTGTGATCGCATGACATGCACCGTTCCCGAATGAACCGACTACGCTATGTACACGTGTGACAGTTAGATAATTTTGTATAACATATATTTTCTTTTAATTTCAACTGCAAAACAGACACGACCCGGCCCAGACGCGACTACGAGGTGGACGGACGGGACTATCACTTTGTGGCGTCGCGCGAGCAGATGGAGCGCGACATACAGAACCACCTGTTCATAGAGGCGGGACAGTACAATGAGAATCTGTACGGTACGAGTGTCGCGTCCGTGCGCGACGTCGCTGAGAAGGTAACTACTTCTGAGAGGAGCGTCTGTTGTCAGCTTGCCTGTCTGTCTGTCTGTCAGGATCTTAGGACCCTTTAGTACCTTAATGGCATAAGGCATTGCCCAATGGACATTCAAATTTCTTGAAACTATTTGAATTTTAATGTTTTTAATTTTGTACCCTCTAACTAGATTTTATAGTTTTCTTCATTAGATAGATGCAACGCCGAAAATGAAGAGAAAAAAAATACGTCCCGACCAGGATTAGAACCTGGAACTCCGGCTTGAGCAGCCAGCGCGTTAACATTTCGCTATCGGGTCGATGATGTATTCATCATGTATATTATAAATATCTGTGATTTTCTGATGTTCTAGGGCAAGCATTGCATTTTGGACGTGAGCGGAAACGCGATCAAGAGATTGCAAGTGGCTCAGCTGTATCCTATTGCCATATTTATCAAACCAAAGAGTGTAGAATCTATTATGTAAGTATGCTTCTTGAACTACTTCTCGTACTGTTGTAAAATAACACGTCGGTTCTCTCGCGGACTCGGACGGACGAGACATGGACGACAACTTTATCCATTTCTTCAGCACTAATGTTTCGGGCTTAAGAAACCCAAAACATTTCTTGCTAATAGAATTTTAGTTTTATCTCACTCTGAGCAATTAAAAACTAAAGTAAAAAATTATGAAAAGGCATTAATTAAAATTTACACTATCTGACTAAAATGTTGAATCTTTTTATTTGGTCCATCTGTGGAGATGGCATTACATTTGATCAAGTTATTTTAAAATTTTATGAAAATACATTTTATTGCACAAAATGACAAAACGCGGACTTAAAGCCTAAAGGCATTCTCTACCAGTCATGCGTGGGATTGTAAGGTAGATGGCTAGTGCGAAACATTAAGAAGAGTTAAAACATAAAAAATAATAATATAGTTACACATGAAGTAATATACTCCATAGATATGCTGTAACTTTGTGAATATGTTAGTAATTTTGTGAATATGTTAGTAAATAACTGAACAGAAATATATGAAAATAATGAGTTTATGCAATGTTTTAGGGAGATGAATAAGAGAATGAATGAAGAGCAAGCGAAGAAAACATACGAGCGTGCTCTGAAAATGGAGCAGGAGTTCGCCGAGTACTTCACAGGTATAATAAACACTTTATCATTGTAGCCATCGCGTTACTGTACCGGATTCTCGTGTACTATGAACTAGACTGTTCTACATTTAATGTACAAATAACTTTCATGAAATGATAAATATATGCACTTCAAACTTTGCAGAAAGTTATAAAAAAGTCGGACCGAACGCCTAAAGGCATTAGTAATATCTGAGATTGTGAGAAAATTAATGTAATAAAAGATGTAAGAAAATAAGAAGAATGTAAGAAAATTCTCACTAAACATTTTATCGCAAGACTGCCATTCTTTCATTTCACCTTCACTTGCTTCACTCTTTTATTTATTGTTTCTTTTCATGTAGGTACCTACTGTTCTTCTTTCAATTGTTTGCAATAAAGATTTTCAATTATATTCTATTTTACTTTACTTGACTGTGCGATCTGCAACAGATCACATCATGTAGCATTTGTGATACTAACGAGTCGCTCCTTCCGCAGCGGTGGTGACCGGCGACACTCCAGAGGATATCTACGCGAAGGTGAAGGCGGTGATCACCGCCGAGAGCGGACCCTCCGTGTGGGTGCCGCGCCGCGAGCCCTTGTGAACGCCGTCCCTGTAGGCACGCACACCCACCCGGCACCCGTGCCATATCGCCAGCTCCACGCTTCATTCCCACCCGTCACTGAACCCTTTCGCTATCCAGCACGAGCTCTTATCTGACTTCCCATCGCATTGGGCGCCTTCTCCACGATCTGCTATAGAGCGATCTGCTCAGCAGAATAATTAGGTTATAATTGTACATAACAAAAGCGCGGCGGATGCGAAGGTTCGTCGCGAGGGTCAGGCGTGCAAGCGGTCTCCACTCATCCTCCCGGTTCATCTCACTGACTCCATGTTCATGCGTAGACTTAAGATGTTTTATTTTCATCGTAACTGACCTGTAAACTTTGACTATCGCTAAAGTCGTTGACCAAATCTAAAAAAAAAAGCAATTAAATCAATCCAGTGTAGAGTGTGCAGTCAATATTTCTGTGTTGATGTTTTTTTTTTCTTCCTTAATATTAAATTGATAGTCTCGTTGAACGATTGTAGAATAATGGTGCACTCGATTAATTTGCTATGTATCACATTTTACTCGTACACTTAATGATTAGGGAAGAAGTTGTTGAAGCATAGTTTATATCCAGATTATTGAATAGTGTGTAATGAGACGAGAAGTAACCGCACCGCAAGTAACTCCAGTATATGGCTTATATACTTTGTAATGTATACTTAATTTACTCGTAATTGTAGAAGAACCCACCTGACACGAGTTGTTCAATCTCTTAACTTTAAGAAGCTGTCCCGGGCCGCGTGGCGCGTGGCGTGTCGCGTGGCGCGTGGCGCGTCGCGTCCGCTCCAGCGCTTAGGTTAAGGCAAATGTTTGGTCTGAATATCTGGATTATTTGCTCAAGGGGCAGTTCTCTATAGTAGTTGGAATCTCAGAAACAAGTTCAATGCACGGTTACTTGGACCTTGTGTATTTTAGGTGAAGTGCAAAGTTGTTTGTTGATCATTTTTATAGTAAGCGATTGTGTTATCTGGTGCGAATTGTTTCACCTAAAATAGTGTTTGACATTTACTTTGTTGAAAATTTTATTTTCTTACAAAATATAGAGTGACCATCTGCAAATATGGCTCCTTCCTAGTGTTAGACTCTTAGTGACTCCATACGCGAGCAGCTTGAAATAGTTCAGTGGCAAGCTGCAGCTTTAAGCTGTCGTAGGTAGCTCCGACCGAAGTCCGTCGATTGCAAACGAGAATTTTGTATTAAAAAAAATCCGTTGGTCGTGTCTGCTTCAAGCTGCTCATATGGAGGACCTTAGGTTTCATTACTACGTACATTTTCCTTTTAAACAACATTTTATTATAAGTTAACTAAATACTGATTGCTATCTGTAGTATTTTTTATTCGAGAACCTGTAAAAATGTATAAAATATATGACAATTTATTTAAATTTATAAAATGTGTACTTAATTTCTGCGGCTGCAGCATACAACTATTATTATGGTAATACCATTGCAATATTAATTTTATTTTCAAAGTAAACTCATGAAAACTTTTAAGAGCTAAATGATAAAAAATAATTTGTGTTGTGTGTGCATGTCAGCTTCATTTTATTACTAGTAAATTACATAATTTTAATTATTTTAATTACGTATGCTTACGTAACGTTATGGTATTGTAAATATATCTCTAAATAAATGGTAATTTATTTTCAATTTTAAGATTTAAAGTTTTTTCAAATTAGTGACGAGCACCATAATATTTTTTTATTTATTTTTAATTAATATTTTCTTGAATATTGAAGTCATTTTAAAGAATAATCTAATAATTGCTTAAAATAATAATAAAACTGTTATTGTGTATTGTTTGATGATTGCTCCGGTATTTTATCCATATTTGCAGATGAACATAATTATATCAGTTAGTGATGTTCAATAGATTAGTTTTAATAAATATTATTTATGTTGAAAAATCTTTGGTGTGTTTTATTTCCTTGGTGTCTGGAGCAACAATTTACTAAATTACGAGTGCTTGTTTTAGTGGAGAAGAAAAAAAATACTTTTTTGAACTACAGCGACCATAGGTATATTTAAATAAATATAATGTTAAGACATTAATAGCGCTCCGTCACTAGGAACTCGGCGACAGAGTTGTGGTAGCGTCCAGGCAGTGCGGTGCCGAGCTCACCTCTCGTAAGCCACTCGAAGGCTGGATTCTTCTCTACATTACCATCTTGATATCTTGCGTAGTAGAAGAATACCTGTTGGTCAACATATTCAATTAAATAAAATACACTCATATGATAGGTTAACAAAGTCGACATTAACTCATACACAATGTGACATTACTGGTTACCTTTGCTCCCACTTTCCCGTTGATTTCAGTTGGATACTTGTACTTGTAAAATCCACATGGTGCATTTCCTAAAAACTGCACTTTTAACGTTGATCCACAATGTTCTGCCAACACTCTTTCTGCGGTCTGAAAAAGGATCAAGTGAGAAATATAAGTAAATAATTTGCTTTTCCTCCTAAAGGCATATTTAAAATGTCAACATTTAATCAAAGTAAAGTAACCTACATACTAGAGTCATATCATATTAAGAATGAGAAATAAAGAGCATTGAAAAAAAAAAAACACTTCAAATATTTTATGAATTTCAACATGACGAACGCTCACAGAACTTGAAGATCACAGAATCTGCATAGACGGTAAGTATTAAAACAATATTGTAATATGTTCAACCTGCCGCAATGTTTCCCCATCATTCCTGACCCCCTGCGGCAGCAGGAGTTTCTCGTCTTTGCCTAACTTGTGTTTAGTCACTAATACTAAGTGCTTCTGCAGACTCCTGTTTGGAGAAGTTTTATCATTTTTCTTATCGGCCTCTGAAAAAAAAAAAAAAAAAATTACATGCACATCTTTCTGATATAAGTAGAATAATACTGTTTCAGTGTATTAATTTGCACTGCAATATTGCATCAACAAGGTCATAAATAAATAAGGAAAAAAAAACTGGCCAAGTGTGAGTCGGACGCATCTTGCAAATGCCATGCCGTTCTGCCAGGTGCCTATTTACGCCTCTCTTATGAACACGAGACTACTCAGGGAGAAATATGTGGGCAGCGAGAGCGTTCCAGAGTCCCGTGCTCGACTTCACTCTCCCTTCTCTACCAATCCAAATTCTGTATGAGGCTTGTCAACAAGAATTTGCTCGAAATTCAGGCGCATTTTGCCTTATTTTCAGTGAAAGATAAATTTATATGTGACGGCAAACAAGTAAATTTTTAATACCTTGTAGAAACCTACCTGTTTCCACACTAGCAAACTTGAAATTAGCAAACTCTTCGTTGCACGCATCCTCAAAGTCTGCTGCTGTTATTTTACTGACTGCATCCATGTTCACATCGGCCGATTCATTTTTCATCAGTTCCGCTTGTATTCTGTGGGGGAAAAAAACTCACTGATCTAAACTTTATAATAACACACAAGTGGAGTCTTCCACTAGTGTGGGACACTATGCCTTGTGAGTTGTTAGACTAGATAGCTGTCAGAAGGTGAGATAATCAACGACCAGAAGTACCTCTTTGTCGTGATCTTACCAAAACCTTATTTTTTACATATTTTGACTGAAAACCAGATGATAAAACTTATTTCTTGCCTTCTGTAAGAGTTGCTATTTTGGCTGAGAATTCCAAGAGGAACTATTTGCTAGCAAGTAACTGTTAGGTTGTTATAATCTTGACTTTTAAGGAACACTGAAGTGTATTTTTGAACCACAGAAACACACTTACTAAAAAATATTATTCTTTCGTATTAAAAATAAATAAATTACCTATCCAAAAAGACTATTTTTTACATAATACTGGCAAACAAACAGAGAACATGAACATGTGTCCAAGAACATACAAGGTTTTCGCTCTTAAGGCCGTTTACATTGGTGGAGGGTTTGATGTGAGCCGAAACGTGAAGCATGCGCGGGAAATTTAGAGTGGCCACTCGGTAGTCCCGACCTCGATTAACACCCTCCTCTACTGCCGATGGGCCCGGATATGTTTGGTGAAGCCATCGCAAGCTGAGTTCCACACCTTCAATTAGTGCATTAGGAGAGTGCATCAGTAGCACTCGAATGCGAGTGCCATTTTCACCTAATCTAATGCTTCCATTAAAGTTAAACTAAACTAAACTGTAAGGCTTTTGGAGTACCTAGTTTGATTGAGTGAGGGTTGATGACCCCTTTTTAAAAATACCACTCGCAGCTCTAGGAGATGTGTAGTTTTATTTTTTATTTTTAAGCACATGAAACAGAGTGTAATTTAGGCCATCTTTAATAAAAATGTTTGCTCAATAAGTTAGAACTGCGACCACAACGCACAAGACGAGCGAGCGAAGCGAGCATACCGCGGCAGCGCTGCGGCCGGCGTGTATCAAAACTGACTTTCTTTTCTCTATTAGCCTAATTTAGTCGACAACTGAACAACTGTTCAGTGCCTGAATTAACCTCAAATTTCAAACATGGATATCTCAGAAACCACACATCTCCCCCCACGGAGACCCTTTCCCACCTTCTGATAACAGTGGTTCGATTATATAGATTTCCTGAAGCTTACTTATCGTTCTCATGTTTTAACTCATGATCTGACTTTAGACTCTTCTCGATGTCAATTTTGTCGAGGAGTCGCTTGTAAGCAGCCTGTAAGTCGGTGAGAGGCGCCGTCACCACGGGCATCCGCTCTACGCACACGCCCGTCAGGAGGTCCCACTGAGCCGACGTCGATGCATCTGGAGACATCAGTACACTTTTTTCATTTCATTTACTTTATACCACAGCTTTCGTAACCTTTTCTTACCCACTACCTACTATATCGTCGAATAGATTTGTCATCATATTGTGGTTAGTTTCGAGGCAAATGGATAGATATTAAATGTATTTGTATTGAAGGAACAAGTACAGTACATAATACGTTATGTATTTACCTCGAACCGCTGCATGACGAAAGAGCGTTCGTCTGGAGAGCGACAGCATCTTCAGAAACATTTCGGTTGCAACAGGCACATATGACCTCTTTTCCTAAAACACACTAAACGTTTGAAATACGTCTATCCCTGTGCAAGAAGTTTTGAATAACGTGGAAATAACCTATGTCGTAGGTACGTAAGTAGTCTTTGGAAATAAATAACCCAGTACTCCAGACTCCAGATATACAGAACAGAATATAAGCGAATGAAGCACAGAGACCGCAGATTTTACTGAACAGAGACGGACGGACAAGTGACGACGAAAAGAGAATACATCCACTAAATATTTCCAAATTATTTTGAGAAGTGAAGTGAATGAAGGAAAAAAAGTAGCGCAGATTATTCCAAATCTTTGTTCCGAAGTGAGTGACAGTGACAGACAATTTGACAACCAGGAAGTGCCTGCCACATGAAAAATAAAAAAAAAAAACAAATAAACAAATATACGGAGTCAAGTTAAAAAAAAAATGGATCGGTAATATCGGTATCTCGAAATTATAGCGAATTTGAATAATCAATAAGGGTAATTTACCGTAATAATAAAATATACCGGTACCGTGTGGGGCCGGTACTTAAAAAGAATAGCCCCACTGCATATCTCCCCGTGCATGTCGTAAAAGGCGACTAAGGGATAAGGACAAGATGTCGCGTTATAGGGCGAAAGGCTAGCCACCTCTCACCTTGGCGCGGTCCTTCCACCTTGTCATGCAGCAGGTGGGTCTTCGTGCCTCACTTGCTGCTTGATAGTTATCTTTTACGTATACTGTGCTAAACGTGGGGGTCGGTGTTGTGCTTTAATTACCAGAGTACATAAGGGAGTGAAAGTTGGGTATGGCAGGCGAAGCATGAGAGCAGGATAAATGAGGTCGAAATGCGGGCGTTGAGAGGAGTATGTGTGTCTGTAGAATGGATGATAGGAGACTAATGAAAGAAATCTATGGAGCGAATGTTAGTGGAAGAGTCGGGAAGGGTCGCCCTAGACGCACGTACCTGGACCAGATCGGGCATGTGCTCGAAAAGGGTCAGGTGCGTAGTACCCGTAACCGACGAGCATGTATGAAGAACATTATGAGAGTGGAAGAGGCGGCAAAAGTGTGTCAGGATCGTGGCGCGTGGGGGTTGGGTTGTTTGCGTGGGTTGGGTCCGTTGTCTTTGCCTGCCCCACTGGGAGGCAGGCAGGCGTGACGTTATGTATGTGTATGTATGTATGAACTTATAGCACAACACCGATTACTCTGCTTACCCTGATTGTCGGGATACAAAAGCGTGAGTTATGTATGTATGTATGTAATAAAATATACCGTAATAATAAAATTCCTTGTGGCCGATTGACAAAATCCTTATTTATTCCTCACCAACGAAGTCAGGAAGGTAGACTAGGTAATCCAATAGAGCGAGGAAGATTTTAGTCTATGGTTAGTTTCTTGTTCGGGCCGTAACTGGGTGCCACGTAAGAGTTTCTCTTTATGCTGTGTACTCACAGGGAGCATTCGCTTGGGAACAGAAATTCGCGCTGAGAAATAGTCTCCCTTTATCCTCGCTCGATACCCACATTTTATACAAATGTTTATCAGTCTTCTTAGTATAATAATAAGTAGGTCCTATATTTTTTTTATGAAATGAAACGAAACGAAACGGCACGGAACGGTACGGAACGATATGGCACGGAACGGAACGGAACGAAACGAATTTATGAAAGTTACCGTGTGGGGCCGGTACTTATCTCTCCCCATGCATGTCGTAAAAGGCGACTAAGGGATTAGGACAAGATGCCGTGCTAAAGGGCGACAGGCTCGCCACCTCTCACCTTGGCACGGTACTTCCACCGAGTCATGCAGCAGGTGGGTCTTCGTGACTTACTTGCTGCTGATCGATTGAATCTTGTTCGAATCCTTTGCGAAACGTGGTGGTCGGTGTTGTGCTGTAATTAACAAAAGTTCTTGCAGCACAACACCGATTACTCTGCTTACCCCGATTGTCGGGATTCAGCGTGTGTGATATTAAACGCTAATCGAAACGAAAAATGAAATTTTGTTCATCCGCCATTTCATGTATTTCATACATTTCTTTTTTTTTATGTAATCCGGTCACCCATCTGAGTCGGAGGGGCCAAAGCACATGCTCTGACCAGCCAATAATATCACTTCCGAGAAGATAGGTGCCATACCGGAGACTTCCCTGGATTGCTGGTTATACGGGACTAGAGGAGAACACACCGAAGCTGCTATGTGGCCATCTTACATACAGTACGGTGTTCGTTTTCGTCCGTTTCGTTCTTTTCGTCCATTTCATCTATTTCGTCCATTTCATCCAATTAACCAATTTAATCAATTACATCCATTTAATCAATTTAATCACACCTATTACACCAATTTCATCCATTTCACCTATTTAATCAATTTCAGCCATTTCATCCGTTCATCCTTTCAATAATTTTCATCCATTACATACTTTTCATCCATTTAATCAAAATCACCCATTTAATCAATTTAATGGAATTCATTTCATTAATTTAATTACATTTATTTCATTTGTTTCATTCGTTTCATTCGTTTCAATCGTTTCATTCGTTTCATTCGTTTCATTCGTTTCATTCGTTTCATTCGTTTCATTCGTTTCATTCGTTTCATTCGTTTCATTCGTTTCATTCGTTTCATTCGTTTCATTCGTTTCATTCGTTTCATTCGTTTCATTCGTTTCATTCGTTTCATTCGTTTCATTCATTTCATTCATTTCATTTTCATCCATTTCATTAAATGAATAAAACACAGAGCAAATGAAATGCATTCATTTAATCTATTTCATCCATTTAATCAATTTCATCCATTTGATCCGTCTCATACGTCCTTTGATCGGTCTCATCCGTTTCATCAATTTTATCCGTTTCACCCATTTCATCCATTTAATTTAATTAATTTCATAAAACGAATAAGGCGCAATTTTTTTTTGACGGCGCAAAGTTCGTGAAGCGAATAACCCCGCTTGATTTTTAGGGTTCCGTATCCGGTACGGGACCCTGTTACTAAGCCTACCGTCCGACTGTCCGACGCCACGGCTGTATCTCTTGAACCGTAATAGGTAGCCCGTTGAAATTTTCACAGAATATGTGTTATTTATTATGGTTATTTATTATGGGGTTATATATAAAAATTAAAAAAAGTAAAAAATTCACGGGTGTTCCCATAGAAGAAACCAAAAAGTGTATGCGCGCGCGCCATCTACCGAATAGATTATGAAGAATTTTAACTAATCATGACATTTAACTAATCTATAACACGACATCTAGATAGCGTGAGTGGCGCTAGCCATGACATGACGATACGGAACCCTCGGTGCGCGAGTTCGACTCGCACTTGGCCGGTTTTTTAGGGTTCTGTATCCGGTACGGGACCCTATTAATAAGCCTACGCCGCGCCGTCTGTCTGTCTGTCTGTCTGTCTGTCCGTCTGTACGTCTGTCTGTCCGATGGCTGTATCTCTTGAACCGTAATAGGTAGCCCGTTGAAATTTTGACAGAATATGTGTTATTATGACCCATATAACAACAAATAATAAAAATAAGAAAAAGTAAAAAAATCACGGGGGTTCCCATAGAAGAAACCAAAAAGTGTATGCGCGCGCGCCATCTACCGAATAGATTATGAAGCCTTTTAACTTATCATGACATTTAACTAATTTCATAACACGCCATAGGTGGCGTGAGTGGCGCTAGCCATGACATGGCGATACGGAACCCTCGGTGCGCGAGTTCGACTCGCACTTGGCCGGTTTTTTACTATATGGTTCCGTACCTCAAGAGAGGAAAAAAAAACCGGCCAAGCGCGAGTCGAACTCGCGCACCGAGGGTTCCGTATCGTCAATGGCATGGTCAGCGCTGCTTCATACTGTTTTCGGTACCTAGATGGCGCGCATACACTATTTAGTTTCTTGTATAGTGACCCCGTGAATTTTTTATTTTGTCTTATTTTTTTGCTAAACCGGCCATAATAGATAACACATTTTCTGTGAAAATTACAACCGGCTACCTATTACCGTTCAAAAGATACAGCACTTTAAAATTAGGAAGGGCGGACAGACAGACGGCGTAGTTTTCTGTTCGGGTACAGAAACCCAAAAATGTGCAATATTTCTGCCGAGGCTGTAGCTCCCCAGTACGCTTATAGCGTTCCCTCTTTGAATTTCCTGGCTTGTTTGGCGTATGAAGAAAGCCTTGGCACGCACGTCGCCGGAATTATCCACTAGCAATTTACGGATGGTTTCGGCAAAAGCTTCATTTAGTTCCGTAGTCCTATATTGTAAGTACATATTAACTTGCTCCATTAACTAAACCGATTCCCAGTCGTATCAAATGCTGGCGGAGACGTCCATAACTTAACTTTCTTATCTTGGCAAAATTAACTAACCCATCGCAGATACTTTCCCGGAAAAATGTTCCTTGTTTTTCCAACTACCGTTTTGACAAGTTACCAACTCGAAGCCAATGAGTCGTAAAGGACCCCGGACGATAAACAACGCTCGTTTCTGCTAGATAACGAGGCAGCGGCTGGACTCGACTCTGTGAAGATGGGGTGACGAAACAGTTATCTCAATTTGTATGAAGATTGAAATTAACTGCTTACGCAAATTTTCTAGTTGTTTTTTTATTTTAAATTGAAATACTCGCACTCTACACGAACTGGTGTGGCAGACTGCTGCGCTCTCACTTATGTAGGTTCAAATATAGTAGAAACACTTTTGGCACAATTTACAAGAAAATAATAAAAAAAATAAAATTCCCGTATTTTATTTTGTTTCTTTCATGTACTCCAAGGAGCCAAGGCGGGCTTATCAGAAGTAATATCTGCCAGTCAAACTTTGGGTGGTGATAATAAATACGGTATTTAGAGATGGAGGCCGCGTCGCACTCGGTCGGGGGAGGACGGCCGCCGATCGCAGTTACGTGGTCTTATGGGTTGTATTTTGAACATTTTTCGGATACAATAGCCTGAATCATCATGAATTTCCAATACTATAAAATAAAACCCAATCGTTTTTGGGTTTTATAATTTATGTACCTACATATAGTACAATCTAAATGAACTGTAAGCGATGTCAATGAAATAAAATATTTTTTTACAAGCCGATTTCTACTTGCTACCAAAGATTTAGCGATAATGTGGGGAGAAATATGCACGAAGAAGTATACATTTTTCTTCTGTGATATTACCAATTTCACTAAAATACAAAGCAATAACTGTAGCTCACAAGCCAGGCCAGCAGGAATGTGCATAAAATAAGAGGAAATGGAAAAGTGCCCAATTAGTAAATCTAGGTCTGAAAAATAAAAACGCCTACTCCGTTTTTCTACTCAGCGTCATTGTGTTTTACCCAACGTAATGTATTGACTCGAAATGAGCTCAGAGGAGAATCATAATAAAAACTGTAGTAGGTTTGTCTGTCGCCACAGCCGGAGCCGGGCGAGGTTCCGGTATTCAAATAATATTAAAAAGGATAGAAGAGGCACGAACTTGTCGAAAGGAAATTCCACGAATTCGAATTACAACTGAAGTATAGGTACAGTTAGTCAGTCAGTGTGTATGTGTCATAGAATTATGCGTGCACTGCTGGACCTCCTCTCAAATTATTGTTCCTCATCCTCCCGGCCTTAAGCGTTACGGAACCAGTGCTTACCGCCGAGTCGCCGACGTCTTGATGTCGTCGTCCCACCTGGCGGGTGGTTTTTTTTTATGGAAACTGACACGGTTGGCCACATCACCTACAACGTCCGTGATGCCAGCCCATAACACCGGGTGAACTAAGTGCCATGTCAGTGCTTCCCCCTTTGATCGTGCCGGCTACACTGAACTGGTCGGAAAACACCCGGGTGGTCTTCCCACGCTCCGTTTTCCTGTCCACGGCCGCCAGTGTAGGACACGTAGACGGAAAAAATAGTTGTACGATACGGTTACTACAAACTGTCATCGTCTCTTCGACTGATATGCCGTAACAAGGTATGTACCCCGCAGTAAATAATATACATCGAGCTTTAGAAAGAGACAATCCGTTTGTAGAGCGTCGTCTCTGTCGCACAGAGACGTTCGAGTTCGTGCGACAGAGACGACACTCTACAAGCGGATTGTCTCTTTCTAAAGCTCGATGCATATTATTTATTGCCGGGCGGGTACTACATATTTATTTATATGACTCTGTCGCGCGTCTTACTACCGTATCTCCTGTCTTCGATCATAAAATAAAATATAGAACAATTTTTTCCGTCTACGCTCCTGTCTGATTAAAATCAACGAAATCGAATTATCGGGAAGTGGCATACAACGCACCGAATTGAGGCGCGCTATTTGTGAGCATTCAGCACACTCTCCAATCGTTGTCTCTCCTTTATACGTATCAAATTGCCATTTAACCGTCTTACTCTATCGACGTTCACAGAGCGGAAACGTAACGTGATGTATGAGGCGCTCGCGAACTTACGCTGTTTTAAATATTGGCAATATATAGAAGAACTCCAATCGCACCTTTCTACCGGTAAAATGTATGACGAGGGCCCGTCCAGAAAGTAGAATGTCGTTGATTAAAATGGTAATGTTGGTTGCGACATTTTTGACTATATCGTTTCTGAGTATTTATTATATTGTCTATAGTCTATCTATCTATGGTACCTGTGCTCTCAGGACGACGACGTCTCGACCCCGCAATATCTTTTGTTCGTTGCTCTTTCCCTGTTCAGTCACAAAGGGGGAACGGGCACAAAATTGCTCGCTAACGTTCCGAGCTATCTTGTAAAGAGGAGAATTGGGCGAAACGTTTGTATTCTTTCGTCGAGACAAATAACATGTTCCATCTGATAAGAGTCTGTCGTCGGCGGAGGGTGGGGTGGTGCGGCGCGGAGACGGAGCGGAGCCACCCTCGCTCCGCACAAACTCATCGCGAGTTCATCTGCAGTTTATCTAGCTGTACATAGCTACCTACATACTTAAACATGCACATAGCTACATACCTGAGATTTTTCATGTCTCAACCAGTGAGTTAATATCTTATTATGTATTCTACTAGAGAATTTTCTCGGGCAACGGGAATGGCTGGCTCCACCGAGTTGAGACCAAATTGACCCGTTGAGACCAGTCGTAAGCGAGCGGCCGAACTCGTTGCACGCGCCGCCGCCGTCGCGTCGCGCCGCCTGCTGCGCGTAGCGCGCGGCGTCTCGCGCCAGCCATTATGCCCGGTTGTGTGTTCAGATATTGCAAAAATCATATCTACAACAAATATTGGAAACACTGATGGCGTGCAATGCACGTGTTTGGTTGGCCTTAGCTGGCGTTGTCACCGAACAAGCTCTTCTCCCGCTCGCTTCCCTCCACCCCGCTACTTTACCTCATACCTCAGCTGTTGGGACACAATTCTCTGTATCTTTCTTCGTAGCGATGCCTCTAGTCTAAATACATATTAGCTAACTGGTCCCAACCCAACTCAAGACGTAAAT
Source organism: Nematopogon swammerdamellus (assembly GCA_946902875.1). Classification (NCBI taxonomy): domain Eukaryota; kingdom Metazoa; phylum Arthropoda; class Insecta; order Lepidoptera; family Adelidae; genus Nematopogon; species Nematopogon swammerdamellus. Next base: position 18,648,401 of record OX336339.1, read on the forward strand.
ATAGAATAGGTAAGCCTTCAGCGAGATGGTTCGTGCATAGATTATATATAATGCTCATAGTCATAAAGTAAACTTAATTAAATATTGCACCAATATTATGTTGGGCTCGGTTGCAAGACATTATTAGTTTGACAACGCGACTAGCGGCCGGCTTATGCAGTTGCCGTCATCGAATATAATGGTTGCCGTTTAACTCATGTCAAATGTATCAGAAATGACAGTTTACCCGACAAATAACTGTAAAACGAGACTTAACCGGAGGTGGAGGCCAACCAGGTGGTGAGTGAATTAGTAATTTTCCTTCAACTATGTACTATGCGAAAATATGCTTATATTTTTGTCTAATTGTCTTTTCTACGGATTTCAGCCCAAGTCAACCGAACGAAGTATCGCTCGGCAAGTTCACAATATAGAACTTGTCGAAGAAGGCCGGCACTACAGACCCCTCACGTTTCGGCCAAAGTTTTTACACGTTCTCTTCATTGGCCAACAATTATGTAAGTCGACCGCTGACTAACCGGCGCGGCCGCGGGAGCTGTGCGGCGAAAGTTACACGACCACTATAAATCAAACAAGCGGAGGAACAAATAAGCCACCAAATCCGAATATATCGGCGGAAAGTTTGGCTTCGCCGCCGCCGCGAGCCGCCTAAACGCCGCCAGATCTGAAATTAAATCTCTGGCAACGGAAGATAGCGACGGAATGAGCCCCCCCTTGCTCTACCCCCGGTGTCTCTCGCTTTGTTATTTTAATTTTGAATTAAACTGTCATCGTTTTCAGGTAGAGTTGAAGGTATGAAAATGTGTTCACTTTCAGCTGAGTTCAATGTTAACCGCACGCATGATAGGTACCTAGTAGTACGAACATTGTATCAACAATCAGTCATGAGTTCATGACAATATAAAGAACATTTTAATGTTCTCAGAAATACCTACTTAAAATACAATCAGGTTAATCAAGATCACTCACTCCGACTACAAGTACCTACTTACCTATCTAAGAATTAAAAAGAGTTGAATAGAGATTAAGTTCAATAAATGGTGTTTTTTGAACTTTAAATAAGTTTTAAAATCGCTGAAAATAAACAGCCTGCTTTAATCAAGCAGTCCTAAAATAGGTACACGATCTTGCTATTTGAAGAATTTGACAGTATGTTATTTAATATAGTTTTTTTTATTTGTAAATTGTAATATCTTTTGTAGTCAGATTTGTACGATTGTATGATTTTGTACCGTGTGGGGTCGGTTCTTAAAAAGAATAGCCCCACTGCATCTCTCCCCGTCGCATGTCGTAAAAGTCGACTAAGGGATAAGAAAATTCGTCAGCCTCGGTAGCTCAGTGGCGCGGTTGGTTAGTCAACTGTTATTAAGCAACGCTGAGCGCGGTCAGTGTTTGGATGGGTGACCGCTTGACCGTTGGAGGCTGACCGTGGTTCGGATTCCACGTTAAACTGTAGGTCCCTTCCCTTCTTACCTTACTCGGTGGTAGGGTTTATCCCGGCCGGGTTGGTACCACCGCACTGAACGAAACGTCGGTCGAAACGGCTACGTAAATAGTTCGTGTTTTCCGTTCAGTTTAGTGTAGCCGACATGAAATGAAGGGAAGCACTGGCATGGCACCTAGTTCACCCTGTGTTATGGGCTGACATCACGGATGTTGTAGGTGATGTAGCCAACCGTGTCAGGTTCCATAAAAAAAAAAAAAAAAAAAAAAAATTGAAATATGAACATGGTGTTTTATGTTTATGGAATTTATAGTTAGCTAGAGATACATAAATGTATTTAGGTATTGTATAGTTACAAAATATAACGCAACCTTTGAACGCGATAAATTAGATAACGGTTCACGGAAGTTTTCAACAGTTTTCTATTAGAATATATCGGAATGTGGGCTGATGTTGTTCCTCGGAGCATTTAGCGACGGCTAAGCGACAGCAGAGCGGGCGGTAGCGGCGCCGCTCATCTTGCCGCACTATCCCCGGACTCGGCGTTCTTCGCAATTTGCTCGCATACAGCCTTATAAATGTGTATTTTATTGTTCCCGCTTTTATTTCTGCCCAAATAATGCTTCATTCATGAAAACAATGCCTCTAGAGTTGCGCTAGCCTCACAATGCCCCACCATCGGAACACTTTTGTTCCGCCCATGCAAAAACGCAATTTTAAATGCAATTGTCGAATTAATAAGGAAGGAGAGGCATTGTGTTAGACGAACGACCATTGTTCTGCGTACAACTTACTAAATAATTGGATCGCGTTTCATTTACCGGGCGCACCGGGTTCAACTGTTACTCTCAGATAAAATTTCCTTCTGGAACACGCGCTGAGAGTAATTTCAGAATTAAATGTTGAGAAATGAAATTCTTTATACCATAATGCAGCACTTTAAATGTTCGAACTATTCATACACAAGGAAGTTAATTAGAGGTAGTCAGTAGACTAACCTACAATTTAATACAAACCTAACGTTTACCCATAAATATGTATTTTTTTAATTCTAGCGACTTAGCGTTCTGGGCGTTTTATTCTAAACTCTATAACTTTATTATGAGTTATATAATAGACTATTTACTATTATTATTTTAAAATAACTGATGTTTGATTATTATTTACTAGCTTTTGCCTGCGGCTTCGATCGCGTGGAATTCGTATTTAAAAAGTAAGAAAATAAGAACGATCGAGCTGCGTTCAGGTAAATGATAAACCTTTTCGAATATAGCAATAACTAAGGTCGAGGCCAAAGGCCGAGCTACGATCAGGTAAACAATAAACCTTCTCGATGAAAGTAAGTAACTAAGGGGGAGGCCGAAGGCCGAGCTTTGTTCAAGTTAACGATATTATTCTCGATGAAAGTTAGTAACTAAGGGCGAGGCCGAAGCCCGAGCTGCGTTCGAGTAACTGATATTTGCGCGATAGCTTTAATTTTGCGATAACTGCTAAGATATTAATTTAAATTGTTTGGTGTAAAGGGCAATTTATAATGTGCATGAAATGTTTAAGGTAACTAACGTATTTAATTTGATAAGGATTAATGTCTTATCTGACTAAATAGCTTTCCAATTACCACATTATATGTATGTGACCCAGTGGCGGCTTTGACCAATAAATTTTAGTGAGGCGACTAAAAATCCACCTACATAGCTTAGACCTGAAGTTTGAGTACCAACACGATGGATCTAGCACCAGTGGTTCTCGAGTTATGACCAAAACAAAAGTTCTTGTGACAGATGGATAGATCTCACCGAGACCTGAAGTTTGAGTACCGACACGATGGGTCTAGCACCAGTGGTTCTCGAGTTATGACCAAAACAAAAGTTCACGTGACAGATGGATAGATCTCACCGAGACCTGAAGTTTGAGTACCAGCACGTTCGCAGTTCGCGCGCGCCCAGTTGCAGCCGAACTTCGCCGAGCGCGCGCTCCCCTGCCCGCACTACACCCCGCAGCGGACTCATTCGTTCTCGTACTCGTGTGCCCATAGGTTTATAATAAAGGAGCGCAGCGACGTAATTCAAACTCTTTGATATTCCTATGATAGAATTTTGCACATAATTTGAAAAGGTGCCAGGAGAGCAGCCGTGAGAGGCCGTGGGAGCTGTGTGCGCGGGAAGAAATATTATGTGACATGTTATGTTATTTACAGAGACTCTTACGTATCTACCGATTGCACCCTGGTACTTCAACATCAATCGGACCACAAAATCGTTACCTTTTTGGTAGGGTTGGCCCTGGTGGGGAGCTGTGCGCGGGAAAAAATATTGTATGACATGTTATGTTATTTACTGAGACTCTTATCTACCGATTGCACCCTGGTACTTCATGAGCTTCATGAGCGCTCGCCGCTCGTCTAGGCGAGCGCAGCGACGACGCTGTGTCCCTGGTACTTTTTCAAATTATGCGCTGTGCTGTATGGTGCTGTCGGCATTTGCGCCAACACACGCGCGTGAACAAGTACATGTGTATTGTATGCACTAATCTTTGGCGCAGAGCTGAAGTATTTCGTTCGTCGCCTCTAAGGACCCCTCTCGCACCACCTCCCCGCGGCGCACCGCCAGCTCGCCTCCGCGCCGCCGTGCGCCGTTCGCTTTTGGTCTATAATGTTCTCTGATCAGTTTGGATGGACTTTTTTTAAATTTTCTTTCATGGTATTTTGAATTTTTTTTTTCTTTACCTTCAAGATAATTAAGTGAGGCGGTGCTTCACTTGCTTCACCTGGATAACCGCCACTGTTGTGACCATTTTTTTTTACATTAAAATGGGTGTAGTAAGCTATCCTTAAAAGATACACATGTGCCATAGCTGACTTTTGTGTAGACCTGTAAAAGTGGAACCATTCCACCATAAATTGTTTGGTTATCGATGAAAACTCCCAGTCGGCTTGATTTTTTCCGACATCTTCAACAATCATCATCATATTTCAACCAATTTACTTAAAACATTAATGAATTTTACACAAAAACCTTTTTCTTGAATCACTCCGTCCATTGGTGAAAACCGTATGAAAATCCATTCGGTAGTTTTTGAGTTTTTCGCGTTCAGACAGACAGACAGCCAGACAGACGCGGCGGGGGGACTTTGTAGTGTTACAGTTAAAGAAAAACGGTGCTATACTTACTACAACTTTCTGTCAAAACAAGAAATATAAGAAAATACAAAAAATAAGTAAATCGAGTACCACATGCACATGCCACTGATAATATTATAACAATTTGTTTACTATAACACTTTGATTGTTTACTTCAGCTAACCCCTATTAACATTAATATTTGTTAGTGCATTAATATTAATAGTATACTTTGTCATGGCAACGGCGGGCTTATTGCCTTAGGCGATTTCCTTTTTTTTTTATGGACGCTGACACAATTGGCTACATCACCTAAAACATCCCTGATGTCAGCCCATAACACCGGGTGAACTTGGTGCCACGTGAGTGCTTCCCTTCGGTCGTGCCAGTCAACCCGGTGGACCTACATTTTACAGTTGTACAGCCTATACAAATCATATCAAACTAACAATCTACAAATATAATTACAAAATTGCTCATTATCATTAGCCATACGGCCTTGCCTGTCGGCATGCTTTTGGACATAACCTTTTTTTACGTACCAAAGTAGGTAAGTGATCGCTATACGTATTTTAATATTTGTAAATTACCACAATAGAACCCTCAACCTATCAATAGCAAGTATCGAATGAAATAGGCTGGTGAGATCAGAATTGATGTTGCGAATAAGCTCACAGAGAGATCGTTTTAACGAGCACATCGCTTCTCGCCTCCTCAGTGCTGAAACGTACGTAATATGAGTGCAGTAAAAAGCTAGTAAGCTGCGCACACAATACAAACATCTTGGATTTCCAAGGCTTCGCTATATTATAATATTATTAAATGGTAATAAAATGATACTTAAATATATATATCTTTTAAGCTATGCATTTGAAAGTAATAAAAAAGTATATTTGTATTCCTATCGAGCCCTTCATTGATGTCACATGACATGACATGATGCACTTGAAAAAAAAAACTTTCTAATTTGTCCCCCTGAATTGACCCCCAAAATCTAAATTCGTTCATTTACGCTACACCTACGCTACGTCCGTGATTGGCTCATCACATCATTGCTTCTATGATGTTGATGCAACGATAATATTATATAAATCGCGTGTATTTTGATGAAATTAACAGTTTTTTTTTTAAAACGTTGCAAAGATCCACTCTGTCATATTTTCCATTCCCTAGCAACAGCTAAAGCTCATGAGGTAAGCTGAAAGGGCACAGAAGCACATAAGGACACTAACTCCACCATAAGGCTTTCTTCGGAACCATAAAAAGGCAATAGGCTTCTCGGGAGTGAAGCCCGAGCGTTGCTAGGTAAGTGGGGCCGAGCTTGCCGCAGTCGATGCGATGCTATTGAGCGCTGGGCTAGCAGGTGCGGCCGGCGGCGCCATATTTTGTTTTATCGGTCACGTGTCTGGAGAATATTCCCGCAAATGAGTTGGACCGCCATCGCCCGGAGATTGTCCCAGGCCGTGTTTACTGTCCGCCCTCCCCTCCTGCCGCGCGGACGCCGCCGCCGCCCGCCCCCAGGCCGCCGAGGCTCGACCGCGCGGGAAACGAGGCTAAAATTGCTGCCAAACTGCACTTTTATGTTATCCGCAAGATTGGATCCGGAAAGATATATCTCTTCTTTCGCGCTCCTGCGGTGGCAAGGAGGGGGGCGGTAGGAAAAAAGGCTTTATTCGGTATTATTTATAGCGAGAATCTTATTTGGCGATGTCACCCGGGCCGTGATGTAGAACTTAATTAAGCCATTCTTTTGTTTCTAGTTTTTGTGGTTCCCGTTTTAGAGACAATTTCTCTTAAGTTTTTTTACTCAAACAATCCTGATCCGATCTAAGTTAAGCTAGGTTGAAAGCTGAATTACGCAGACGTAAATTAGGAGCTCGACTTGTGTACAAGTTGATCTGTCTGGGCGACGAATTTCTTTTTTTGTTTTTTTGTTTTTATTTTCAATGCACACGAACTGATTGGCTATGCTAGACGGCGGAGTCTCAGGCACAGCTAATTTCACTTCCGAGGAGGTGCCAGTCCGACTTGAAAGCGGTCTAAAGTCGCTGGGGATAGGCTGTTAAGCGGCGATTTGAAGATCCGTGGATTGTAGGAGTGGGGAAAGATATTTTCCGGAAGACCATTCCACACCCTTGCAGTGCGACACGAATAACGATTTAGAAGTTTCAATAAGTCGGCGATAAACCTAACCGATCATAAATAACATAAATCATTGACCATGTTTGCGTTCACGCTTGACCGAATAATTATTAATATAAATTTAGTATTATATACCTATACCTAGTACGTGGAAGGCAATATCTGAAAGTTAACTGTGAAAACGGATTATAGGAAAAGCACGAAAATAGCAAAACAATTTAGGGGAGAAACAGTCAATTAAAAATATGTTTAATTCCTTTACACCGTTATAACGGTACTTATTTTCTTTACGTTCTTCCCGTTTCTATTTTAATTTTTTTGTCTATTTTAATTGTAATTACACGAAACGCACGGGGCGTTTCGTGTTATAATAATCGTAATTTAGGGAAATTAAAATTCTAAAGATTAAACCGATAGGCAGAATATGCAGAAACATACCTTATTTGCAGTAAAGGCATTCTGAAATTATTAACATGCGACCACACGTCGTTCAATTAATTTCGTGAATATTGTCAGCCTCGATAGCTCAGTGGTGCAGACAGTCAACTGTCGCTATTGAATGTTAAGCAACGCTGGGCGCGGTCAGTACTTGGATGGGTGACCGCTGACCGTTGGAGGCTGACCGAGGTTCGGATTCCTCGTAAAACTGTAGGTCCCTTCCCTCCTAATCTTACTCGGTGGTAGGGTTTAGCCCGCCCGGGTTGGTACCACCGCACTGAATGAAACGTCGGTCCAAACGGCTATAATTAGTCTGTGTTTTCCGACCAGTTCAGTGTAGCCGGCACGATCAAAGGGGGAAGCACTGACATGGCACCTAGTTCACCCGGTGTTATGGGCTGACATCACGGACGTTGTAGGTGATGTAGCCGAACGTGTCAGTTTCCATAAAAAAAAAAAATAAGGTGACTAATTCGGGCAAATTAAAAAAAACTAAATTGGGCAAACGAAATTAAAAATTACTTATGTACATAAGGAAGCGGAACAGCGATATAATTTCAAAGTGTTGAATGCACAAATGATTATTTATTCTAATGTTCGAAAGTGTTGCATCAAAATTTCTGTAATGGTTTATTTGAGCGAAATAAGAATAAACCTATTGATCAATTTCCTTTCTACGAGATTTTTTATCTTGGTTAGTTTTGGGGAGGTTTAAATTTCCTTAATTTGTATTGAGCTTAAATAGTTGTAACATACCTATATAGTTTCCTAAATAAGTATTTTTAACTTAGGGTTGGTGTTTCTACTTCCACTTATAGGGCTAAGAATAAAGGTATGTGACAGACATCTGTCACACTATGTGTACATAAATGGAATCCTATAACTGCAGATACCTTTGCGACATCGCAAAGGTATCTGCTACATAACGCCCCTTCTGACACAAAGTGAAATTTGAAATAAAAAAAATAAAAATTAAATAAAAAACATACCTAAAAACGAATTGAGAACCTCCTCCTTTTTGGAAGTCGGTTGATAAAGGCTTGGTATTTCATTTCGCCACATTTCATATTCATGTTGGTTAAGTGTGTATATCAGACTTCAGTTTTCTATTTAATTCTAAATTAAAATAATACGTTGGCATGCGCGGCCACTTCGAATTCCTGGCCTTTGCTGTGGAAACACTTGGCGTGTGGTTACCCGACGCAAGGACTTTCGGAAACGTCCTAGGAAAGCTCCTTATTGATAAGTCTGGTGACCGACGTGCCAAGTCTTTCATCTTTCAGCAAATAGGCCTAGCCATTCAAAGGGGCAACGCAGCCAGCGTATTGGGTACTGTGGCGGTGTCGGAGGAGTTAGACGACATTTTTTACTTACAGTAAGTCTTACATGTTAGTATTTAGTTTTTATTTACATATTTATTAGGTTAATTTTATCTAATAATTAGTATTACCGCCACATCAATGAAAATTAATTATAAACCCAGGAAAACCTCCAAGAAAATGGCATGTGTATAATTTCTTAGTGACATTCACCATCCGACTCTGATAAACATCTTTTTGACCCTCGAGCCCTGGAACCCTGAAGGTAAAACTAACTTCATCTATGCTTTCAAAAGCTTACGTGCTGTGAGTAGTGCATATAAATATTTATGAACACTGAATAAGGAGGAGCTGAAAGTTTTAGGATAGATAGATAAACCGAATTAGGTGGGTATATCCATCGCTTCAAGTACATATATTTTACATAGAAAATGTAGGTATATTACAATATTACATTATATTGCATGGCGTTGTTAGTCAACTGTACTTCCTAAAATTTACCTATGTAGCATGACGAAATTTTATATCGATACTAGCTATTTGGCCGAGGCTTCGCTCGCGACTTTTTTTTTTTATGGAACCTGACACGGTTGGCTACATCACCTACAACATCCGTGATGTCAGCCCATAACACAGGGTGAACTAGGTGCCATGTCAGTGCTTCCCTTCATTTCATACCGGCTACACTAAACTGGACGGAAAACACGAACTATTTAGTTTTTTCAGTGCGGTGGTACCAACCCGGCCGGGATAAACCCTACCACCTAGTAAGGTAAAAAGGGAAGGGACCTACAGTTTAACGTGGAATCCGAACCACGGTCAGCCTCCAACGGTCGAGCGGTCACCCATCCAAACACTGACCGCGCTCAGCGTTGCTTAATAACAGTTGACTAACCAACCGCGCCACTGAGCTACCGAGGCTGACGAATTTTCTTATCCCTTAGTCGACTTTTACGACATGCGACGGGGAGAGATGCAGTGGGGCTATTCTTTTTAAGTACCGACCCCACACGGTACATTGTAGGTTATTTGTACATTATAGAGAATTGTAGGTTATGTTTAATTTAAGTCGATTCTCTCTCTGTCTCTCCCTCCGTCTCTTTCTGCTTCTCTCCCTCCCTCCCTCCCTTCCTACATACCTCCCTCCCTCCCTCCCTTCCTACATACCTCCCTCCGTCCCTTGCGCTTTCTCCCACTTAGGGGTGCTTAGGGGATTAAATTCCAAAAAACGCTGATTCAACTGACTTTTATTTATAAACAGAAGCGTAAACACCAATTTCCACATTACTTCTAATTTAAAAATGACGAACTTCTCATACAAACCAAAAATTATGAACTTCAATACAAACTTTAATTCCTTATTTATGCCCTTATGGAATGAATCTTCAAAAATCATAAGGAATCCTATGCAAAATTTTCTAATTTAGATTTTTATTAATAATATATATTGTTTTAAATTGAATACTCATTCATACACATGATTCTATGAAACCTGACATTTGGTGAGCCCACATCACGTTTCGGAACTATGCACATACATAGCTGGCATGTTACTGCTTCGCTTTCGTCGTGCCGGCTACACTGACACAGAAACCCAGACGGTTTCTCACACACCGCGAGAGGAAGAAATAATGGAAGGGGACTTGAATATTTTGAATAAATCTGATTTGCCAAGTCTAGGCCAGTTAGAGCAGCTGAAGGGACAAGCCGAGTTTAGTGTACGCAAACTAGGATTTCATTAAGATTTCGTTGGAATTCTGGGTCCTTAAGCTTTCGTAAAACTATGAAATCATTTATCTGCGTTTTGTTTATAAATATGGGTGGTCGAGGTATCTAGCAGGAAAATAGGGGTGGTTTGTTGTTAGCAACCCTCTCAGAGTCATAGGCAGCCTCTGATACATTTTGAGCGAAATATATTAAAATAAATGAACACTTAGTAAAAATATATTTATTATTAAGTATGTCGCTCATAACGATTTCTGTTCATTGCAAATGGGTACAATATTCTCGTCTGCACCGTGGACGCTTACTGCAAAGTAATTAAAGAGAAAGCCTCTAGGAAATAGCTAGCGAGCAACATTAAAAACATGGTTTTAATTAATATAAATGTCCCTGTATAGAGCACACCTGAGTTCCGACAACTATCTCGTGTTTGTGAGCTTTATCAGAGTAAATGGAATCCTTTATAGATGTTCTCTAGATTGCTATCCAGCTTCTACTCGTATATATCTCTGGAGGAAAATATTGCGCGTGTGTGTATGTGTGTGGGGTGTCTGTGTGTGAGAGAGGGTGTGTGTGTGTAGACCTGAGGAAACGACGAAGAACGTAGTGCAGTGCATATTATATGATGTGCCAAAGCCAAATTACCTTATTTTTGGCTTCGCTGCTGTCGTGTAAAAACAATGAGAATAGTAAAAGAGGATCCCAGCTAACTTACCAGAAGGAATCGACATTCAAAAGTGTTTCGCTACCCCTGATGTATGCACCCCGGCCCCGTCCCGGGAGAGCATTACCTCCCCTATTATTATGTAGGTCGATCATGAATAAAACAGACTAACTTTACGTGCATCAGCTTACGTCCTCCAACAATAAACCGAACGAATTTCCCTCCGTCGTTTCTTCGATAGTAAGTCTCAGTCCCGTCTCTCTCGTCTCACTTCTCTGTAAGGAAGAAGAGTGGTGTAAAAACGACAGCGACCAGTTCTTCGGGTCGGAAAGAGGGCAGTCCGCAAGGTCCAAGCTGTCACGGCGCTCGTGAATCATGTCGATTAGCGCGCCCGACGGGAAAGTATTCGAGGCGGGTTAATGAAGAGTCACGGTTATTGCGCGCGCGGGGACATCTCCCCCCCCCGCGCCTCCGGGCCGGGCGAAGCAAATAAGTGTCGCGGCATCTGCTTTGTATTGCGGGGGCTTACGCGGCCCGACTGCACTGAGAACGGCAATTTGTTAAAAAATGTGGCGCACGAAATTAGAAGTAATAGGGGCGGCGAGCCGCGCTCCCTCGCCCCCGGCCCTCTGCGCCGCCGCCCGCGCCTCTATATCACAATTAGGTGCGCGTAGCGATGGCGTCCCTCGGCCGCCCACGGACCTCATAAAACTCCGGGACTTAACTCCCCGGATTTATCTCGCGCCTTTTCATCGCGGCAATAATTTTAACGGCCTCGCGAAGGGGAATCCGATGCCAGACGCTGTAAAAGTGCTACGTGATTGCTGAGCCTTCGCGGCCGCTCTCGGCTGAGGCTTCCGAGGCGGAAGCGTTGGCGGAATAGAGATTTATAGCACTCGGACGGCGACAGGATGCATTGTGTCATCGCTCCGAGTTGGACGGAAGCACTTGGCACACTCCTGTTATAATCATACCGGGTCCCAAAGAGAGAAACCTCTGGACGATGCTTGCAGTGTCCAGCAGGGCTGCCTTCTGGATCTGGCCCTTGACCCAATCACTCAGCGAGAGCCTCTCAAGGTGGTCGTCGAGGCTCTTCGCTATCAGCCCATGCGCCGAAACGACTATGGGCACAACGATCGTTGAGTCGACGGGCCACATTTTGTTAACCTTGTGCTGTAGATCTAGATTATATTATTATGTTGAGCATGTTCCAAATTTTTTTTTGAGTAGGTAATAAATTATTTCTATCCATTTAAATTCTTACCTGCTACCTAAATTGATGTCATGTAGAGTAGGCCTTGTACGTACAACCGACGATTATAACTCGATAGTACAAAGCCCGGCCTGTGATCCATGCAGCTAGGTTGAAGCTAACGTGGGGCCAATTCACTAACACTATAAAATTAAGAATCGAGTAGGATGTAACTAGTAAAACGGTAACTAGTAAAAAGGTAAGGTAATAGGAATAATAAATTTACGTATATAAATTGTCTTACCACATTGTAGTACAATGTCAAAAATATAAAAACAATACGATAAGAAAAGACAAAGACAAAGACAAGGACAAGGACAAGGACTAGGACTAGGAATAGGACTAGGACTAGGACAAGGACCAGGACCAGGACCAGGACCAGGACCAGGACCAGGACCAGGACCAGGACCAGGACCGGGACCAGGACCAGGACCAGGACCAGGACCAGGACCCGGACCCGGACCCGGACCCGCACCCTTATTACGATAATGCAACCGGTCCGCCGGACCGGTCCGTAGCTCCAAATCTGACAGTTCAGCGAATATTTTATGCGATTTTGGAATGCAACCAGTCCGTGCAACTGGTATTGCGGTATCAGTCCGCAGATGTGTCATACATTTTACTGCATATTGGTATTACGATCGCATTTGCAGTCGCACAACTGTCAAACTTGCGACCGACCGCAGCCCGCGAGCTGTCATCCGTGATGCTCCTCCTGAGCAGCATCATAGCACCATTCACGGCTAACGAGCGACGATCTTTTCTGTGTTTTTGGTGGTGACATCGTATAGGTTTATTTATAGTGGGTAAAATAAGTAACGTATGTTTATTTATATTGTTTGAATTATGTTGTTGTAGTAAATTTTGTATTTTAATAGTATTTATTAAATGTATATAATTTTAACTTGGTCTTGAATTTATATCATATATATTATAGAGTATATAATAGGAATAATAAATCTCTCTCTCTCTCTCTCTCCTCTCTCTCTCTCTCTCTCTCTCTCTCTCTCTCTCTCTCTCTCTCTCGCTCTCTCGCTCTCTCGCTCTCTCGCTATCTCGCTCTCTCGCTCTCTCGCTCTCTCGCTCTCTCGCCCTCTCGCTCTCTCGCTCTCTCGCTCTCTCTCTCTATCTTTCTCTCTATCTTTCTCTCTATCGTTCTCTCTATCTTTCTCTCTGAAATTGCATTTCCACCATTGCGCTCGTGTTGTTTGTTTTTTAATTATATTTAAAATTTTAACTTGGTCATTTTTTTTAAATTATTGGTACGCGAGACACTTGGCGCCGTAAGCATGGATTGTTGAGCCGACGACGCCCATATTTATCATCTATATATAGAATTATCTATATTGTAATAGGAATAACAAAAAGTTTAGAAGTTTTAGTTGATAAAACATTTTGGTCTTCTGCGTCATAGAAATTATAATACAAGTGACTTTACATAAATTGTACAATAATATACGGTGTTGCAAATGCCCACTCAATATTTTTAACTGCCATCAGGAGGTTATTCTGTATGTGAAGCTAATTAACTTTTTAACCGACTTCCAAAAAAGGAGGAGGTTCTCAATTCGTCTGTATGTTTTTTTTTTTTTTATTTTTTTTATTTTTTTTTTTATTTTTTTGTATGTTTGTAACACGATTTCTCCGTCAATTGAGGGCCGATTTAGAAAATTCTTTTTTTGTTAGTTAGGTCATACTTCCGAGGTGGTCCCATTTCAATTTTATCGAAATTGGTTCAGTGGTTTTCGAAAAATCAGCATAATACTATGGTGTGTGGTTACCTTCAGCAAAACTTGTGATGTGGTCGTTTTCGGCAATTTTCAGTTTGATAAATTAGTATGGTGTGTGGTTACCTTCAGCAAAACATTTGTGATGTGGACTTATTCAGCAATTTGCAGTCTGACACATATGGCGAATAATTCTGTACCACTTCAATCGATTTCGATTATTCGATTTCGATTATTCTTTTTTATGTAATATTACTAAAAAGAATGAAATAAAAACTGTTTTAAAAAATATTAAACCGATTTCCAAAAAACAAAAAAAAAAAACTAAAAAGTATTAAATACCTAATATTTTGAAATTTTCTCTGTCCTGTTGAAATACATGAATCGATATACTAGTGATACATATTCGGACCCTTGTTTCATGAATATTCTAAATTTGAAATTTTTTATCTTTTCCGACCGGCGCTTAATTTATTATGGTACCTGGCCAGTACCTACTGTACCGAGTACCATCGAGCTGGTTTGATGATGGAGACAGAAGGTGGCCATAGGAACTCCTAAACTACACATGATAAACCCATCGTGTTTGGGCTCGTTGCATTTGTCTTCACGAGAAATTTACTTTAGACCTAAAAGATTCTCAATTCGACGGTATGTTTTCTTTTTTTGGATGTTTGTTAAGCGATTACTCCGTCAATTGTGGGCCGATTTTGAAAATTCTTTTTTTTTTTATTTGAAAGGGGATAACCCTGAGGTTTTTGAAGTGAAAACTTCTTTAGCGGCTCTTGGCACTTTTTTAGGTGGGTAAAAATGTATAACTCGCGACATCGCGTCAGCGTCATTTTTAAAATGAAACCTTAAGTCATTGCGTTAAGGGTTAAGTTAGAGTGGCACGGGATCTGCCGGCACTCCCGGAGTGCAACTGTTAAGTAGGGTTCCGTAACACGTTTATGTCTGTCCATTCTACTAAGTTCTGCAAAATGAATGTAGGGTTCCGTAACATATGCATGTCTATCCGTTCTACTAAATTTTACAATTTTCAACCAAGGTCCTCCGACGGTTATTTTATAATAAAAGTAGGCTTCCGTAACACGTTTATGTCTGTCCATTCTACTAAGTTCTGCAACATCACCTACAACGTCCGTGATGTCAGCCCATAACACCAGTGCCATGTCAGTGCTTCCCCCTTTGATCGTGCTGACTACACTGAACTGGTCGGAAAACACAAACTATTTACATAGCCGTTTCGACCGACGTTTAATTCAGTGCGGTGGTACCAACCCGGGAAGGTTAAACCCTACCACCAAGTAAGATTACGAGGGAAGGGACTTACAGTTTTACGAGGAATCCGAACCTTGGTCAGCCTCCAACGGTCAGCGGTCACCCATCTAAGTACTGACCGCACCCAGCGTTGCTTAAAATTCAATAGCGACAGTTGACTGTCTGCACCACTGAGCTATCGAAGCTGACGTGGTCCTATTTTAATTGGGTCAAGATCGGATTGGAAAGCGAGGCGGAATCGCGAGGCCGAAGGCCGAGCGATTCCGCCGAGTATATTAATAGCAAAAAATTACTAAAAAAAACTGTGAAATAAAAAAAAAGTTTTAAAAAACATAAAACCGACTTCCTAAAAAAAGTAAAACTAAAAAACTATTTAAAATAAAAATATAAAAACCGCCTTCAAAAATATATGAAATAAAAACCTAAAAAAAAAAAACGAACCCTAGAGTTGAAGGCGGTGCTAAAGCAAGCAAAAATGATGCATGAAAGAAAACATGAGCGGATGATAATATCCTTTGTGATTTGTGTAGCCTTTTTAGCACCGCCTTCCACTCTAGGGTTCGTTTTTTTTTAGGTTTTTATTTCATATATTTTTAAAGGCGGTTTTTATATTTTTATTTTAAATAGTTTTTTAGTTTTACTTTTTTTAGGAAGTCGGTTTTATGTTTTTTAAAACTTTTTTTGTAACAGAAATGTTTTTTTCGAGACAAAATATTTTTAATATCAGAAATAACTTTGTAGCATACCACACTCACGATTACAACCCACAACCTCCTGCATTGAATTCAAGCACACAATATGAGTGAGATAGCATGAAAGCGGCCGCCATCATATCTTTATGTGTACATATATACACCGCCCGACAGACCGCCGCGCCGTGCAGGCAGAAACGCCTTTCCTAAGCAATCCGTAACACAATAAACAATTTGTTCAATCGCTTGTATTAATTATCATTGCTTTATGTTCCTATATTTGGCATGTTAAAAGTAACATACGTTATTTATTATTGATTTTAATTAATTAATTATGATTTTAATTAATTTTAAATAATTAACTACTAGGACTTGGACGTGGACTTGGACTTAAACTTGTACTTTTACCATTCATAGTAAAATTTTACAAGTTTCTTTCAAAATTTGGCACCTTACCTGAACCAACAACCAACCTTTGATGTCGGTCCGCGGGACCGGTCGCAATAACGTAATACCAATTTTGTCCGTCGCAGTCGCAACATCAGCACCAATATCGTAATAGGGGTGCCGGACCCGGACCCGGACCCGGACCCGGACCCGGACTTGGACTTGGACTTGGACTTGGACGACTTGGACTTGGACGACTAGGACTTGGACGACTTGGACTTGGACGTATAGGACTTAAACTTGGACTTGTACTTGGACTTGAACTACTAGGACTTGGACTTGGACTTGGACTACTAGGACTTGGACTACTAGGACTTGGACTTGGACGACTAGGACTTGGACGACTAGGACTTGGACGACTAGGACTTGGACGACTAGAACTTGGACTTGGACGAATATGACTTGGACGAATAGGACTTGGACGACTAGGACTTGGACGACTAGGACTTGGACGACTAGGACTTGGACGACGAGGACTTAAACTTGTACTTGTACTTGGACTACTAGGACTTGGACGACTAGGACTTGGACGACTAGGACTTGGACGACTAGGACTTGGACGACTAGGACTTGGACGACTAGGTCTTGGATGACGAGGACTTGGACGAATAGGACTTGGCCGGATAGGACTTGGACGACTTGGACTTGGATGCCTAGGACTTGGATGACTAGAACTTGGACGACTAGGACTTGGACGGATAGAACTTGGACGACTTGGACTTGGACGACTAGGACTTGGACGACTTGGACGAATAGGACTTGGGCGACTAGGACCTAAACTTGTACTTGTACTTGGACTTGGACGACTAGGACTTGGACGACTAGGACTTGAACGACTAGTACTTGGACGACTAGAACTTGGACGACTAAGACTTGAACTTGGACTTGGACTACTAGGACTTGGACGACTAGGACTTAGACGCCTAGGACTTGGACGACTAGGACTTGGACGACTAGGACTTGGACGACTAGGACTTGGACGACTAGGACTTGGACGACTAGGACTTGGACGACTAGGACTTGGACGACTAGGACTTGGACGACTAGGACTAAAACTACTAGGACTTGGACGACTAGGACTTGAACGACTAGGACTTGGACGACTAGGACTTGGACGAATAGGACTTGGCCGACTAGGACTTGAACTTGGACCTGGACTACTAGGACTTGGACTACTAGGACTTGGACTAGGACTTGGACGACTAGGACTTGGACGACTAGGACTTAGACGACTAGGAATTGGACGACTAGGACTTGGACGACTAGGACTTGGACGGCTAGGACTTGGCCTTGGACTTGGACTTGGACTTAAACTACTAGGACTTGGGCTTGGACTACTAGGACTTGGACTAGGACTTGGACGGCTAGGACTTGGACTTGGACTACTAGGACTTGGGCTTGGACTACTAGGACTAGGACTTGGACGACTAGGACTTGGACGACTAGGACTTGGACGACTGGGACTTGGACGACCAGGACTTGGACGACTAGAACTTGGACGACTAGGACTTGGACGACTAGGACGTGGAATTGGACTTGGACTACTAGGACTTGGACGACTAGGACTTGGACGAATGGGACTTGGACGACTAGGACTTGGACGACTAGGACGTGGACTTGGACATGGACTACTAGGACTTGGACGACTAGGACTTGGACGACTAGGACTTGGACGACTAGGACTTGGACGACTAGGACTTAAACGGCTAGGACTTGGACGACTAGGACTTGGACGAATAGGACTTGGCCGACTAGGACTTGAACTTGGACCTGTACTACTAGGACTTGGACTACTAGGACTTGGACTAGGACTTGGACGACTAGGACTTGGACGACTAGGACTTGGACGACTAGGACTTAGACGACTAGGAATTGGACGACTAGGACTTGGACGACTAGGACTTGGACGGCTAGGACTTGGCCTTGGACTTGGACTTGGACTTAAACTACTAGGACCTGGGCTTGGACTACTAGGACTTGGACGGCTAGGACTTGGATTTGGACTACTAGAACTTGGGCTTGGACTACTAGGACTTGGACTAGGACTTGGACGACTAGAACTTGGACGACTAGGAATTGGACGACTAGGAATTGGACGACTAGGAATTGGACGACTAGGACTTGGACGACTAGGACTTGGACGACTAGGACTTGGACGACTAGGACTTGGACGACTAGGACTTGGACGACTAGAACTTGGACGACTAGGACTTGGCCGACTAGGACGTGGACTTGGACTACTAGGACTTGGGCTTGGACTACTAAGACTTGGACGACTAGGAATTGGACGACTAGGAATTGGACGACTAGGAATTGGACGACTAGGACTTGGACGACTAGGACTTGGTCGACTAGGACTTGGGCGACTAGGACTTGGATTTGGACTACTAGAACTTGGGCTTGGACTACTAGGACTTGGACTAGGACTTGGACGACTAGAACTTGGACGACTAGAACTTGGACGACTAGGACTTGGACGACTAGGACTTGGACGACTAGGACTTGGACGACTAGGACTTGGACGACTAGAACTTGGACGACTAGGACTTGGCCGACTAGGACGTGGACTTGGACTACTAGGACTTGGGCTTGGACTACTAGGACTTGGACGACTAGGAATTGGACGACTAGGAATTGGACGACTAGGAATTGGACGACTAGGACTTGGACGACTAGGACTTGGTCGACTAGGACTTGGGCGACTAGGACTTGGAAAACTAGGACTTGGACAACTAGGACTTGAACGACTAGGACTTGGACGACTAGGACTTGGACGGCTAGGACCTGACCTTGGACTTGGACTTGGACTTAAACTACTAGGACTTGGGCTTGGACTACTAGGACTTGGACTAGGACTTGGACGACTAGGACTTGGACGGCTAGGACTTGAATTTGGACTACTAGAACTTGGGCTTGGACTACTAGGACTTGGACTAGGACTTGGACGACTAGAACTTGGACGACTAGGACTTGGACGACTAGGACTTGGACGACTAGGACTTGGACGACTAGGACTTGGACGACTAGGACTTGGACGACTAGGACTTGGACGACTAGAACTTGGACGACTAGGACTTGGCCGACTAGGACGTGGACTTGGACTTGGACTACTAGGACTTAGGCTTGGACTACTAGGACTTGGACGACTAGGAATTGGACGACTAGGAATTGGACGACTAGGAATTGGACGACTAGGACTTGGACGGCTAGGACTTGGACGACTAGGACTTGGGCGACTAGGACTTGGACGACTAGGACTTGAACTTGGACCTGGACTACTAGGACTTAGGCTTGGACTACTAGGACTTGGACTAGGACTTTAACTAGGACTTGGACGACTAGGACTTGGACGACTAGGACTTGGACGACTAGGACTTGGACGACTAGGACTTGGACGACTAGGACTTGGACGACTAAAACTTGGACCTGGACTACTAGGACTTGGACTACTAGGACTTGGACTTGGACGACTAGGACTTGGACTAGGACTTGGACGACTAGGACTTGGACGACTAGGACTTTGACGACTAGGACTTGGACGGCTAGGACTTGGACGGCTAGGACTTGGACTTGGACTACTAGGACTTGGGCTTGGACTACTAGGACTTGGACTAGGGCTTGGACGACTAAGACTTGGACGACTAGGACTTGGACGACTAGGACTTGGATGACTAGGACTTGGACGACTAGGACTTGGACGACTAGGACTTGGACGACTAGGTCTTGGATGACGAGGACTTGGACGAATAGGACTTGGCCGACTAGGACTTGGCCGGATAGGACTTGGACGACTTGGACTTGGATGCCTAGGACTTGGATGACTAGAACTTGGACGACTAGGACTTGGACGGATAGAACTTGGACGACTTGGACTTGGACGACTAGGACTTGGACGACTTGGACGAATAGGACTTGGGCGACTAGGACCTAAACTTGTACTTGTACTTGGACTTGGACGACTAGGACTTGGACGACTAGGACTTGAACGACTAGTACTTGGACGACTAGGACTTGGCCGACTAGGACGTGGCCGACTAGGACGTGGACTTGGACTTGGACTACTAGGACTTAGGCTTGGACTACTAGGACTTGGACGACTAGGAATTGGACGACTAGGAATTGGACGACTAGGAATTGGACGACTAGGACTTGGACGGCTAGGACTTGGACGACTAGGACTTGGGCGACTAGGACTTGGACGACTAGGACTTGAACTTGGACCTGGACTACTAGGACTTAGGCTTGGACTACTAGGACTTGGACTAGGACTTTAACTAGGACTTGGACGACTAGGACTTGGACGACTAGGACTTGGACGACTAGGACTTGGACGACTAGGACTTGGACGACTAAAACTTGGACCTGGACTACTAGGACTTGGACTACTAGGACTTGGACTTGGACGACTAGGACTTGGACTAGGACTTGGACGACTAGGACTTGGACGACTAGGACTTTGACGACTAGGACTTGGACGGCTAGGACTTGGACGGCTAGGACTTGGACTTGGACTACTAGGACTTGGGCTTGGACTACTAGGACTTGGACTAGGGCTTGGACGACTAAGACTTGGACGACTAGAACTTGGACGACTAGGACTTGGACGACTAGGACTTGGACGACTAGGACTTGGACGACTAGGACGACTAGGACTTGGACGACTAGGACTTGGATGACTAGGACTTGGACGACTAGGACTTGGACGACTAGGACTTGGACGACTAGGACTTGGACGACTAGGACTTGGACGACTAGGTCTTGGATGACGAGGACTTGGACGAATAGGACTTGGACGACTAGGACTTGGACGACTAGGACTTGGACGACTAGGACTTGGACGACTAGGACTTGGATGACTAGGACTTGGACGACTAGGACTTGGACGACTAGGACTTGGACGACTAGGACTTGGACGACTAGGTCTTGGATGACGAGGACTTGGACGAATAGGACTTGGCCGACTAGGACTTGGACGACTAGGACTTGGACGACTAGGACTTGGACGACTAGGACTTGGACGACTAGGACTTGGACGACTAGGACTTGGACGACTAGGACTTGGACGACTAGGACTTGGACGACTAGGACTTGGACGACTAGGACTTGGACGACTAGGACTTGGACGACTAGGACTTGGACGACTAGGACTTGGACGACTAGGACTTGGACGACTAGGACTTGGACGACTAGGACTTGGACGACTAGGTCTTGGATGACGAGGACTTGGACGAATAGGACTTGGCCGACTAGGACTTGGACGACTAGGACTTGGACGACTAGGACTTGGACGACTAGGACTTGGACGACTAGGACTTGGACGACTAGGACTTGGACGACTAGGACTTGGACGACTAGGACTTGGACGACTAGGACTTGGACGACTAGGACTTGGACGACTAGGTCTTGGATGACGAGGACTTGGACGAATAGGACTTGGCCGACTAGGACTTGGCCGGATAGGACTTGGACGACTTGGACTTGGATGCCTAGGACTTGGATGACTAGAACTTGGACGACTAGGACTTGGACGGATAGAACTTGGACGACTTGGACTTGGACGACTAGGACTTGGACGACTTGGACGAATAGGACTTGGGCGACTAGGACCTAAACTTGTACTTGTACTTGGACTTGGACGACTAGGACTTGGACGACTAGGACTTGAACGACTAGTACTTGGACGACTAGGACTTGGCCGACTAGGACGTGGACTTGGACTTGGACTACTAGGACTTAGGCTTGGACTACTAGGACTTGGACGACTAGGAATTGGACGACTAGGAATTGGACGACTAGGAATTGGACGACTAGGACTTGGACGGCTAGGACTTGGACGACTAGGACTTGGGCGACTAGGACTTGGACGACTAGGACTTGAACTTGGACCTGGACTACTAGGACTTAGGCTTGGACTACTAGGACTTGGACTAGGACTTTAACTAGGACTTGGACGACTAGGACTTGGACGACTAGGACTTGGACGACTAGGACTTGGACGACTAGGACTTGGACGACTAAAACTTGGACCTGGACTACTAGGACTTGGACTACTAGGACTTGGACTTGGACGACTAGGACTTGGACTAGGACTTGGACGACTAGGACTTGGACGACTAGGACTTTGACGACTAGGACTTGGACGGCTAGGACTTGGACGGCTAGGACTTGGACTTGGACTACTAGGACTTGGGCTTGGACTACTAGGACTTGGACTAGGGCTTGGACGACTAAGACTTGGACGACTAGAACTTGGACGACTAGGACTTGGACGACTAGGACTTGGACGACTAGGACTTGGACGACTAGGACTTGGACGACTAGGACTTGGACGACTAGGACTTGGATGACTAGGACTTGGACGAATAGAACTTGGCCGACTAGGACTTGGACGACTAGGACTTGGACGACTAGGACTTGGACGACTAGGAATTTGACTTAGACGACTAGGACTTTGACTTAGACGACTAGGACTTAGACTTGGACTAGGACTTGGACTTGACATTGGCCTTGGACTTGGACTTGGACTTGGCCATGGACTTGAACTTGGACGACTTGGACTTGGACGACTAGGACTTGGACGACTGGGACTTGGACGACTAGAACTTGGACGACTAGGACTTGGACGACTAGGACTTGGACGACTAGGACTTGGACGACTAGGACTTTGACGCCTAGGACTTGGACGACTAGGACTTGGACGACTAGGACTTAGACTTAGACGACTAGGACTTAGATTTGGACTTAGACTTAAACGACTAGGACTTGGACTTGGACTTGGACTTGGACTTGGACTTGGCCTTGGACTTGGACTTGGACTTGGACAAACTATTTTAAAATTAATTGAAAACACAAAATAAAATTCACAATTCCATTTATCTGAACAGTGTCCTTAATTAGTTGACCACGACTGTAGATGTTCGCGCTGGAACACCATTATTTAAAAAGTTAATTTAGAATAAAATTCTGACAGCTTGTCTTGTCAAAAAATAACAAGATGGTCGTGAAAATCTTCTATAAAAATATTCAAAAGAAAATCTAAATAATTAATAAAAACCATATAAAAACCTAATACAGATACTAAAATAAAAAAGCAATGTGATTTACAACTGTGGAGTACATAAAAAACTAAAGAATGAAGCACCGGGCGCCTGGTAAAATCAACGACCATGGATCAAAGGTACATACCAGTCAAAGACATTAAACTCACCCTCTTCCATATAGACCGGACAACAAGAACAAAATCGTAATCTACTACTTAGATCCTAGTGGTACAAAGTCGTTCAGTCTAGCGCCAGCAGTCCGCATGTGAGGTCGTATTCGTGTGCTCGAGAAAGAAGAAAATCTAAGAAAATATGCCGAGTTGCGCATTGCGGTATTGCAAATCTCGATATAAAAATACGACTGAACATGTAATCAGTTTATTTTCATAAGTATTGTGTATATTTATTCAATATTTGAATATAATACATAATTTCCATAGATTATTCTAGAACAACGATCAACTAGGCCATATTGAAAAAATAAAAAGCGCCCTCTGTTATACAGTAGCTTTACTACTATTATAGTACGAGATCCCACAACCAATATTTTTGTCTCATAGTATTTCGTTCAATTGTCCTCAACCCGATACTAAATGTTTTTCGTGTAGCGTCTCCTGACAGTATTTTTTAAAAATGGCAACCAATTTGACCGAACCCTGTCATGGTATTCCGTTTGATTTTCGGAATGTTGCTGAATTACCGATCTAAGATAACCAGAACATGTTTTTCAGACGTCAGTAGCGGTGCGCGTACCAACCTTTACAAAAATGCCAAATGAGGCAAAACAAATATTAGGTCCTTGCCTATGAAATTGCCGTTTTACCTATATAGAAAAAATTAAAATTTTTTTTTTATGAAAAATATATATTTGTTTAATCGAAGTATTGGCCATTATTATCAATGCACTTTTGCCATTTTACTGGAAGTTCATTGATGCCTCTACTATAGAAATCCTGGGCATGGGAATCTATGAACTCTTTAAAGGCGTTTTTCACTGCCTCGTCGGATTTGTTTTGACGTGATGATGTCACGTCTTATAAATTGATGAACACCGGCTGCACGCACGAAGAAGTGTAACGTTCCATCTAAACCTGTGTGTGCAAGCGAGAGCGCGATAGAGACCTGTGTGTGCAAGCGAGAGCGCGATAGAGAGGCATATACAATAGTTGAAAATACAAAATATATTTCTCCGTCTTTTGCGAGCCTCGAACCCGCGGTCCCTGCCACCATCACTGACCAGACGTGCAAGAAGCTGTAATGAATAATCCCGGCACAGGTCCACCATACACTGACAAGCAACTTCTTTTGACTCAATTTGCGTTTGGGACATGGTTTGGCTGCCTCCCCTGTGTCCAACCAGTGTGACGGACGTTTTCGATTGTCATACAGGATCCACTTTTTATCACAAGTGACAATCCGATTCAGAATCCCCCCATTTCTGTGCTTATTCAAAAAGTTAAGACAAGCTTCGACGCGATTTTGTTGTTGTTTTTCAGTGAGTTCATACAGTAACCAATTTCCGAGCTTTTTTATCTTTTCAATTTGACGTAAATGAATCAGTATCGTTTTATAACTTACATTGAAGGCTGCTGCTAATTCCGACGTGGTTTGTGATTAATCTGCTTCAACTATGGCTTTAAATTCATTGTTATCGACTCTCGTCTCCGGTCGGCCACGGGGCTCATCATTGAGATGAAAATTTCCAGAACGGAAGCGATCAAACCAAAAACGCACAGTCAGTACGTTCACTTGTCTGGTCCATACACGTCGATGATATTGCATGATATTGCATTGTCTGTGCTGCGACGGGATTCATATTCGAAAATAACGCGCAATTTAGATTTTTCCATGGTCACAGAACCAGCGATGTAAAAAAACCCGAACGGTGGGAAAACAAATGAACAACTGATTTGGAAAAAAGAATAATTTGCCTTTATAACAGAAAATATTTGAAATTGGAATTCCTACGCAAAAAAAAGGTAGCCATTTTCAAAGTTTTATTTTAATTTTAATTTTTTTTATGGAAACTGACACGGTTGGCTACATCACCTACAACGTCCGTGATGTCAGCCCATAGCACCGGGTGAACTAGGTGCCATGTCAGTGCTTCCCCCTTTGATCGTGCCGGCTACACTGAACTGGTCGGAGAACACAAACTATTTACATAGCCGTTTTGACCGAAGTTTCATTCAGTGCGGTGGTACCAACCCGGGCGGATTAAACCCTACCACCAAGTAAGATTAGGAGGGAAGGGACCTACAGTTTTACGAGGAATCCGAACCTCGGTCAGCCTCCAACGGTCAGCGGTCACCCATCCAAGTACTGACCGCACCCAGCGTTGCTTAACATTCAATAGCGACAGTTGACTGTCTGCACCACTGAGCTATCGAGGCTGACATACAAGTGGTCAGTTTGTAGAAACGGCAATTTCATTTTCAATTTCAGCACCTAATATTATAGCTCAAACAGTCTCAAAATCATTTTTACAAGTGAATTTGGGTCAATTGATCAAAACGGAATAGTAAATTAAATTTAACGATTTTATCGCTCATATAAAATCAACTATCATTTTGGTCGTTGGCTCTCGTCCTATTAGACTATTGGCTTCATCTATCGACCGATAGATGAAATGTGTTCTAATTATGTGTTCTATATTACATCATGTTTTTGCTATTCAAAGCTAGATGGCGTATTATAATCTTGAGCTCAAAAAGTTTATATGGAAATATTCGCAATGTCCTCTTTTAATCTCTTTGATACCAGTCAATAATACAGTCCACTACTTACTACTCGACATAATTTTGGTCACTTCTCACGGAATAATTACCTATTTCTAAAAAATAATGCTCGGATGCTGAACTTTCCACAGTATATGTAAGTTTTTCACATAATCTCAAAGGACTCCATTAGTTCGTTAATTTCACCGTTGTACACAACTAATATTTTATTTATAAATTATATACATTTTTCTAGGGTTAAGTGCTATATAAATATTATTTACAGTTTGAAATCTGGAATTTGATACATTGTTTGCCTTCATGTTTTTGTGTTGAATATATCTGATGCAGTATTTCTTATTTCTATTGTCGCTCTATGAAGTTGGTGTGCGGTATGTAGTTGGTATTTAGGACTCAATACCCGGTATCCCATAACTTTCTTCATGATGCCAACTGATCCTGCCGCCGCCGAGCGGCCGACAGGTGTGGTAGGACTCTCTAAAGAGTCAGCTGTTAATCTAGAATCTTTTCTGCAAGCGTTTCGTGAGAGTGTCAGTGCTCTTCGAGCGTTGCAAATTCCTGACTGCAGTGAGTTCATTTTATTTTACATAGCACAACGCTCGCTAGATCCACAAACGAGAAAACAATTTGAACAACGGTGCGATCGTAACAAAATACCAACTTTTGACGAATTGATGACCTTTGTCCAAAGCCAAGTGCATGTTTTGGAAATGTCACAGGTTATTACTAAACCTAGTTCTTCTGTAGTCCAGTCTGGTGCTACGAAAACGAACAAAACTGAAGAGAAGATGACGACCAACAAATCCTACACTAATAAGGCAAAATCAGGCTTTACTTCTGCATTAGTAAGCTCTAGTGATAAAGTTACTGATGAGAAGAAATTCTCGTGCCCCTGCTGTAAAATGTGCCATTCTATTTATAGATGCTTCCATTTTTTGGCTCTTACGCCGATCCAGCGCAAAGAAAAGGCCAAAGAGCTCAAACTTTGCCAAAACTGTTTACGATCTCACGACGGCCAGACACGTCTGAGAGACAAGATCTCGAAACACCCATCCTTGGACACTGCCTGCGATCCACTCTTCACACAAAACGAGCTGGTCACAATTTTAAAAGCCCTAAACCCGAGGAAAGCCCCAGGACCTGATGGGCTGACCTCGGATATATGTGATGCGGCAATAAATAGTGACATAGATACATTTCTGGCAATAGCCAACCTGTGTCTCCGACATGGTTACTTCCCCAGCATATGGAAGGAGGCCTATATCTGTGTGATAAGGAAACCTGGCAAAACAGACTACTCGAAGCCTAGGTCCTATCGCCCGATAGGCCTTCTCCCGATCCTGGGCAAGGTACTGGAGAAGCTGTTCTCCACGAGGATACTGTGGGGGTTGATGGCTGATGGACACCTCAGTGATCGCCAGTACGGGTTCATGCCGCAGAGAGGGACTGACGACGCCTTGTACGATTTCTTGGTTCAAATCAGGGGGCCGCTATCATGCAAGCGCATCGCCGTGGGCGTCTCCCTAGACATAGAAGGTGCATTCGACAACGCGTGGTGGCCCTCTGTTTTGAGCCAACTGATCGACAAGCGCTGCGCAAAAAACCTTTATGAACTTGTGCTCAGTTATCTTAACGAGTGCAGAGTCAAACTGCGGTATGCTGGCTGTGATGTCTCGAAAACCACGAGGAAGGGCTGTATCCAGGGGTCCACGTGCGGACCTCTAATGTGGAACCTAGTCATCGACTCCCTGCTCGTGGAGCTCGAATATCACAGAGGGACTGACACGGAGGTATATTTCCAAGCCTTCGCCGACGATGTGGTGCTCGTAGTGTCCGGAGACAAAATGGGACCGATCGAATTAAAGGTAAACGAAATCCTGAATGCGGTGAACACCTGGGGGCTAAACGCGAAACTGAAATTCGCCCCACACAAGACCCGCGCAATGATAGTCACTAGGAAGCTGAACCTCGACCAACCTCGCCTTGCCATGGGACACACTGAAATAAGGCAGGTGCAAGAGATCAAACTCTTAGGTCTCATTGTGGACAATAAACTAACCTTCAAGCCGCATCTGCAAGCCACTATCTCTAAGGCAATAGGTATCTATAAAAGATTGTGCAGTGCGTGAAAAGCCTCCTGGGGGCTTAATCCGGAAGTTATTAGGACGATGTACATTTCGGTCATAGAGCCCATACTGCTGTATGGTGCATGTGCCTGGGGTGAGGCAGGGGAGAAGCAGTACGTCAGGAAGCGCCTGGAAGCCGTGCAGCGCATGTTCGCCATCAAAATCAGCAAGGCTTACAGAACGGTGTCCCTGGTGTCTGTTACTCTGCTGGCTCGCTTACTCCCGCTTGACCTCCGCCTGAAGGAGAGCAAGGAGCTCTACGAGATCAAGCGCGGCAGACTTCTGCACGAGGCCGCCGACAGGGAGCTCGAGGCCAAGGTGTCCTTCACCCGACTGCCCCATCCGGCGTGTAGAGCCGATCTCACGTATGAGAGGCTGGAGAGCCCGGACAGTGACGGGGCATCAACTTTGGATGACGGGGACGGCGTCATCTCCATTTTCACCGACGGCAGCAAGATTGGGGGAAAGGTTGGAGCAGCGTTGACCTGCTGGGAGAGGGACCTGGAGATTGGGCATCGGACCTTCCGTCTCGAAAACTTCTGCACAGTATTCCAGTCGGAAATGATGGCCATATTGAAAGCCACAGACTGGACACTGAAGCGCGGAGACACGAAGCCGGTTAGGATCCTGAGCGACTCCCGGTCCTCCCTCGACCTGATCACCAATCCCCGAACCTGCCACCCCCTGGCGCTTGCTGTCAGGTCAAACCTAGACAGCATCGTCAAGAGGGGTGGCAGTGTTCAACTGTTCTGGCTACGAGCGCATGTCGGGACAGCTGGCAACGAAAGGGCCGATTTTCTGGCCAAAGAAGCCGCGCTTAAGAAAAAGTCCGCCGCCGCATACTCTAGCTTCCCAATATCGTTCGCCAAAAAGTGCATACGGGAACGGACATTAACAGAGTGGCAGCGGCCATACAGTGAGAGTACAACAGGCGCTGTAACAAAGCTGTTCTTTCTGGACGTGCGAAGAGCATACCGAGCCCTTCTGACCGTCCCTGCTAACTACTACAGGTCGCAGGCGTGGACTGGGCACGGGGGGCTTGCCCAGTATCGCCACAGGTTCAAACTGAGGGACTCGCCGGAATGTTGTTTCTGCGGGGAGCCGGACCAGACGGTGGCCCATCTGCTGAACGTCTGCTCTAGATTTGCTGCTCGCAGATCCGACGCTGAGATTGATTTCAAAATGAAGCTTGAAACCGAGAGAGAACTGGGCAGTCCTCCTGTCCGGCAAAGAATCGGCGAAACGGTTCGCGGAGTACTGCGTGTATGTCATGGCTTGGACGGCCAAGGGAAATAAAAATGCCTAGGATGTACGATAGGACGAAGCAAGAAGAGTAGAGTATTTGTCTTTGTAGACCTTTAAACCTTTCTGTTTTTTTTTTTGTATTTGTATTTGTAAAATTGTAATTTGTGAATCTGTAACCTTTCTGCTTTTGTATCTGTATGTGTAAAATTGTACTTATGACTCTGTAAACCTTTTTGTATTTGTATTTGTATTTGTGAATCTGTAAACCTTTTTGTTTTTGTATTTGTATTTGTCAAACTGTCTTTGTGAATCTGTAAAATAAACAAAATAAAATAAAATAAATTGATTATGAGAGAAGGAACCTGCATCCTGCTGGAACCAGGATGCAGGAGGGTGCATGGGGGCGAGAAGTATGTGAGCTGTGCAAGGACTCGGCCTATATAGCCGAGATGTTTTACTGGAACTGTTAAAAAAAAAAAAAAACCTAACCTAACCTAACCTAACATAACCTAACCTAACCTAACCTTTTTTTTTTTTTTTTCCGTGGGAAGGAGGAAATCCTCATGGATGTCATGAGGCCCGGGCCAGATGACATGCCCGACTTCAACTGTTGTTCAGTGACCTACGGACTAAAACCTCCTCCCCTCTCCGCCTTTTCCTTCCTGGGACCGCTTAGCATTACGTCAGGAAGGTGGCTGTCTATTTGGGTCGCCGTGAACCCGTTTGGATCTCCCATTCGTCGTCCTCTCTCTCTTTCATGGTGCGTTTTATGAAAGTTGCATGCCTTGCCCATTCGTCTTCACTCCTTAGCATGCGTTCCACGAGGTTCCCGGAATTAAGTCTCTCTTCTTGCCCTTGCAGGATCTCCCTTTCCTGTTCGAATTGCCGGCACTCGAAGAGCGCGTGTTGTGGCGTGTCGTACTCGCCGCAGTATGAGCACTCGTCACTTACGGCCTTTCCTATTGAGTGCAGATAAGTGTTGAACACGCCATGGCCGCTCAGCGCTTGCGTGACCAGGCGATCCACCTCTCCATGCCTGCGTTCCATCCATGGTCTTAGGCTCGGTATGACCTGCTTTGTCCACGCTCCCTTTCCTCGACTCCGCCATTCAGTCTCCCATTCCGTCAGGGTTTTTGCTCTTATTTCTCTTGGCGTCAGGTGGTCTGGGTTGTAGTACTGTCGGTGGCGCTCTTCTGCCAACCTTTCTACAGGTATCAAACCAGCTATCACCTGAGCCGCTTCCAGGGAGATTGTCCGGTAAGCCCCGCTTATCCTGATGGCAAGCTGTCTTTGAATTTTTTCCAGCTTTCTCCTGTACTTGGCCACCTTGAGGGCACTGATCCAGATTGGTGCTCCGTACAGCATTACAGAGTGAGCGACGGATGCCAGTAGTCTTCTTCTACTGGCCCTTGGTCCACCTCTTCTGGGCATTAGCTGGCTAAGAGCCGTCGTCAGGCGTTCGGCTTTCCCGGCTACTTCTTCAATATGTTCGTTGAACTTCAGACTTTTGTCTAGCCAGATGCCCAGATATTTTAGTTTCTTTTTAGGCTCTACGTCTACTCCCTCTACTCTGAATGTGATTGGTCTGTGCCTCTTCTTGCCGCTCAGGATTATGGCTTCAGTTTTTTCGGGGGCCAATCTAAGGCGCTTCTGTCTCATCCAGTCGCTTATCCTAATGAGAGCGGTGTTGGCTATCTTCATTAGGGTATCCTCTTTCCTGGCCGTCACCACCAGCGCTAGGTCGTCTGCAAAGCCTATCAGTTGCACATCGCTTCCTAGGTTCAGACCAAGCACTTCGTCGTACAGGATATTCCACAGTGTCGGGCCCAGAATGGAGCCCTGTGGCACTCCGCTACTTACTTCAATTGTTTTCGTCGTTCCTTCGGCATCTCTGACCACGATTCTTCTTTCCTCCAGATAGCTGTTGAGCAAGTTGTACATATACTGCGGAAAGTTCCTTTTCCTTAGCTCCCCGAGTATGACTTGCCATGGTGCCGAGTTGAATGCATTTCTAACATCGAGTGCTATCAGAGCGCACAGTTTCCGAGTGCGATGCGTACCCTCTTTGGCTGCCTTCACACTTAATGCTACCTGTTCAATAGCAGCTAGCGTGGATCTCCCCTTCCTAAATCCATACTGCGTATCTGCTAGATCACCATGGTTCGGTAGCAGCTCTTCTATTCTGTTCAGTAGAATTCCCTCTAGTAGTTTACCGTAGGAGTCCAGCAGGCAGAGCGGTCTATAGCCAGTTGGATCGTCAGCGGGTTTTTTAGCCTTTCGGAGGAGTACCAGCCTTGCCTTTTTCCATATGGCTGGGAATTCACCGGTTCGAAGAACATTATTCATGACCAGTTTGATTTTTTCAGGTATGATCTCCGTCGCCAGTTTTACTACTTCCGGTGGTATTAGATCTGGGCCTGGCGCCTTTTTTAGTTTAATTTTCTCGCGGGCCTTCTGCAGTTCATCGTCAGAGATTTCCGGCACATCTTGCACCGAGGTTGTTACTCGCTCGAATATGTCATGGTGGGGGAAGAGTATGTCGACTATCTCCTGTATTTTCCTCATACCCATTTGTATGGGTGGGTTGCCCTTCAGTCTTTTAGTGGCTATTTTATATCCGAGCCCCCATACATCGCTATCTATTTCCTCGCAGACAGCTTCCCAGCACTTCTCCTTTGACTTGAGTATTAGTAGCTGTAGAGCTAGTTTGGCCTTTTTATACTCATCGCCGATATATTTAGTCTGCACTTCATTTTGGGTCTTCTTTGCATTGGCCCTGGTGTGTTTCCGTCTGCATTCTAGGCGGTGACGACGCGCATCGGAGATCTCACTGTTCCACCAGTATACCTCTCGTTTGCCTCTTTTTTTCCTGGGCATTGAACTATCACAGGCACTGGTTGTAGCCCTCGTCAAATCGCCCGGCGTCTCAATTGTTTCACGCTCCAAGGCATCCTGGAAACTGTTGATGTTGAGCCTTCTAAGATTCCAGCCCATAGGCGCAGTGTTGGTTTCTCTATCCCTCTCATGGATCTCATATGTGATGTATTTGTGGCCACTCATGGTCTCCTCGTCCAACACTCGCCACTTATTAACCTTGCCAGCAAGGTCTTGGCTGGCCAAGGTGAGATCCGGCCTTGACTTCCGAATGCCTCTTTCGAATGTTGGGGAATCACCTTGGTTTAGGATTACTAAATCCAGATCCGCCAGCATTTCGAGCAGATACTCTCCCCTTTGGTCATTCTTCTTACTGCCCCACGCCCGGGAAGCGGCGTTGAAGTCACCCGCTACTAGTAACTGACCTCGCTGCCGTCGAAGGGCATCCCACAGTTCGTCGATGTCTTTTTTAAACTGGCTGAATTCGCAGTTTGGCGAAATATAGCAACTAAAGACGGAAAATGTTGTTAGTTTCAGCCCGACAAAGCCGTTCCCCTTCGTTATGCCATCGACTATCATGGAGCTATTGTGCACTACCACAGCTGCGTCGCCTCTGGTATCTCTCTCCCACCCCGCGATCTCTGCTCTGGTGCGGTTTGGCTCGGCTATGATGGCCAGGTCAATCTTTAGCCTGTTAACAGTCTCGGGAAGTAGGTCGTGGGCTACTCGTATTCGGTCAGTGTTTATTTGTAGGATCTTGGTGGGGGTTTTTTCCGCGTGCCCTGCCTTCACGCTTCGACCGAAATAACTTTTTCCGGCCTGTTGTTTCAGCATCTCTTATGGCTGTTCTAAATTTTGGGCATCCCGTAGAAACGGCTCTGTGTCCCGCCTTTTCGCAGAGTGGGCAATGTGGGTCTTCCTTGCAGCTAGCCACTTTGTGCCCTCCGTTGCCGCATCTTCTGCAGAGGTCCATTCTATTTGGTCCCTGACAATTTGCTGCCAAGTGTCCAGTCTGCCAGCACTTATAGCAGTTTACTACGTTGACTCTCTTACGGATACGGCAGCGCGTCCATCCAATTGTAATCCATTTTGATTGACCGAGCCTTGAGGCGGTGTCACGGTTCACAGTAATGGTAGCCGTCTGGCTTCCGTAGCTGGTCGGCCTGAGGGACTTCACTTGTGTCGCGACTCCGAGTTCATCCTCTAGAGCCGCCTTCACCTCATCGAGGCTGGCGTCTTCTTCTATTCCCGTGACATGGAATACTGACTGGCCCCCAACTTCAACATTTGCCCCCTCTAGTGCATTCAACAGCTTCACCTTGAGCGCCTCAGCCTGCCCGGAGTCGGCGGCAACTCGCATAATAATTTGTGACTCGTCAGCTCTCTTGCTTGCTCTCCTAACCGACTTTACCGTCACGCCCAGCTCCCTCATGTCCGAGGCTGTTACTCCAATTTTAGCCTTTTTGAGGGTATCGCTGTAACTACCCTCTCCCCTGAATATAAGCGTCTCCACTCTCTCCTTCCGCGGTTTTGCTATTCCGGCCTCTTCACCGTCGAGCAAGATTTTCACCTTATTCTCTGTGTCCGAGAATACTGCCTCTATGATTTTCCGGATTTTGACCTTATTTAGGCCCTTTTCAAGCAGTAGTGCAAACATTCCAGGTCGTTGCAGTTCAAAGCTTTTATTTTTTAGCTCTATAGCTTGCTCGTATATTGTTTTTAAGTCATCGCTCTTTTCTGTCATGGTGCATGGAAGCAGAAACGTGCATCTTTCGCTTTCTGTAGCTCCTTTTCTTGAGCTTCTGGTGGTGCAGATGGTGTATTCTACCGCTCCCGGTTCACTGTCTTTGAGAAGTTCAGCTACCTCGGGGAGTCCTTTCCTGACTAGCTTCTTTAGTCCTTTGGGCCTGTCTCCAGGCTCTCCCGGCTCTGTCATGATCACTACGTCCCAGCCAGCCTCAACCGATTTCAGACCACCACCTCTTTCTGTAGTGACGGCGGTAAAGACCTCCTCCGGCCAGTCAGTTTCCATCACTTCGAGAAGCTTGTTGAAGTCTTTGCTCCGGATTCGGGCTCTGATGTCGTTCTGCCTCGTCACATCCTCACTATTTCGATGCTCAGCTTCAGTAATGGCTTCAATGTGATAGCTTTCAGTTTGAGTGCTAGCGTCTTCCTTGCTGGCTTCGATGTCACAGCTTTCAGTTTGATTGCCAGTGTCTACAGTGCTGGCTTCAATGTCATAGGTTTCGGTTTGAGTGCCAGTGTCTTCAGTGGCGTGGACCGCCCTCGCTTTATTTTTGCGGGGGTTGTCTCCCCACTCCGCTAGTCTTTTGTTCAGGTTGTCCATTAGACCTTTCAGATCTCTAACACCTGTCTTTATTTCGACTTTAGTATTTGGATTCTCTCCCACCAGCTTTGCCATTGTAATAGAAACTTTGGAAAGCTTTGCCGATAGGTTTAAAACTTCCTCGTAGATTCCTTCATCGCTGCAGCTCTCGTCGCTCCTCGATCGTTTGGTTTGTGTCGTTACTCTGGGCGCTTGCATCTCGTCGATACTGCTGGTCGAACATCGTCTTTCGATCAGGCGCCCAAATATTGGTAGCTTTGCAGGGCTTGAGGTCTTGGTCGGTGACCTTTGGACCGCACCTCTTTTCATGAATGGGTTCGCATCATCCAAGCTTGTCCCTCCAGGACATGTTAATTTCGGCAAAATTTTGCCCCCCCCCAGAATACGTGGGGCAGCCCGAGTCAGACTCGGGGAGGGATTCTCCGGATCCACCGGTACCCTCCTGGGGTAGTTTGTTTTTTAATCTTGCGTCCATTTTTAATTTTTATCTCCTCCGTACATCCAAGTTTGCAGAGCGCCCGCCGGGTTAGTGGAGATACCTCCACTCATCCCGCCGGCCGCAGCCTGGTACTGCACCCTTTCGGCTCATCTTCGTCCTCATCGGCTGCAGCCCATTACTGAAGGCGCTGCGTACATACCACCTCCAGGGGTATTTATCCGCTCCCCAGCTTGCTAGTTTTGGTTCGCGTCAAGTATTTGATTTCCCTGATGCCATCCATATCTGGAAGACGTTCCCCTATCCACCACCCGGGGTCGCGCCCGATGGGAGGTCTAGCAACTCCGCACGGGAACCTAACCTAACCTAACCTAACCTAACCTAACCTAACCTAACATTACATAACATAACATAACGGACGGTGTAGATGTTGTAGGTTGACAACCATGACAAACTATCAAAACCTTCGGCACATGGTCGGAGGAGGCGACAGCGAGATAGGGTCGAGGATGGCGGCCGTCACAGGTCACCTTCATGCCTTGCCTACTTCCGGCAAAGGATTAGCCTGACTATCCAGAGGGGGAACGCGGCCGGCAACCTCGGTACTATCCCGGGGGCAAATTTAGGCCAAATTTAATTTTGAAGTGAAAACTTCTTTAGCGGCGCTTGGCACTTTTTTTAGATGGGTAAAAAATGTTAAACTCGCGTCAGATCTCGCGTCAGATCCGTAGCCTGATCGAAAAAGCGTAAGATTCGTTTAAATTATGGATGAAAGCAAAGAGATTAATGAAAGTTGATTTTTCTGAGAAATAAACTTTTTGATGTAAAATAATTATAATAGTTCTGTAGTGTTAAATTTTTTATGTAATATAAATTATCATGTTTGTCTACGATGGCGCAATAAATGAATATTGTATTTTACCACATAAATGATAGTACTTTTATACTGATAAATAAAACAATTGGTGCGAAATTATTCCTTAACCATTCCAAAATATTCAAAAATGCACAACGTTGATGTTTAAGTTTTCACTTCTGTCGGCACTCCCGGAGTGCAACCTTATTTAGGTTAGTTATGTTTGACCTTTTTTATTTTTTATTAAGTTATTAACTATAAGTTCTTTACAATGTTCACTTCCTATTATATAACATGTAAACCATGACGTCAAGTTCCAGAAAACAAAAATTATAAGCATAATACTGACATAGGTAATAAAAAAGAATAGATAGATAGATAGATAGAAAATGCTTTATTGCTCCAGAAAACATTAAACAGTAACAAGTATGTACATTAGAAAATGTACATAAAGTGCAAAGGCGGACTAGGTGCCTAGGTATTTGTGGAACGAGTAGGTATTGAACTCTACAACAAACTGTTTTGTTTTATTAGAGACTAAAGAAGTGTTGAACAGTTGCAACAACAACGTCGACTCAATTCGTACCCGGTAACGACGCGGTCCGGGAGGTCTGTCCTACTGCTCTATCTTTGGAATCGTAGTAGCTAGCCGGTTTAAATTTTCACAGAATAAGTGTTGTTATGGCGGATATAACAACAAATAATAAACAATAGAAAAAGTAAAAAAATAAGGAGGTCCGAAACGTGTTTTTTCAATGTTTTTTTTTTTCTAGTACGGAAACCTCGGTGCGCGCATACGACTCGCACTTAGCCGGTTTTTTATGTAATCTGCCAGAAATGGTTGGTTCCTCTATCTAATCCATGAGCGTTACGCTTTGGATATGGGAGCGTGTCTTTGACTTTGGTGGACTACCACTGATTTTAACGGCGAACTAATATGTTCTACCATGTAATTAAAATGACATATCTATTTCAAAATGTAATGTTGCCGTAGTAGGTTAGGACAAAATATTACAACCATAGTGTAAGCTCGTAGAGCAAGAAAGTCGCGACGTGATACGCCGCGCGCTCTACGGGAGGTGGGTGACCGCCGCCGCCTCCGCCGCGCCGCCGACCGCTGCTCCAAGGTGAAGCTAAAATAAATTGATTAAAAAAAAAAATTGAATTGATCAATGTTGATACAAAATCAAAACATTTTACCCATTGAAGAGCTTAGATGTAACCAGTCTGCTGATGTTAGAATATTCAAGTGTGTTCCAAGTTTGTGTTTTTCTAAAACTTACAATTTACTTTATGATCGAACATATCCTCGGCATTCTTGGCTCTGCGTGCACTATGCAGGCCGATTGCGATGCAGCCGATACTATTATTGGTGCGATGGAAATGAATACGAAGAACGGACATGGTCACACATTGAATACATTTTAAATTGCAAGAACTTGCGTGTGTCATCGTCCGACCGTTGAGGCTTGTGTGCTAGCAGTTCAGTGTAGCCGGCGCGACCAAAGGGAAGCATTGACTCGGACGGAACCTGGTCTACCCAGGCATGTATTTATATATATAATATATACTCTACTATACCTATATACACATATTATAATTAATGCGTATATAGGTATAGTAGGCGATATTGTAGGCAACCATGTCATCTCTACATAATTATAAGATCCTACGTTTGCCGTCGATTATAATTATAACTCAAGAATGACTCAACCTAACGACTTGAGGTTTTTGTCTATGTAATGCGATATACCTCCACTACCTCCACCACACAGTCAGTGAAAATTCGAAGTTTTCCGATTGAAATCCGAATTCCTATTAATCCGACTTTACCGCGAGCGGAGCGGCGGGCACGGCTATCGTTCCATAAAATAAAACTCGTTACGAACATTTGGCCGGCGGCGTGCACTCGATATAGAATATTACGTGAGTAGCAAGTATGACGGAGATAGACATATTTTTGTAATTTCGTCGTTGATCGCGTTTTCTTCATCTCCTCGACGTGTTGACGCCTCTTCTAGGTAAATATTTATTTGGATCATTGGTGCGATGAAGCGGACTAACAACGCACTTGTCCGCACTCTCCGATATTGCTTCCGTTGGAAATTCTTTCTATCGTATATGTATTTACTTTACGTATTCAGCGAGGAACGCGCGGAAAAATATGCTATACATTATGCTTTAGAACTAAAGAGTACATAGGTATAATAAAAAAAATATACTAGGTCGGGTCATAAGTTCTGTCACAAATACTTTATTAAATAAATTGTACTACTTTTTATGTAAGTTTAAAAAATATATATGAAAAGAAAGGCAGATTAAAGTAGATTGAAATTTTATTAAAATTATTCGAAAAACCCTCCCAGATTTTGAATGCAGACTCTCAACCTGCCTGGCCAGTTGTTGATCGCAGCACGCACGACGTTCGTGTCTATATCAGCAGCTGCTTTAACCCGGGATGCTTTGAGAGACTCCAAATTCTGGTGAGGATTAGCGCAGAGTTTCTCCTCCAAATGTTGCCATATTTTTTAATCCAATGGTTTCAAGTCTGGGCTGGAGGAGGGCCATTCTTGGTGCCTGATGAAGTCGATTCCATGGGCGGTCAGCCAGTTTTGCGTGCTTGCCGCTCTATGAGCTGGCGCAGAATTTTGTTGGTGTACCCAGTGTCTGTTTTTGAACATTTTGTGAGAAAGAGGTTCCACAATGTTTGTAAGCACCGTATTTTGGTAGACAACGACACTGATTTTTACACCTTTCTCACAGAAAAACACCTCAGTTAGGCCTGAATAAGAGACTTCAAGCCAAACCATGAATAATGAAGAATGATGTCCACGCTGAACTCTCGGGATAGGCCTGCCCACTTCTTCACTGTTATGGGCATAAACTTTATCATTTTCTATGTTGAAACTTTGCTCAAGGTAAAAAAAAATTTGTCTGAAAAAACGATTTCGCGGTACTTTTTTCTCGCGTACCGCCTTGACAAAGTCCGAGATCTCACTATCCTTATTTTTTTCAGACGCTCATATAAAACATGTCATATTTTCTTTCGATAAGCTCATAGTCCCAGGAGTTGATTTAATACTCTTTTAACCGTGGTTCTGCTTAACCGCATCTACAGAGCTAAAAATGTTTGCTTGCGCACAGCATTTCTTTGGATTCGCGCCCTCACTGCCTTGATGACAGCCGGTGTCCTAACCGTACGAGGCCGGCCACTCCTCTTGGGATGTTCGAAGCTCGAATCTTCACTGAATCGTTTGATTATAGGATAAACAAACCTCAGTGTTATTTTTAATTTTTTTTAGAAGTTTAAAAATCTCAGTTGGCGCGTAACCGCAGCGGTGCAACGCAATAACTGCGATTGTGTCTTTCTTTTGCGTCCACTCCATGTTTTAAAATGGAGTAATATAATTTTATTTTTTATTTTTAAAGACGCAAAATGTTCCTTATTCAAAATCAATCAAAACATTTCTGGCCAGTATTCGAAATTTGAAAATAATAAGGCTGTGACAGAACTTATGAACCGACTGCGTATAATAAAAAAAACCCCGACTGCTAATAATAATAAAGAAAACAATGAAAAAACTTTTTTTAATGAAACCCGATATATGGCAGTGTGTATGCAAAATGGTGTGGGCGACTGAGTCAGACGGGCCAGAGCACATGCTACCACCAACCATTATTGGGGACGGGCTTGTATAAGGATTCAAATGCACGAGAAACCCGACTAGACAATTTTCAACGGCTTTTTCCTTGTTTTATGCATTTATAATAAATAACAGTTGAGGTCGGGAAAATTTTGATTTTTTAAAGTTTAAAAATACCGTTGATAAATAATGAATTTTTGTATTTCTTTGTTCAACAAACTATGAATACCCTTCCTTCATGTATCATGTGTATTTTTATTTATAGATAGATTTATTTTTATACATAATGTAGTTATTTTTAGGTATAGATTTAATTATTTTTAAGTATTTTATTTCGAATAATGTTTTATGAATTCATGATGTGTATTATACAATTTCATTTATAATACGAATATTTCTAGCTGCTAAATCAGCTATAGTTTCTGCAAGAGCCTACGCTTGCCTCGATTGGCGATAAACTCCTTCATCTACATGGAAAGATCTTCGCGGACCGCACTGGATGGATACTTCATACAATAATTAGGTAGATCGGTAGAGAGAGGCAAGCTGAGCACGGAACTAGTTACTGTTCTCTTCCACGTGCTAGTCAGCGCGGACCAGCGGACGAGGGCTTGACGCGAGGCGGAACATCTAGCGGGCTATAAGATAGGAAGATTGGCCAATCGCTGCTGCTCTCATGCTCGGTTGGAACTGCTCCTACTTGCAACGGATTTATTATGTAAAACCATTGAGAGCTGCGCGTTCGTCACTTGCTTGCAAGTACATTTTTTCTTCAAATAAAGGTTGAAATCACTCCTGATGATAAGTTCGTTTTGGCGCGATACTCTTCCCTGTATGCTTCTTTTTATTATTTTCTTGTTGTGTATTTCTATTACTGATATGCAATAAACAATTTCAGTTCAATTAAATTCAAATATAAGGCTTTATAATTGGTTTCCCGCACATACGTGTACAGTATTTATAGCGTCCTATTTCGCTAAAAGCTAAATCCGTTGGTTCTGCAATCTACATTCTGTAATGAAGATAAAAGTGGCCCTTTTGCGAAATTCGCTTAAAGGAAGTGGTTTCTTTAATTAAAACTCACCTTTAAGCCAACGTTTATAATTTAAAAGCTTTTCTGAGCTAATTTTAAAGTGCTATTACCCTCAAAGGTTACATGAGTGGTGTGGTCTTTCTCGGGTCCACAAGGCGGTTATACTATCAAAGGCATCGAGAATTTTTTGAAATAATTTTTCATCAAAGCCATCAAATTGTGTTCAGTGTTCACTTATAAACACACTAAATGAAATGAAATGAAATGAAAATGAAATGAAATGTTTTATTGCACAATAAAAACAAATGAATTAGACAAAGAACCTGATATTTGTTTACATACGTAATAATTATTAATTTGTAATTTTATGGTCAACGGTTATCGTACGTACGAGTACATTTCATTTTCATGATTGATTGAACTAGTGAGTGTAGAGTTATGTATAAACAGGTTGGGTTAAAAACATATAACAAACCAATACCACAGAAGAGAGATATAGGCCAATACTGATGTTTGTGTCAATACTGTCTAGCCTAGCCACCTACAAAGTGTTGTGTGGAACTTTATCCCACATTCGTTAAAAACAATATGCGTATTCGCAGAAATAAAATATGAAAGCTCTTTACATGTTTATGTGAAACATGCGAAAGTATAGAATTTCTCGAACGCGTTAGTCGCCGATAAAAGCCTGCCAGTTTGCGTCCGTCAACTGGTGCGTCGCAAGGGTCGGGTCGGACCTAAGCAGGCTTAACTTTTTGACCTAGAAATAAATAGAAGTTATCCGAATTGCTCCAGAACCCTCCGGAGCACGAATGTGTAAGACTCGATTGTAACTTTATCGAACGAAGTGTTCCAACAGTCGATTGTGCTTGTGTAGTAGTTGTAACATTAATTTTATTCCCTTATTGCCTATACCCGCGGGCTGCCGCTCCGCTCGCCTTTTTATTATTTATTTACAATTCGTATTTATTTTTTTATAAAAACCAGTACTGCTGTGCCGAGGGACCAATAGTACCCAAAACAGCCAAATCCATCTCACCTCGCCAAACCTCGCAAGGCGAGATACCGTACTAGCAGATTTACGGACAAAAAAATTAACCAAAAGATTCAGGAAGCACACTCGCCGGTAGACAATTTCCCACCCTAGCGGTGCGACAGTGGAACGATTTTGATAAAAAAACGGATCCTCAAAAGGCCAATTTCAACAACAAAAGGCTGCTCAGTTTCTCTGCGACGAGTGCAGCTGCGGAGATGGTTGGATGGCAAGGAATAAGGAATGCAAGTTCCTCGGAGCAGCGTCCATGATAGTACCTGTAGAACAGACTGAAAGATCCTTCAAATCGCCATTGGCGTTAAAGATAAAGTTAATAGACCATCCGGACTCCTGATTCCGGAGGTAGGCCACTTACATATAAGTAATGGTGTAAATTACGTCCAAATCAGTTCAGCCGTTTTAAAGTAATAAGCGAACATACAGACACATACAGACGGCAGTTCATCAATATTTAACCTATCGCGCGCCGGAGGGTCTATCTATATCGGCCCAAAATGGCCCTTAATTGATTTAAGGCTTATGGTGGAACTTAAATTACCTTAAGTTTAGATTATTTAACAGGGAAAGGTTTTTTGAAGATTGACCGTTATTGCCTGATTTTTAAACTAATCGATGACATTACATAACATTTTAGTAAATGCTTCGTATTTAAGTGAATAACTCAAGTTTGAGCTATTTCTATATTTACTTCAATTTTATAAAATCACCATTAAATTACAGAAAATATCAACTGTATATTACCCCTCTTCAAACGCACATTGTTAGCGTATACATGCTACGAGACAAGGACGAGCCTTTTATTCTGTTTGAAGAGTGCAATTAAATCCATGCAACAATAGCACAGCCCACTTCCGGCGGAGCCGAGTGCCTTCCCCGCGACTCTGCTCGGCGGCACTAAAGCCTCTTCACAACCGATGCATTTTAATAGAAAAAATTCAAATGCACCGGCCACTCAAACGAATTGATTGCGTGTCTTCTCGTAAATATCTGTATAGACTGGTATTTTTTAATTTGATTCGACGAATCTCCGCTCTCCGCGCTCGCGTTCTGACTTCTGATGCGTCAATTGAACATAAAGAACGCTGAGAATTTTGCATACGGTGACAATGAATTTTCGGACATACTTTACGGTATAATATTTTTCATATTTTTGACTTGAAATTGTTTCATGTATTTTATTGGAAAAATCTGGTCTTCCTCTTTGTATTGGTGTAGCTATATGTACATATGTATGTATTTGTATCTATTCTTTGCACTAGTGTATGCTCCCGTTATCACAAAAT
This sequence comes from Nematopogon swammerdamellus, assembly GCA_946902875.1. NCBI lineage: Eukaryota > Metazoa > Arthropoda > Insecta > Lepidoptera > Adelidae > Nematopogon > Nematopogon swammerdamellus. Next base: position 18,691,323 of record OX336339.1, read on the forward strand.
CCAGATGACATATGTCTAACTCGCAAATTTATCAACATTCCACAGCCGTACTGGCTCCTAATCAATGCTAATAATAAATCTGTAAGGGATGGTCATGGAGTAAGTTACTTTGTTTTATGAGATGTATGATACTAAAACTAAATTGACGATTTTTAGAAATATTTTTTGTATGTATGTTCCTTCATAACTCTTAAACCGATCATCCGAATTCGATTAAACTTAGTACAAGCACATTTAACTATACGGGACACAGGATAGGCAAATTCCGGTTACGCTAAGATGTGGCTCTTATACAAACCGAATTGTTCCGCGCGCCGAAATAAAGGTACGGTAGCGGGCTTACTTACATTCTTCTTTTTAATACGAATTTCACGCGAGCGAAGCCGCGGGCAAAAGCTAGTAGTATAAAACTTTTAAACATGTTTAGTTATAGCAGTAGTTGTGGTCGCGCAGTTACCGCAGGCAATACACCATTACAGGGCGTCATGACGCGGCGGGCGACACTACTAGAATGCGGGGGCGGCGGCGGCGCGGCGGTGGCGTAGTGTGTAGCGGAATGGCCGCTGCGGCGCGGAGGCGAGGCGCGTGGATGTGCGAGTATGAAGTACAGAGGACAACCCGCCTCTCGATCTCTCTCCCGGCGCTCGTTCCCGCGCGCCGCGACCGCAAGTCTCCGCCGCCGCCGCCGCTGGAATATTTCGCACTTCGCCGCGCCAGCCAAATTGTAAAAAAACTGCACCCCGGAGAGCGATAGATACTCGAATTTACTCGCGCGCTCTACATTCGGAATAAGCTCGGAATTCCCAATGTCGCTGTGTGCCCATCAATACCGCAAAAAGCATAATTTTATTCATGATTTTTTTACGAGCGCAATCTTTCGACTGCTCCCTCCCCGCATCGCTCGGCTAGTTGGCGATGCCGTGGCATTTGAGTTTATGGGAATGGTTAACTATTTATCAGTACATATATTGTGAGCATTTATATGTAATCATATTTATTTATTAAATGAACACATCGCTGCAGCACGACTTACTTACTTTCTTCTTTATACGAATCACGCGAGCGAAACCGCGGGAAAAAGCTAGTTATTGTATATGCCTGTTAGGTTTCCATCTTCGGAAGCACATTTCCCCTTTTCGTCATCAAAATGACATTTAATCCTTATTATCGGTCACGAGCACGAGGACTATCTGCCTGGTGAGCATATGTCATGGAGGGTCGGCGCACAATGCAGCTTTTCTAGACAACAATGTCGGGCTTTAGTGGAAATAAATATTGAGTCAGCAATCCGAACAAAAATCTCATTTCGGATCTAGAGAATGGAGCTAACCCAAATCACAACGCAGCGGCATGTAAACAACATTCCGGCATTCGTTCAAATGAAATTGTGAGTTTTCTTGCCCGAAATGAAATTTCGAGGTAAATAAAACTCCCAAAGAATAAATAGGAAAGTATAAATTTGTTCCGTCAAGTTTTTGCAACCTTCAAGGGTTGCGTCCCAGGTGATTGGAACTTATTTCATTTCGGATAAATGAAAAGTTTCTCCGGTTTAGGTCAGCTCAGATGTTATTCCGAACTTCAAATTAAGTTACCGACCGAACAACTCTGTGTAAACGAAAGTCGAGCCTGTTGCTCGGAACAGAGTACCTATTCAAATTATCTAAGAATTAGAAAACGAGAAACCTTTTTCTGTAAGTAAGTCTTAAAACAACATGTTGTCATTTTGTTTTATCCGATGCAGACTCGACAGATAAGTATGTTTAGGGCACTTTCGATCCTTCTCCGTTCATCGGATCAGTAATGCTTGGATTTACTTATGTTGTTTCACAGTCATATGCAAACAATATTTTGAATGTCCGTTTTGCTATTTTGGTAGAAAAAGAATAATATATAATTATTATAATAATGAATATAATATTTTATAAGCTGTATTTGTATTTGTTTAAATTCGTGTATGTACTTTTGAACTTGTATGTATGTATGTCACGAATGTATTTAGTTGTATGTTACTACTATTATCTATGTTTTATTCTTTATTTTTATACTCTTAAAAAAAATCTCTCATTAAATTTTCCGCACTAACCATCTACCCTACTCACAATCCCAGGTATGATTGGCAGATAATGCCCTTAGGCTTTAAGTCCGCCTTTTGTCACTTTTTGCGCAATAAAGTATATTTTCATTTCATTTCATTCATATTTTAAAACGTCTTACAGTACAAGCTTCTGCTTAGTATCCCATAATCTTAGATAGGTCACAAGCTATTGAAAACAATTCTTGAGTTCGTATGAATTCCACTTAAGGCTGGACTACTAGCTATCGTCGTCGCGCAGTGCAGCTTATAATCATAATATCCACGATGGTTTCCAAGAATAACGGCGGAACGCGTTATTAAAAATTTAACATGAGTCTGATATATGTATAATACCTATGCACATCCGGTGTGGCACCTTCTCGCAGGTGATATGGCTGATCGAAGCCTGCTCTCTGGCCCCTCTAACTCTGAAACTCATACCGAATTACATATAAGAATGAAAACCTAAGGGTTGGTTAACAAATTGACACTTATACATTGCATATACATACATAATTTAGTTTCCTACTTAATCTTAAATATGATCTGTAAATGGACATAATTTAGATTAGAATCCGTTTGTGATGTCGTCTTTGAGTCACAAATCAGCCTTAACAAATAAAAATACCGGCCAAGTGCGAGGCGGACTCGAGTACCGTGGGTTCCGTACCACAGCGTAATTGGGCTAGTTTTTAGGGTTCCAAATCTGGTGCGGGACCCTATTACTAAGCCTACGCCTTCTGTCTGTCTGTACGTCCGTCCGTCTGTCTGTCCGAGGGCTGTATCTCTTGACCCGTAATAGGTAGCCCGTTGAAATTGAGAAGAATATGTGTTGTTATGGCCGTTATAACAACATAATAAAAATAGGAAAAAGTAAAAAAATCACGGGGGTTCCCATAGAAGAAACCAAAAAGTGTATGCGCGCTCGCCATCTACCGAATAGAGTGTGAAGCATTTAACTAATAATGACATTTAACTAATATGAAGCATTTCAGAACACGCCATAAATGGCGTGAGTGGCGCCATGACATGGCGATACGGAACCCTCGGTGCGCGAGTTTGACTTGCACTTGGCCGGTTTTTATTATTTGTTGTTTAACTTGAGAGTTTGCAATATAATCACACCACGTTTGATGCCTGTATGTATTATCGGTTTTACGATAGAAAAAAAATAACTATACGCTATTTCTAATATCCTAAAAATACTTAAAAAATAAAAATAAAAAATCTGCACAAGGAGGCATTCGAACCCACGACCATTGATCCAAACTCCATGCATCCTACCGCTAGCAGCTAACGGTATATAAATGCAAACTAGCTGTGGCGCCATCTATTAGTAGCGTGAACATGTACTAATAAATTCCTAGCACGTTTATTGTATGCGGACATAATCCGCCATAAATTAAACATATTCTATTAAAATTTCAACCGGCTACCTATTACGATTTCAAAGATACAGCATTAGGAGCGACATAAAGATAGACGGCGTAGGCTTAGTAATAGACTTCCGTATGGATACGGAATCCTAAAAATTACTTACGCCTGGTCGAAGAGTCGATGCACCTTCTGTAACGTCCCTTTAAATTCTTAGCTAGTTCATGCGCCCACCGAGTCTCCGCCCAGCATTGAACACAAAGATGAAAAAGTTAAATTACAAATTTAAAAAACCCCCGACTCTTAAAAAGTCAAAAAAATTTTCCGTTTACTTACTTAAAGGAGTCGGTAGACCGCTAAGTAAATTCCCGCGCAACTTTTGAGTCTTTATATTTAATTTACTTAGCGGTCCCCCGACTCCTTTAAGTAAGTAAACGGAAAATTTTTTTGACTTTTTAAGAGTCGGGGTTTTTTTAAATTTGTAATTTAACTTTTATTTCAAGCTTTTTAAAAAAACCGCATGCAAATCGGTCCACTTTTTAAGATAATTATTTTTTTTATTACTTAATTACTTTATTACTTGATTACAAACATAGCTAAGAACCATCCCGATTAAACAGGTTTCCTAATAAAAAAAAACGCATCCAAATCGGTCCATCCGTTTGGGAGCTACGATGCCACAGACAGACACACACACACACACACACACACACACACACACACACACGTCAAACTTATAACACCCCTCCGTTTTTTTCGTCGGGGGTTAAAAAATATACAGAACCGGGATTGTCATACATTGCATACACTTTACTTAGTTGCCTTAGTTTCGGCATGCACTTCATTTGCAGTCGACTGAAGATAATGAAACGAAAGAGACATACATTATGCATATAATATGTATATTGTATGTATGGGAAAATTCTTTATTGAACACCAATTCATGCAAATTATGTACAATAGGCGAGCTAAAGTAAAAGCAGGCGAAAAATAATATTTTGTGGCAATGTATTAAACTGTAAAAAATTACAACAAACAAACAAGCAAACATAAACACTACGAATATACATCATATTATATAATATCTAATAGACTTACACATTATGTACATTAATCAGTGAGATTGGTGTATATTATTATAATCTAACATGTACTTTTGAATTCCTCCACAAGCCGATGCCCCTTCCATGTATGCATTGACATGCAGCCCAGTAATCCGGCGTCCGGCCAGCAACAGCGACTGGGAGCGCGGATCGCAACGCCACAAGAACGTCACTTCCGGCCAGCTCGTAAATAAAAGAGAGCAATTTCCGCCGCATAAAGACGCGCTAAAGCGATGCGTTTTGGCACAAATTCCGCATAATCACGAGTGCACTGGCAATGTTAGCTACGGAGGATATTTCTGCGCGCGGTCTGCAGGGGACGCGGCTAAGTTACATTGGCTAGTGTTTCGCAGACTGCGCTGCGGCGAAGTTTGAGATCTGGGACATTTATGGCGGACATTGCGAACAGGGCAGGACCAATGAAGCGAATTATTTTTGTAGGCTCAGTACTCTTATAAGCCTCGAGGCTGTAGGTAGGCGTCTAGGAGTACTTATTTTTATTTGTTAATTTATTTTATTCAAAGGTAAGTATAGAAAAACTGTTTTAAAAAACATTGCACCGACTTCAAAAACCACTAGAACTTAAAAGTAACACTTCAGTTCTAGTTGTTTTTTGAAGTCGCTTTAATGTTTTTAAAGCAGTTTTTATTTCACTCTTTTTAGATATATCACATAACGAGTTCTGCATAGAACCCGACGACGTGTTTTTCCAGTCATTAGTACAGTACAAGTAAATGTAAGCCAATAAAAAAAAGAATGGTCACAATCTGATCAATAGTTTCGGAGAAATGCGTGGACAAACATACATATATACAAACATACAAACATACATAAATATGTACGCTTATGAAATTTGGCACACCTGTTTAGAAGCCCACATAGACTAACATATACGAATATTGTGCAATTTCAACGATATCACATACATACATGTACGTGACGAATTGATAACGTCCTTTTTTTAAGAAGTCGGTTAAAAAATCGAGCATTTACCTCCCCCTTATCTCCTACTGGGTCCAAAATTTCGAAATAAATAGAGGCCTCTCTTACATTTTATAGAAAAACTTAAACGAAAACCTAAGTCTTAAAGTTCTTAAACGGAACGGTACGGAACCCTCTAGACGCGAGTTTGACTCGCACTTGACCGTTTTTTTTAACAACTTTGTGTTCATATAGGGCTTTATTTAAAATAGTTTTTAATCATTTATATCAAACAAATTTGAAACCTATCCATTATTTTTCTATGAAAATAAGGGATATGGACAAGATCCCGTGTTAAAGGGTGACAGGATTGCCACCTTTCACCTTGGCGTGGTCCTTTCACCGAGTCATGTAGCAGATGGGTCTTCGTGCCTTACTTGCTTGCTTGATAGTTGTCTTGTACTAGTAATCTGCTAAATGTGGTGGTGGGTGTTGTGCTGTTATTTACAAGAGTACTTGCAGCACAAAACCGGATACTCTGCTTACCCCGATTGTCGGGATACAGGCTGTAGTGGTATGAAAATAAATCATTGTGTCACCTGTTCTTACAAAAACAACCATTCAACCAAACAACCAACATGGGTTGGTACCACCGCACTGAGCGAAACGTCGGTCGAAACGGCTATGTAAATAGTTCGTGTTTTCCGTCCAGTTCAGTGTAGCCGGCGCGAAATGAAGGGAAGCACTGACATGGCACCTAGTTCACCCGGTGTTATGGGCTGAAGTCACGGATGTTGTAGGTGATGTAGCCAACCGTGTCAAGTTTCCATAAAAAAAAAAAAAAAAAAAAAAAAAAAAAAAAAAAAAAAAAAAAAAATTCACCTAAAACTAACCTAACCCACGGCAATGTATAATTTGGCATGTGAGACATCAGGTTTATGAGCTTGTTTTCGTCCCGCCCGCCCACCAGTATAGCCGCCCACCGGCCGCCCGCCCAACCGAGCTTGCGGTGTGGTGCGGAAGAAAGAATGAGCGGGTTTTATGACACGCTTCCATCTATTCCGCTGGACCAACTTTTTAACTTCTCGCGTTCGTAAAAATGTACCCGAAGAAATTATGCTATTGTTAGTTACAAATGTTTTCAGGAGAAGCTATTTACGCCAATTGAGATATAAGGTAAATTGTATATATTCGTAAACCTTTCAGTGTAATCCGGTTAATAACGTGGCTACTCAAATACTGTAATCTAATATTCTAACACTTTTTTAAATACTCAAACACTCTTTTTTAGGTTTCCGTATCCCGTACGGAAGCCTATTACTAAGCTTACGCCGTCTGTCTGTCTGTCTGTCTGTCTGTCTGTCTGTCTGTCTGTCCGTACGTCCGTCCGTCCGTCTGTCTGTCTGTCAGACAGCTGTATCTCTTGAACCGTAACAGGTAGCCCGTTGAAATTTTCACAGAATATTTGTTATTATGGCGGATATAACAACAAATAGTAAAATAGATTTAATAAAAAATAGAAAACGTAAAAAATTTAGGGGGGTTCGCATACAAAAAACGTGTTATTTTTCAATGTTTTTTTTGTGGTGCTGAAACCTTGGTGCGCGAGCCCGACTCGAACTTTGCCGGTTTTTTTTTCAACGTTTTATGTTCATAAACAATTTAAGAGGAAACGGTTTTTGGTTATGTTACCGCGAACACAGATGAGATAACATGAAGCTTAGCTTGCTTTAAACTTGAAATTAAACGTTTAAACTTTAACACAACCATTGCTTACATTTTATAACACTAACAATGTGTCTTAGATTTTAATTCATAAAATATACTTGTCGCCAGTTCGTACCAAATTCACTGACCGCCCGCGTTGAGTACAGAATCACCGAAATACAGTCATAAACTCTGGCAATTGGCTTTACGGCCAATAAAACTGGACGAACTGAAATTTACGACGTGGAAACTCATGGCTACGCCAGACAGCTAAGCGGCAAAAATTCAACTTTTAAAATTATTCGGAAATACCATTGCAACTAAAGCATTGAATTTGTGTTACAGCAGAACAGAGACGCGGCCATGTTGTCAAAGGTATGCTTCCAACCACGACCCCTTGCAAATCTTACAAGCAACGGTTCACATGTTTTTTTTTATTGACAGCGCGACATAACCCACCCATAAGGTGTCTAACGACGCCCATGGACATTCGGTCGTACGCGGAGTCGTTTCTCAAAAGCGTCCCTTTGTCGCACCTCTATAGTGTGGAACTGCCATACCGCGAGTGTATTTCTCGAATAATTTAACCACGAGGCTTCAAAAGTCGTATCAACAGGCTAGGCAGCCCAGTAACAGTTCGAAAATCTACTGGCGCGACATCTCACTCCGCTGGTTTCGCGAATTTGGCCCTGTGTTCTGCACCATTGGTCCCTCGGCAGAGCCACCCTGTGAGGCCACCCATGCTCTCAGCGCTACGAATGCACACTCGTCTCTGCCTAATGCCTATCAATCTAAAATATGTCTCCGTGACACCACCTTCGCCGTCAATGTTGGAGAAAGCCGAATAGAATTATCAGCCAATAGCAGCCAAATCTAGCGTTAGGACTTCGGTTGGAAGAACGGGTCGAAGCCCGGCATACATTTTGTTGTGCGTTGAGCGTTTTCGTGAAATCGACGTTAAAGTCTCCGATTAGCACGAGGGTCGGCAGCTATGCACGCTTGTCGCGTTCCATTATACTTCCGATTGCGCGGCGAATGCACTCGAGGGCTGTGTCCAGCTAGCAATGAGGCGACCTGTTGCGGTGACTAACCGAACTTCCCCGAGCTGCAGCGCCAGACACTCACAGTGCAGTGTCTACCTCCGCAGGTGCCTGCGTTGTGGCTACACAACTCCTGGCAACCGACAGGAGCCACTCTGGCACCAGCGCCGACTTGACGTACGCCAAGGACTCCCAGCCTGGGTTGGCGGCTCCCGTCAGCGGGCCGTCCAGTTTAGCCACTTGCAAGAACTCTTTCACATGTAAAACATCTTGTCGGCAGCTCAAAATTCTGAATACGGTCTTGAAAATAAACTGTAATAAAATGAAAATAAAAAATTTTAAAAGTGGTCCAGTGGTAAAATCCACACCATCAAATAAATTAAACTCACAGAATATTTTATACCCTTTCTATTCATCTATATTTTGTATTATTTAAATAGCTAAAATTGGTTGTTCAATGGTTACGTCCAGCGTGCGTATAGCGCTTACAGGTACCTACTTACAAAATTACAATTAAACCCAATCAAGAAATCCAAGTACACTTATAAAATTACCTAACCTGAAGAAATAAATTAAACAAGTTATGTATTGTCTTGTCGTCTGTCTGTCTGCCGGTCCGATGGCTGGACTGGAGGAAAATTGGAGAGGCGTATGTCCAGCAGTGGACGCTTACACGCTGACTTGAGTGACTGTCACAAATAATAAACTAACCTTCTTTCTATCCATCGCTTCGTTCTCATAAACTATTCACTGCTTCCTACTTACACAAGTTACACAATAAGATGATTCCGACTTTAATTGATCGAATAGAACTTTATCACAATAACTAACTTCCTTTATGACTCGTTCAAATAATTCCTGTAGCGTGTTAGATATGATGACAAGGCTCTATGCACCGAACGCACGCTGAATAAATGATTGGACTGAGCGTGGACTAAGTAATGAAGCTATGAAAGAAGAAGACACTTGAACTGAACACAATGCGCTAAAGTGAAATGAGCGCGAGGGCGTTTTCGCCAAAATCGCAAGGAAACGGGGCAAGCCGCCTCAGCGCCGCAGTAAAAGAAAATTTATAGCTTATTATTTCTGTTTTAAGATCCATAAAAGTAAAAGTTTTACTGTTTAGCCGTCTGCTTCTTTGTTATGAAACGTGACACATTTTCCAATAATTAAATGTAGTTACGAGGCTCTCCGCCGAGTCGAATAATAAATCGCCAGCCAATCTGTGTTAGCCTTACAGTCTTTTTTGTTACCTGTCCTATAGTTGTAAAAGTCGGAGCACTGATTTATAGTTCCTTGCATCAATGTATCCGTATCCGCCCAAATAACACATATTCCGTGAAAATTTCTACCGGCTACCTATTACGGTTCTAATGATACAGCCATCGCACGAACAGACAGACAGATGGCGTAGGCTTAGTAAATAGGCTTCCGTACGGGGTACGGAATCCTAAAAATCGGTCAAGTGCGAGTTTTATTCACGCATGGAGGGTTCTGTAAACAACCGGCTACGTATTACACAGGTAGGCAAAAGTATGACAATGTATCGGCACTAACGAATCTCACCCCTTCCAAGGCCTTCGTCCGATAACTTGCTATACATCCATTTTGAAGAACTGGTCGACATTTTCTTTCTGTCGGCGTATCTTTAATGAATCTTATAATATCAGTTTTAACTTAAATTAATTAAGATTATTGAATTTTGTTTACTATTACTTTTACGTTAAATTATATTTTAACACAATACCAATATTATATACATACACATTTTTTGCAGCGAATGTAAGGAAAACACTGCCCTGCGACAATGGGGGCGGCGCGGCGGCGGCGGCGACGCGACGTAATCACCGCTTGCGACCGTAGTTAAGCACATTAGTACTGGCGCGCGTCGCATCCGGCGTCCGGCACCGGAACTGCCGGATACGGCGCCGGAGCGGAGGCAGCGGCCGGCCGCTGCTTCAATCGCATAATACTATGTACATATGTCTGCCTGTGAGATGCGGAACCATGAAGGGACGTTGGGAAGATCTTGACTCTCTTAACGGTAAAGGTTTTTTGAAACCCGACTTGGTTGACTATATCACCACCACACCAGCAACGTCTGTCTATTAAGCGTTGTTCCTATCGAAGTTAGGTGCCATGCAGCATGCAGGTGCTTATCTTCGGTCGTACCGGCCGTCCTAAAGTTGACAGAAAAGATGGAACATTTTTTATATGCGTTTTGACTGACCTCATGCACTGTGCTAACAATACCTTACCATCTAGTAAAGGGAAGGGATAGGAAGTGACCTACAATTTTATATGGAATCTATACTGGAGCGTATACTATGGATACTGGAGCGGATACTATGCGATAGTTATGGTCAAGCAAGATACAGAGTTTACCTGCATATTTTGTTGAGTAGTGGGGCTTTTGTCTATCCACAATTTAAACAAATTTTTCGTGATTATGTCCTACTTAGGCGAGCGTGTATGTGTAACTTGCTGCCTGTAGAAATATTGGTCGTTATAGGTTTAGTATTGATCATATTATATTATGTACTTTTAGCCGCGGCTTCGCTCGCGTGAAATTAATATTTTAAAAAAAGAAAGTAAGTAAGCCCGCTACCATACCTTTATTTCGGCGCGAAGATCTCGGTTTGTATGAGAGCCACATCTTCGCGTAACCGCAATTAAATTTTATTTAGCCTATCCTGTGTCCCGTAATAATCAAATCTGCCTGTACTAAGTTTAATCAAATTCGGATGATAGGTTTAAGAGTTATGGAGGAACACACATACAGAAAACATTTCTAAAAATCGTTAATTTAGTTTTAGTATCACACATAGAGTCTACAAACGCAGTATTTCATAAAACAAAGTAACTTACTCCATGACCACCCCTTACAGATTTATTATTAGTATTGATGATCATATATATATGTAGTTACAAAATAACACGTTTTTGACTCTAACGTTTTTGAACCCGGAGGCTAGGAAAAAATAAATGTGGCACATTTTACAACGAAAATATAACTTAACTCCAACATACTGTATATATTATGTTCTTATATGTTAAAAAACTTATAACACCCCTCTTTTTGCGTCAGGGGTTAAAAAGGCTCAACTGTTTATATGCGGTTTTCACCAGCGCACAGTGGCATGTCTTCTGATGGTTATAGGCGATATAACTACTTAAAGCGAGTGAATCTGTGGGCACACAGGCCGTGTGTTCCCCCCCAAGTACAGACTCGGGTTCCTAAATACATACATACATACACACCGCACGCTGGATGCAGAGTAATCGGTGTTGTGCTGCAAGTACTCTGGCAAATTACAGCACAACAACGAACACCACGTTTAGCAAATATTCGGACACGATAACTATCCATCAGCAAGTGAGGCTAAAATAGTTCTTGAAGACGCCGACGACATGGCATTCGTAACCTCCGCATGAGACGGAATGCCCTTGCGCGTCGTTAGACACATTTTGCCGTGCTAGTTTCCAAATGTCGCGCTTCCAATAAAACAAAACTCTAGCAGGCCACAAATTTCAAAGAACACAATTTGAACAAATTCAGATGTAAAATCATTCTCTTTGGTTGTGTTTATTTGCATGGAGAGGTTAAGCCGACGTTTGGTTAGCTACTAGTATGTAAAATTTTCGCGACGACCTCTGCAAAAACTCCCCTACTTTGTTATTCTATTTGTTATATCAACAAATTTATAAGATCTATATTATTTCAGGCAACACTATGTTATATCTATCTCTAGCACAAACCTACATGTACCTCTTGTTGGTTCAAGTATCGCGTTATTCATTCATACGGATCTGAATTCTCTTTGACCTATTTATTTCGTTTGAAAGTTGTCAGCCTTGTCGGCACGGCAAGTCGGCCTGAGACAGATTTTATATAAATAAAATTCCGGATCTAAACCTGCGCTTCTATCTGAGAATACAAAAATAGTAATATTATTTAAAATAAAATTATATTCGTAGGTTTATTTTATATTAATTTATAAGCAAGCATTGACTTACATTTTGCTAGCGTAAGAACGGTCCCATACGAACTCAATAAATGTTCTCAGTAAAGTGGTGGTCAAATAATAGTAAAAAAGTCGATAAGTAAAAACCCTTACAATTATCAAAAAAATGTTTTAAAAAACATTGCACCGACTTCAAAAAACAACTAGAACTGAAAAGTGTTAAATAATATTTTGATTCATATTACGCACAAAAGGGGTCCATCTATAAATTTTCAGGTGTGCTTTTGTACCGCCTTCAACTCAAGGGTCCGAATATGAATCAAAATATAATTTAAAACTTTTCAGTTCTAGTTGTTTTTTGAAGTCGGTGCAATGTTTTTTTTAAAACAGTTTTTTATTTCACTTTTTAGGGTTTTTAGTTATATTAAATAACAGTTCTGCGTAGAATTGGGCGTTAAACCGACTCGACGACGTGTTTTTCCAGTGATTGGTACACACTTGAAAGTCCATATCTTGAAAACTACTAAGCCGATTTTGATGAAACTTGCACTGTTTCCTAAGTTGAAGTAAATGTAAGCCAATAAAAAAATGAATGGTTACAATCCGAATAATAGTTTCGGAGTAATGCGTGGACAAACATACATACATACATACAAACATACAAACAAACATACATACATTCATACATACAAACATTCATACAAACATACATACAAACATACATACAAACATACATACAAACATACATACAAACATACATACAAACATACATACAAACATACATACAAACATACATACAAACATACATATTATAAACATACAGGTTTATTGTTTTATTATTTACTTGACAGCCGCTTATGAAATTTGGCACACCTGTTTAGAATGCCAAATAGATTAACTTATACGAATATTGTGCAATTCCAACGGTATTACATACATACGTGTCGAATTGATAACCTCCTTTGTTGAAGTCGGTAATTAAACTGGAAAATATACATTTATTTTTAATTATAACAATTCGAGGCACTGTGACATTTTATCAATCAACATTTTACAGGCTATAGAGTTATAGGTGATCATATTTGTTGGTATGTACCGTGTGGGGCCGGTACTTTAAAAGAATAGTCCCACTGCATCTCTCCCCGTGTATGTCGTAAAAGGCGACTAAGGGATATGATTCCCTTATTATATTACTAGGTGGAAGGGTTTAACCCGCCCGGGTTGGTACCAACGCACTGAATGAAAGGTCGGTCGAAACGGCTATATAAATAGTTTGTGTTTTCCGTCCAGTTCAGTGTAGCCGGCACGACCGAAGGGAAGGCTGACGTGGCACCAAGTTCACACGGTGTTATGGGTTGACATCACGGATGTTGTAGGTGATAAAAAAAAAAACAATAATTGAATAATACTAAATTAAACAATAAAACCGGTCAATTACGTGGCGGTACAGAACACTCGGTGGCCAAGTTGGTGCGCACTTGGCCGATTTTTTTTATCGCTGAAGAGGCTGAAAAACACGAAAAAAATATTGTGAGAAATTGTCAGGTCCCTGCGGTTCGTGACTTTCCGCCGACTCCTCAGATTATGGGCCTGTGTTTGTTTTGTTTTCTCTTACTTTAACCATCACGTATACATATCTACGAACATAAACAACCGAATAGGTATAACGAACATATCAACATAAACCAAATAAATTACACTAGGCGAGTCGAGTAGGTAGTTAAAATTAAATAAAAAAAAAGTTTGTTTCTCTAAACGTTAGTAGTGGACTTGCACAAGTTTGACATACCTACCTAATTTGTTATCACATTTTATTAGCACGGCGAGAAACCTCGTCTACAGTCAATATTTATTTTTCTCATAGGTATAGGGTTGAGGACGCCGTTCACAATAATGAAATAAAAAAAAAAGTATTTGCTCAGATTTCATTTTGGTGCCCCGAGGCTGATGATTAAAACTGCATAGGTACCTAAATAAAGGTTAAAAAAATAATAAAAATAAATAAAAAATAAAAATTGGTTATTTTCGCCACCTGTATCAACCCCTTGGGTCAACATCCACGGTGCATTCTTATAATACATTTTATTCCAGCGAGGTGTCGAAAAAGTTGCTGTCACGTTATAAATATTCCCATCTCGCAAAGTTCAGAGTAGCTGCGACTCTAGTCACTCAGCGGGTCGCGCGCGCCGCGTCGCGTCGCGTCGCACGTCGCCGAACTCCAGGCTGTTCACGTGAAGGCTCGCGCGCTAGAAGGCCTCGTAAAAATACGCCCCCGTTGCAACTCCCAGGACATGTTTTACTAAACAGCTGCGCAAAGCAGCCGGATTCTGTAAGAGTACGTGTCGCCCACAACGCCGTATGCGGGCAACAGAAACATATTCCGGCTATCGCATGACTTATTTAAAGTGGCGGAGCGTGTACAAGGGAATATTTGATAGATTAAAGTGGCTCCGGCCGACTTTAGGCACTCTCCGAGAGGGCGCTGTACGTGACGTGATGCGGCAACACTAACATTTTTCAAATTTAGAAGTCTTTCTCTTTCCGCATTTGAATTTACTTAGAATGCATCCAGGTGCTCAGTGGCGCCCTTAGCGGCGCGGTCCTTATTTAATTGTTGAAGTGGAAGTGTTGGAAGCGATTAATAATAGATATTAAGTTTGATTTACGTTCTTTAACACCCAACGAAAAGGATGTGATATACCTGGGACTATATATACTTTTATAGTAAGCTCACCTGGCAAAAGCATGTTTTCACAAAGCGCAAGTAACTAAGCCAACAGATCAGGAACATGTTCTAGCTGCTAGGACATAGCTCCCAACTGTCACTCACTAGACATAAAAACACTAATACAGTCCTATAAGTAAAAGATCTAGCTACATCCTCACGAGCGAGCCAAGAATTTGATGAAAGACAGGGAGATACCCCGGAGACTGAAAAGGAAGCCGCCGTCGTAACCTTGACATAGGAACTGTGACAGTGGACAGAAACCGTTTGCGACTTAAAACCGACTTATAACATTTGAATATCCCAAAATATAGGGAAATTAAAACAAAGAAGGTAAAAAAAAATCATTAAAATGATGTTTTTTATTTTTTAGAACAGGGGTTCTCAAACTTTTTGTTTTCAGGTACCACTAAAACCAATATGTTTGACGGCGTACCACCTTTAACTACATATCATATCATACCAAAGTTAAATTAATGATTCTCTTTCATCGAATGTAAGTGATCTCGGAATCGAATCTAAAAATTGATTTCTTATCGAATTTAGTTCGGAAAAATATTATTAAAAATATTCTTTGGAACTCACTATGAGCATTTTGACAGAGGGTTTTAATATCGCAAAAACATCAGAATTTTTCTTTCTAAATTATTGACGCTTATTAAAAAAGCATTCCGCGTACCACTGGTGGTACGCGTACCATAGATTGAGAATCGCTGTTTTAGAACATATGAATGTGAATGTAAACTCAGTAATTCTAGATTAGCCAGCTATAAAGATATAATTTGTTCTATTTGAACAGAAAATGTGAGATAATATTTAAAAAAATTATATACGTAGTTAAGTAACTACCTATTTGTCATTATTTTCGTTTCAATCAGAGGTATCGTATCAACATCGAGGATGCAGACATTCGTGAGATAGGATGTCCGCGCGTCGCGAGGTCGAAATGTAAATTTATACAAATCCGCCGACGCCGCGCCGCCGGCGCGGCCGGAGAAATAGCTTCATTACTTTTCTGCGCAGAATTATAGATCAATCCCTCTAGAGTCGCGTGGCGCCGTCAAAAGAAATACTGTTGCTGATGCCGCCAGTACACTAAGCGTAGAGTTGGCAAGAACAGCAGCCTAACCGTGGTAATTTTACTCGATCGACGAGTTCGAGCAAAATTAACGAGTAGGCATAATTGGTACCGTCGTAGCTGTCAAATGTACAAGTGAGTGAGTGCACGAAACGGTCACGTGGTCTACTCGAACTCGAACGTCGATCTAGCACATTTTGACAGTTATTGGTACCGTCGTACGAAATGTGAGCTCGAACTTCGAGTCATTTTGACGTATACGCTCACCCAAACACTCGATTGATCTTGATCAACTTTTGCGATACCTAGTTTAGTAAATCTCAAAGTTGGTTATATGTTAAATTAACGATTCCTTTCATTGAATTTAGTGTAAAGGTATTTAAATATGTATTATTTTATTTATAAGTTGTTCATTCCTTTATTTTATTTTAGTATTTACTCAAATAATATAGATCAAAAATACTAATAGGTACCTAAGTACCTATCACTAAAATAAAATAAGAATAAAGTCTGTACCTAGGTACATACATACATACATCACATCACACGCTATATCCCGACCATCATCCCAACAATCGGGGTAAGCAGAGTAATCGGTGTTGTGCTACACATACCTAACTACATCAAGCAGCAAGTAAGGCATGAAGACCCACCTCCTGCATGACTCGGTGGAAGGACCGTGACAATGTGACAGGTGGCTAGCCTGACGCCCTTTAGCACGGCATCCATAACCCTTAACCGCCTTTTATGACATGCACGGGGAGAGATGCAGTGGGGCTATTCTTATTAATACCGACCGGCCCACACGCACGGTACCGTAGTTAGTGCGTAATAAAGTCTTGTCTTCTAAGTAAGTACACGTCTCATATCAATTTGTCAGTACCTACCTAAGTATGTACCTACCTATGTAGGTAACTAATTTATAGGTGATCGGTAGTGGAGCTATAATGTATAACCAAATATGGTAATAATAGGTAGGTACATACAGGAGTTATTTATTTTTAGATAATTAGGTATCTACAGCAATGTATTACCCGTCGGAATATCTATATAGGCATTATAGGCTAGGCACCTCGCCTCGAAGAAATGCGCTTCCCCCGCACTTCACCGCGGTCTCGCCTCGTTAGTACCGTTATCGGGGTATTTTTGTGGCTAGGTAATATGGCTGGAGGAAGGGCGGAGGGTTGAGGGGAAGAGATTCAAAATGAATGTCGTCATCTCATCACTCACACACCTGGCTGACCGACAACACGACCGACAACCAACATCGTGTGTGTTGCCACGATGTAATTTTTACTAAATACTAAATAGCTACTCTAAATATCAAGGTGATCAATTTATACTCGTTTTTCAACTTAGTCAATACTCTTTTTCTGTTTTAATTAACATAAAGATTCTGAAAAATAGTATACATACCATATTGACCGTTTGATACCTAGCAAAATGAGCGCTTTGCATTCTAGGTAGCATAATACATTTAGTAAACAAATTGTAATAGTGGCAAGACTGGTAGATCGACACTCGATCGAGAATTCGTCACTTGGTCGACACTCGCATACGTACTCACCTGCACGCCGGTACCAAAATAATTTGCCTCGTGCGACCGATCGAGTCGAGCGCGGCTCGAACTCGTCGTGCGAGTAAAATTAGCACGGTAGGGGTCCAGGACGTATAGTATTTCCAATGTAGGTGGAAAAACTAGAATTTCTGACCCCCTCCTTATACATATTAGTTAAGCAATTGCAGGCTAGACTAATACAGGAAAGACTACTAAGTATCTTCTATGATGCTCGTGTTATGGTGTGTCGTGAAATCGTGAAATTTCTGTAAATATTTATTTGAAGTAGTTTTGTGCCTAAGTTTGTGCCATATTTTTTTAGGTTTCCGCATCCCGTACGGAAGCCTATTACTAACCCTACAACGTCTGTCTGTATGCCCGATGGCTGTATCTTTAGAACCGTAATAGCTAGTCGGTTGAAATTTTCACAGAATGTTATTTTGGCGGATATAACAAATAATAAACAATTTAAAAAGTGAAAAATTTAGGGGTCCCCATACAAGAAACGAGTTTTAAAACTGGTTATGCAATTAAAATGCGGCGCGGTGGCGTGGTGCTATGATGTTTCTGAATAAACTTAAAAATTTAAATCTTTTAATTCTGTGGGTTGATTTTGATGAAATAAACACTAAGGCCCACTTGCACCAACACAAATTTAATATATAATCCAGTTTAACTCGTTAAGCTAGCACCCGTTGACTGTGGGAACCGCGTTTAAATCCATAACTCGCTACTTAACTTTAAACTCGTGTTGGTGCAAGTGGGCCTTAATGTTATTCAGAATAAATCTTCATATTTTAAGTACTTAATTAGATTTTGAATCCAATGAGTGATTTTTGCGTGATGTGCGTACAAACGAACAAACAAACCGACAAACAAACAAAAATTTCAAAAATAGTTTTTTTACGTTCTATTACTTATTCCTTCCGTCTACCAGTTTTTGTTTTTTCGTTAATGTACAGACATGGTAAATCTACGATTTTATTATATGTACGAAGGAAGGTAGTGAGGCTATGATTCCAATGAAACTGAAATGGTTTCTGTGTGTACTGAGGCTGTACTGAATTATAAAGTAAAGATGCAGACTTTAAACTGCATATTTCTTCCGCGTAAGTTGCGAGCGGCGCGGGGGCGGCGGAGCGGCGCGGGGGAGGCGGAGCGCGACATGGTAGCGGGTGGCGCGGCGACCGCGGCCGCGCGCAGCGAAACATTTGCCGGGATTTGAAAGTTAAATTATGCTACAGACTTACAGAGTCGCAACCTGCCACGGCGGCGAGCAATCCTCTGTCTGTTCCTCTGTTTCCGATACTTGTGTGCTGACAAAGTTCTGCCCTGAACTGGACGGAGGCATTCAATAACTTTAGTTTAAGCGGCGGGCGGGTGGCCGAGTGGTCTGGGTGTCGGCTTTTCTTGCGAGAGGTCCGGGGTTGACATCCGGTGGGCGTATACCAATACGATTTTTCTGACGGAAAAATTGCGTGCATACCTAGACCTAAAACTAAAGGTTCCTTCCCTTATCCTTTCTAGGTGGTAGGCTCTAATTGTAGCCGACTGGGTTGATATCACCGTACTGGATGTAAGGTGGCCTCATAACTAGGGTTACCATCCGTCTGGATTTGTCCGGACATGTCAGGACTTTCGGCCTTCCGCTTTTTAGGGTTCCGTATCCATACGGAAGCCTATTACTAAGCCTACGCCGTCTGTCTGTCTGTCTGTTTGTCCGTCTGTCTGTCCGAGGGCTATATCTCTTGAACCGTAATAGGTAGGCCGTTGAAATTTTCACACAATATGTGTTATTTATTATGGCCGATATAACAACAAATAAGAAAAAGTAAAAAAATCACGAGGCCCCCATACAAGACACTAAAAAGTGTATGCGCGTCATCTACCGAAAACAGTATGAATCTTTTTAACTAATCATGAATAATTTAAACTAATATGAAGCATTTCATAAAACACGCCATAGATGGCGTGAGTGGCGCTGACCATGACGTGGCGATACGGAAACCTCGGTGCGTGAGTTCGGCTCGCACTTGGCCGGTTTTTTAATTTGTACGGATTTTTTACTTGGATGAAAAATGTCTGGACTTTTTTTTTATGTCCGGCTTTTTGTCAGGACTTGTCGTAATGGTAACCCTACTCATAACAGCTTCGTATGTGTTCTTTTCTAGTCCAGTATAGCCAGAGATCGAAAAGGGAAAGTCTATGGTATGACACCTTTTTTCTCGGGGGCAATTTTGGCTGGTGAGAGTAAGTGCTTTGACTCCTCTGATTCAGCCACCTATACAGGATCACATAAAAGAAAACGGAATATTTGGTATTTAATTTACACAGAAAACCAGTAGAAAACAGTGTTAGTAGTGAACACACACACACACTTCCAAGAAGTATTTAACGTTTCTATAATGTTCTCATAGACATTAGAATAAATATGCACGAAAAATTAAATTTCCATTGTCTACGTTAATGCTACAGAGATCGTTATGTCTAGTAAGAACAGTATAAGGCTAAAAATCTCCCTTGGGATACACCATAGGCGATTTAGCTGTGTTACATAGTACCCCGTTTTTGTTCATGCGTGAGATAAATCTGTATCCAATCCATGGAATCCTGTATTGATGATGGTGGACTCGTTTTCCGCGCCTAAGCCCGCTTCCATGCAGGCCTTTTGCGCGTCCTACGGCCTTAATCCAACCAGCCTAGTTCTTCCAGGAGGCGGCACACTCTCCTTGGGTCCTGGCACGCCTCTCGAAGTGTAGTAGGGCCTCCCAGCTCCTTCGCCATTATGTCTGCCAACTCCTCGCACTCCAGCAGCACGTGGGTGGGTGTCTCGTCCGCCTGCAGGCATGCTCTGCACAGTGGACTGTCCGTTACTACAATTACATAGAGGTGTCTGTGGAATCCTGTATTATCGATTGCTTCCAGTTTAACCAATAACATGAAAAAAAAAACTGTATCAAAAGCTTTGAAAAGGTCGAGGATTTTTTTTATAGATACGTTGTCAGCGTGTATTGTTGAATAGGTACCTCAAACATAATAACATTTACCAATATCAATACCCTCTAAAACATATTTTGTAAGGCCAGATGCGACATCTTATGCAAATATTGAATTTACATACATATCACACACGCTAAATCCCGATAATCGGGGTAAGCAGAGTAATCGGTGTTGTGCTGCAAGTACTCTGGTCAATTACAGCACAACACCGACCACCACGTTTCGCAAAGTATTCGAACAAGATTAAATCGATCAAGCAGCAAGTAAGGCACGAAGACCCACCTGCTGCATGACTCGGT
Organism: Nematopogon swammerdamellus; assembly: GCA_946902875.1. Taxonomy (NCBI): domain Eukaryota; kingdom Metazoa; phylum Arthropoda; class Insecta; order Lepidoptera; family Adelidae; genus Nematopogon; species Nematopogon swammerdamellus. Next base: position 18,712,167 of record OX336339.1, read on the forward strand.
GGAAGTACCGTGCCAAGGTGAGAGGTGGCGAGTCTGTCGCCCTTTAGCACGGCATTTAGAGTAAGTTGTATTTAGAGTAATTTATATTACTCTAAATACATAAAATGCCGCCAGCTCCAGTTTCGAGCATACTCTGGCTTTTCAAGGCAGTGCACTAAGTAAACGAGGCTCAGGCGGTATAGGACGGACAGCCTACTCCAAGAGAAAATGTTTCTTATGAGCCCACTAAAGAGACCATAGGCTACCATTGGACTGACACAAGAGGGCACTGCAGTGTTCGCTGCAGTGAATCTGTAGGTTTAGTTTTTTTCTTTTCTTCTGTTTAATGCGGAAAAAAACCGGCCAAGTTCGAGTCCCACTCGCGCACCGAGGGTTCCGTATCATCACACAGTATATTTGTGCACTCTCTCTGCATTGCATTGTTATGGGTGTCTGTGAGTACAACAAAATCCTGTAGATATATTAACACTTTCAGAAACGAATGTAGTACTTTTTGTGGCCGTAGACTGCAAATTGTATTGGCCGCTGCTGTTTCCAGTTGAATTTTTGTAAATGTTCTGGATTCATTGTTGGCTTGTTGGGAATAAGCTTTAAGGTGTGCTAGATAGTTCCGCTGGTTTTGAGAATGAGGGATATTTTAAGGGGGAAGAAAGTTAAACATTATTTAGTACCTACAATTTAATTTTCACTATACAACATGAACCAAACTATTTAATTTCCAAAGAGATCATCAAAAAGAACTGCGACACATTGAATTGATAGATTCGCTCTTCAACGTTGCACCGTACTCCTTATCTTCTCTTACGACATACACAAAGCATCAGATTTCGTGTTATTAGAAAAGAGATGAAATACCAGTTTCAGAGAATCGCAACCGATTTCAAAAACATTCGCATTTTTACACTCGGAATCGCATATCCCGGCTTGTCGGTCAACAAGAAGATTGTCGAGCTCGCGTTGGGACTGCGAGGCTTCTGTCGAATGATACTTATCGAAGAGTGCGCGCGAGCGGTGGAGGCATGTGGAGGTGGAAGCCGATGTGGCAACACTCGAGGCAGCGGGAGGCGGGGACTGGATCCGATGCGATCGCGACAGACAATGGCCTCGGAGATTAAAACCGTCGTTCGCCGTCAGCGAGTGCTCGTGGGGAGTGCGATGGACACTCGTTCGCTCAGTGGAGATTTGCTAGCGAGTGCCTACAAGCCGGACTAGATTGCGTGTGAATACGGAACATACACGGAACACACGTATAACACACACGAAACGCACACTATGTGCACTATAACTCAAATCAAAACAAACATGCAGTTCGCATAATAAAGTTTTATGGCTTGGTAAAGGGAATCTCCGTTCACGAAGCCATAAAATTTTGTTGTGCGAGCTGCACGTTTGTTTTGATAATAGTATAGCAAGTAATCATGATGACTCGACACGTGATCACGTCGGGGGGCCGGCAGTTCTAGGGATTCAAAAATGTTTTCAACTAACAACATAAACTTTTATTGAAAACGCACGTGACTGTCAGTTTTAGTGTGATAATTTTGTGCTGTGGTATCCGAACTTAATGGAAGATTGATTACTGGGCGACTGTCAAATTTATTGGGATTAAGTCTCCTCAACTGATATGTACAAATTCACACGGACATACAAGCACGAACTATGTACGACTAATAGTCGTTGAATTGACACTTTGTCTTCTTTGAGGGCGACCAGAGGGTTGATCTCGATTGGAGATCATGTCAAACTAGGGTAAATTTGAGCGGAGTTCATCTGCGTAGATATTTTCAAGTTACAAGCACAAATTAATAAGAAATCAAGCAAAAATAATTTATATAAGTTTTGCATGTACGTACTAACGTTAACGCAATTATGATATTTGCATCGTTTGTCGTTCGCTGCGCCCCATTATTATCTAATGGGTGAGCTGAAAGAGATTGCCATAGGGCAATAACCTCGCTCATTGGATGAAGGAAAGCAAAAAGAAAATATGTACTTACCTATATATGTTATTTAGCTATATTTTTCTTCAAAATTGTAATTTTTTTAAATTTTTTTTAGTTATTATCTAGTTTTGTTTGTAATACTTATTGTTTTTATGTCTTTTCTTAATTCAATAAACGGTTATATTATTTATATCCTTTATTTCACGTTTTACAATATTTTTATATTAATTTTACATACATTTTACAAAAAGTAATTAAAATACACAAAATTAATACAAAATTTAGATAAAAACGGTAATTTCCGCCGACGGCGCGAGGCAATCCTCCAAGCACGTCGGCGGGTGCAGGCCGTGGCTACGGAGCTCTCCGAGACGACGCGAGGCAAGCTACGAGCGATAGGTGGTGGTACTAGACTCGTAGGCCACCACCACCCCCATCTCGGAGAGCTACGTATCCACCGGTCTGCGGGGCGAACGTCACGCAGCCCTTTTATAGACTTTGCCCGTGCGTGCGTGCGTCGCCGTTGCGCACTGTACCGCCACACCGGTAGCGGGGGCTGTAGATGGAGCATGGAGCCCCGATAGCCCCAAGCAGACCGGTTATGTGTGGCGGACGTCGTCGTCCCGTCGTGGTTGGTGTGGCGGAAGCGTGACGTTGTTCGCCGTCGTCGCCGGCAAACGTCGGCGATGGAGCGACGAACCTTGGTGGAGGGTGTGCGCTGTAGTACAAGAAGTGGCAGCAACAGTAACTGGACCCGGGGACTCCGCGAAGAGGGCGAGACGGTATTGGTCAGACGCGCGGCGACGCGCGGCGCAGCGGCGGTGGCATATGATGCGACGGCGGCGGCAGCGGCGCGCAGCACGCAGCGTCTGATGCCCTCTTCAGGCTCGGCAGTAGTAGGTGGGTGGCCGGCCGTCTCCCCGGTAGTCCTCTGCCTGGGCTGTCAGCTGTCAAGCCGGCGAGCGGTGTTGGGATGCCGAGCAGCAGCGGTGGTGGTGGCCGCACGGTGCTCCATGCAATAGCGGCAGCTGCGCCGCTGGTCCTGGTTTTGCATCTGGCGCGAGCTCGACTTTTTTCCTCCTCACTCTCAATTTATGAAATTTTCGGATAAGAGAAGAAAATTTTTATGGCCTGTCATTTTGACAGCTTCTCTTTTCTTATTATTATTATATTATTGTACGTATACATACCACACGCTCAATTTCGATAATTGGAGTAATTAGAGTAATCGGTGCTGTGCTTCAAAGAAGGTAAATTATAATACAACACTGACCACCAAGTTTCGCAAAGTATTCAAACAAGATAACTGTCAAGCAGCAAACAAAGCAAGAAAGACCCACCTACTGCACGGCTTGGTGGAAGGTCCGTGCCAAGGAGAGAGGTGATTAGCCTGTCGCCCTTTAACACGGCCTCTTGTCCTTATAATTGTTTTTGGACATGCACGAGGAGAGATGCAATGGGTATATTATTTTTAAGTACCGGCCCCACTCCGTACGAATTTCGTTTGTACGTATCTCACTTGGAATCGACCTAGTTACCGGCGCTGAAGGCTACGTGAAACGTTGCAACGTCTAGTGCAGTCGACAAGTACTCGCACGGTGTGTTGGAATGAAAAATATTATTGTTGGAATGGGATGAAGTGATCTGGACTACGGTGTACTACTGTAATTACAATTAGAATTTCAATAGTTCACAACTATGGGAGTACCTACAACAGATTTTTACCCCACTGCGAACGCTAAAGAGGGTAATATGTTTAACTTTGATGTATCTATGTATGTATGTATGTAAGAATATGACTGAGTTTATTTACTTTCTTGTAACTCCAAAAAGACTGCATAGATTTTGATGAATGCGGTGTAGCGATTTGTCTTAGTACTGCGAGTAACCTATAAATTACGAAAGTAAAAAAATATAATTAAGGATACCAGGCGCCATATTGTCAAACTGTGAAATGTTTTTTCTTCAAAACCCATCGAGTGGGAGTATTATTGCCTAGTCTAGAGCTTATAAAATACACTCTACGTTATGTCTTAGAGCTAAAAAGTATAAAATAACAAATTTAAATTTTAAAAATTTAAAAACCGACTTCATAAATGTATGAAATAAAAAAAAATCGAACCCTAGAGTTTAAGGCGGTGCAAAAGAAGGCTACACAAAATCACAAAAGGCTATCATCCACTCATGTTTTCTTTCATCCATAATTTTTATTTGCTTATCTTATTGCTTATCATAGCTTGCTTTCGCACCGCCTTCAACTCTAGGGTTAGATTATTTTTTATTTCATACATGTTTGCATTCGATTTTATATATTTTTTTAAATAGTTTTTTATTTCACAGTTTTTTTATATCGATTCATGTATTTCAATACAATGACAGAAATTTTTTTAAAATATTAGGTATTTAATACTTTTTAGTTCTGTGGTATAGTGCTGACGTATCGACATGCTTATGTTTTCTTATTGCTGAAAAAATTCACATCACAAAAGTTTTGCTCAAAAAACGTACAGTCGAATTGAGAACGTCCTACTCCTCCTCCTAGATGGTTTTGAATATACAAGGAGCCCGACTATAGCATATTCTAAAGCTCTTTCCTTATTTCCTTCATTTTTAGGGTTCCGTATCCATACGGAAACCTATTACCAAGCCTACGCCGTCTGTCTGTCTGTCTGTCAGTCCTAGGGCTGTATCGTTTGAACCGTAATCGGTAGGTGGTTGCAATTTTCACAGAATATAATGTGTTATCATGGCGGGTGTGCCAATAAATACAATAAAAATTGCTAAAAAATCAATTAAGGGGTCCCCATACAAGAAACGTGCTAAGAATAGATTAGTACATATTCACGCTATTGAATAATAGATGGCGCCACAGGTTAATTTTGCATCACAGAAAGACAATGGTTTTTTGACAGGTTACGGTATAGCGGATCTACAGAACATTCCGTGCGCGAATAAAACTTGATCGATCTTTTTTAATTAGAAGTCGGGTTTTTTATAGTTAATCTTTATTCTTTATTCTTGGTTTTCCCTTGAAAATTGACGTTGCCATTATACAACATTTAACGGGAGTATGACGTCATGAAATTGAAGTCTATAAAAATCTGTTTTTTCTAATATCAAGTAGGCACATCCTGGAAAATGTACACGTTCACATCGGAACACCTGTGGAAGAAGCGAAAATCATTGTGTGCCACATACATCACGGAGCCTTAGATATAATCTCCGCGTGTAGGTACGTGTAGTCCTAACGCTTCACACCCAGTTAGAGAGCGAAGGTGCTAAGCCCCGAAGAGCTCTGAGCGAATATTTAAATATTTAACTGGGGAAACTTTTGGCAAAACATGAATTTGTATTTGAGTGCGAGGCACAAAATGGTTGTTAATGGACTGAGTCGGTCCCACGGCAAAGGGAGCATCCGTAATTCTGGATTTCGTTGGAATAGATACTTAGAAGGCGCATGCCGCTTGCCGGGGCGGTGATGTGCACGTAATGTGGGTGGAAAAGTGCACGTAATGGCGATATTACACGGTTCAACCAAATTGATTCAATGCGGTTGAAAGGAGCAGAAGTGAAAGTTATTGCTGTTTACACGTATCTTAGAAGTGAACTGAAAAGTGAACCACTCAATGCACATTGCTCAAGAAGATGTCTTCGTAGGAGTTAGTACACAATATCTACACGTCTCTCTCTCACCGCAGCGATCAAGATTGAACAGCGAGTGAACCGTTCAATGCGTGTGTTTACCCGTTCAACTCTCATTCAATCGCATTGAACGTTGAACGTCAAAAGTGAAAATATTGAGCAAGCTTAATCCTTTCAATGCGGTTGAACGTGGTTGCCCGTGATTGAACATTGATATTGAATGGTTCACTTTTAAGTTTACACAAAGGCAGAAGTGAACCGTGTAATATCACCATAAGCGAAATGACAAATAAAGCCAAAAATATAATATGCAATGGAGTGCATGCAGATCACATTTTGATGACAATGTGAACTGCATGAAATGTAATGACCTCGATCATGCCTTTTCTTTCGGGAACCTGTCACGGTTGGCTACATCAAGCAATCAAGAAAACCTACTACACGAGTGATGTCAGCCCAACACACCTTGGTGAACTATGTGTCATGTCGTTCTGCCCACTGTGGACGTGCTGGCTACACTGAACTGGACGAAAAATATGAACTAGTTTCATAGCCGCTTCGACCGACCTACATTCCGTTTTTTTGTGGGAACATACACGGTTGGCTACATGACCTACAACATTCGTGATGTCAACCCATCACCCTTGGTGAACTCATGTCGTTCTGCCCACTTTACCCGTGCCGGCTACACTGAACTGGATGGATTCCTCCCAAGTACAGCCTGGGGGTTTTCAAAAGGGGCGTGAAAGGCTCCTGTCAGGCCGGCATGGGCATCGAAATCCCCGTGCATCACTGAATGTCCAAAGTCATCGTTAGACAACTTCTTGTAGGTGAAACGATGCCACATGTCGCGCTATCCATAAAAAAACACGAACTAGTTTCATAGCCGTTATGCCGAAGTTCTTCGAAGCTTCCACCGACCTACATTCCGCTTTCTTTGTGGGAACAGACACGGTTGGCCACATCACCTACAACATTCGTGATATCAACCCCTAACACCTTGGTGAACTCATGTCATTCTGCCCGCTTTGGTCGTGCCGGCTACATTGAACTGGACGGAAAATCCGAACTATTTTCATAGCCGCTTCGACCGACCTACATTCAGTGCGGTGTGGTAGCAATCCGGACGCGTCTAGGTATTGATTTCTATGTTGGATTTAACTTACGCAGAGCGGGGCCGCTGCTATGCGGCTCGCGGCGCGAAGGCGTTGCGTTGCCGTCGTCGTGTCTCCGTGAATATTTTACTGGCGAGCGAATGACGAAGTTTTCGAACTAACTCCCCTGGCTGTGGTTTGGTCTTTGATTCAACTGTGACCATTTTATGAAAATTATTATAAATTATTTATGCGGTCCTAAAATATTAGGTAGTCGTCTATGTGGATGCCAATGTCTGGTCTGTGGGAATGCGTTTATGCATGAAATTTAAGCTCATACTTTTGTTCGTACTCCCATTTAAACGAAAAATGTATGTCAAAGTTAGAATAATAACTTGGAGTGTCTAGAAATTTATGTTTTTCCTAATACCATGTAAGCACAAGAGTTGGAAGCACAAGAATTAAAGAAATCACTACTACTGAAAAGTCCATCGTTGTACGGTATATTATTTTTAGTTGATTTTCTTGTGTTGTTAAATGTTTTCTTTTTATTTGTAGGGTTCCATAACTTAAAAGACAAAGGTACGGAACCCTCTGCACGAAAGTTCGACTCGTACTTGACTTGCTTTTTTTATGGAAACTGACACGGTTGGCGTATCACCAACCATGTTAGCTCATAACACCTTGGTGAACTAGGTGCTATGTCGGTACTCCCATTTGGTCGTGCCGGCTAGACTGCACATTAAATCATGAATTTTACATAGCCGTTTCGACCGACCTTTCATTCAGTGTAGTGGTTCCAACCCGGGCGGGTTAAACCCTACCACCTAGTATGGTAAGAATGGAAGGGAACCTACAGTTTAACGTGTAATCGAACCACGATCAGCCTCAAAAGTCGAACGGTCACCCGTCCAAGTTCTGACCGCACCCGCGTGTGCTTAAGGGCGGCTGTTGATCGATCGCACCACTGAGCTGTCGAGGCTGAAATTATTTATTGCTGGACAATAAATAAGTTATATTCTATTGCATAAAATTACTTAGTATGAGATCGATACGACTCAGGGATTGACATAGGTGGTTGAATGAACCCAGCTTCGCATAAGCTCAAACTAATACATATATGAGTGGATTAACTTACTTTCGACTCTCTACTTGGCTATTCAATCGAAAGTTTCATATGTTTACGAAGTTGTGTTGTGTTTATAGAACCATGTCAAACGCACGCTCTTTGCAGCATATGATGTCCGACAGTGAATAAAACCGGCCAAGTGCGAGTCGAACTCGCGGACTGAGGGTTCCGTATCGCCATGTCATGCGCCACTCACGCCATTTATGGCGAATGCTTCATATTAGTTAAAATTCATGATTAGTTAAAAATGCTTCATACTGTTGGTAGATGGCGCGCATACACTGTTTAGTTTATTTTATGGAGACCCCTGTGAATTTTTTTATTTTTCATATTTTTATTATTTGTTGTTATATCGGCCATAATAACACATATTCTGTGAAAATTTCAACGGGCTACCTATGGTCAAACCATATATCGTTAGCTATGTTTGATGAAGATCAGGTCAGCCGATTCGAAGATCATCGACACTTTTCTTAATTATTGGTGAATGGTTCTCTGCTGTAAAATGCAAATTTATTACACTTTCACTCGTCGCCTTTAAGAAAAATACTCATAGACGTAATGCAAAATATGCAACGTCTATCTATGTCTCATCTCACCTCACTGTTTACTCATGTGCCTGCTGCCAATGGAGTGGTTTGGGCATCGGCTTCTCATGCGAGAGGTCCGAGGTTCGAATCCGGTCGGCGTGTACCGATGACTTTTTTCTGACGAAAAAATTTACGTGTATACCTACACCTGCCGCTTCACCGTTCGGAACCGGTGTAAAACTGTAGGTCCCTTTCCTTGCCCCTTACTAGGTGGTACGCTCAAATTGTAGCCGACTGGGTTGGTACCACCGTACTGGATGTAAGATGGCCGCATAGCAGCCTCGGTTGTGTTCTCCTCTAGTCCAGTATAGCCAGCAATCCAGGGAAGTCTCCGGTATGGCACCTACCTTCTCGGAGGTGATATTAGCTGGTCGGAGCATGCCCTTTGGCCCCTCCGACTCAGCCACGCATACCGGATTACCTAAAAAAAAAAAGTAAATAAATGGAAATTATTACAAAACTAATTTATGTGCTTGTAACCTAACCAAACCTTAACTAAGTTAACAAAATTATTTAGTTAAATAAAGGCGTCGGGGGACAGGTAAGTAAAACAAGTTAGCTCGGTCCCCCGACGCCTTTTATTAACTAAGCAAACATTATTTTTTAAGGGTTGCTGATGTGTCTGATATATTTTAAATTTGTAATTATTTGGTAACTTTTTTCTTAACTTAACTCCAGGTTCATCAGACGCGTTTCTTTTTGTTAAAGTTGGGCCAACCTTATTTAAAATATATCAGGTCTATACATCACAAAAGGCTTGCACGGCTGATAGTGACCTCACTAGCTCCATACATATTCGATGCGGCCTGAGCCCCTCTGAAGGTGTGAAGGCTTTATACTGCGAGCGACCGCGTCTAGCCTGCAGGCAGGTATCGCATAGGTACTCTTGTGTAGTGCAGTATCGTCGAATGGCACAGTTTGTTGCACTCAGAGGAGGAGCCATGGCAGTTTAACAATTTTATACTACTTGCCTTCAAGTCGGATTGTACCTTCCCAGAAAGTTATCGACCTCTCATCGTGGGCCGGAAGGACGAAAGACGTTGTCTGTACGGTGGTCTGCACGTACACTCAAATACTTTTATTTTAAACTAGCTTTTGTCTGCGGCTTCGCTCGCGGTGGACTCGGTTTAATAGCAAATACGATATAAACGATAATCAATATCTATACATCTATACATCTATACATATAATAAAATCGTAGAGGTAAGAAAGTCGGTACATGGAATGTATTCGGAAAAAAACTAACCAGGGTGGCTTAAAATGAGATACTGAACATGTTAGAACAGTTTTTAAAATTTTTGTTTGTTTGTTTGTTTGTTTGTTTGTTTGTTTGTTTGTTTGTTTGTCTGTACGCGCATCACGCAAAAACCACTGAACGGAATTAGACGAAACTTTGTATAGTGGCAGTTTATATGCCGGGTTAACATAATACGTAAAAAAAAAATAACAAAAATTAAAAAAAATTAACAATTATAAACATTATTGCGCGTTTAAAATCACGTAGTCCAAAGTACATAATTATATCTTGAGAACTGGCAGCAAATACAATTGAAATAAAATATTCATTCGAAATTTAAAAATAAGTAGATACAACGAAAATGACAGTTCTTCTTTTTTATAACTTGAACACAATAGTCTATACATATCTATTCTTTCTATACATATCATAAAATCGTAAATGCAAAAATGTCTATTTGTACGCGCATCTCGCAAAAACCACTGAACGGAATTTGACGAAACTTTTTATAGTGACAGTGTATATCCCGGATGAACATAATAATTAAAAAATATAATAAAAATCACGTAATCCAAAGTAAAGGTAAAAAACAATTTTAAATGTCATGTTGACAACGGAGAACTGTCATCTCGACGTGAGCTGGCCGGTGACAAATTGTTTGATAAATAAAAATAATAATTGAAAGTCGAAGTAATGTCGCTGTCATTGGTGCAATAAAATTTATATATCTGTTGCCCGCGGCTTCGCTCGCGTGAAATTCGTATTTAAAAAAAAGAAAGTAAGTAACTAAAGGCGGGCCCGAAGGCGGATCTGTGCTCACGTAAACGATAATCTTTTTCGATGAAAGTAACTAAGGGCGAGGCGGAAGGCGGAGCTGAGTTCAGGAAGAAGAAAAACATTCTTGAAGAAAGTAAGTAACTAAGGGCGAGGCCGAAGGCCGAGCTCTATTCTGGAAGACCATAAACCTTCTCGAAGAAAGTAAGTAACTATGGGCGAGGCCGCAGGCCGAGCTGCGTTCAGGAAGAAGCTAAACCATCTTGAAGAAAGTAAGTAACTAAGGCGAGGCCGAAGGCCGAGCTACGTTCGGATAATTGAAAAACCATCTCGAAGAAAGCAAGTAACTAAGGGCGAGGCCGAAGGCCGAGCTGCGTTCAGGAAGAAGCTAAACCATCTTGAAGAAAGTAAGTAACTAAGGCGAGGCCGAAGGCCGAGCTACGTTCTGACAAATGATAAACCATCTCGAAGAAAGCAAGTAACTAAGGGCGAGGCCGAAGGCCGAGCTGCGTTCAGGAAGAAGCTAAACCATCTCGAATAAAGTTAATTAATATTAAGATTGAGTTAATTTAATTTTAATTTTATTATAAAGTCCACGCTTCTAACGGCAAATATACCGTGCATCCTAGAACCTCGCGGTTATTCCCGGCTGGATGGCAAGAGGCCCGATGCTATCACCTTAGTGCCATGGACTAAGGGTAGTTCTTTGATGTGGGACGCCACTTTTGTTCTCACATTGGCTCCAAGTCACGTTAGGACATCTTCAAGAGCGGCTGGCGCGGCCGAGGCTGGGGCGGAGAGCCTCAAACGCAGCAAATATAGAAATATAATTCAAGATTTCGAATTTCTTGCGTTTGCGGTTGAAACCCTCGGTCCGTGGAGCAGTGAAGCCAAAAGAGGCTTGAGCTGATTGACGCAACTGGTGTCCCGCCATCAAGGGCTTATGTTATGTACTTCATTCAAAGGGTAAGCCTTGCCATCCAGCGGGGTAATGCCGCAAGTGCTCTAAGAACATTTGAAAAAGCCCGTGTTGATAGTTATTTTAATGTTTGTTAGGTAGGTTTAATTGGAAGACGATAAACCTTCTTGCAGAAGGTTTATCGTCTTCCTGAACGCAGCTCGGCCTTAGGCCTCGCCCTTACTTACTTCCTTTATTTGAGAAAGGTTTATCGTTTACCTGAAAGCAGCTCGGCCTTCGGCCTCGCCCTTAGTTAGTTACTTTCTTTAAGAAGGTTTATCGATTACCTGAACGCAGCTCGGCCTTCGGCCTCGCCCTTAGTTACTTACATTCTTCTTTGGAATACGAATTTCACGCGAGCGGAGCCGCGGGCTCAGCTAGTTAATAATAAATCTGTAAGGGATGGCCATGGAGTAAGTTACTTTGTTTTATGAGGTACTGCGTTTGTGGACTAGTATTAGTATGATGCTAAAACAAAATTGACGATTTTTAGAAATCTTTTCTGTATGTATGTATAGGTATATGTTACCTTAAACCGGTCATCCGAATTAGATGAAACTTAGTACAAGCACATTTAACTATACGTGACACAGGATAGGCTAAATAAAATTCAAACCGTGGTTCGGATTCCACGTAAAACTGTAGGTCCCTTCCCTTCTGACCTTATTAGGTGGTAGATTTTATCCCGCCCGGGTCGGTACCACCGCACTGCATGAGACGTCGGTCGAAACGGCTATGCATATAGTTCGTGTTTTCTGTCCAGTTCAGTGTAGCCGATATGAAATGAAGGGAAGCACTGACATGGCACCTAGTTCATCCGGTGTTATGGGCTGGCTGACATCACGGATGTTGTAGGTGATATAGCCAACCGTGTCAGTTTCCATAAAAAAATAAATAAAAAAGTTCCGGACGCTAAGATGTGACTCTCATACAAACCGAATTGTTCCGCGCGCCGAAATAAAGGTACGGTAGAGGGTTTACTTATTTTATTGTTCTTAATACGAATTTAACGCGAGCGAAGCCGCGGGTAAAAGCTAGTATGATAATACCGCATTAAAATTAGTTCTGATGCGTTTACCTCAAACATAGGTACATAGATATATACATACATACAATCAATGTCTAAGTTTTTATTGTAATGTAATCTTCTAAATTCTCTGAAAAATAAGTGGGTGAAAAGTGATAAAAACGTTCGAAAATGCCTTAGCTATCAAAACACACTGGTAGTCATCTAACCTAAATAAAAAAAGAAATCGAAGAAATAGATTAAAAAAAAGTTTAAGTTGCGAGGCCTCGGAGGGTTTAAACCCACTGGCTCTCACAATCGAGGCACGGATCCATCCTCCTTACACCAACAAGCGGTAGGTACATATTGTGTGTAGACATCTCAGGGATCCTTAGCACATACACACCGCAGATATGCCGCAGATAGCACAGGCGAGAGAAGCTGCTTCAAGCGTCTGTCTACGTTGATATGCAGATGTGGGACGCACTATGCCACACGAAAGAGCAAATTATTTATGTATGTATTTATACAGGCAGCTTAGCCAAATGCGTCTAATTCCAGGTTATATAGTTATAGTCTATAGGGTTTTAGAACGTATTTTAATGTTTCATAGATCTATGCGTTTCTATGCTAATCCAACCATTTAATAACTTTTTATAACTTTTCGTTTGCATGTGTTGCAAATGAGTAGGGAGCTATTTTGTTACACCCGTCAGGTGTTTTATGAAAATTTTTGGCGTACTAAAATTATTCGTGTACAATTTTGGTGAAAAAAAAATATGCTTTCCGCAGTAGAAAAAAATGATAGAGAGTTGAATTATTTAATAGAAGGTATGCTTTCCAACAAGTTTTGTTATTAAAGATTATCCGACCTAAAAAAGTCATGTTTAAAAATGTACCACACAGCTATTTAAAATATAACTTTACCTACATACCTGTGTTAGAGTACTTAATGATTTACATTGCCCGAGTGCCCGAGTGGTCTGATTGCATTCTACTATTATCTTGTCTGGTGTTCTAACACATCGATATACACATGCATGTAATGCTTCGAATGTTCTCTGTAATATGACGATCAGGATTTGCTGAATTGCGTTGTTCGTGCCGATCGCATCTGGATTATCTGAGTTGCGAAGAATTCTCAAGGATCGTCAGCGGCATCAGCCCGTAGATCAAGTGAAAAATCATAACATGTTTTAGCACAAATAACTTACATATTTGATACAAGCGTGAGTTTGAAAACGATACTACTGCTACTGTTGCTTCAAGGGATCAACATTAATGTATTATCTGCTGCTGTGCTTGTTTCTGTAAAATGTTTGTGGAACAAACCTAACCGTCGTCGTCGCCATGATTGTTTAGGTTTCGTGTACCTACCTATTAAAATGAAAATTTTTCTTTCTCTCTTAGAAGCCATAGCATGATCACTGATCAGCATGAATGGTTTGTAGCATTCAGAATATAGATAGATATACATTGACACTTAACTGGTAAGCCAGTTAATATTACTGAAAGACCAAATTGGTCAAAACTTGACATATTGGTTACACGGTGAATTTCAATATTGCACTAAAGCTTTCAATAATGACAACTAACGAAGTAATCTCAGAACATCTGCTATTCAGATTCTCAAGAGGAGTGAGTCCGAGCAGGAGGGATCCAATCTACTCGCGCTTACTGGAGCCGTTGATCCGTGACGCGAGATCCGAGGCCCCGAGCCAGATACCTACCTCCGCGTCGAATCCACTTGCAAAATCGTTCGCAAATCGTCGACCGGAGCGGAACGTAAAAAGAATACGTGCGAATATCCCTGAGAATTTGCCTCTCCCTGCATTCAAATTGGACCGGCGCGCCTCCGGGCCGGATGTGTTCTGCAGAATTTCTGCATATTCAAGCAAGGACTCGCCGCGACCAAACAATGAAAGCGAGACATCTAGTTACATGTCGTTTTTATGCGGGTCGACTCTGACAAAGCCTCGTAGTGAGGACAATTCAAATGTGAGCCTGAACAATGGAGTTTGTGCTGTGCTCTCGGCTCGGAGCTTCCTGCCCCCGCCTCGCGCGCCGCCCCTCAGACGCTGTGGTTCACTGCGCTGTCCGTCGCGAGATGTCCCGCTGCCCCGCCGCCGCCGACGCACGCATCCTCCGCTACTCACTCTGGAATCTGTATCCTAATCACGAGATTTAACCTACTACGCTACGCTACGCTACGCTACGCTACGCCGTGTTCTCCGAATCATTTTGTATGGAGAAACGGAGCAGCGCCTCTAGTGATAGATTTGCGAACTTCGTTTTTCCATACAAAATGATGTGGAGAACACGGCTTAGCGTAGTAGGTTAAATCTCGTGATTAGGGTACTGTAATCGAAATTATCATCATATTTACTGCTACACAGATCATTCGCTCGAGAGGGAAGTGCGTAAAAGGTAAGGAGATATTATGCCTGAGCCAGAGAGTTAAACAAAATTATCTACCTCAGTGCGTCACTCATTAAATTATCAATTAGTCCGTTATTTGGTGTACGCATGTACCGCTCCACCTACATACATAAATACATAAAACACGCTGTATCCCGACAATCGTGGTAAGCAGAGTAATCGGTTTGTACTGAAAAAACTCTGGTAAATTACCGCACCAGCACCGACCACCGCGTTTAGCTAAGTATTAGGACAAGATAACTATCAAGGTAAGGTGTGAAGACCCACCTGCTGCACGACTCGGTGGAAGGACCGTGCCAACGTAAGAGGTGGCTAACCTGTCGCCATTTAGCACGAAATCTCGTCCTTATCCCATAGTTGCCATTTACAGCATGCACTGGGAGAGATGCTGTGGGGCTATTATTTTTGAGTACCGGTACGGTACGGTACCAATCTTGTTAACCTTAGTTTGATTACAAAAGCAATCACTGGTAGATTGCGCATGAGATATGCGAACATGTATGCTTCCTCATCAAAGCAAATTCCATCCCCTGCGTACGCGATTAGCACTTCCGCAAATTATCGCCCTGAGCGAGGCGCCTCGAGTGTCCGGGCGCGGGGCGGGGCGGCGGCGGGGCGGCGGAGCTGCGCTCGCCATTGCCGAATTGATTGGAATACATCAAAGGCGTTTAATGAAAGATCTGATTGAAGTCGCCGAGGGTAGTGGGTTGCGTTGCCGGCGAGGGGGTGGGGCGCTCCTGGGGACTGGCGGCGGGCCGAAGGAGCCGCTCCCGGCGCTCCCGAGGTCCACTAACGACTGCTGATTGCACCGCGACGCGCGCCACCTACCAAACTGCTCTACAATTTGTTTTTCGCTCAAGTCTACCGAGTAATGTAGTGGACGTGCCGTCGGCTAGCTGCAGCTGCGCTCCTCCGACGACGCCTTCGCCGCAGCTTGCTTCGTAGCCAGTAATTGGCGGTCAGGCAGGGCGCGGCGCGGACCGGCCGGGCGGCGACCGCGGATCGCTCGCACTCTGGAATTCAAGAGAGATTCGCAAATTAGCCATTCGCAATAACGACACGTCGAACCCCCGAAATACACTCGGGACCATGGAGGAGACGCGACCGCCGCGGCGCGGTGCGGCGGACTTCGGATTATGGAAGTTTGAATAGTTGAGTAGGTAGTCGGACGCGAAATGTACCTATGGAAGTTAGTTTTGAGTAGCCCTCGTTATAAAGTTGGGTATTACTCGCTCGACCGATGTCGCTTTGTTAATTTGGTTCGTTATCTCTCGCGCGTGTCCGCCCACCCACATGCCCCTCCGCGTCGCCCCGCGCGCGCTAAGTTATGAATTATGGAGAGAGCCCCGAACCCCACCTCGTATCTACATTTTTATTTCCGCTCGAGTGTTTTTATTCCGCACTTTGCCGAGGTATCGAATCGAACGTACAAGGAAACGCACTCATAAACGTTTTATAAAGTGTCCTTTCAGCCGGGAAAATATCCATTAGGCACAAAGCCTGCGCGGGCACAGCACCCCCTGCCCCGCCCCGCCCCGCCCCGCCGGAGTACCTCCGCGCCCACTGGAGGCGCGTCTCCGCTACTCGCTCCCAGTCAAATTATGTATTTTGGATAAAATATTTGTCGTTTCAGCAGAAAGCTCGGAATGCTTTCCAGATAAAATTATACGACATTTGTCGTTTTATCCGCGTCGTTAGAGTCGGAGTTTACGCCAATGCACGCACGCCCGCCTTCACAACTCAACAGATAGCCCTAAGTGTGCGTGCGGATAAAACGCACGGTGGTTACGTATTAGTCTATTAGCACAACGTTTTCTCGTTCTTTTGAAAAAGAACAATATTTTATGAAATAAAGCCAACTGAAACTGCCAAAGTTTTCAATATATTAAATTTAAATTCTTGTAGGTACCGCATATGTAAGTTTTTGCAGTTTTTAGTGTGGAAGTCAGAGGTGACAAGACCGCGGCACACGGCACAGGTGACGAGATCCGTTGTCTCTGCCTATCCCATTGTAAACAGGCGTGTCGTAATGTATTTATGTTTGTACTGTAATTGAAGTAGTAGTAGTAGGGGTTGGCACTAAGCCTGAAAAATAGTCCCTCTTGGTCGGGGACCCGTATGCAAAATCCCTTGATCCCCAGCCACCACAGCAAGCCTATGAAGGCCCATGAAGGCCACAAGACGACCAGAGCGGCTGCAGACCATTAACCAAATGAACAACAAATGTTGTTCATTTGGCGCCACCCAGGAGGCACGTGTGAGTTGAGGATCTTCAGGTTTCACGGACGCGAACAACGTTACTCTAAAAGTGCTCTTGTGAAGGCCATAGAACAGTGTGCAGATACTCATAAACTCAAGACTAGCCAACCGGTAAGGAAAGAGATCGTAGCTCTCTAGAAACAAAAGCCCAACTAGAAGTAAGGACATAATAAAGCTAATATCCTCTGAGCATTATCGACGGGGCCGGGGTATCGCTTACCCCGATCCATTATAACTCCCGGTAACTCTACACTACCATCCGCGGCCGGCCACATCGCCAGCTCGTCTGTTACGTAAAATGGGAGCTAGGTACTCAAAAGACGTAATGTTTCTGTCAAATTTCGTGTAAAAAACTGTTCTAAAAAACATTGAACCGACTAAAAAAACTACTACTTGGAACTAAAAAAATATTAAATAATTGAGTTGAAGGCGGTACAAAAGCACATAAAAGGGCTTCATCTATAAGGTTTTCTGGTGTGCTTTTGTAATTTAATATATTTTTTAGTTCTAAGTAGTCGTTTTTAGCGTTCCGTATCCGCTACGGGACCCTATTACTAAGCCTACGCCGTCTGTCTGTCTGTCTGTCCGTCCGTCCGTCTGTCCGAGGGCTGTATCTCTTGAACCGTAATAGGTAGCCCGTTGAAATTTTCACAGAATATGTATTATTATGGCTGATATAACAAGAAATAATAAAAATAAGAAAAAGTAAAAAAAATCAAGGGGGTTCCCATAGAAGAAACTAAAAAGTGTATGTCGCACGCGCCATCTACCGAAAATGGTATGAAGCATTTTAACTAATCATGAATTTTAACTAATATGGAGCATTTCATAAACACGCCATAGATGGCGTGAGTAGCGCTGACCGTGACATGGCGATACGGAACCCTCGGTGCCGTAATCATATGTTAATATATTGCGGTTCCAATAATATTACATACATACGTGTCGAATTGATAGCCTCATTTTTTGAAGTCGGCTAAAAAGGGACCAATAGTTAAATTAAAGTAGTAGGTAACCTATTGCAGATTCACACAGAAGTGCAGCTTCCAAATTTTTAAAAATATCGGTTGCTGATATATTTCATACATACTATTTTCGGCAAAAAATTTCTAGATGACGAATTTTATTACTCGTTTGTATTAAGACAATGTGACAGACAAACAGGCAGATAAACTGTAAGTAGGCCCCTTTGTAATATTATTTTAGGATAAAATTAATTAAATAAATCGACCGGTTACTATATTAAAAAAAATATTACCTTGCAGTACCGACTTTGGCAGGTCGCAGCTGTCTTTGATCTCTCATACCAGTTCGCTTTCGAGATATCTATCTATAAAACAAATTATTGCCGTGCGTTAGTCTGGCACAATTTTTTTTTTGACACGGTTGGCTACTTCACCTACGACATCCGTGACACCCATAACACCGGGTGAACTAGGTGTCATGTCAGTGCTTCCCTTCGGTCGTTCACTATATAATTACTTCTACTCCTATAAATACTAACATGTATGTATTCATATTATTATTATTACAATTTGATTATAATTTACTTGCTTTTTCATACTGAAATATTTCAATTTTGAAACGGACAAAAATAAAAAAGAAAAATCAATTAAAATTCTTAATTTTTAAGTATATGTATACACGAAAACCATTTTAACTACTCACACTTCAAGATAAAGATGACTCGTAACTCGCGTAACGGAGAATGAAAAAAAAAATCATAACTCCCAATTTTTTTACTTTATTCAAACAATAAAAAAAACATCCCGAGATATTGAGTCAATCTACAATATAAAAATAGAAAAGTTTAAAATATATATTTAGAAATTTTTAAAACCTTTATAAACCCCTTAAAACGGATATTTTAAGCGGTGTTTTGCGATTTTCTCAAAAACTCTTAAACTTTTTAAATCTTGTAGCCCTCGTCGATCCGCGTCATTTGACATCCTAAATATTTACGTAGCCTTAAAACTCACGACACCAGGGCGAATTCGTACTCTCGCTGGAAATCGGGGACAATATTGAAGCGATCGGAAAGACATTTTCAATGTCAATATCAAAAGTTAAATGTAAAGACCTTTAAGCTTTTCCTTACTAAACCGCTAAAAACGCTCACTTTTAGCGGTTTTTCGGGATTTAATCTAGACATTTCAAACTTAAAAAAAAAATACCATCATATTGTAGCCTTCATTGATACGCATCTTTTGACATCTCAATCATTTATCTAGACCTAGAACTAACGACGGTAGAGGGAATTCGCACTTTCGCTGAAAACGGGGACCCTACTGGAGCGATCGAAAGAACATTTGCAATGTTAAAACTCGAAAATGGCTTGACCGATTTCAATATGTTTTTTTTTTTGTTCGCCACAATAGAGGGAAGGAAAAAATAAAATTAGGAAAAAAAGCACGTGACCGGAGCCCCGGTTCAGCTAGTAACAATAAATTTATTTTACGAAATTTGACATTAAGTTGCTATTTTAAATTTCTCCAGTTTCACTCTGAAATTTTACTTGTTAGACCTGCAAGGTCGGCTGCGGCCCCGAGGGCGGTGAGGAGGTGGCGGCGGCACGCGAGGGTGTGAGGGGGGCGGGAGGGGGGGGGGGCGGGGTCTACTCTATCTTACAAAATTATATTTAGACGCGGTCGTTGAAAGTGGAAGAATTCAATTTCGGCATTGCAGTATTAGAGTTATTTGAGATTCCAGTGCAGGGTAGCGCGGCAGTGCCCGCGCGCCGGCGCTCTAACTCGGGCCACGAGATTAGGAATGCACAAAATTTACAAGCTGGAACAGTTACAAAGCAATCTGTATACGAATATATGTAGGTATTACCTACCTACTAGGTAATAGCTGGTAGAAAATAATGGGAGACTAAAATGGTTCCGCCATATTGTCAAACGTTGAACATTTTTATGGTTCCGTACCTCAAGGGAGGAAAATCACGGAGACCTTATTTATAGCATCACTCTTGTGTCCGTCTGTCTGAGATTATTTTGTACGAATCTACTGGACGAAAAAAGTTGAAGTTTGGTACATATTGTATAGAGTTTGATGACCCAATCACGGACGTATACCTTAGAAACTATTTTCGATTTTTGGGGTACATTTTGAAGGACAAAATAAGAAAGCAAAAAATAAAATGTAAAATATGACAAATGTGGATCCATGTACTGAAAATTGAAAATGTAATGAACGTTCTCAAGGAAAACAGTATGGTACGGAGCCCTCTTCACGCGAATTGACTTGCTTGACCGTTTTTTATTTTTTGTAGTGGGGTGTTATAATTTTTTTTTTCTTATCTTATCTTTATAAAATAATTCTTTTATTATTTTCTTGTGAACAAAAATATCGTGCATGAAGTAACTGGGCATCTACATGTGAATATGAAAATCAACCCGCGATTTTCCCATATATTTCAGAGTTGTGGGGGTTTTTAAAATATATACAACTAAAAGTCTAAGAACCCCAAAGAAATATGTTCCCGCTCGACTGGATGGCAGCGTCGTGTGCTTCTGCCAAGAGACGACACACATTTGAAGAACTTTGTTATTCTTACTCTCGCTCCTACTACGCAGTGTTCTGATGCACGTACGGGGATATTATTAGTATGACAGGGTTCTAGAGGCATGTGTTAACCATTTGGAGGGATTGTACTTACATAGAGCAGAGTTGGCTGGTAGCCGGCATCTAATGTTACGGGAGGTCGTTAAAGCTCAGGTAAAGCCTGGTATCTTGTTGAGTACAGTGACGTACATTTAGTATGCTTTGAAGTATTTATTATTGTTAACGTCTGTCTGTCCATCCGTCTGATGGCTGTATCTTTGGAATATAACGGATGTTGTAGGTGATGCAGCCAATAGTCGTATAGCCGCTAACATAACGGATGTTGTACGTGATGTAGCCAATAGTCGTATAGCCGCTAACATAACGGATGTTGTACGTGATGTAGCCAATAGTCGAATAGCCGCTAACATAACGGATGTTGTAGGTGATGTAGCCACAATAGTCGTATAGCCGCTAACATAACGGATGTTGTACGTGATGTAGCCAATAGTCGTATAACCGCTAACATAACGAATGTTGTAGATGAGGTAGCCAATAGTCATATAGCCGCTAACATAACGGATGTTGTAAGTGATGTAGCCAATAGTCGTATAGCCGCTAACATAACGGATGTTGTACGTGATGTAGCCAATAGTCGTATAACCGCTAACATAACGAATGTTGTACGTGATGTAGCCAATAGTCGTATAACCGCTAACATAACGAATGTTGTAGATGAGGTAGCCAATAGTCATATAGCCGCTAACATAACGGATGTTGTAAGTGATGTAGCCAATAGTCGTATAGCCGCTAACATAACGGATGTTGTACGTGATGTAGCCAATAGTCGTATAGCCGCTAACATAACGGATGTTGTAAGTGATGTAGCCAATAGTCGTATAGCCGCTAACATAACGGATGTTGTACGTGATGTAGCCAATAGTCGTATAACCGCTAACATAACGAATGTTGTAGATGAGGTAGCCAATAGTCATATAGCCGCTAACATAACGGATGTTGTAGGTGATGTAGCTAATAGTCGTATAGCCGCTAACACAACGGATGTTGTAGGTGATGTAGCCAATACTCGTATAGCCGCTAACATAACGAATGTTGTAGGTGATGTAGCCAATAGTCGTATAGCCGCTAACATAACGGATATTGTAGGTAATGTAGCCAATAATCGTATAGCTGATGGATGACATAATGGATGTTGTAGGTGATGTAGCCAATAGTCGTATAGGTCGTCTCGCCACCTCCAGTGATGATTCAATGATGATAATTCGAACCGATATACCTATCTGCAGAATAATATTCATACGATGAAATGCACTTACGAAGTAAAGTCTCGGTTGAGTGTACACGCGGGAGACGACACTCTGAGAATACGCCGCGCATTATTCAAGCCGCGTGTCGCGCGAGCCTCGTAAACCTCAAATATTAATCTCTACGGCCGCGTGTTAAGTAAAACCGCGCCATCTTTCAAATCTGCCGTCTTGTAGGTGGCGCGCTGTATTCATGCAGATTTTACGCCGATACGCACTTGCGGTTCCATGGAATAATATTTCTGACATTCTGTTGAGGCTAAATTTCGCCCAGAAAATGTTATTACTTTTTTCGGTAGAATTATTTTGGCTTAAGCACTTACACGCACGTGTCTACGAATATACAGCCAAACAAAATACTTATAGCCAACCTTTTATAGCCTTATAAAATGAAGTTTGCGATAAGGTGTGTTTAATTTGAGTTACAAAGGAAACCATCTTCTTGCATTTTGAAAGATGCGTATTTTTAACCGACTTCAAAAAAGGAGGTTATCAATAATTTTATCAGATTATGCAATAAAATATTTCTATCCATCTATATATTTATAGTATGTGAAATACCTACTCGTATGCGACACAAGTAAGAGTGTTGAAAGCGTACACATCATATTGTTTAAGAAGAAAGTGTAGAAAGCGAACACAAGAGCATATTGAAGGGCTTCCTAATGCAAAAGGAAATGGAAGTGAAGAATAAAACTGAGATTAGTCCCATTGGAATAGAACAGTATTGGGGATGAACGTAAATACGCCCACTGACTTCCAATTATGTGGGACTTACGTCGGGCTTATCGCGCGTCACACAATCCTCAAGGAGGGATATAGATATATATTTAAAAGGACAATATCGATTTTAAAACGGAGCTTCGATGTCAGGTCTCTGGATACACCTAACGAAACAGCTAGGTAAGTGTGAGAAAAAAACATTACAAAAGCAGGTAAGTACTACATAGATTGATTGTTGAGTATTTAATTAAAAAAAACGGTCAAGTGCGAGTCGAACTCGCGTGGAGAGGGTTCCGTACCATTCCGATTTCCGAGAGAAAGAGGAGAGAGAGAGAGAAGCGATCATTTATTCCTCCTTGGTTTATTCATATGTATTCATGCATTTTTATGGTTCCGTATCCGGTACGCGACCCTATATTACTAAGCCTACGCCGTCTGTCTGTCTGTCTGTCCGGGGGCTGTATCTCTTGAACCGTAATAGGTAGCCCGTTGAAATTTTCACAGAATATGTGTTATTATGGCCGATATAACAACAAATAATAAAAATAAGAAAAAGTAAAAAAATTACGGGGGTTCCCATAATAGAAACTAAAAAGTGTATGAGCGCCATCTACCGAAAAGAGTATGAAGCATTTTAATTAATCACGAATTTTAACTAATATGAAGCATTTCATAAAACACGCTATAGATAGATGGTGTGAGTGGCGCTGACCATGACATGGCGATACGGAACCCTCGCCTTGGTGCGCGAGTTCTACTCGCACTTGGCCGGTTTTTTAATTACTTTATATGTACTTATATTTCGTATATTATATTACATTATAATATAATTATAATATTCATTATATTTTATTTCACATTCCGCCGCGGGCAAACGCTAGTATAATATAATTGCACACATTTGTGAAGTGTTCTCGATAGAATAACTCTACATTTGTTCTAAGTTGCTTATTTTCATAGTTCGTACAAATAAAGCCAATCAGCTCAGCAGCGGTGCTGATATGCAAAAGGGGTCCTCGCTACTTAAACTTACTTCGTGGAGGCAAAGCCTTCTCAATATTGCAGCGCAGGCGACTTAAAAGTTCATTTTACTTTATTAGAGCGGGGCGCAGTCGGAGCCGCTTACTTAAAGTAATCATTTTCTTGAAATTGAGACAACTAATTTGCAAAACCTCATCAGACGTTTAAGCCGGTCAAAGACAGTAAACCATTGTCGTGTTGGCGGAGCTCTCGCAAAAGTATACTCTTAACTAAGCGACGAGAAACTAGATTCATTCTTGTGGTCTCGAGCGGAATAAGGCGATCTGAAACTTCGAGTTAAGCTGCTTTCGTATTATGTACCTCTTAACTGTTCAGTTTCCGACGACGAATCCGTTACCCGCCAATCGGGGCGTTCTTGAGCCTATTGTGCGATATTTTGAATTCTGTCATATTGTTTTTACTTGTTCTAGGAAATTCAGCGCTGTTTGCGAAATGGAACAGTCTGCCTGCTCTTTAGATTAATTAAACAGTAAGGTATTTCAAATGGATCTTTCTATAGCTGAAATTTCGCCAAGTAAAATTTCCAATTACGTATTGTAAATAATAAAGTGAGATATCTCATTGTGCTAGGCGAGACATCTCAGATTTCGTCTGGAATCTGTCGTAGCTTAGGTAACTAGACCGAATGACATTGTCGTGCTGCTCAAACGAGACTCCGGTGAGGTTGTCGTGTAAAATTGAGGCAGTTCTCTTTTGAGCGTCCGCGTAAGCAGATAGCTCGTTATCTTGAAAGGAGGAAGGTATTGAATTCTCACATGAATATATTTATTTATTCAATCGACGTCAACGGCCGAGGTGGAGGCCGGGGAGGCGAGACGCCGCGGCGTCGGCGTCGGCTGCTTCCTCGGCGCACACAATAAACTAGGTATAACGCACTTCCTTTGTATATGCTCCTTGAGAGTGTGATAATAAAAATTTACATAATAAAAAGCAGACTCGATAGAAGTCGGCGGTGCGGCCCCCGCCGCCGCCGGTACCGACACCTCGTGAACCCCTCACACCTCCACTACTATAACTTTACCGTCCCCACCCACAAGGTACGGCTCCATGTGTGTTATCGCTTGTTTAGAAAGAAACTGCATTAGGTATGTATGTATGTATGTATTTGTATTTGTTTATATTTCGTATATGTATGTACTTTTGAACTTGTATGTATGTATGTCACGAATGTATTTAGTTGTATGTTATTACTATTATCTAATTTTTATTGTTTATTTTTATACTCTTAAAAAAATCTCTCATTTAATTTTCCGCACTACCCATCTACCCTACTCACAATCCCAGGTATGACTGGCAGATAATGCCCTTAGGCTTAAGTCACTTTTTGTGCAATAAAGTATATTTTCATTTAATTTAATTTATTTCAACTTTTACCTAACTATACACACAATCTACTCTAAAAGCAGATATACATAATATGTACATACATGTCAGCCTCGGTAGCTCAGTGGTGCGGTCGGTCGACTCTTGGTCGTGATCATAATAGATGTCAATATCAGATGTGCTGGGCGCGGTCAGTTCTTGAATGGGTGGAGTGGAGGCTCGTCCGTTTGGGGCTGACCGTGGCTCGGATTCCACGTAAAACTGTGTAGGTCTGGAGTCTGGAGTCAGCATCTGAAAAAAGGTATTAGTCTTACGACTGTTACACCGTTACCGGGCTTTTTGGCGCGGTTTCCCGCGCGAGGCCTGCCGTCACTTTGTCCGCTCTATGTAAAATAGCGCGGTCGCCGTGGCCGGCTGGCTGGCTGTATAGTGGTCGGTCACTTTGTCCTCCCTAAGTTAGGGGGGCCGCCGTGACCGATTGCTGGCTAGGGGCGAGCGGCATCGAAGCCGCTCTGCTGCTGGCGCGTTCTGCAGTCTCTCGACTGCTGCAGCTGCCTGTGATGTGGAGAAAAGCGAATGAGTCGCGAATGTCGGTCGAACCGCCTGCTTGCTCGACGCTTGCTGGAAGAAAGACATGTCCGCCAGTTCGATTATCACAGTGAAGAAGAACTGGCAAGAAACTTCACTGGGTCGCGGCCTGGTCTTCGGCGGCTGCGCGGCGTGGCGGACCTGCGAAGCTAAAAGGATGTGTTAGTATCGACAGGGGGCGCCTGGTCGATGGATCCCGCAGTCGGTAGTCGCAAGCGCTAGCGATCAGCGGGTTGTCGTGTCGGTACGCCCCTTTGAAGAAACCTGTGGACAGCTTCTGGAGATGTTCTTCCAGCGGTGCTATATCCAGGTCTCTGTGTAGGTTCGCGTTTCTATGGTACCAACTGTGTAGGTTCCTTCCCTTCTTACCTTACTAGGTGGTAGGGTTTAACCCACCCGGGTTGGTATCACCTCTCGGGTGGTACCACCAATAGATATACTTTTATTTTAATAGAATAAGTATGTATGGTATTTCCATACATACTTATTCTATTAGCTTTTCGATGTCCGTTTATTTGTAGCTAAAACTGTGCAAAAAATACCGTTAGTCCCCCCTGTTACCTAGGTTTCTTAAGCTAAAATTTTTAGGGTTCCGTATCCTTCGTACGGGACCCTATTATTAAGCGGTCCCCCGACTCCTTTAAGTAAGTCAACGGAAATTATTTTAGACTTTTTAAAGTCGGGGTTTCTTAAATTTGTAATTTAACTTTTTGTAATATAAACGACGCCGCCCCTTGAGGAAATATATAATTTATAAGTTAGTTTTTAGTTTTTAGTGGTTTTTAGTTATAGTTTTTTTTTCTTTCTTTTTTAATTAGTTATATTTGTCTATTTAATTTGATAGGTAGTTATAGTTTGTGTATTGTGTATATTTTCATGTTCATGTGTAAATTAAAGTAATAAATAAATTATATTACAAAAAAATATAAATATTTGTGTGCATTTGTGGACTTACCGCAAAATATTTTGAGCAAAGTTTCATACGATTATGTTGCTCTCCACACACTTCGCAACTTATCATGAGAAGGTGTGAAGTAATTTTAACACGTCGTGTGTAATATAAAATGAAATAACACTGAAGCTCCCCCTGCTCATAGCTGTGGATTCATATTAATTATTTGCATACCAGCCTTCCGCGGGGCGCCCTCTAGCGCTCGTCGCGTTCCGTCGCCACCGCACCGAGCGCTTCCGAGCTATTTCGAATAATGTGTCGCTGTAGTAGGGATGTGACAGACACGCTTGTAAGCCGTGGCGAAAGTTGTCAAGATGAGTTGGTAATTGAAACCTTACATAAAACCCACAAACTAATTTTTAATATTCATGTACTAGTAGTAATAAATATAAATAACAAATTGTGCCAAATAGCTTTTAACGGTTAATTTTAATGTACATTGATTAGACAATAAACAAAAATTATAATTGAACCACTTTGGTGCACAAAAGTACTATTTAAATACCACTTTTGTGCTATAAAGTACTAAATGATGCTCTTTTTGATTTCATAATTTTTTTGGGGTACCTAACAATATTTTGAAAATGTTACTTTATGTTTAGAAATTAATCATTACCTAAATGAACTCTGTAAATCAATTTTGGCAGTAGACACACTCTTCCTATTACAGTTTTGAGTTTCAGTGTCTCAAACTTTTCCATTAATTAAAACAGCTCTCCTGAATAATTGCTAGAACTGTAGTTAGTACTTTTGTCTTCTAGGCCTTCGATATATTATTTGCCCGCGTTCCTTCCGGTAACTGAATAGTGCAATAACTCTAGTGCACTTGAGCGAAACTTCGGTCGAAACAGCTATGTAAATTGTTCGTGTTTTCCGTCCAGTTCAGTGTAGCCGACATGAAATGAAGGAAAGTACTGACATGACACCTAGTTCACCCGGTGTTATGGGCTGACATCACGGATGTTGTAGGTGATGTAGCCAACCGTGTCAGTTTAAAAAAACAAACAAACTTGGAAAATTATACAAATTTATTAAAATATACGAGTGTACCTAGGTACACTCAATCTACTTTCCAAAATGTAGCATAACTTATATAATTTGAACGATTTTACTAATATCGATATCTTATTCATTCAGCTCTCCCATCTCTAAAGCCGTTCGTAAGCCCCGGGCGATTTTGAGAGTGGCGCAAGTGATAGCAGGCGATATGAAGTCGCAATATTGCCCTCAATATATTCCCGATTCTCCATCGACTGCCAATGTAGACCGGGTTGTTTTAATTCAGTTTCAATATAGGACTATAAACGACTTCGGTCTAATTTGTTTCAAAGCCAACTCGATCGATATCTCCAATTGGGATAATAATGGGGCTGACACATTGACGGTACATATGGTAAGATAATGTACATTGTTCGTATTTTAGGATGTTGAAATATTGATGCTACGATAATGGGAGTTATTTACAGAGTAATGTGTTTTGTAATATTAATAATACTATACGTCGATGCGTTCATTTGAACTTAGGTTTTTTGTAGAACATTTTAGTCAGAATCTGTCTAAGTTCAAGCAGTAGTCGTAGATAGGGAGTCTAAAATAATTCGTTTAAAATTTGACATTTTATTTAAAGTTTCACACACTAGCAGACGGTTTAAAATTATTGTTGACGTTTTGCTAGTCCGATATAAGTATCATGTTTATAATTTTTAAACCTCTAAGTACTATGTAGTACTAGATGAACCTTTCCGATGATCACTCCCGAAAAAAACATCTCATCGACCAAAGGTGCTTATAAGCTTGTTTCTCAATGACCGATGCTTGTTGTATATGGCTCACCTTATCGTCTTTTCTCCGCAAATTCGCGAGTGAGAAGCACTAGCACATACATAGCATGAGATGCCTTGTAATGCGATCATTTGAAAGTAATCATGATGACAATTTTCATGTGAAAGCACACACACATTTGTTTAGCGACAGGTAACAAGTTTCATTGCGCTTTGCCGCTTCTAGTATGCAGTCGCTGCCTCTAAGTCCAAAGTGGTTAATGCCAAAGTTCTGTACATTCTCATAAAATAGAATTGTATCTATTTTTAGGGTTCCGTATCCTTACGGGAGCCTATTACTAAGCTCTGTAATTAAAAAACTCCGTCTTTGCACCTCATCTAAATGTTATATTGAGCTTATTTCTGTACTTTTTTTTCTGAAGCAAAAAAATATTACCTATCTATATATCTGACTAGCTGTGCCGGCGGCTACGCCCACTCTCATATTTCACTTCACTGCTAACCTCATAAGCCATTTAGCGTGATAGTAAGTAGCCTATAGTTGATGGGAAGAATCAAGCTATCCGTAGAATTTTTTTTTATTAAAATCGGTTCAGTGGTTCTCGAGTTATAAGCGGACAGACTGACATACACTCAGACACTCAGACAGAAAGCAGACGTTGTATTTTATTATAGGTAAGGAAGATACTTGTAATTTCGTTGATGCGTCTTCCGTGTGTTTATTTTTCATGCTTAGCACCCGCACCGCACCCCTCGCCTTGCGCCCGCCCCCTTCTGCACTCGCCTGCAGCGTGAAGGATAAACAGATTGGCATGCAGTGTTTGATGCTTTAGCCGAGGAGAGATTGAATATAGAAGCGCTGCGGTTACCCTGCGCGCAGCCGCCCCGCCGCTGAGCCGCGCCGCGCGCGCCTTGCGATTACTTATATTATTCCATCAAAAGCTTGGTCCACACACGGCCACCGCTGGCGGCAACACTGAACAGCTTGAACAGCTGCGTTTGCGTGTATGTCGTAAAAGGCGACTAAAGGATATGCCTCTCTTTATATATTACTAGGTGGTAGGGTTTAACCCGCCCGGGATAGTACCACCGCACTGAATGAAAGGTCGGTCGAAACGGCTATGTAAATAGTTTGTGTTTTTCGTCCAGTTCAGTGTAGCCGGCACGACCTGACCCTGGAATGGAAGCACTGACGTGGCACCAAGTTCACCCAGTGTTATGGGCTGACATCGCGGATGTTGTAGGTGATGTAGCCAACCGTGTCAGTTTCCATAAAAAAAAGAAGCTTATATGACCATTGACTTATATATTACTAACGAAAGGACCCCTTCGGCCGCCTGCGTAACCAGAGTTTCGTAACCGGTTTCGTACGAGGCCTTTTTATTACTTGTACGTAACATGCCCGTACAAACTCATTAAATGTCCTCACTAAAGTGGGGGTCAAACCATAGTAAGAACTCCTAAAATTAAAAAAAGAACTATTTTGGTAACTTAATATAGTGTACTATAATTACATTATGTTATATTTTGATTTTTCTTATTTGACAGATTAGTTAATTTGAGACTAGCTTGGATGAATAATTTTATAAGCACTATTTTTGACTCCCACGTTAGTAAGGACATTACTGAATTCGTATTATAACATATAGTTATATCGTTAGTAATATATAAGTCAATGTATATGACACGATTGGCTATGTCAACGTTGATTGGTACCAAATTACGTTTGTTAATATTAGAGCTAGCTTCAGTAGTTCGGTAGTGCAATATCGGGCGTTGTCACCCGATTTCGATCCATCGCAGAACAGATCAATTGCAGAACTTGGATGGGTGATCGATCTATTGTTGAGGCTGACCGTCGTTCGGATTCCACGTAAAACTGTAGTTTCATTCCCTTTACCTTAGTTGGTGGTAAGATTTAACACGACCGCATTGGTGGTGGCAGTTTAAATAGTTCGTGTTTTTCGTCTGTTAGTCTAGCAAGAACGATCAAAGAGAAACACTGACAACTATGTAGGTCACCAAACTGTTACAACGGATTTACGGGTTTAGTATTAACTATGTTCATTCAGTGCGGTGGTAGCAATCCGGGAGGGCGTTCCATCAAGTTAGATAGAGTTCGGAACCGACAGTTCTATATCCTATTGTCAATTAGTATCGTAACTTCGTAACAGATAAATCACTCCATAGAAAAAGTTCCATACCTTCGGCTTTAATACCCTACTGTTTCACGTCGCCAATCGCTGCGTGCGAAAATGTGCCTAAACGATCGAGTGTAAAGTGATTATTGCTTTGCAGCTGCGCGCAGTTGCGTGGGCGAGCGTGTAGGTATGCTTCGCACGGCTGACGAATTTTCACTGAATTAGACCGCCCCGGCGCACCACCGGGCGGTAGGTAGTAAGCGCGCGCAAGTAGGTACATAGAGTGCGTGAGGCAACCGAGCTTAGGGACGAGCTTAGAGAATTGTTTGTGCACATGTTATGTACCTATCGCGAACGAGTCACGTACGTCAATGCAAATTTATGTGTTAATAATATTAAAAAAAAAACGGTCAAGTGAGAGTGGAACTCGCGTGGAGAGGGTTCAGTACTATTCCGTTTTCCGTGAGAACTTTAAGACGTAGGATTTTAGTTTAGGTTTTCTTGTTAACTATAAGAGAGGCCTTATATTTCCATTTTTTAGGGTTCCGTATCCGGTCCGGGACCGTATTACTAAGCCTACGCCGTCTGTCTGTCTGTTTGTCTGTCCGTCCGTCTGTCTGTCTGTCCGAGGGCTGTATCTCTTGAACCGTAATAGGTAGCCCGTTGAAATTTACACAGAATATGTTGTTATTATGGCCCATATAACAACAAATAAGAAAAATAAGAAAAAGTAAAAAATTCACGGGGGTCCCCATAGAAGAAACCAAAAAAGTGTATGCGCGCGCGACATCTACCGAATAGAGGGTGAAGCATTTTAACTAATCATGTCATTTAACTAATATGAAGCATGAGTGGCGGTAGCCATGACATGGCGATGGCGATACGGAACCCTCGGTGCGTGAATCCGACTCGCACTTGGCTGTTCTTTTACTTTTATTGATTTTTGCATTATGGAATAATCAGCTGGGACAGCGCGTGTGGCAGATGGACGGAAGACATATGTCGGAATTTATAAGGGTCTCTGCCAGCGTTGCGGTCCACGGAACTCTTGAGCTCATGAAACGAAGGGGCTGTTTAATACGAGAGCGAGGCGGCGGCGCGGCGCTGGAGGAGCCGCGAGCGGTGGCGCTGTAGGTGCCGAGATCTCGTATGAATACGCTTCAAACTTCCTTCATCGTACAAGAAGATTACCAACTATTACACAACTTAGTACCGCGAGGCGGAGGCGGCTTCGGCGCAGCCACTCTCACGAGCCAGCTCACCGCCGCAGCCTGCAGGGCCTCACACGACCTCCGCATCACACACACACACCGCCTCAAGCCCCCAAATTACATTCATAATTTCTGGAGTC
Source organism: Nematopogon swammerdamellus (assembly GCA_946902875.1). Taxonomy (NCBI): domain Eukaryota; kingdom Metazoa; phylum Arthropoda; class Insecta; order Lepidoptera; family Adelidae; genus Nematopogon; species Nematopogon swammerdamellus. Next base: position 18,744,009 of record OX336339.1, read on the forward strand.
GTTCGAAATTTGAAACTCACCTGATATTACACGTTAATACGGTCCCCTGGTGATTTATTCCACCGCTTATTATTCAGCTAATAACACAATAAACAAAATCGTTATCGCCCGGGCGGATCTCGCCCGGATTAGGTAAATAACGAAGATATCCTTATTAAACTTCACTCGCATCCGTTCGCGAAACGGCGTACGTTTAAATTTTAAATTAACCATTGTTATTTATGAGTGAGCTTCAGCAGTAAATCTCAAACGTTGTCTCAGTTGGGGCATTAATCATAAAATCAGGAGCGCGGAGGGCCCGGCGCGCCCCGCCCGCGCCCCTCCGCCCTCTACGCCTCGTTAATGAAGGCGGTGGAGAGCGGTGTTTCGCCGCGGCCGCAGGTGCGCTAGGCGCTGCGGCGGGGGCGCCGGCGGAGGGCGGCACTCCGGCGGGCGGGCGGGCGGGCGGCGTGCCGGCAAGAAATTTTAATAAGCCCCGAACAAACAATGAGCGGCACCGCGGAACGTCACAACTTTGTCGCGCGCGCCCCGCGCACCCGCCCGCCCGCGCCGGCACACTGGAGCGACACCGAGGCGCGGCCCCGTTCATTATCGCTCACTCCACATTTTGAAGCTTTGCATTTTTTAAAGTACACAACTCGGATTTATCTTCAGCGTCTAATTAGGGCCTCGCTGCGAGCGCAGCGGAAAGCATACACTTTTAATTTATTATTCTTCTAAATTAGGAGAGCGATGCTCTCGAACGCGACGCGAGCTTTGCGCGAACTTTCGGCTACGTAAATTGGGCTTCGTACAAATAAATCTTGCGGAGTTAAATGAAGTAGCTCTCTAATGACCGGCAATTGCTCGATAAATAGCTAGGCTGGTGCGAAAGGGGGAGGGGTGGGAGAGGGGGGGGGGCGGGTGTGGGGGGGGGGGGAGCTCGCCGCCACCGCGTAGTCTAACTTTAATTAAACTTGAATAAAACTTTTGAGCCTATAAACAATTTGTTCCACCGAATGAACTTACGACAGCGGCTAGGCGTCGGCGCAGGGTGGCGGGAGGAGGGTTGCTGCAGCGGGGGAGCGGCGGGGCGGGGGCGGCGCTGGCGGAGGTCGGGGGAACGGGTTGATGGACGGTTATTTTTCGGCAAAATTAAAGCGACTTCCCGAAACGCGTACAGTTTCAGTCTGCACTCTGGGGAAATTATGCCTTAACCCACGAGTTGCTAAGGATACATAGCGGTTGGGTCGGGCCTACCGCTTGCCTCGCGGCGGCGTGGCGGGGCGGAGGCGTTGATGTCGTATGTGCATACTCACCTACACCACCGCGCCACGGTGTGTATAGTGAGGTGCTTAATTATAATTTGGATGAAGGCGTCGTGTGATTTAGGATTGTGTCGTGAATACCTGATAAGCTCGTAATTAGGGCGGTCTGGAGGGAGATGAGTCACCTTATTGTGTACAGCTTGGCTGTTGGTTCCTCTCAATGAAGATATGTCACGAAGCGTTTACCAGTTACGAAAGGTAGATCTAGGTACGTAAGCAAACTAGGTGTATTTCGTTGTAGTATATTTACACAAAAAAAACATAGGTTACTTCATGGGGAAAGTTTTTCACCAACAGAGTAATGGGGGTGGTATACTGTATTTACAATTTACAATTTTATAATTTCCGCATCCTATAGCATCTACTGGCAGTGCGCATTCAATGGCCAATAGTGACCACACGCATGATTCCACATTCACCTTAGGCTCACCTACCTATGTTCTCTAATTCGTAGAGTATGCTGAAGTAAGAAAATTTCTGTATTCGACCTTGTCATGGTCACATACTTTCTAACCACACCAGTGAATACTAGAAATTAGGAGCAAGAGTGTGTGTGACGAAGTTCCAAACGTAAATCTCCACTTTAGAACGGCGTTGCAGTGCTGTGACAGCCATGGAAGTAAATATCAAGAAGTGCACTGGTTGAGAAGGCAAAGAAAAGTGCGTAAAGACGTAGAAATTATTATATATAAAATATGTACATAATCACACTTTTAACTCACCTATCTTCTGTATCCTGCAAATGGAGTGCATCAAGCGATCAAATCTATCATTAGTTATGTTTTTAGGGTTCCGTACCTCAAAAGAGGAAAATAAAAACGAAACCCTTATGGGATCACTTTCGTGTCTGTCTGTCTACCCGTCTGTCACAGCTTATTTTCTTGGAATCTACTGAACCAAAAAAGTTTAAATTTGGTACATAATAAAATATGTTATAACATATTATGTACCAAATTTAAATGTATTAAAAAACCTCTAAATAGGTATTATGTAGAGGTTGGATGACCCAATCACGGAAATATAGCGTAAATGAACCAATGTTGGGGTCAAGTGATATGCGACTTATCAATGGAAATTTGGCGCAACAGGTTGGGAATGCATCCACACACTGTCGATATCCCCCGCACTTAGAACAAATCGATTCTGTAAATCCTTTATTTACAGGGTTGCGAACATGTGGAATGCACTCCCACCTGCATCCTTTCCTCTAATGTACAGTTTGGGATCCTTCAAACATAATGTGAAGATGCACCTAGCCGGCCGACATGGTATTCGCAGCCCCCCCCTAAAAATCCGAATGCCCGTGGGCACCGTCGGACTACATCTCTGCGTTGTCTAGTCTGTCTGGCGTTGTCAAATGTCGTGTTTCCATAAAAAAATAAAATGTGTGACTCGAACAGTGAGTAAAGCTGTTTTGTTTAAAAAAATAATGTCTAGCAACCACGGTAATTTAAAAACGCATAAAAATAAAATGTCTCTGAAAGAAATACAAATTCACTTTTTTCATAATTTGTTAGTGTTAGTTAGCTGCGCACGGAGAAGTTGTTAACAAGGTAATTTGTAGTGTACTGTATGCACTGCTTGACGATACTGTTTCTCGGTATTCACCTCCGCGGTGGCCGCAATGTTGTGATTGCGTTTGTGTGCGAAATTTACGGTGCACTTGATAATTACAGCGTGTTCGGGATTACGGCGTGACGTCTTATCTCTCTTGGCCACCGCTAGAGGAGCCACTGGCGCAGAAGTTATGCAGCCTCTAACCATCCAAGCCATTACCGCTCTTATCCCGACCGAATAGGGTCTGAACTCGCGTGTGGTCTGAAACTAAGATGGTGGTACATGTAATCCTGCTTGCGCCGTGTACAGTGACCGGTTGCAGGTGTCTTCAGTCAACATTATAGTTAATGTTCAAATTTTGCAGCACACATGCGCAGAAGAAAAATGGTCGGTGATATTCTGAGTAGAAAACATTACCTTCCTTTTTGCTTGGCGAAGTCGAATAAAAAACGGTTATGATATGACATGCGGTATGCATTTACAAGAACTGTGGACTTTTTTATAGTTATCGAGACAAGGCGCAATAATTGGTGGGCACCTAATGGGTATTCGGAAACACCGACCACCACGTTCAGCAAAGTATTCGGACAAGATAACTATCAAGCAGCAAGTAATACACGAAGACCCACCTGCTACATGACGCGGTGGAAGGATCGTTCCAAGGTGAGAGGTGGTCAGTCTGTCGCTCTTTAGCACGGCATCTTGACCTTATATTTCTTTTTTTGTTATTTCTTTTTTTATGGAAACTGACTCAGTTGGCTACATCACCTACAACATCCGTGAGCTCTTAGTCGCCTTTTACGACATGCTCGGGGAGAGATGCAGTGGGGCTATTCTTTATAAGTACCGGCCCCACACAGTTACGTCTCTTCCTCATTATCGACTACCCGCCGCTTAACGTCCTCTCACCTTGCGAGACTGTTGAAATTTCAACTTCAATATCTAGCAGAAATCAATCCCAGTATCCGACACATCGCTAAACTCCGCCTCAGTTAGCTATTGTCCAACTTCAAGAGCGGATAGCTAGAGCGACTATGTGATGTGAACCGACTAGCTAGTCCATTGTCGGGCTGAGCATTATTGCGCAATAATTCAGGACATTGGTTATCTATGGGCGGCCAGGTGCCAAGCTTCTGGGGCCATTGTGTCTGGAATCAGTTGTACTCGCTAATGCGGGTAGATTTCGAGGTCCTTTATGCAGTCTATGCACACACAGCCACTTCCGAGCGACAAAAGACCGTTTAATTGAAAACCACGACATGTTTCAGATTCAGATATTAATTTCCTTGACATATATGTACATTAATAACAATATTTTGTTGACACAAATGCAATGCAAATAAGACAGAAATGCACATTCAGTATGATTCGTTATCAAAATAATTAGGGGAAATTTTATTCATTACTAGCTTTTGCCCGCGGCTTCGTTCGGGTGAAATTCGTATTTATAAAGAAGAAAGTAAGTAAGCGCGCTATGATACCTTTATTTTGGAGCGCGGAAACATTTCGAGATCGGATTTGAGAGCCACATCTTAGCGTAATCACAACTGAATTTTTTTTAGCCTGTCCTGTGTATGATACTGAATTGATGTATCGTAATAATATTTATATTTGTAGCCACGGCCTGCTCCAGCCGGCGTGCTTGGAGGCTTGTCTCCCGCCGCCGCCCGGCGGTATTACCGTTTTTAATTTTTATATTAATTTTGTGTATTTTTATTACTTTTTTGTATAATATATGTAAAATTAATGTAAAATTTTAATAACGTGAAATAAAGAATTTAATAGGTAGCCACGGTCTGCACCCGCCGGCGTGCTTGGAAGCCTAAACCTCCCGCCGCCGCTGGCGGAACTTTACCGATTTTTGAGTTTTTGTTTGTGTTTATTATTAATTTTGTATATTTTTACCATGTAGTTATGTATATAGGATTAATAAGGACATGTATACAAGAGAAAAAGCGTGATATTAAAGAAATTTTAATAGGTAAATACATATTATTGTTTATATAAAGTTTTCGTTAAGGTTTATTAGATACACGACCTCGCGGGCACAGTACTTATTGATACTATTTTTATGCATTTTTTTATGTATCTAACTTGTAACCTATTTATATGAAATGAAATGAAATGAAAATACGATTTATTGCACAAAAAGTGACAAAAGGCGGACTTAAAGCCTAAAGCCTAATCTGCCAGTCATACCTGGGATTGTGAGTAGGGTAGATGGGTAGTGCGGAAAATTAAATGAGAGATTTTTTTTTAAGAGCATAAAACTATACAATAAAATATATGTGCCTGACTAATAAACACTTTTTTGGTTTGATTTGATATTGATATTGTAGCGAAAAATCATTTGTAATATTGATATTTCAAACAAATTTAACGAATTGTAGGAGGATTCAGCGGGCAAATTCAAAATGTTAGTCCGGCGCAATCCGGTCGAGATTCTAGTCGCGCGGCGCGCTAGATTTGTTAGGACGCGCCGCCTCCGCCGCGCCGCGAGTACTTGGCGCGCCAACTCAGGGGCACCGTGAAAACTGGCCTGGGGCGTCCATATTACTAATAAAATCACCCTGACCATGATTATACTCAAATACATTCAAACCAGCAATAGACCGGACAAAGCGAACAAAATCGTAATTCACTACCTTGCTACCTAGGTACCAAGTCGCTCTTAAGACGATACCCATAGCTGGCTGCTTTGCATAGAAAAAGGTCGTAAGTCGGTGTTGTTTTTTAATAAAAAAAAAATAATGGTAATAAAATTTAAAAATCTACAACAATATAAAGAGTTCTGTGCTTGTGGTTTACTTATTTATCATTGCAATAAAAATTTCGTTTTATTCATTCACTTTTGCGTCAGATGAAAAAAATGATTTAATTTCCATTTTTTTCATCTGACGCAAAAGTGAATGATTAAAAAGAAATTTGTATTGCACTGATAAATAACTAAACCACAAGCACATATAACTATATTGTTGTAGATTTTTCAAAATTATTACCTTTAATTTAAAAAAAAATTAGAAAATAACACCGACTTACGACCTTTTTCTATGCAAAGCAGCCAGTTATGGGTATTGTCTTAATAGTGTGACACGCCCGCCTGACGTTCGATGCACGACGCATTGACAGTCGAGTCGAGATCAAAGTGTTTGTATGAATCACAGAGCATCAAATACCTACCGCCCGCGCCCCCTACTAGAGGCGCCCTAAGCGATGATATTTGAAACCCAATAACCGTACGCTGAGCTGCTAGCGCTTCGTATGTGTGTGTGTGTGCTAGTATCGACACTACACACAAAGAGGAGCAAGTTAGGCACACGCACAAAACAAATGCACACGCACAACACACATATGTAAGTCATAGGCCACGCCCACAGGCTTCAACGGCGTTGTAGAGAAATCGCGCTCACGGCGCCTCTAGTAGGGGCGGGCGCGCGCATTTCATGCTCTGTGGTATGAATGAACATGTTCCCAATGCCCCCTCTATAACCTATTAAAATCTTTATTTAAATATCTTAGATTTTTTATGTAAACCAACATGAGTGGCTGTGCCGAGAGATCAGTGGTTAAGTCGACAGATCCAAAATCACCTCTCCTTGCGAAACCACGCTCAGTTAGGTGCCATGCCAGCAGTTTTGCTGACTTTTGTTAGGCTGTCTAGCCTGTTAATACGACGTTTGAGGATAGCCAGGTTAAAGGATTAGGGAAATACACTCGCCGGAAGACAGTTCCACAACCTACCGGTGCGACAAAGACGATTTAGAGAACCGATTTGTTCTGAAAAGCCCAATATCAACAATTCAATGATTATACACAATGCAATGCATCATAATCAAACGCCAACAGACCAACGTTTGAAACTTACCCTCAATCGACCGACATAAGGGCTCTATTATGCGGAACGAAAACGTTCTGCCTAGTTTACTGTATTAAATATTCACCGAATACAGTTCCCCTAGTTTTAACGACTGTCCAGGGTTGGAGGGTGGGGTGTCAGATTGACATGCCGATAGCGACACAGAGTATTAACCTGTCGATATCATGAACAGATTATCTATCGCCACATTGGACAAGCAGTCGGTCATGGAAGCGATACCGTAGATTTGGGGATTATCTAATAAACTCCGATTGGTAGAGCTGCCATCGTCATACTTTGCATACAAATTCCCTTTATGACAATTCTATGAAAAAATATATAATTTGCACCGACAGATGGACCGTCGTAACACACGTGTTTATAAAAAAAAACCGGCCAAGTTCGAGTCGGCTTCATAATAACCTGAGGGTTCTGAGGGAACTGAGGGTTCCGTACCACCGTACAATTTTCCGGTTTTCATTATTTCTTGTTTTATTTTATAAGTAGCACTATTACTCACACTAAGTTTGACCCTTGTATGTATTACCGTTTTGCAATAGAGCAAAAACAAAAAAACACGTTTAAAACAAGTTTCCTGTATGGGGACCTAATAAATTTTTGGGGTGGCATTGTCTAATTATTATACATGGCTTTTTCCCGAGGCTTCGCTTCGCCTGTTTAGGGTTTTACCTTTTTGCTCACAGCTAAGGCCGCCGACGACGTAGCGTTTATGAATCACCCATAAAATCATCTTGAGAAGTTATAGAATGTAACAGTGAAAACTTTGTGCAAATTGATAAAGTGATTCTCGAGTTATAATTATATCCATATAGGTATTGACGTACGTTACACGGCCCGTCGATCGTCTCGGTCGTTCATATAAACATCGCTTTATTTATTAGGAGATGCACTATTTCTCCTAGAATGCGTATTTTTGTTTATCAAATACACTTTACCACTTTAAATACACAGAGTTTTAGTGAGTGATAATCGCCCTTAGGAACTGGAAAATATCATATTAGTTCCTGCCGATACTAGGTGCAGTGTCGGTGCTTACCTCTGCCTATATTATCAATTTATCCAAGTCCCAGTTAACTCTGACTGAACCATCTTAATGCCACTGCCAGATTTTACACCAGTCGCGCCCTTACGCCCTTACTACCTCGGAATGTACGATCACACACGCACTTTGTATCATACTACACAACATGCCCACTGCTTCCGCTCATCAACGAATCGGGTCACAGAATGGAATGCTGTGCTAATCGCTTTTGATCCGGTTTAATCAAATGTATTATTGATTAAACTTGACATTAATGTAAAGAGAGAATGTTCTGTGTGAGTGTGTGCGGAGTAAGAACTGCAATACAATTTTGGTACATACCATGAGGTGTCGCATCGTATTTTTAGGTTTCCGTACTGTACTCCGTATAGAAGCCTAACTAAGTCTACGCCGCCGCCGTCTGTCTGTCCTACTGCTGTATATTAGAAACAGTAATAGCTAGGCGGTTGAAATAGTCACATAAAATGTGTTATTATGGCGGATACAACAACAAATAATAAAAAAATTCAAACGTAAAAATTAATAGATATTCCCACACAAGAAACGTGTTTTTTCAAAGTTTTTTTTTTGTGCGGAAACCTCGGTGCGCTTGTCCGACACGCACTTGACCAGTTTTTTTTTTCGTTTCGTGCAAGCCGTTGGTCGCTGGTCCCTTGGAGATAGCCTAAAACGAGCCTGCGATATGCCAGATTAGACTAGTGGGAAGTACATGCAAGTACATAATAGATATCACCATCTCGCCAAGCTACGAGTGAGTAATGTGACCGCATCCATGGACTGAGGCTCTCTAGAGTAAGACCATTTCAGACTGATAAAGGTCAATCTTCACCAGTAGTAGCGTTGGAGAGGGCCGAATGGTCGTACCTGGTTTAATGGCTCCGTAACTCTGCACCCGGCCACAAAGGAGCCAGGCCACTGATGTAACTACCTAGAATTGGGATCAACTTGAGAAGGTGAAAAAAAAATATTGTAGTAAGACTGTGGGTATTTTTTTTAATTAAACGCGCGACATGTGGCGCCTATCCAACAATAAGACTTCTAACGACGCCCATGCACATTCGGGTTGCGAATGCCATGTCGGCCTGACAGCAGCCTATTCACGCCCCCTTGAAGGACCCAAGACTGTGACTGCCCTCACATTTTATTTGCTTGAAATAAAATTTCTTTAATTACTATACTAGCCTTTTCCCGCGGCTTCGCTCGCGTGAACTTCGTATTTAAAAAGAAGAAAGTAAGTAATTCCGCTACCGTACCTTTATTTCAGCGGGCGAAACAATTCGGTTTGTATGAGAGCAACATCTTAGCGCAACCGGAACTGAATTTTATTTAGCCTATCCTGTGTCCCGTATAATCAAATGTGCTTGTTCTAAGTTTAATCGAATTTGAATGATCGGTTTAAGAGCTATGCATACATACATACAGAAAAATATTCTAAAAATCATCAATTTAGTTTTAGTATTATACATAGAGTCTACAAACGCAGTACCTCATAAAACAAAGTAACTTACTCCATCACCATCCCTTAGTATTGATTGATGATTATCAGTGTTTTATTCAAATTATATTCATTGCTTTGACAACCCTAGCGCTAATAGCTCGCTTGTACACGTAACCGCACGAGCGTTGGAATAGTAGGGGACGCGCTGTTCAATAACAACAGCTGTCGTCGAGCGGCAGGTGCAATTTCGCGTACACTCGCCGTGTTAGTGCTTCCGCTGATTTTTTCTGTCTTTATTTTGTAGGTACTTGAAAATTCGGCTTTCTTCAATATCGAATTTAGTGAATTATTATCAGTTACGAGGTAACTATTCCTCAATCTGTGCGGCCAACTGACTAGAACTCAAGTTGTGCATCGTTCGAGTCGCCATTCCATAGTTATATTTTATAGAGATCTAGAAACTATATGACTAGTCTAATCTGATCAAGTAGCTCTTTTTTACCCGACTACGGCGAAGCAAAAAGGAGGGTTATCATTTTTTATCACGTAAATATCTGTGCGAAAGGATAATAATATTATCTGTCACATTTGCTAAGTCACGTATCTTCTATCTGCTCCAGATGGAGTGCACGCCGACCGAATGTTATTAACAAGGTAAATGTATGCAATTACGTTAATGTCTTTTCTGCGTATTATTTTCCATGAGACAAACTAATACCGCCTACTACAGAGGTCGGCGCTGCCAGTCAGGGTTACAATAATTATTACGGTTGCGACTACGGATTATGTGGTAGCTACATAGAAACTCCGTGCGCTGCGGCGCTTCCTATAGGGAATGCTACCAATGGGGAATGGCCGGTAAAGTTTCAGCATCGTGCTACGGTTGGTAATGGCCAGGAGAGTATAAACTTCGAGGCTTTACTCTTTTGGCAAATTTATCGACGAAAAAATAAATAGAGGCGGGGTTAGGGTGTCAAATTTGTCTAACGGAAGTGTTTTGTATGTGGCTGGTAACACTTCGATGTTACAGAATTTGTGAATTATTTTGCATAAGAAAGCGCCTCTATGATTTTTTTCGTCTAAGCCATTACTAATTCGAGGCATCCTTGGGACGGTAACAGCTAGCCGGTTGCAATAATCACAGAATAGTGTTATTATTGCGGATATGAGGACAAATTATGGCATGGCACCTAACTGAGCGTGGTTTCGCGAGGAGAGGTGATTTTGGCTCTGTCGACTGCACTATTGGTCCCTCGGCACAGACACCCATGCAGGTTTACATAAAAAGAAAATAATAATAATTGAAAAAGTGTAAAATTAAGGGGGTTTTCCATACAAGAAACGTATTTTTTTAACGTTTTTTTTTTTTTGTGGTGCGGAAACCCCAGTGCGCGAGTCCGGCTTGGGGCATGGAGTTGGGGAATCCATGGCTTGGGGATTGTTGTTTTACTTTAGAGTTTGCACTATAATCACACCAAGTTTGATGACTTCTATGTATTACCGTTTTTACGATGGAGCAAAAATAAAAAACAAAAAAAACTTAGAAAAATAAATGTTTCTTGTGTGGGGTCTTAAATTTTTACATTTTGTTTGTTTTTTTTTTTAATTATTATTGTTTGTTAGGATATCCGTTTTAAAACATATTCTGTGAAAATTTAAACCGGCCGGCTATGGTTAAAAGATTCTTTTAAAGGTAAAACAGGCAGACGGACGGAGACGCACCGACGGCGCAGCTTAGTAATGGGCGCCTGTATGGTACGGAACCCTAAAAAAGTATATTACACAGGAAAATTATTGTTTATACTCTCAGAATATATTGGTGAGAGAATTCCCAGTGACGGTGCACAAAAATGTATCAATTGCACACGACAAAATATGTGAAGGATCAATAACGGAGGGTTTTCCCGCCTGCATAATGGCGTGTGCCTTACTAGGAAATTTTCTAATATTCTCAAGTATCGAACACTGGGAAAACTTCCGCCTTTCTGAGTGTTTGCAGTAAGTGGAAAACTCTTCAAACTGTGAAGTGTTGATATTTCAAGTGGTTTCAGTTAACTGCATTCCGTAAATGTATATTAATAACACGCGGGTACGTATGCTATTTTATTTTATTTATAGAACCATCTGTATATTTTGTAACAAAACAAACTAGAAAAAATGCGGTCAAGTGCGAGTCGAACTGGCGTGGAGAGGGTTCCGTACCCTTCCGTTTTCCGTGAGAACTTTAAAACGTAATATTTCCTAATTTTTCAGCTCAGCAGTTTCGGACATACATTTTGTATTTCTTGTATTTTATCTCTGTATTGCAATGTTTGTTTTTAGGTTTATTCGGGTTTATTACTAAGCCTACGCCGTCTGTCTGTCCGTCCGTCCGTCCGTCCGTCCGTCCGTCTGTCTGTCTGTCCGAGGGCTGTATCTCTTGAAGCGTAATAGGTAGCCCGTTGTAATTTTCACAGAATATGTGTTATTATAGCGGATATAACAGAAAGTAATAAAAAATAGAAAAACTAAATAAATTAAGGGGGTTCCCATACAAGAAACGTGTTTTTTTTTCAATGTTTTTTGTGGTGCGGAAACCTCGATGCGTGAGTCCGACTCGCCCTTGGCCGGTTTTTTCTTTCAATAAACTATTTTGAATTTGAAAAAAATATATATAAGTATATAACTTCCACCCATGTGATGCTAAATAAATTTAGTCCCAAACCCTACCACACGTGCGTGGCGTATTTGTAGCATGTTCCGAAACTACTTAAGGTTTTAGTTTTAATAACATCAAGAATTCCATCCTACAGCCCTCCCCGCATCGTCCGCGCCGGAGGTACCTACACTTGAGAGGATTAATTTGTCAAATATTCCGGAGAAGACAGGCTTCAGGCTGAATATAATTAAGGCCTCTCTCGTAACCATTATTGAACAATTTGTAGACGGGCCCTTGCTCGCTACTTACTTCAATTTGTTCATACAATATGGCGATAGTTTGCTTCCTATTAAGCTCAGTTGACGGTGCTATTAAAGGCTGAAAACGAAGTGTGTTACATTTTTACACAGATAGTGTTCGAGGAAAAAATAATCAGAGGTGCAATCTTATAGAAAATAATTCAGAAATTATTAATTACATAAAGCTCAAGAGACAAGACATCCTGGAGTTGTGACAAGAAGTCCAATATTCCAGCTATATAATCGAGCATTAATCGAGGCATCTTCGTTGGAGGGTGAACACATCAAGTCTTAACCACGCCACATACCTGCTTATAGTCTAAAGACTGATCGCAGATCTCTACTTCTTATAAAAGGGAACGTTTGTATGAATATATGTATGTTTGAGGTAAACTCCGGAACCACTGAAAAGATTTTAATACGGTTTGCAACAATGGAAAGAGTAGTTCTTGAGGCTTAAATTTTTCATTTTCAAATTGTTGTATTATTTGTTTCTATATATCCGCCAAAATAACAACTACTTCCAAATTTCGGACGGACAGACGGACAGACAGACAGACATTGTAGGCTTAGTAATAAATAGGCTTTCGTACGGGGTACGGAAATCTAAAAAAATCAACGGGAACACCATTAATTACAATTTCTTTATAAGGATTGTCTACTATTTTTATTTGTTGATACACTCCCATCGTTTCTTATTAACCCTGTCCGCTCCTGTAGCCAGGTAGAGATAATGTAATTATCGAGGTAATAGGATCGACTTGACATCCTCTAGCGACACTTTCCACACTACTTAAGGCGACGGCGACGTGATACCTGTTCATCCGCCCGCGGGCGCGCGCAAAGCAAAACTATATTTGAGCGCTGGACGTGTGGTGCAATAAGGGTATATATTATTATTTTTTTATTGAAAACGCAACATATGGCGCCGAGCCACCCATACGGTGTCTAACGACGCTCATGGACATTCGGTCGTATGCGGGGGTTGCGAATCCCATGCCGGCCTGACAGGTGCCCATTCAAGCCCCTCTCAAAGGACCTCAGACTGTATTTGAGGGGAAATATATGAGCAGGGAGAAAGTTCCAGAGTTTACCGGTTCTGTAGATTCGCCGTCCCCTTTCCACCTCCGCACAAAACGCGCACTGGGCAGGGATTGCATCCCTACACGCTGGACTTACCGCACCAATAGATTCTGCAGATTTTTCCTCTACAAGAGGAAAATGTTTATTTAAAATGTTTTTTTTTAAAGAAAATGTTTACAATATGGGGCGTGGAATCAGACACGCTCCTAAAGTGGATTTCATTGCTAAATTATAGGCACCTGAGCTGCAGGGGACATACGTTGCTTTATAAACAATACATTTTTTTGTTTGTAATATGTCCTCGTTAATAATAAAACGTTCGCTAGGGTGCGGCTTCCGGCGAATATGTTTCCCGAATAATTTAACTAAGGGAGTCTTCAAACGTCGTATTAACAGGCTAGACAGCCTAGCAACAGTCCGCAAATCTGCTGGCATGGCATCTCACTGAGCGTGGTTTCGCAAGGAGAGGTGGGTTTGGCTATCTCGACTGCACCATTAGACCCGTGGCACAACCACCCATAATGCTTTTCATCAAAAAATATAATCAATACTATTAATAAATCTGTAAGGGATGGTCATGGAGTAAGTTACTTTGTTTTATGAGATATTGCGTTTGTAGACTCTACGTATGATACTAAAACTAAATTGACGATTTTTAGAAATATTTTCTGTATGTACGAGTGTGTATGTATTTTTTTTCCTCCATAGCTCTTAAACCGTTCATCCGAATTCGATGAAACTTAGTACAAGCACATTTTACTATACGGGAGATAGGATACGCTATATAGAATTTCGATCCGGTTGCGCTAAGATGTGGCTCTCATACAAACCGAATTGTTCCGCGCGCCGAAATAAAGGTGCGGGCGTAGGTACTTTATTCTTTTTAAATACGAATTTCACGCGATTGAAGCCGCGGGCAAAAGCTAGCATGGAATAAAATTGCAAATAACGATAAGAAACATTTTGCACTCATTTTGATATTTTTACTCACTAAAACCGTTTGTATTTATTTGTAAGGAAATGCGATGCTATCTGGCCGAATTGAATTATAATTATAGCCTTAATTCAATTATAAAGTCAGGACCCTCACAATTTTATTGTTGTCCAACAATTTACACGTCCGCCCCCGGTTTGCGTTATCGGCGCGCACGTCGCGCGCGGGGGTGGAGCGGCGGTGGCGGTGCGGGGGCGGGGGCGCCACGCAACCCTGCCGTCTAGGGTCGTCTGATAAGACTCCACGTGAACTGCCATTGTGGGCCCGAAGACAACGCGCTCTTTGTTTAAAACGCATTAGGCGGAAACTAGCTAATATTCGGAGAGAAAGCAGTGCCCGGATACGCGTCGTAACGGCGCGAGGGAGCGGCCAGGGAGGGCAGGGGAGGGGGGTCGGCTACAGTTTTGGCCATTTAGTAAAGTGGCACTTACTCGCGAGCCTCACCTATTGTTGTAAGGTGAAACTGTGATAATAGCGGCGAATTTTACAGGAAGTACATTCCGGTAATGGATACTTTGAGAGTCAGAGTATGAATATGGCGAACGATAACAGGGCTGAGGGGGCGGAAGGAAGGAAAAGGCGGCGCCTGAAGGAATCGTTATAGCTCGCGGTATATTTTTATCTAGACTTCTACTAGTGAGTTGTGGCGGGGACGTGGAGCAGGTGTCAAATATTCAACTTATTTTCAAATGTTTGAATATTCTGTAACAGAAAAAAACCGGCCAAGTGCGAGTCGAACTCGCGCACCGAGGGTTCCGTATCACCATGTCACGGCGCCACTCACGCCATCTAGATGGCGTGTTATGAAATGCTTCATATTAGTTAAATGCTACATAATCTATTCGGCAGATGGCGCGCGCGCATACTCTTTTTGGCGGACTTTTTGGTTTCTTCTATGGGAACCCCCGTGAATTTTTTACTTTTTCTTATTTTTATTATTTGTTGTTATATCGGCCATAATAACACATTTTCTGTGAAAAATTCAACGGGCTACCTATTACGGTTCAAGAGATACAGCCCTCGGGCAGACGGACGGATGGACAGACAGACAGACGGACGGATGGACAGACAGACAGACAGACGGCGTAGGCTTAGTAATAGGGTTCCGTACCTGATACGGAACCTATCGATATGTGGTTGACACACAACTTCTGAGAACGCATCGATTTTCGAAAATTGTTCCTATGCCGTACGGCGAAAATATGGAACGGTCTTCCGGCGAGTGTGTTCCCCACCACCTATAAACTGGGAGTCTTCAAAAGGCGTGTCAATAAATTAGACAACGACCTCTTTGTCCGCCTTGTAGCTGGCATGGCGCCTCTCTGAGCGTGGTTTCGCGAGGAGTGGTGATATTGGCTGTGTCTTAATCGTCCTTTGAACTTTTAGGCAACGCCACCCGTGGCGGTCTTCTATAAAAAAACTATTTTCAAGGGTCGGTTTTTTTTAAATTTGTAATAAAATTTTTATTTCAAGCTTTTTTTAAAAAAAAACGCATGAAAATCGCTCCACTTTTTAAGATAATTAATTTTTTTATTACTAGTAATTAAGTAACTAACTAGATTACTTAATTACAAACCATCCCGATTAAACCAGCTTTCTAATAAAAAAACCGTATCCAAATCGGTTTATCCTTTTGGGAGCTACGATGCCAGACAGACACACCTATATACACATACACACACAGGTTAAACTTATAACACCCCTCTTTTTGCGTCGGAGGTTAAAAATAATGAAATGTAGACCTAACAGTAAACTACATAAATCTAAATAAATAAATTATTAATTGGGAAAGAGGAGAGAGAGATAGAGACAGATAGAGAATGAAATATAATTAATATTGTCTCCTTTTACCTTGAGTTGCTTTAAATAAACATTCAAGCAGTCCCGAAATTGGAATTTCTTAATTTTGTATTTGCAGACGACAGTCTAACAAATAGTAAATATCTTAATATTCTCAACTTAAACATCTACAATATTCCGTCACGCTAAGCTTCAAAGCCCAACTAATAACGCACAAAGGTAAACGTTTCGAATTAAGGCTCGTCGGGTATTAGGTAGCCTTCTCCCATCGGAGAGGACACATTCAAAGACGATAATATACAACTAGAATTTGTTTAATCTATGTAAATGGATTGTGCTGATCTCGTCGGATGAGACAAGCTTTGTATTTATGAGACAAAGATTAGATATACGAAACCCCGAGGCGCCTTACCGCCCTTCACCCGAGCGGAGAATTTTAATTTCCGTATATAGATGATATACGAGTATAGTACAACTGCAGAATCTCATTTTATTAAATAGCTGTTGCTGAATTTAGTCTTCGTATTTGATCTTCCACATAGTGACAGATTCCCCGTAGGATATTTATGTATTTGTTTATATCATAAACTTGTCTTTGCTTATGAATATTCACATACGCCTACAATATAACTAAGACAGATAGACGGTATAAATACTTTATTTCCAGCTCTGACAAATCGATTGGTTGAACATACTACATTTACCTAATAGATGTTACCTGTGTGCCAATAATAAACCAATATAATTGATGATAACAACGTTCATTAAAATGACTGAAATACGACGGCATACGAAGGGTATGAAATTATTATTTGGTTGTATTTAAGTTATGCGAAATGGGTATTTGTGGAGCTAGCGAACTTCAAACCCTAACATGCCAAACTAAGAACGTTACCTTTATCAATTAACTCAAACAACTTGGCGGGAACTCCCCTGAGACATGTACAGATATACCTACCTACCCGTGCCCATATTCACCAAATACATACGTTACAAAATACAATGAGTTACCCATACTGGCGATGAGCTTACTTAACCAAAATATATTTTCATGTATTAATATTTATAAGAAATCTAATAGGTAGTTATTACTCATAATAAAAAAAATATGGGGTTTTTATTAAGAATGTAAATATTTTTTTAATTAAGAATGTTAAAGATAACTAAAAACCAAATATTAGTATAAAAAAGTATTTAATTCATAGTTATTATTCAGAAACATAAATAAATAAAATAAAATTGTTTAAAAAAAACATTGAACTGACTTCAAACCCTAAAAAGTATTAAATAATATTTTGATCTTGAGTAGAAGGCGGTACAAAAGCACAAAAGGGTCCATCTATAAATTTTCAGGTGTGCTTTGTACCGCCTTCTACTTGAAGATCAAAATATTATTTAATACTTTTTAGGGTTTGAAGTCGGTTCAATGTTTTTTTAACAGTTTTTTTTACGTCACTCTTTTTAGTAATATCACATAATATTAAAATCGGTTGACGGGAAGTGGGTGATGGAAAAATTTCTTACTGTGAAAGTGTTAATTCCTTAATTTCCCACCCTTAGAGGTGGTATTCTTTCATAAAATTTATGAAAGGAACACCCCTGGGATACCCCACTGGTGATAAAAATAATCATTAAAATCGGTTGAGAATTGGCGGAGAAATCGAGTAACATACACAAAAAAAAACATACGGAAGAATTGAGAACGTCCTCCTTTTTGGAAGTTGGTTGAAAATTGGTCAAGAGAGAGTTACACTCACGCACGGAGGGTTGCGTAGATCCTCTATACCATACCTGTCAAAAAATTATACCGGTCTTCCGTCAAATCTTTTATCTGTTTGCAATGCAAAGTATCTGTGGCGCCATCTATTCTTATTAACCGCCATTATAACACATATAAAATTTCAAACGGCTCTATCTTTATCTATAACGGTTCTTGTGTGAGGGTGTGTGTGTCAAACACACCCTACCACACACGCACAGATGAGGCGTAGTGTTCCACACCATGATGTATTCTGAAAGAAAACTGAGTAAATATCCAATTTCCATTAGGTAATAAATAGGATTCATTAATTCAGATATCGATGTACACGAAGAAAATTGGTCACATAATGATGTTATGTCTATAAGTATTTACTGCGGACGTGTTCAGTTAGGTAAATTATTCTGATGTACGCAATGTGGAAATTATTTAGTGTGATTAATAAATAATTCAAACGTATATGTTTCAACAAGTACAGTGTTATTCTTTCAATGAAGAAATGTATATTTACTACTAAATAATGTAATATTATGACAATAATAAAATACACTGTAGACGACCTTATTATTTTTAAATAAATATATTTTTAGATTAACATACTTCTAAAAAAAAAAAAAAAAACGGTCAAGTGCGAGTCGAACTCGCGTGTTCCGTTTTTTTGTCAGAAACTTAAGACTTATGTATTTCGTTCTTTTCGTATTTCTGTGAACTATAACAGAGGCCATATATTTCCCTTTCTTTAAATTTAGTACCAATATATTTGGAGAAAATAAGCTATGACAGACGGACAGACAGATAAACACGACATTGATCTTATAAGGGTTATTAAGTTTTTTCCTCTTTTGAGGTACGGAATCCTAAAAATAAAATGTTACACTGAACGCACAGTAGTGTGACGCCGCCGCGCCCGGCGTCGTCGTCAACCTCTCGTCTCTGCCGCCGCGCGTCGGTGTAGCCGAGCTCTCAGTGACTATGAACATTTGCACACCTCAGCGAGTCAAGTCGGTACGTCAAGGTACGGAGTGAGAAATTCTGACGTTGAAGTAGGTGAGACGTTCCAACCGAAGCGAACATTTTAATGTTGTAATGTTGTAGAAATGCTATCCTGTTTGTCCATGTTCTGGTTCTGTCTATCTGTCTGTAACTCAAATCCGGTGGACGTGTACGCAATGAGTTTCGTTTTCTGATGTGAAAACAATTAGGTGCATTCCTTCACCAGCTGTTCTCCAGAAGTCTCCGGTATGGCACCTACCTTCTCGGAGGTGATATTGGCTGGTCGGAGCATGCGCTTTGGCCCCTCCGACTCAGCCACCCATACCGGATTACATAAAAAAATGGCTCCTGTAAAACTGTAGGTTACGTTACAAAATCTGAATGTTTGGCGGCAACATGACCCTAAGAATCCGTTTCATAATTAATGTCATTTCGTACCTTCAGCTAAACTAAAAATAAGGTTGATACAAAATAGAGGTTTCACCTGCGGCAAGGCGCGCCCAGGTTACCAATAAGAACGTTCACGGTGTAACCGATAATATTCCAAATATCAAACTACACGACATATCTTATTCAAAACAATGAAATTAAGGGAAGCACTGACAAGGCACCTATTTCACCCGGTGTTATGGGCTTTCAAAAGAACATGTACCGGTCGCGCGGGCACTTAATCCGATCTCGTTACCACGTGACACCTGATAAAAGGTATCATGGGTCAAAATGTTGCAAATGACGCCACTTACCTACAAAAAAATGTTGTCGATTGATGTGCCGAACACCCTGTATATTCCATTCGGCCTCTGACTGTGTGGGTATTGTAATACTTGAATGGAACAATACCTACGAAAGTAGTAATACTAGTAAGTTCATTAAAATATAACAAAGTCAATTTTTCTACGAATTCTTATTTTATGTACGAGTAGGTAAATATTACTAGGAAAATAGGTAAACTATGTAAGTCGGACTCGCGCAACGAGGATTCCGTTACACCATATTTTTTTTGTTATGTATTTAACAAAAGAACAATGAGTTTTCTTTCATTCATTTCGGGATCCTTAGAGCGAGCCTGACTCACATTTTGCCAGACGACGACATTAAGTGCGTGTAGGCAATCAGTGGTTCCGTACCACTGAAGGCTACTACGCTCTTCCACCATTTTCTGTACGAAGAAATTATTAAAATATATTTTCCTTGCACTGAAGTATATTTTATTTTACTTTTTGATAATTTAATGCTGTACGCACAATACACACAAAAACACAAAATATTTTCGTTCTTTAGTTTGATAAAATAATTAATAATATGATTTCCTTTCGGTGGTGTGTGAACCTACTTCCGATTTAATTTGTTTGTATTAATGTTTAATAATGGAATTTAGATCCGGCAAACTAATAATAAAATTGATAGCTATAAATTTTTTTTCAGGTCCTTTTTTGTCCAGCACAGGACACACGGACCCTGACTGACTGACTGTTAGGTCATAAGGACTGTGAAATTCACCAGTTCAGCTAGATGACTTATTTCTAAAGATACATTAAGTTCGCATACGTTATAAACATGCAAGGTGATGCTGTAGACACATGTTAGATGGCATATCCAGCAGTTTCAACTGTTTTTATCTCATCTGTCCCCGCCCCCGCTGGCAGAGCAGCCCCCGCCGCGGCCGCGGATTGCCGACGCGGTCCCCAGGCAGTCGTTCCAACCAGCTCTACCAACGCCGCCGCCAAAACTGCAGCAGTAAATAATCCCAGCTTCGGTCGGCTTTTAAATAGTTAGTTCCACCTGAAATTTCAGGCGAGCCCTTAGCCTCTGGTAATTACGGCAGTTAATTCAACCGCAACTTGCGTTAGTTATTACACGATCCGGGAACAATTTGTTACAGTGCGTGGGTGGTGTTAGGAGTATATAAATCGAGAATTGTCTTGTTCCGTTGCTGGTGCTGCTGCAGCGAAACCCTTTGTTTTATTTATTTTAAATTAGTTTTAATTGCTTTCTTTTTTTTATATAGGTGGTAGAACTTATTCTGTTCTAATTGATTGAAGATGCGAAATTGTATATTTGCAATTTTTTTTTATTTATTTAACATTTATTGAAAATATTATAATTAAAGTACCGTGTGTGGCCGGTACTTAAAAATAATAGTCCCACTGCATCTCTCCCCATGCATGTCGTAAAAGGCGATTAAGCGATAAACACGAGATGCCGTGTTAAAGGGCGATAGGGTAGCCATCTCTCACCTTGGCGCGTTCCTTCCACCGAGTCAGGCGGTCTTTCTAACTTTTCTTAAACTAACACTGTAGAATGCTTATTAAGAGCAAATAATAATAAGAGTCAGATGGCATCTACTTTCGTGACGTTTCACTTTTTCTGTGTTAGGTCCCTACCCCAAACGTGCGTTAAAAAGCTTCTCTTCAAAAACCCGACGTCCTTCATCATCTTCTACACCCGTGATTATTACACATTTCCGTGTCGCAATTTTATTGTCATGTCTATGTTTCCCGTTGATACTGCCAGCTAATATTCATTAAGCTCATGCAATCAGCCGAAATCAAAACAACATCAATGTTAAATAATCAAGTGTCTACGTAAATTGTATATTATTATTATGGCACATACCTAAGAGCGTTAATCTAACATAGTAGGCGACGCCACTCCCCATACAGGCATTAGTCATACAGTCGCCTCTAAAACTGCACATATATCTATGGAACCGTGTCACACGCCTGCATGTGGTGTTAACCCTAAACGACGTAAACCTGAATTTGCAAGAAATCTCGCGGTTCTGTCTAACACACTTTCTTTTTAGGGTTCCGTATCCGTCGTACGGGACCTTATTACTACGCCTACGCCGTCTGTCTGTCTGTCTGTCT
This sequence comes from Nematopogon swammerdamellus, assembly GCA_946902875.1. Lineage (NCBI taxonomy): Eukaryota > Metazoa > Arthropoda > Insecta > Lepidoptera > Adelidae > Nematopogon > Nematopogon swammerdamellus. The sequence goes on from OX336339.1 coordinate 18,765,666, forward strand.
GTCCGTCCGTCTGTCCGTCTGTCTGAGGGCTGTATCTCTTGAACCGTAATATGTAGGTAGACTGTTGAAATTTTCACAGAATATGTCTTATTATGGCCGATGATATAACAACAAATAATAAAAATATAAAAAATAAAAAAATTCACAGGGGTCCCCATAGAATTAGTCCCCACTAAAAAGTGTATTCGCGCCATCGACCAACAGTATGAAACATTTTAACTAATCATGAATTTTAACTAATATGAAGCATTTCATAATACACGCCATAGATGGAGTGAGTGGCGCTGACCATGACATGGCGGTAAGGAACCCTCAGTTCGCGAGTTCGACTCGCACTTGGCCGGTTTTTTAGGGTTCCGTATCTATACGGAAGCTGTCTTTCTACCTGTATGTCTGTCTGTCTATCTGTTTGTCAGTCCGAGGGCTGTATCTTTTGAACGCTGTTGGTTGTAATTTTCACAGAATATGTGTTATTATGGCAGATATGTCAGCAAATAATAAAAATCTGTTAAGTCAGAACGTCGTTCACACACAGAGGGTTCCGTAGTCACGTTCCTTCTTGCGCGTATAGCGAGCGTTATCACGCCATCTACCGATGACCGTTCTTAATTATTGTGTAGTTAAAATGTTTGATAATTCGGTAGATGGCGCTATTCTGCATATTATGATACTTGTATTTGGACCCGCCTGAATTATTTACTTCTTGCTTTTTTATTTATTACAGTTCAAAAGATACAGCTCTCGCACGGACAAACAGACAGACAGACAGACAGACGGCGTATAAAAATACGGAACCCTAAAAAAACTTACAGAGTATATTAAGTTTCACATACCTACAGATCATACACACCAGTTTTCGCTGAAATAATAAAAGTACCACCGCAAATCTAACAGCCTTTAAAGGGTGACGAAGTTCTAAATGCAAAATAAAATGTATATTGAAGTTTTCACATCGACTGTACCTAATTACACCAGCCGCGTATTGACACAAGACGGCGTGTCCTTCTGTCAACGTATTATTAATTAATTTGAGTGCTCCCAGTGGACACAGAGTCTAGATAATGCGGGCGCAGCTGTTTAGTCAACTTGTGTTATGTTAGTGCTTACTCATCACAGGACATGTGGAAGAGTACTTGTGGCGTAATTGAGTTTTAATATTTAGGTTTCCGTAATCGGTACGGAAGCCTATTACTAAGCCTACGACGTCTGTTTGTCTGTCCGTCCGTCCGTACGTCTACAGCACCATCACAGAACCGTAACAGCTAGCCGGTTGAAATGTTCACTGAGTATTATGTGTTATTTTGGCGGATATAACAATAAATAACAAAAAAAAGGAAAAAGTGAAAAATCAAAGGGGTTCCCATAGAAGAAACCAGGAAGAAACCTGTTTATTCAAGTAGACTTTTTTTGTGGTGCGGAAACCTCCGTTCGCGAGTCCTACTCGCACTTGACCGGTTATTTTTGTTTGTTTTGTAGTTGGTAAATGTATAAAATGTCAAAATCGAATTTATCTATTTATAATAGTATACCCTAATGAATATTACACAATCTTTCGAGTAAACCAGGAACAGCACCCGTCACAGGGTTGACTCCAGAGGCGAGTCTGGCGGCAAATCGAAACCAATCTGGCTGTTTGTTCTTCAGATCAAACAACGGAATGATACGTTTGCTTCCGAGCTGTAGGTAGCCGTAGGTTAAAATTATGGCGTTGATTGGCGACGCGAAGGGCCGCGCGGAAACATGACATTGCGGCCTGGAAAAATCGAATTACATATTTCATGTCAATCCGTATTGAATTATTGACAACCTGTTTACGCTATTAAATAGTATTAAATTTTAATACTGCTAATACTGCAAAAAAAGTATTATATTTTCCTAATTCAAATGGTGTCAGAATCAAATTGAATACGTCATAAGTCACTTACTAACTTTTGTCCGCGGGTCCACTCGCGTGAAATTCTAATTTGTAAAGTAGAAAGCAAGTTATTAGGGGCGATGTCTTATTCAAACCTAAACGAAAATACTTAAAGTTCTCACGGAAAACGGAATGATAATATGGAATCCTCTCCACTCGAGTTCAACTCGCACTTGTCCGCTTTTTTACAAGTTTATTTATTTATATATATTATGTTATCATACTTTCTATGTAATAATAATAAAAAGATTGCACCGACTTTAAAAAACAACTAGGACTTAAAAGTGTAATACATATTTGAACTCATATTCGGGCCCTTGAGTTGAAGGCGGTACAAAAGCACTGTAGATTAGATTGTGCAATTGTGGTTAATTTATAGCAATTTTGGTCACACCGTGTTCACATACAGAGCGCTCTACCTAGCTTATCTTTCTCTCGTCTCTGTATTTTGCATGATGGTCGCTGATGTTCCGTCTAACCACGATGTAGGAAACCGTGGTCTAACTAAGTGAATAGCAGGCAAAAACTGTTATTTACCTTCGTAATATTTTCAATTCAGGTAGCTGCAATGTTTTTAGACAACAAATATATAATCTTTAATATTGAACCGTCTCTATTCCTTAGAGACTTCAATCTCTAAGGAATAGAAAAAATTACTGCTAGTTAACTTACCTAATACTATTTACTAAGCTATCAAAATAATTAAAACAAAAAAAGCAGTATACAACATTTTTTTTAATCAGGCTGTAGCAAAAACATCTAAAATGATAAATTTATTAAGGTTTCATAGCCAGCTACTATGCTGGCAAGGACCCTTAAAAGCGGTCAGGTGTCTGTTCATCGGTCCGTCCATTCGTCTGTCTGACAAGCGCTGTCCGAGGTAATTACTGCGGAAAGTAAAAGTCAATAAATATTTAAACAAATACAATGCGTACGACCGAATGTCCAATGGGCGTCGTTGGACACCTCGGCGCCACATGTTCCTCTTTCTATATAAAAAAAATGTTCGCACTTATCAGGCCTTTTAAATGTAGTTTTTCCAACTATTTGTGAAAAGCTAAATATTTCTTCATTGGATAGATAAGCGAAAATGATGATTAATAGATAGATATTTATGTAAACTTTTCCAATAGTTTTCAGTACATACTTGAACGAGTACGTACAAAACGAAATCCCAGAGAACAATGCAACGAAACAAACTTACGCCGTCTAATTGGAAGTAACTTTCGGAAACGACGAAAAGCAAGTAATTATGTTGATTGTGAAAAATATACTCGAACCCCCCGCGGAGAAAGTCGAGCGGGTTACGTTTGTATGGAGAAGGATACAGTAGTCTGGAATTAGCCAAGTGATTTACTGGCTTGTGCGCATCTAAAAATGCACATAAAAATAATAACTTCAACTGCCGATGTTTAAATACAAATCCGATTATGTGTAGTATTCAAGTGTACCTACATTTCACATGTGAACAAAAATGACTATGACCAAAAATTATACACAATTGTTATATCGAATTTTTGGTCGTAAAGAATAGCAGAATAACGCATTGTACTTAATTCTGAAACTTTTGGTGCCTATCTGTACGAACTTTTAGTCAATTCAATGCAATACAATTTCATAATTCATAAGTTTACCCACACTTCATAAACAGTAATATTATTAGTTTAAAACACTGTCTTCACAACGATAAAAGTTCGATCGTAAAACAAAAATGTTTTAAAAAACATTTAACCGACTTACAAAACCGCTTCATCTATCAATTTTCTGGTCTGTTTTTGTACCGCCTTCAACTCAATTATTAAATATTTTTTTAGTTCTAAGTAGTTGTTTTTTTAAGTCGGTTCAATGTTTTTTAAAACATTTTTTTATTTCACTGTTTTTAATAATATCTCATAAAAAAAGAATCAGAAATCGATTGTCGTGGTATAGAATTATTCGCCAATTTGCCACACTTCATTCACACAACATTCCATATCTTGAAAACAACTGAACCGATTTTGATGAAACTAGCACTGTTCCCTAAGTTGAAGTAAATGTAAGCCAATAAAAGAATGGTCCCAATCCGATTAATAGTTTCGGAGAAATGCGTGGACAAACATACATACAAACAAACATACATACACATATAAAATTTTGTTCATTTGTTTGGAAGCCCTAATAGATTATCATATTATGTGAATAAATTGCAGTTCCAATCCCTTCTGGTCCCAAGTGGAGCGCGCGCTCCAGTTTTCGTCGACGACCCATGGCTCCCAAGTGGAGCGCGCGCTCCACTTATTGCACGCCTTTTGCGCGCCGCTAGTTTTAATTCATTATCTAATTCTACCAATTTTCTACCAAAACACTCAATACTGGTATCATTTCTTGGTTAAACTTACTAATAACTATTCTCAGACACGACTGGGCACACAATAACCTTCGCACAGAAAATAAATAATGAAGTTGACAGAAAATAAAATGTCACTTTTGGCAGCTGACATTTCCACTGACCCTGGAATAGACAAAGATTGTACCCGTAAACGTAGTTCGGTATTTGATAGTTCGTTTCAATGCGCTTATTTCGGTATGCGACATGTAAGACGAAATTGTACAGTTTTGGTCAGAAAAAAAAATGTCGAGTGTGTTTTGTTTTGCCTGGAGTTAAAAAAATCGGTCTGTGCTTCTAAATAAGTGAATCCTGAAGAGTTTGGTATCACTGAACGCGTAATTTCAGTACAAACAAGACTGAATAACGAGTATTGATGGATCGATCGATTGAGGCGGGATATTCGAATTTGTGCGGGAGCGCGCGCGCCAAAATTTTGCGTTTTTGAGCGCCGCTAAAAGGGCCTGGGAGCCAAGGGGAGTAGTACTATTTTGAGTCAAAGGGACTTAAATTACATACACACGTGTCGAATTGATAACCACCTTTTTTTAAGTCGGTTAATAAGCACTCCCGCTCACAGGCGCGATCAGAATTTGAATTGCTGACCTTTCGACCATTGAGTGAGGCCGACTGTGGTCATCGATACTGGATTTAGATTTTATGGAAAACTCTGGTTCCTTTCCATTCTTACCTTACTGTGGTACTTAACGCGTCCGGATTGCTACCACCGCAATGAAGGTAAATTGCTATGTAAATAGTTAGTATTTCCCGCCCAGTTCAGTATAGCCGGCACGTCCTAAGGAAAGCACTGACATGGCACCTAGTTCACCAAGGTGTTATGGGTTGAAATCACGGGTGTGGTTAGGTTAAGAACCAAATCATGTTAGGTTAAAAAAATTATAACATATTAATTTTGCCGAAATTGTGCCACTTGCTTGTGTAAAACCATAAATTTTAAATCTCATCCTAACCTCTAGCTCTCCACACCGTATTAGCGCCATCGTCGCTCGATACGTACATCAACTTAATACCACTGGTGGGCTCGTCAGTGGCTCCACAATTCATAATAATTAATATGGCACGTACAATAATAGCTAAGTGGTTCGACCTATTTGTACATCGCCCTAGCTCCCTAACGACCGCGAGGCGGGGCGAGGTCCGCTCAGCGACCTGATGGGCGGGCACCCCTAAGACATGAATGCCTAGAAACGGCATTGTTGCACGGCTCCGGATTGGTACCGCCACATTGAAATGTCTGTCGAAACTTTCATACAGTTGAGTATAGCGATATAGAAGAGATACAGCCTCGCTTTTTATATGTCTTCATTAGATAAATGCAACGCCGTAAATGAGATTCGTACCTGGAACTCCGGCTTGAGCAGCCAGCGCGGCAACGCGCAACAGGCAACGCACGCAATTCTGCCACCGGGTCGATAACGTATCTCTTTAAATTTTTTAACCGTTGCTTGCATGTTCTCTAGTAGGTCTGACACATCTCCTGCGTTCAGTCAACTTGCACGATTCAATATTGAATCTTATACTGTCGTCACCAAAGTCGTATTTGGCATCGGACACTAGAATTTGACTTGGAATTTTAATATTATATTTTTTAAATCGAATATAAATCGAAATTCGTTCATTTAAGCTACCCCCGTGATTGGTTCATCAAACTCTATATATATATGTTTCAAATTTCAACTTTTATCGTCCACTAGATTCGGAGAAAATAAGGTGTGACAGACGGACAGAATGTCAGATTCGAGAGTGATGCTATAAAGGTTCGGTTTTTTTCCTCTTTTGAGGTATGGATCCTTAAAAAAAGGCCATCAAGATAAATGAAAATACATATAACATTAACTGCTAGGAGCTATATTTGGTTGTTGTGCATTTTTTTATCACCTCTACAAATAAATGTTCGCTCCGTAACTTTTAATTCTTTGTCTTACTCAAATTACACGATGCCAGGTACTCCAGCGCCGACTCGCCACGCTCCGTCCGGGGACCCATCGACTGGGAATTGCTTGACTTTATTAAATTTTGGACAAAGTACACCTTCACGCTTGTACATTTTAGCTTAATGGTGGGGTGTTATTTAACGGTTTTTTTAACAAAAAAATATCTAGTATAAACGCGATATAATAGATATTTATTTTATATTTTATGTGAAGAAAATAACAAAACTCACGTAGTTCTTTTTAAACAGCTTATTGCCGAAATATTGTCAAGTGGCTTGGACGATGACGATTAATTTAATTCCTCCTCACCCTCAATTATTTAAAATTGAACTCCACCGTTCCATTTTTCTGTACGTTTAAAACTGGAGTTAAAAACTTTTTATATTGTGTGATTCAGCCCTGCGTTGCGTTATTGCGTTAAAGTATTTGAACTGCCCACTAGATGGGCTGATCAGAGTAGAAAATGTGTAACGGACTAACGGCACGTAGATAACGGTAGAGCCCATCCTAAAGGAACGGTGATTGCTGTAAACTCACTTTGATACAAAATCAGTGTGATGAATTACTTGACTTATTGTGCCAACGCAGACTTAAATATCTCTAAAGGCCTGTTAACTAACTACGGCCTGAATCCGTAACTCGAAAATTCTTCTCTATCGAAGTGTCTTCCTTCTCTATCTTTCAACATTAAGAAGACAGAGATGGAACTACATTGTATAAAAATAAGTATGAAGATAAATTTTAAACGAAGGTTGTGAAATAGAGCCTTAGCATGAATTTCACCACCTCCGGCTATATGAGGTCAAAATTACGCTGTTTACAGGAGTAATCCGCCGATACATTTAGCCGTAGGTTATTTGTCAGCCTCGGTAGCTTAGTGGTGCGGTCGGTCGACTGTTGATCGTGATCATAAGCACACCTGGGTGCGGCCAGTACTTGGATAGTAGACCGTTCGACCGTTGGAGGCTGACCGTCGTTCAGTTTCCACGTAAACTGTAGGTCCCTTCCCTTCTTACCTGTGATCTGTGACTCCCGGTTGATACCACCGCACTGAATGAACGGTCGGCTCAAACGGCTCCAAGGTGATTATTCAAACAAAGACAAATTAGCCGTCAGGTTTATAGATATTTCCCTATATGTATGTATGTATATGTATGTATATATTATTTATTGAACTCCAATTTATACAAATTAGGCACAATAGGCGAGCTTAATGCCGCGAGGCACTCTATTCTAACTAACCTTTGGGATGTGAGAGAAGTATATACAGGCGAACAAGAATAGTTTGTGGTAATGTCAGTCAGTCAGTCAGTCAGTCAGCGTGTAAGCGTCGACTGCTGGACATACGCCTCTCCAATTTTCCTCAAGTCCTCCCGGCCTTCAGCGATACGGAACCACTGATTTCCGCCGGCGTACTTGATGTCGTCGTCCCACCTGGCGGGTGGTCTTCCCACACTCCGTTTTCCTGTCCACGGCCGCCAGTGTAGGACACGGTTACTCCAACGGTCATCGTCTCTTCGGCTAACGTGCCCAGCCCACTGCCACTTGAGCTTAGCCACCCGGTGTCCAATATCGACTACTTTGGTGCGTCGGCGGATTGCCTCGTTACGCACCATATCACGTAGCGATATTCCCAGCATGGCTCGCTCCATTGCTCGCTGGGCAACTTTCAACCTTTGGACAACAGCGACCGTCAGAGTCCACGTTTCACACCCGTACGTCATAACCGGGGATGTGGTAATGTATTAAGCGGTAAATGTGTGTATATGTATCTAATAGACTTACATATTATGTACATTGATCAGTGGTACTGTTGTTCAACACCATCAACTGAATGATAAGAGAGTGAGAAGAGGGGAGTTATGTGTATGCAATATAAATATATTTACTTCAGTGAAAATAGGAAAAGATTCTTCAAAATTATATCTAGTTAGTCTGCTGGTCAGTAGATGTCTAGTCCTTTATGGAGCTCATTAGACTGTTAATGAAGCCTGCAAGGACGAAGCCGTGACTACGCATAGCCTGAGACCGTCGTCGTCGTCGCAGCTTCCTTTTAGACGGCTCTTACCTGAGACGTTGTCCTGACTTAATTAAGGTAGGCTGAATTTAAGGTGTTTTCGGTAAGCAATTTTTTTCTTGTGAATTTCAGTATCTACCTACATAATTTAAATTTTAGAGGTATTCGTGCTGTAGCACGAGCAAAAAGACCTGTAAAACGTGTTAAAAATATGGCAGGTATGTTTTTAGAAATACCACAACATAATATGTATATACGGAAACACATATAATTTATAAACTAAGCTATCGTCAGCCTCGATAGCTCAGTGGTGCAGACAGTCAACTGTCGCTATTGAATGTTAAGCAACGCTGGGTGCGGTCAGTACTTGGATGGGTGACCGCTGACCGTTGGAGGCTGACCGAAGTTCGGATTCCTCGTAAAACTGTAGGTCCCTTCCCTTCTAATCTTACTTGGTGGTAGGGTTTAACCCGCCCGGGTTGGTACCACCGCACTGAATGAAACGTCGGTCTAAACGGCTATGTAAATAGTTTGTGTTTTCCGAGCAGTTAAGTGTAGCCGGCACGATCAAAAGGGGAAGCACTGACATGGCATCTAGTTCACCCGGTGTTATGGGCTGACATCACGGACGTTGTAGGTGATGTAGCCAATCGTGTCTGTTTCCATAAAAAAAAAGTTCATAGACAAATTGTACCCGAAAGCGACTAGTTTGGGTCATACGTGAAAAAATTGTTTGTGCAAGGGCGTCAGAGTGCATCAGGACCACAGATAACTTATTTTCTAATAGGACCGTGGTATTTTTTTTTTATGCACGGAGATTTTTGAAGTGAAAACTTCTTTAGCGGCGCTTGGCACTTTTTTTAGATGGGTAAAAAATGTTAAACTCGCGTTAGAACTAGCGTCAGATCCGTAGCCTGATCGAAAAAGCGTAAGATTTGAAACTTCTTTAGCGGCGCTTGGCACTTTTTTTAGATGGGTAAAAATTTTTAAACTCGCGTCAGATCCGTAACCTGATCGAAAAAGCGTAAGATTCGTTGAATATATGGATGAAAGTTGATTTTTCTGAGAAATAAAAATTTTTGATGTAAAATAATTATAATACTTCTGTAGTTTAAATTTTTTTATGTAATATAAATGGTCATGTTTGTCTACGATAGCGCAATAAATGAATATTGTATTTTACCACATAAATGATAGACTTTTATACTGATAACTAAAACAATTCGTGCGAAATTATTCCCTAACCATTCCAAAATATTCAAAAATGCACAACGTTGATGTATGTATAAGTTTTCACTTCTGCCGGCACTCCCGGAGTGCAACCTTAGGCTTTTTTGTCTCACATACATACCACACATTATCACATTGTGAGATAGGCAGTATCACGGGCAGTATTAATATGTGTGTACAATAGTGACATATTCATTCACCTTATAATGCCATGTGAGTGGACTGCTCTGGTCAGATTTCTGCAGAAAAGTAGTTGCGGTTAGCCTTTCTTGGCCGAGTCATTCGATATAGGGTTGTGAGAAAGTTCAACAGAGGTCACTGGTACTTTCTTCGCCGTCACTGCTCCAGTTTTCAGTTTATCTTTAAAGCGTGCGTCCAAATATTCATCGGCAAGCATATGAGCACGCGACGCGGAAATGAGAGCAAATTTCGAAGAGTACATAGTCTTTATTAGCCAAGCCGAAGCGGGTGGTATTACATCACTCTGTTCGTTTCGTATGCAGATTCGAGAGGTTGAAAGAAGCGGGGCGAAGGCGGGGCGGGGCGGGTAGGGGTAAGGGGGGGTCGAGGGAGCCTCATCATGAAACAAATGAAAGTTTCTCGTATGAGTAAGCGCTGCGCTGGCATGATTGCCAGGCTGCGGGGCGCGCGTCGGCGCGGAGTCGCGTGGGACCCACGCACACTACTCCGCCCGTACCGTAGAGACTTTAGGATAGTTATTTTTTATGTAATCCGGTACGGGTGGCTGAGACAGAGGGACCAAAGAACATGCTCCGACCAGCCAATATCACCTCCGAGAAGGTAGGTGCCATAATGGAGACATACCTTTGAATTGCTGGCCATACTGGACTAGAGGAGAACACAGGCTGCCATGCGGCCAACTTACATCCAGTACGGTGGTATGTGCATAATGGAGACTTACCTTTTAATTGCTGGCCATACTGAACTAGAGGAGAACATAGGCTGCTATACGGCCATCTTATATCCAGTACGGTAGTATCAACCCAGTTGGCAACAATTTGAGCCTACGACCTAGTAAGGGGTAAGGGAAGGGACATATGTACAGTTTTACACCGGTTCCGAACGTTGAAGCAGCCGGTGTACATATTTTTCCGTCAGAAAAAACGCATTGGTCCACGCCGACAGGATTCAACCTCGGACCTCTCGCAAGAGAAGTCGAAGCCCAGACCACTTCGCCACCCGACAGTTTGCTTAGTCTTCTAATCAGATTGTAGCGATTGCTTTGAAAGAATACGAAATTGCAGTAATTTACTTACTGCATACTGCATTTACATACACTTATGTTTGAAACACTTATGTTGACACCATACTGCCTGCTGGGTAAAGTCTGGCCTGGTGATTGTTGCAAGTTCTGTGATTGACCACGTTTATAAGATCTGAAATTTGAAGAATTGTCCAACGTAGCTCTCCTGTCGAACCATGAAAAGAAACGAGCTGTTCAGTTCAAGGGATCAATGTTGGACAGATTGTCACAAAGACACGGCCAAATCGGCAAAACCGGTGCAATCATGCCTTCAGACACATTCACTAAGCCTTAGCTTGAGATAATCCAGTTTTAGATACATTTAGCTTCAATAGCTCTGTTAAAATCGGACGGGTTTACTCTGGTAGAGAAGTAGTAAAACAAACTGTTGATTGAATATGGCAAGGTTTGGGACAGGTAGTCAGTCAGTCAACGTCCACTGCTGGAGATAGTCTCTCCAATTTTCCCCCAGTCCTCCCGGCCTTCAGCAGTACGGAACCACACTGCTTTTTTGTTTTGTTTTATGGAAACTGGCACGGTTGGCTACATCACCTACAACATCCGTGATGTCAGCCCATAACACCGGGTGAACTTGGTGCCACGTCAGTGCTTGTTTCCGCCGACGTACTTGATGTCGTCGTTCCACCTGGCGAAATCCATCTGATGAAGGCCATTACAATAATTCTTTTAAATCCAATATACAGAATGACGAGCCACGTCGATACATACAGAGAGTCTCTAAGATCCGCCTGTTTGAATTTGTTAAAGTAAGACTGATTTGCGTCGCCGAGCCAATATGTTAGAAGACACAGGGTAGCGCTTGACGTCGCGTCGGTTGCCTGAGCGGAGAGGCGGCGCGGCTAGTCTGCGATGCGGAGATGCCGCGTGTGGGAGCAGTCAGAGCGAGCTCCGACAGTCCGCCTCCAGCCGGCATCGGGTAAATAACGAAACTCCCGAAATTGAGTCGTTAAATCTAATCGTCTGTAGTTGAAAGTACAGACGCGTGGCAGCGAGAGAGCAACGATGGGAACGCTCCATATTACATTCAATAAAGTTGAAAACTTCCCGAGTTACGCTCGCAAATTCCTCAAAGTAGGGCCCGGGCTCGGTAATTATTTTTGTGGATGTTCCATGTTGTTATTATTCGGAACGCGTGTTGCGGAAACTTTGCTGATTTATAAAGTAGCTCGCGAATTCTTGAAAAATCCGGTTCGTTGCAACTTTGCGGAAGGGAGAAAGTATTCGCCGACGCCTTCGGTGCGCCCGTTCTCGGATTCTTTTTATTTAAGATGTTTCGTGCGTTAAATAAAGACTGGATATAATATACTGGAAATTTAAGAAGAACATTGTAGCTAGTTGACTGAAATTAAGACGCGAAATTTGTTGCACTTTTTTATATATAATTCTGACTTGCTAGGTGAACCAATCGTGATTTCTTGGAGAATTTTATGAACATATTGTATCTATTGGTTCGAAACAAAAACTAAAACTAATTATATAAACTAAGTATTGCTATTCTGACCAACGGCGGCTGTCGGCAGGCGAAACTCTAACCCTTCATACTCCTGTTCAAGTTTATAGAAAATAAAAATAAAAATCTGTTCATACTACCGAACCCAAACTTCTGACACGCCGAGGGGCAAATCTCGTTATAATTCTTACAAGGCCGTAACATATTTTTTCCACCGAAATGAGCTCGCTGGTAGGGTTGGCAGTGCGTAAACAAAATGTTATCTTCCCGGCGCACAGCGGGGCGGTGCGGTGGTGTGCAGGCCGAGTGACTCACGGTCGCGGAAATAAAATATCTAGAAGAGGTATTAACTTGTTTTTTATGAAAACTGTCATAGTTGGCTAAAACACCTGCCACACCTGTGATGTCAGCCCATGTCACCTTGGTGAGAGAGTTGGTTAGTCGAGCCGGTTACACTTAGCTGGCCGTAAAACACTTTTTTTTTATTCTGTGCAGTGCACCAATCCGGACGATTTTAACTAACTTTAACCTAGTAAGGTAAGATTATGGGAAAAAACCTGATTTGTCGAAATTATGAAAGAAAACTACTCATAGACGTAATGGAAAATATGCAAAGTCTATCTATGTTCCACCTCACCTCGCTATGTTTACTCACGTACCTGCTGCCTGCTACAGATGGAGTGCATGCTTAAGCGGCGGGTGGCCGAGTGGTTTGGGCATCGGCTTTTCATGCGGGAGGTCCGAGGTTCGAATCCGGTCGGCATGTACCAATGAGTTTTTTCTGACGAAAACATTTACGTGCATACCTACACCTGCCGCTTCAACGTTCGGAACCGGTGTAAAACTGTAGGTCCCTTCCCTTGCCCCTTACTAGGTGGTAGGCTCAAATTGTAGCCGACGCGTTGGTACCACCGTACGATGGCCGCATAGCAGCCTCGGTTGTGTTCTTCTCTAGTCCAGTATAGCCAGCAATCCAGGGAAGCCTCCGGTATGGCACCTACCTTCTCGGGGGTGATATTGGCTGGTCGGAGCATGCGCTTTGGCCCCTCCGACTCAGCCACCCATACCGGATTACATAAAAAAAAAAAAAAATGCTGACAAAATTTCGGTATTATATCTGAAATGAAATGAATGTAATGCATGACAATCTCGTTTCTGAGTATTTATTTCCATGCCGCCGGTACAGACAGACACAATAGAGCAGTGTGTGTGGCGCCACCTGAGCGCATTATACCACCGTGCGAGTTCAGTGCGTGGATACGTCACTTCCGTAATCTCACGTGTTTTGTTCCTGAGAAGACAATACGTTCTTATACTAATGCAGACCTACGAATCAATAGGGATGCGCTGTACAAACATAATTAAATATTTTCCATTTAACTCTGATAGTGTAGATACATTTATTAAATCTTGTGTAGGACTTCCTATATTAGAAATAAATAAAAAACGGCATCTAAATCTGTCTAATAATAAAAAACCGCATCTAAACCTGTCTATCCGTTTGGGAGATACGATGCCACAGCAGACACACCCATGCATACATACACACATACACAAACACGTTAAACATATAACACCCCTCTTTTGTGACAGCTGCAGAACAGGCAGTGCCATATGAAAGTTAAATAAACAATACATATGCAACAATTTAATAGTCCCACCTACACTCCGTTTCCCTGTCCACGGCCGCCACTGTAGGACTCGGATTACACTGCTTACCCCATTGTCGGGATAGCGTGATGGCGAGTACAATAATGTACATTCACTTTCACTCAAACCGAATAGGTACGTTACCCGAAAATATCTTTGTAAAAATACTAGTGCATATTGTTTTTGCTACGAAATCCTAAACACTAGTTAAATTCCAATAGAGTTACAAATTCTACCGTCTACCGCATCTTTCCCTGGGCCTTCGGCCTCGCACTTTCACGCCTAGCGGCTGTTGTACGGCGGCGCACTTCACCGTGCATATGCTGCGGTGTCGGCGCGCTCGGCCTCCTCTGTATTGGGACACGGGACGTGACAGTTTTTATAATTACAGTTCCCGCCGCCGGCTGCCAGACTCGGCTTATTTTTTACTCCCGCCTTTGTAGACGGCGATATTATTCAAACTAATTTCGCGCAATATTGGGCTGCGGGTTTTTGTCGTCGATATTGGGGCGGGCGCGGGTGTGAAGGCGGCTCGGGACAGGGGCGGCGACGCGTCCCCGGGGAATGTGTTTGTGAATAACAAAACGAGGAGGCCATATTAAAGCCGAGCGCTTCCTGGAATGCCGATGAAGGTTTTTTTTTCAAATAAGACCGGCCTTTTATAAAACATTGAGCACACGCTGCCGTAATGGCGCTTCGGATCCGAAGTCGCAAGTTTCGATTGCAGACTTTACTTTATTCGATATCCTTTTTTTACGTCTCTAACCTGATTATCCTGAGAAACATGATTTCGGTGTTTTGAAATAAAAAGCAACGTAAATTTTATCAGTATACGTATGTACATACGTATGTACATACATACAGCAGACTACATAGAGCTCGACGCTATTCAATGTTTTACGCAGGCTGGCCTTACAAATTGGATCCTTACTCTGGTTTGACTTGATTTAAGCACTGCCACAACTGGCAAATGTTGCGAGACCTCGGAGGAAACGTTTTTGAACTTATTCTTTTGCCTAATCGAATGGACTGGCTCTTCGTCACTTGGAGTAACGCATACCTAAATCATTACTTTATTAACACATTATTATAATATTTTCTCGGCGTTTGCTTGATAATGAATAAAAACTGGCCAAGTGCGAGTATGACACCCGCACCGAGGCTTACGCAGCACAAAAAAAAACATGTTTCTTATATGGGTGGATGTCTTAATTTTTTACTTTTTCTATTTTTATAATTTCTTGTTATAACACATATTATGTAAAAATTTCAACCGGCTCGCTATTACGATTCCAAAGATACCGCAGTAGGACAGACATACAGATAAACAGATAGACGGCGTTGGCTTAGTAATAAAGGCTAAAGTTGTAAAGGCTTCAGTGTGGGGTATGTATGGAAAGCTAAAAACGATCAATTTCTTCAAATATGAAAAAAGGAACGTACACACTTACATAAAAATTAAGAAAGTCTTTATTATAAAACATAATTACAATAATATTATTAAAACATGACGAAAAAAAAAACGACAAATTATAAGCAAACTAATAACTAAATAAAAATAAAAATCTCTTCCATTGGGACTGTGACCGCAGTCCCGCGGACCGGTGGTGCAACGTTCCTACGCTGACCGGCTAAGCTATGTTGTGGGTTACCCAACTGCTTCACCAATCCTTTGGCGTCTACAAAGAGTCTCATAATCATAACATGTTTCAAATTTAAAATAAAGTAATCAATAGGAATATTTCAATATAATAATTTGTATTACGGTCATGGGTAAAATTGAATGTATTTGATGGTATTTATGTGTCTAGACATATTCTCAATAAATAAGCGAGTTAACGTAAGGAATATGAGTAATATTGGTAAACGTGTCAAAAATAATTTCTTTGCCAAGAAAATACATGTCTTCAAAGATATAAAATAACGTTTGAAATTATTGGTCTTGTTTTATTTACTTTGATATTGTATTGCTGTACGAGTTACCAAAGGAATTATGACTTTCAGATAAATTGACACGTATCGATTTCGGTACTAATGCTGTGTTTTTGAAGTCGTCTAACCTGAAAAGAAAATAGGCAAACGTTTTAAGAACATTAATATTGGAGTAAGCTTTTCAGCTTTGTTTTCGGAACGAACTTTCTTTATTGAGGTATTTTGTTAATCTTATTTCACACATTTAACAAAGAGACGAGGTCTTCGTCGAATATTTTGTGAAGATAAAATGTCAAATAATCAATTACTAAGCAATGTTTATTGGGTTATTTAGGTAAGGTTTCTTTTTAGGGTTCCGTACCTCAAAAGAGGAAAAAACCCCTCCGTCCACTTGAATCCATTACATGGATCCATTGATGGATCCTAGTAAACTTTTTCCTCCACCTGAGTCCATCATGGCAGTCAATTCCTAATAATGGATTCTAAGATACTTCAAGGTGCACTTGGACCCTCCAAAGAGTTTTGTACGCTAATTAAAATTATGTATTCCTAATTTGACGCGAACTGGCCAGGCCACTTAATGATGAAGTTTAAAGATAAAATTAATCAATATTTGTATTCAGGATTAAAAATAAAACAAAAGAGCTTAACCAATAAAGTTTCCATTTGAATATTACTTTAACATTTTTCTTTCGAAAATATCACTAACTTTTTGCCCGCGGCTTCGCACGCGGCATTCTAGGTTTTGATTAATTTGAGTTGACACAATATGTTCTCTCTCCTTTTCTCTCCCTCCCCCTCTCCCTACCTCCCTCCCTCACTCCCTCACTCCTTCCCTCCTTCCATTCCTCCCTGACCTTCTCTCTTCTTCCCTTCCTCTTCCTCCCTTGTATCATCGTTTTTTGGATGAATTAAAAAAAAGACTTTTATTTATAAACAGAAGTCGAAACACAAAAATTACATATTTCTAACTTAAAAAATTAAATTTCCATAAAAAAACTATCATCAATTCATCACCCATCCTTCTTAAAAAATTCTTAGCTTAGTGTTCACCTACGTTACATAAGGAATGCCTATGCAAAATTTCAAGTGCCTGGACTCACCGGCTGAGGCTGTGCGTTGTCTGTCAGTCAGTGTTAAGAATTGTAAAGTAGAATACAGTAGTAAAGTACATTTGCATAGATAAGGCGAGACAACGGATCTCCACTTGCCACCATCCTGACCTGACCCACCTCTGCCGCCTCTTGCACATACATTATGCACTCTCATAATGTTCTTCATACATTACATACACGTTCATTTCTTACGGGTACTACGCACTTGCCTATTTTCTATTTTTAAGCACGTTTATCTATTACTAGCTTTTGCCGGCGGCTTCGATCGCATAGCCTATGCCCATCCTGAAAGTCTATTCTAAATATTGGTCAAATAATTTTGAAATCGGACGAGTATTTTCTGAGATTACCTCGTGCATCCAAACTTACAAAGTTTACCTCTTTATAATATTAGTGTAGATTTTGTTTTTGTTTTTTTTTTTTTTATGGAAACTGACACCGTTGGCTACATCACCTACAACATCCGTGATGTCAGCACATAACACCGGGTGATCTAGGTGCTATGTCAGTGCTTCCCTTCATTTCGCGCCGGCTACACTGAACTGGACGGAAAACACGAACTATTTACATAGCCGTTTCGACCGACGTTTCGCTCAGTGCGGTGGTACCAACCCGGCCGGGATAAACCCTACCACCCAGTAAGGTAAGAAGGGAAGGGACCTACAGTTTAACGTGGAATCCGAACCACGGTCAGCCTCCAACGGTCGGGCGGTCACCCATCCAATAACTGACCGCACCACTGAGCTGCCGAGGCTGACGATCCCTTAGTCGAATTTTACGACATGCGACGGGGAGAGATACAGTGGGGCTATTCTTTTTAAGTACCGACCCCACACGGTACGAAATGTGATATACACAGATATATATATATATATATATATACATATATATATATACAGATGTATATAAATCATATAGTAGGTGCCTACCTATATTTCTTGTAAGAAAAAGAGGCCGGCATGGCACTCGCTACCCCCGCATGTGACCGAATGTCCATTAGGCGTCGTTAGACACCTTATGGGTGGCTCGGCGCCATATGTCGCGCTGTCAATAAAAAAAGAAAAGAAAAAGTACCACACATTTTTATTGCCATACATATCATGACATGACATACCACACGATGTGTACCGACAATCGGGTAAGCAGAGTCATTGGCGTTGTGCTACAAGTACTCTTGTAAATTACAGCACAACACCGACCACTACGTTTAGCAATGTATTAGGGCAAGATAACTATCAAGCAGCAATTAAGGCACGGCGACCCACTCACATTTTAATTAGGGCTATTTTGTATAATAATATTCGCGATATGGATCGATGCGGTCGGGGGAAACTTTTGAGCAGCAGACAAAATGATGTTCTCCGTACGTGCACTGGAGTTAGCAAGCTAATTATACTTGCTCGCGTATGTTTGTCTGCTGGCGGTGGCGTCGTCGGAGGCGAAGGCTGAGGAGACAGCGGAGGGATTGCGAACGAGCGCGGTTTTAGGGCTGCCAACCACTTCGGGAAAATATCTCTTTTTTTTTTATGGAAACTGACACGGTTGGCTTCATGACCTACAACGTCCGTGATGTCAGCCCATAACACCGGGTGAACTAGGTGCCATGTCAATGCTTCCCCCTTTGATCGTGCCGGCTACACTGAACTGGTCGGAAAACACAAACTATTTACATAGCCGTTTCGACCGACGTTTCATTCAGTGCGGTGGTACCAACCCGGGCGGGTTAAACCCTACCACCAAGTAAGATTAGGAGGGAAGGGACCTACAGTTTTACGAGGAATCCGAACCTCGGTCAGCCTCCAACGGTCAGCGGTCACCCATCCAAGT
This sequence comes from Nematopogon swammerdamellus, assembly GCA_946902875.1. Taxonomy (NCBI): domain Eukaryota; kingdom Metazoa; phylum Arthropoda; class Insecta; order Lepidoptera; family Adelidae; genus Nematopogon; species Nematopogon swammerdamellus. Next base: position 18,784,407 of record OX336339.1, read on the forward strand.
ACTGACCGCACCCAGCGTTGCTTAACATTCAATAGAGACAGTTGACTGTCTGCACCACTGAGCTATCGAGGCTGACTACGAGGATTACTACCACTTACGAACGTGTGGGGTCGGTACTTAAAAATAATAGCTCCACTGCATCTCTCCCCGTGCATGGTGTAAAAGGCGACTAAGGAATAGCCACCTCTCACCTTGGAACTTCTTCCCTTATACTTGCTGGTAGATAGTTATATTGTTCTAATACATTGCTAAGCGTGGTGGTCGGTACTGTGTTCTAATTAACGAGAGCGCTTGCAGCACAACACCGAGTACTTTGCTTATCCCGACTGTAAGGATACAGCGGCATCAAGTACGTCGGCTGAAAGCCGTCGTCGTTCCGTACCGCCGAAGGCCGGGAGGACTGGAAGAAAACTAGAGAGGCTATGCCCAGCAGTGGACGCATACACACCGACTGTATTATGTTTTTAGGGTTCCGTATCCGTCGTATGGGATCCTATTACTAAGCCTACACCGTCTATCTGTCTGTCTTTCTGTCCGTCCGTGGACTGTATCTCTTGAACCGTAATAGGTAGCCTGTTGAAACTTTCACAGAATATGTGTTATTATGGCCAATATAACAAGAAATAATAAAAATAAGAAAAAGTAAAAAAATCATGGGGTCCCCATACAAGAAACTAAAAAGTGTATGCGCGCCATCTACCGAAAACAGTATGAAGTATTTGAACTAATCATGAATTTTAACTAATATGAAGCATTTCATAAAACACGCCATAGATGGCGTGAGTGGCGCTGACCATGACGTGGCGATATGGAACCCTCGGTGCGCAAGTTCGACTCGCACTTGGTCGTTTTTTTTTGGAATGGTAATACTAAACGTGTCTTATTTTACGGTCTTACTCCTAATTTGTCTTCTTTTGGCAATAAAGTTTACTTTAATTTAATTTAATTTCGATATATTTAATAAGAAATAAATTGATTGAAATAAATACATCCTATAAGCATTGTGATATTGTGATGTCAGTTTGTCACAGCCCTGCGTCCGAGTGCTCCCAACAAGATTTACCGACGCCGCCGCGCCGTCGCGAACATCGGGGAGGCGCCAAAACTAGGAGAAAGTCTGTCCTATTTCACTACATTTGTTCCGAACGAATTACTCGCTACATTTCATTAGGGCGCACATACAGTTTTCTGCTCCGGCATACGTATATTTATATGCGCATCCATTTATATTTTGTTCCTTATTTAAAGCATATGTATACACACTGTTGTATATTTTATCGTTACTTTGTCGGCACGATTTCGAAAGAGTTTAGTTTATTGGCATGAGTCGAACTTGCTCAATTTGAATAATCAAGTTAGGACGTTCAAAGGACGGGAAACAACGTTACGATAGAGCGGAGATAAAAACAATGTCTGATGTTTATAGATCTTCACTGACTTCTTTTGACTTTGTAAGTCTAAAAATTTGTAAGATTTTTAGGTTTCCGTATCCCGTACGGAAGCCTATTACTAAGCCTACGCAGTCTGTCTGTCTGCCTGTGTGTCTGTCTGTCCTGCTGCTGTATCTTCGGAACCGTAATAGGTAGCCGGTTGAAATTTACACAGAATATGTGATAATATGGCGGATATAACAACAAATAATAAACAATAGAAAATAAGAAATTAAGGGTTGTTCCCATACAAGAAACGTGTTTTTCTTTCAATGTTTTTTTTTGTGGTGCGGAAACCTCGCGCCTCGGTGCGCGAGACCGACTTGCACTTGGCAGGTTTTTAGTTTTTAAAATAATAGTTTTATGTGCAGTTTATAATTTGTACCCTCTGGACACCGGGTGGCTAAGCTAAAATGGCAGTGGGCTGGGCACGTTAGTCGAAGAGACGACGATGGTTGGAGTAACCGTGTGACAGGAAAAAGGAGTGTGGAAAGACCACCAGCCAGGTGGGACGACGACATCAAGTACGTCGGCTGAAAGCTGTCGTTCCGCACCGCCGAAAAAATAGGAGAAGCTATATCCAGCAGTGGATGCATACACGCTGACTGACTGCATTATGCCTATTTTATACCTTTAATACTAAACGTGATTTTTAAATTATTTCAAGAACATATTTTGTCGTGTTTTTATCTGTAGTTAGACAATTAAAATGGTCTGCGATTGTTGACTGTCTCTCTTTTTAGGTTTCCGTATCCCGTACGGAAGCCTATTACTAAACATACGCCGCTGTCTGTCTGTCTGTCCGTCCGTCCGTCTGTTCGAGGGCTGTATCTCTTGAACCGTTGTATAGGTAGCCTGTTGAAATTTTCACAGAATGTGTTATTATGGCGGATAAAACGAGAAATAATAAAAAAAGTGTTTTTTTTTCAATGTTTTTTTTTTGTGGTGCGGAAACCTCGGTGCGCGAGTCCGACTCGCACTTGGCCGGTTTTTTTTAAATCCACCGGCCAGGGCCACTTCTGGAACCTTCAATTGCACATGGGGATAGCTCATCTTGGGCCAAACGAATAGGTTAGTAAATTTTAAAATTAAATTTCACACGAGCAAAGCCGTGGATGAAAACCACTTTAAAATAAGAATAAAACGCATTTAAACATTTTACATACCGCACTTACCATAAGAAAACACCCTATGGTCGCTCTCACCACTTCAGGTTAAATCTCGTCCATTTGTCGATTAAACTGACATATTTTCTCATTCAGCCAAAAGTGGTGAAATTGGCCGAAAATTCTCTTTTGCATTCCAAATAAACCTCTATTACGCAACATCAACTAGTGTACCATTGGTGAAATTATGGAGAAAGATATTCGCATGTAACATCAGATACTCTGAAGCGTGTTCAGATACCGTCATATCTACCCCCTTCCGCTTTCCCTCCGCGTTGAAATACCGCACTAAGGGTGCAAGGGCGGGTCTCCACACGAGCGAGTGGTTTCGGGAAGTCCGCTCAGCGCCTTAGGAGAGCAATCCACTTGCCATTATTCACGCAATCAGTCAGTAAATGGAAATGTTCCGCGTCGTTTGGTCTCGTGCCCTTGAATGAAATGTTAAGTGGCGGTAGAGGGCCTACGTCTCAAGAGTGTGCTTTGTATTAAAGAATTATTTCTTTGTGAACTGTAAAATAGAAATCAAATCAAATCAAATGTACTTTACTGTTCATCATGAAAAGGAAACTAACCTTTGGGATGATTTTCTCTCTCGATTTACTAAACCTGCGCCGTCTGTCTGTCTGTCTGTTCGTCCGTCCGCCTGTCTGTTCGAGGGCTGTATCTCTTGAACCGTAATAGGTAGCACTTTGAAAATTTCACAGAATATGTGTTATTATGGCCGATATAACAACAAATAATAAAAATAGGAAAAAGTTAAAAATTAACGGGGGTCCCCATACAAGCAACTAAAAAGTGTATGCGCACCATCTACCGAAAAGAGTATGAAGCATTTTAACTAACACATAGATGGCGTGAGTGGCGCTAACCATGACATGGCGATACGGAACTCTCGGTGCGCGAGTTCGACTCGCAATTGGCCGGTTTTATAGCAGATTGTAGCTAAATACAATGCGTTCCTTAGTAGATAATTTGGCGTGAGTGGCGCTTACCATGACATGGCGATACGGAACCCTCGGTGCGCGAGTTCGACTCGAACTTGACCGGTTTTATTGCCAATTGTAGCAAAATACAATGCGTCCCTTAAATACACATTTACATTAATTCGAGGATAAAAATTTTACATTGGAAAAATATTTCCCAACGCCTAATTGGAAGCGGGAGATACTCTCGCGTCGCGAGCGCTGTAGCGTAGTGCGGAGTCGCCGCAACTGGCAAGTCTAATGACCTCCTCTGCCGACACTCGAGTCTTCGTTCCGTTTCTATTACTCGAGAAGATCCAGTACTCAGGCCGACGCGCGCTCCTCGCATAGCGCGCCTATCATCTCTATCTTCCCTATCTCTACTTTTAAATTAAATATGGAACGTCTGTCTGTCTGTATGAATGTTTGAAGTAGACTCCGGAACCACTGAACAGATTTTGATGCAGTTTGCACGAATGGAAAGAGTAGTTCTCGAGGCTCACTATAGGCTACATACCATCTAGATAAATAGCCTTAGGGCTGAGCAGTATCAAAGAAAGTATAGTATGGACGGGAGAGCGAGAGAGAGAATATAAGAGAAGATTGCGTTTAAATCGGATTTGCTATTAAACCGAGTCTTCCGCGAGCGAAGCTGCGGGCAAACTATTGCTTCATAAGACGCCCTCGTCTTATGTACAAACAACTGTTTTTAGGGTTCCGTATCCACAGGGAGCCACTGGGCCTACATCGTCTGTCTGTCCGTCCGTCCGAGTGCTGTACTATATCTTTTAAACAGTAATAGGTAGCCGGTTGAAATTTTCACAGAATATGTGTTATTATGGCGAATGTGCCAGCAAATAATAAAAAAAAGTTTAAAGTAGAAAATTAAGGGGGTTGTCTTATCTTCGTATAAGAGATGTTGACGCTTAATAGGTATAGGAGACAGTAAAGGAAACACTCACGATTACTGCTCTCTCTCTTCGATCCAGGGGGCCCCCTTGTTGGCTGGCGCACTTCCGGGAATGTTTAAGATCACTTTCGTCTGCGGCGACGAAACGCGGCGACGACGTATTTTATCTGAATTTTAAATTATTATGCGGCGGAGCGGACGAGCGTCGTACCGCGCCTGCGGCTGTATCTGTGTTACTACAGCTGACTAAGCGATCGACCTGCGATCGCGAGCAATCATAAAGCAGGGACGGACTAGATAGGAGGAAACGCCAACAGGGGTCCCCATACAAGAAACATGCTAAGAATGGATTACTCGCGCTACTGAATAATAGATGGCGCCGCAAGTTTTTATATTTTGCATTGTAAAAAGACGGACGCATATGGTTTTTTGACAGGGATGGCATAGCGGATCTACGGAAGCCTCCGTGCGCGAATAAAACTCGCACTTGATAGATTTATTATGGAACATATGGTTGACTACTTCACCTACTAAGCCCACGCCACTTAAAAAAACCTTGTTGAACTAGGTGCCATATCAGTGCTTCCCTTTGGTCGTGCTGGATACACTGAACTGGTCGGAAAATACGAACTACTTACATAGACGTTTCGACCGACCTTTCATTCAGTGCGGTAGTATCAATCAAGTTGGATTAACTCTACCCCCTGGTAGGCGAGGGACCTTCAATACAGTTCAACAGCAAAATGGTTTGGTTTCACGATCGCACGTCGATCCATTGCACCACCTAGCCACCGAAACTGACAATACTCGTATTTGTCATACGATAATAAAATACTCAGTTCAATTTCTGAAAACTTAAATATGGATTCTTAAATTGTTGAGTTTACCAAAACCACAGCTACGTGTGCGATGGCTCAAAATGTACTTTCAGAATCTTCCACGCAATAAACGACGAATGGTAATGGGCAGAATAGCCCTAGGCGAGTCTTGTTTCTCTCTTGAAAATTTGCATAATTGTAAATTTCAGTACTGAAAATAAATTTTCCCGCCTTGGCTATTTAAAACTTGCCTCGGAACAAATTTGTTGTCGGTTTTTGAAGTTAAACGCTTGTAAAATTGCTGTTTGCATGAATATGGTATGCCTAGGATGATAAATACAAAAACATAGTATTCGTTAATTGTATTTTTAAAGAGACAAATTAATATATCTGTGGTTACTGACTAATATAAATTTTAGATTGTTGCAACATCTGTAAATAGCGGAAAGATTACAATTATACAATACTAGCTGAGCCCGCGGCTCCGCTCGCGTGAAATTCGTATTCCAAAGAAGAATGTAAGTAACTAAGGGCGAGGCCGAAGGCCGAGCTGCGTTCAGGTAAACCAAAAACCCTCTTCCGCCTTCGGGCCTCGCCCTTAAAGACTTCCTTTCATCGATAGAATATAATATCGTTTACTCAATCTATTTATTTCATAAAAAAAAAAGTAATATTAATAACTAAAGAATTAAACCTACCTAACAAACATTAAAATAACTATCAAAACGGGCATTTTCAAATGTTCTTAGAGCACTTGCGGCATTACCCCGCTGGATGGCAAGGCTTACCCTTTGAATGAAGTACATAAGCCCTTGATGGCGGGACACCAGTTCACAGTATGAAATTTGACCTGATTTTCGGACATGGTTTTTTTACTCCAGAACTAGTCAGTCTTTAGTATTTTAAAAGGTAGAGTAGAACTCCCGTGGGTCAGTTATGTATACTTCCAAAGTTATAAATTTTTGAAAAACAAACTTTTTTTTGGCCGAAAAATTAAAAAAAATTATTGTTCCGAGATTATGGAATATATTAATAATTATATTTTTCAATATACAAGAATGACTTTACCCCCCTTATTTGAAGCTATTTCGAACCTCCTACAGTTAGTACAAAACGAGTAAAAATGTATTTATTATTTTTCGTTTTTATTTTTTTTTTCCTAAACCAAGTCGCATTAGCACAAAATTCTTACATTACAATTAACTCTAGACCATGTTTAATAAGTACCAGAAAAACCAAAAGATAATCCCGCTTGGTATAGGAGTTATAGCTACTCAAGATTTTTCGTTAGGGTTGCCATAAAATTTCGGCCCAAGTTTGGCCGAAAATTTTAAACAACTAAATAATAGTTCGTCCAAATATATCTATGAATAAATTAACCAAGACTTGAAATAGACCAACAGTAAAAAAATTTGTGAGAAATTTAAAATTTTAACGTGGAAATCAGTTGTCTCTGCCTACCCCACTGGGAAACAGGCGTGACGTTATGTATGTATGTATGTAGTAAAAAATTTTCTTAAAATATACCTACAGATAAGTACAGAGTAATTAAAATAAGAAATAAAAAACAAGATACGTTTTATGGAATATAATATTTATTTGCATATTTCTTTACATTTAGTGGCATTTATTATTTTAGGGTTAGGCAGGGGATGAACAAAAATAATGATGCCAATTTATTAATAATAATTTCAATAATAACAGTATTGAAGAATACTTAGGCTACGAATATTTCCGAAATGAAAACAATTGTTAATCCTCTTAATCCAATTGAAGTGGATGGATGAGAAGAGCGGAAGACCGCGTGTGGTGGCGTGCCTTGGGAGAGGCCTATGTCCAGCAGTGCAAATCGCTTTACCGTATCCGATCATGATAATTAATCATAATTTAATAAAAAATTCACTTTCGGTCAAAAAATAAAATTAAACTACGATTCGAAAAGTGCCAACCCTGACTGTAAAATTGTCGGCCTAAACATTATTTAGTTAAAACTCCTATACCAAGCGGGATTATCTTTTAGTTTTTTTAGCACTTATTAAACAAGGTCTGGGGTTATTTGTAATGTAAGAATTTTGTGCTAATGCGACTTGGTTTAGGAGAAAAAAAATAAAAATGAAAAATAAAAAAAAAAATATTGCTCGTTTTGTACTAACTGTAGAAGGTTCGAAATTGCTTAAAAAAATGGGGCTATAGTCATTCTTGTATATAAAAAAATATAATTATTAATATTTTCCATAATCTCGGAGTAATATTTTTTTTTTATTTTTCGGCCAAAAAAAACTTACCTTTTTCAAAAATTCATAACTTTGCAACTATACGTAACTGACACACGGGAGTTCTACTCTAGCTTTTAAAATAGTAAAGACTAACTAGTTTGGGAATAAAAATACCATGTCCGAAAATCAGGTCAAATTTCATACTGTGCAGTTGCGTCAACCAGCTCAAGCCTCTTTTGGCTTCACTGCTCCACGGACCGAGGGTTTCAACCGCAAACGCAACAAATTCGAAATCTTGAATTATATTTCTATATTTGCTGCTTTTGAGGCTCTCCGCCCCAGCCTCGGCCGCGCCAGCCGCTCTTGAAGATGTCCTAACGTAACTTGGAGCCAATGTGAGAACAAAAGTGGCGTCCCACATCAAAGAACTACCCTTAGTCCATGGCACTAAGGTGATAGCATCGGGCCTCTTGCCATCCAGCCGGGAATAACCGCGAGGTTCTAGGATGCACGGTATATTTGCCGTTAGAAGCGTGGACTTTATAATAAAATTTAAATGAAATTAACTCAATCTTAATATTAATTAACTTTATTCGAGATGGTTTGGCTTCTTCCTGAACGCAGCTCGGCCTTCGGCCTCGCCCTTAGTTACTTGCTTTCTTCGAGATGGTTTATCATTTGTCAGAACGTAGCTCGGCCTTCGGCCTCGCCTTAGTTGCTTACTTTCTTCAAGATGCTTTAGCTTCTTCCTGAACGCAGCTCGGCCTTCGGCCTCGCCCTTAGTTACTTGCTTTCTTCGAGATGGTTTTTCAATTATCCGAACGTAGCTCGGCCTTCGGCCTCGCCTTAGTTACTTACTTTCTTCAAGATGGTTTAGCTTCTTCCTGAACGCAGCTCGGCCTGCGGCCTCGCCCATAGTTACTTACTTTCTTCGAGAAGGTTTATGGTCTTCCAGAATAGAGCTCGGCCTTCGGCCTCGCCCTTAGTTAAAATGTTTTTCTTCTTCCTGAACTCAGCTCCGCCTTCCGCCTCGCCCTTAGTTACTTTCATCGAGAAAGAATATCGTTTACGTGAGCGCAGATCCGCCTTCGGGTCCGCCTTTAGTTACTTACTTTCTTTTTTTTAAATACGAATTTCACGCGAGCGAAGCCGCGGGCAACAGATATATAAATTTTATTGCACCAATGACAGCGACATAACTTCGACTTTCAATTATTATTTTTATTTATCAAACAATTTGTCACCGGCCAGCTCACGTCGAGATGACAGTTCTCCGTTGTCAACATGACATTTAAAATTGTTTTTTACCTTTACTTTGGATTACGTGATTTTTATTATATTTTTTAATTATTATGTTCATCCGGGATATACACTGTCACTGTAAAAAGTTTCGTCAAATTCCGTTCAGTGGTTTTTGCGAGATGCGCGTACAAATAGACATTTTTGCATTTACGATTTTATGATATGTATAGAAAGAATAGATATGTATAGACTATTGTGTTCAAGTTATAAAAAAGAAGAACTGTCATTTTCGTTGTATCTACTTATTTTTAAATTTCGAATGAATATTTTATTCAAATTGTATTTGCTGCCAGTTCTCAAGATATAATTATGTACTTTGGACTACGTGATTTTAAACGCGCAATAATGTTTATAATTGTTAATTTTTTTTTATTTTTGTAATTTTTTTACGTATTATGTTAACCCGGCATATAAACTGCCACTATACAAAGTTTCGTCTAATTCCGTTCAGTGGTTTTTTCGTGATGCGCGTACAGACAAACAAACAAACAAACAAACAAACAAACAAACAAACAAAAATTTTAAAAACTGTTCTAACATGTTCAGTATCTCATTTTAAGCAACCCTGTAGGTCTACCGGCGTTCACTCACTCGCCCGTGTGAGTGCGAGAAATGTGGCGAGAACGCTATATTGGCACCGGTGAAACAGGTGAGTGACGTCATTCTCGCACTCCCACATTTTACTCGCTAGAGCTGTCGATCTAGTCGATTATAGCCTTCTCTATATGTCCTTTCAAGACGACAAGGACAGAATACAGAATGCTATGAGTCGACACGGAGTCGATCTATCAAACAATTGGCACCGGGGTTTTTGACGTTTCTTTGACAGATAAACTCCCCGAGATTTGCCGCTAAACTCGCAAGCTAAGGATCAACTTTTTGGCGTTCACTTCATGAGAAAACTGACGAAAACATCGAAATAAATTTATTAACTGAACAAAAATATTATAAAAGTATTTACAAATACATCATAACTACTGTAGAAAATATAGAAATTATAGGAAATAAAATTAAAGAAATGGCAGAAGGACCCGGCATCCAAGCCAATAATTATTAAAAAAAAAAAAATTACAGCGGTTCGTACACGGGGAGCCAAGTCCAGTCCGGCTGTCGTGGCCTATGTTTGAAATAATATTCTTTGGTTTTGAAGGTCAATGGCCACATTTCGAGAGGGACAGCTCTACAGAAAATTCGCGCAAAATGAAAGAGAGAACACTGCACTTCCCCGCTATTACTGAATTGCCAGTTCCAGGGTTTTATGGGGAAATTTATTCAAATTAATTACACGAAATAAGCACGTTTTTAACAGTTATACATCTGTAAAAAATACGGAACAGTAAAATATAATATTTTCTCCACTTAATTGCTTAAATCAGTAATTTCAGACAGTGGTAAGAAGGTTTTTTATTCAATTCAAATAAAATTGAATTGAGCATTTTTACATTTTTTACCTGGCAACATTATGGATTCCAGCATTTACGAAATTTTACCCAAAGAAAAGAATCAACGACGTAAAAACACGAGTTATGCCTTTTACTATCATTTTTCGTTCGAAAACGAATGCACCAAGCTTGCAGCAAACAGTAAAAGTATTTGGGTGAAGTGCAGTGTACCTACAGCTTCACGGAGGTAAGAAAAGTGCTTTTGATACTTGTCGATATTTCAAATTTTTCCACGATATCTCCTATATTTTCCAAATAACATAATGTTACAGCATGTTATTTATTGGATGCTTGCCTTTGTCTGTAGTACAGAGTAAGCTATTACCCAAGTAGGGTTGTAGTGAAAATTGTCAAAATAAACATAACCTCTATAAAATGTGCAGTATCATCCATATATATTATGTATGCCGCACGCCTTTGTGTACAGGAAATTGAAATACGTCTCTAGTTCTCTATTACGAGAGATCCACTATGAAAAAAAAAAACAATGCTGCTGGTTAATTAGGTAAGGTTTTTATTGACTCAGTCCTATCTGATAAATGTACTGCAGCCTTAGAATATATTTATGACTCCCCTCTGATTCAACTCCTGCAGTAGCAAACCAATTTAGGTTACTGTCTACAACGGCCGACCACAAATCAAAGTATGTAGGTACAAATAATCTTATAAATAAAATCTTGGTGTGTTCTTTCCCAGATAACACCATAGAAGTCCGTAAAATGTGGGGCGTCTTCTGCAAAACACGCGGTAGAAGCAGCACGATCATATCACAGATTTCCTTCACCTAACTTGAACAATTTCGAAAGGTAAGACCAATGGTATGTACAATACTTATGGAAGTCAATCAGAACGGTAAAGAAAATATGTGAGTGAAATTGACAGCATAAGCGATGAGTCACTCAGTATCTGGGGCTTTACTGGCCTCTCAAGCGCGAGGTTGTGGGTTCGAATCCCAGTCCTTGTAAAAATCTTTACAATTTGCCCGTCGTCGCTCCGGCGAGTGAAGGAAAACACTGCAAGGAAGTCCTTTCCATCCTTACAAGGTGGTAGGACTTATCACTGAAAATCAATCAATCCGAATCCAATCAATCAATTTACTTCTACGTCACGGCATGCCGTCAGCGGACTGAACAGTTAATATAAATGCGCACGCAGTCACGGGTATAATGCGCGGGGCGGATCTCGGCGTGTCGCCGCCGCAGCGGTTCGTCAGTGTTCTCCCTCGCCCCCGCACCGTACTTGTATAGTGTATTCGCGTGGCGGGCCGCCCGCTGCGGCGACGACACGCCGAGATCCGTCCCGGGCACTATAAATGCTAGTATTATATACATACATGCTCATTACTCCTAATATGTTACAGGTGAGCTGCCCCTGCAAGCAGTGACAACGGCGAATCTAGTAGAAGAGTGGGGCGTCTTCTGCAAAACACGCGGTCGAAGCAGCACGATCATATCACAGATTTCCTTCACCTAACTTGAACAATTTTGAAAGGTAAGACCAATGGTATGTACAATACTTATGGAAGTCAATCAAAACGGTACAGAAAAGATGTGAGTGAAATTGACAGCATAAGCGATGAGTCACTCAGTATCTGGGGCTTTACTGGCCTCTCAAGCGCGAGGTTGTGGGTTCGAATCCCAGTCCTTGTAAAAATCTTTACAATTTGCCCGTCGTCGCTCCGGCGAGTGAAGGAAAACACTGCAAGGAAATCCTTTCCATCATTACAAGGTGGTAGGACTTACAACTGAAAATCAATCAATCAATCAATCCGAATCCAATCAATCAATTTACTTCTACGTCACGGCATGCCGTCAGCGGACTGAACAGTTAATATAAATGCGCACGCAGTCACGGGTAAATGCTAGTATTATATACATTCATGCTCATTACTCCTAATATGTTACAGGTGAGCTGCCCCTGCAAGCAGTGACAACGGCGAACCTCGTAGAAGATGTGGACCAGCTCTTTGGGCAACAACACAAGCAAGCCATTAAACATTGAAAGTGGTAAGGAGCGAGGGCCATTCCACCTTCCCAAAATGAGTGGATTGCTACAATAGAAGCACTTGAGCGTTTGTTTAAAATGTTACGTCTAGACTTTTATTTAGTCTCAACGAACTGTCTAAATCAAGACAATTTAGAAAACATGTTTGGGGGCGTAAGATCGAGCTGTGGAAATAACAACAATCCCACAGTCCAGCAATTCTTGCTGAACTAAAATCTGTGACGATTAGTGGCATAGTGGCGCACAGTCGTAGTATAAAATGTATCTTACAAGGTCAGTCACATTTAATAAATAATTTAGAAAACTTCATTTGTAAAGCGCCCCAGCTCAAACAGTTAAAGACGAATTGTTTTATGAAATGTTTGAGGAAATCGTGCATTTGTAATTATATGTAAGGGTAATATTGTAAGTATGTAGTAATATGAGGATGTTCATTATACTATATAAGCATTGATTTATGAGTTATAATGTACATACTTGTTATAAGCCAAGTAGTTGTAGGCGAATTTCACCATATAAAAAATTGTTAAGAGAAAAACAAACAAAAAAAGATCATAAAACAAACTTATTATGTACAGTTTCCTATGTTGTACGGTTTGTGCCAATTATTTGGATGAAATTGCTTATTTACTTTAATATTTACTTGTGTAATAGTTTACTTGTACAAACACTTCATTTTGTAATAAAAGAGCATTTGCTGTGTACTCATGATGTTATTTATTTGGCACATTTAGCTAAACTGTGACCATCTCACATTGATAGTTCTAAAATTGTCAGTTCTGCCTGCTCAGTCAGAGTGGGCTGACAATTTTAGAAATATCAGTGTGAAATGGTCACAGTTTGGCTAAATGTGCAGTACCTACTAAAAATATATTTAATTCGAAATTCCCGCCAATTCCCGCCAAGTGCTAGTTCTGAAGGACGCCGGTGGCCGCATTTGGCGCCACCAAGGTTAAAACATAGGCAAACAAATTTTGTATGGGCTTGTGCTTCTTCTACGCCCTAGTAGTATTATATTCTTTGGGTTCGTACAAAGAGGATATAACCACTGGGTTCGTAAACAAACAAGCAAACACGACATTCGCTTCGCAATTTCTTTCTTTCTACGAAACGTTTACGTAAGCGGCGGGCGGTCGGCGCGGTCTTGGCTTGGACTCTTTTGCTGGAATCCGGCCGACATGCGTCGATGAGCTTACAGCAAGAACATCGGCGCGAACAAGCGAGGTTATACTCAGCAGAATCCACTCGAGGGAGCTCCGCTTCGCCACTTCACGAACGTCTAAAGAAAGCCGACGCTATATCACCCACTTCCAAGGTATGTCTGTGCGACAGAAGGTTGAAAAACTACAATAGCTTTGCATCAACCTCTACTTTCTATGCTGAATCAAATGTTGCTCTTATTAATAACCAATTCTAGTGTACAGTACGCGGCGGTAAATAATGCGCATCATGCTTTGATGACTTTCTGGTTGTAGAGCATTGTCTCGGTCATACAGATACCTGCGAGTTAGTGTGACAGAGACGACACTCTACAGCCGCACTGTCTAGTTTATCTCCAAAGAACATTGCGCATTATTTTAAATTGTATTTGCTGGATAATGACTGCCCTTCCATTTTATGCAAGTGATACTTACCAACGCACAGAGGGTCATATATACGCTTCCCACAAACGCTTCTATCTCTGGTAAAAAAAGTAAACAAAACAATAATAAGAATAAAATATTTTTATTTACACATACAATTTACACAAAAACCTAATTAGGTAAACTAAAGAACTAATTGAGCATCTTAATAATAAACGCTGAGCACATGCTGGCATTGATGTTGTGGAAGGACTTGGTGCTTGCAACCAGCAGATGGTAGTATGCTGCACCAAACCCGAGGATGTGCTCCGTTTATGTAGGGAGGGTTCATTGTCCCAAGTGAGCCACTGCTGGGGTTTGTTGAAAACCCCCTCGGTTGTCCTGCAAGTTAAAACAAAAAATATCTTTAAATTATATTGTTTTGATTAGCGTAGGTATTTAGATGTATTTGGATCACATTAGACCATTACATTGCTTGGACATTTAAAAACAGGTGCCAAGTGCGAGTTCAACTCGCGCACTGAGGGTTCCGTACTACCACACAACATATATTTTGTTAAACACGGTGTTAACTTTTTTCGCGACATTTCAATTTTAATACCGAATATTAAACCATTTCGTATACTGATTATTTTGTGGTACTAAAAAATAAAATCTAAAATAGTTTAAAAAAAATTTAAGGGTTCGGTTTTTTCCTCCAAAAAACTTTTGTTTAGTATTGAAATGGGAATTAGTTTATATGGTTACTGAATGTTTTTATTTAGTCTGAACTCATCGTACACCTTTATTATTTCTGTTAATCCCATGAATCTGCTCCCGGACTTAATGTAGTGACTGCTGCAACAGCCTGTATATATTATATAGCAATACTTACATTAAAACATTTTTTTTACCTGCAGAAACTGCCGCAGAAGCTCCAACTGTTGCCGCCGAAACTCCTCCTGAGACACCAGGCACCACTCTCTGAGGGCCATGTCCTGCCGCCTGTCTTCAGCGTGTACCCGCTTGTACTCCTCAATAACCTCACGCATAGGCGGGTTGATTTGCACGAAGCTCACGAGGGGGGCGGCCAGCAGGCGTACCTTAATGGAAAAAAATAATTTAATTAGGCATCTATCTTTTTTAACTTTAAGACATAATTTTGGATGATAAAGTATCAGGCAGATGATATATCTTTATGATTTATATTTATGATTTAACGTAAAACCATCTTAAGAAATGACAGATTGTAACAGTGAAAACAGTATGTAAATTAATAAAGTGGTTCTCGAGTTATAAGGATATTCATATATTATATAGACGTGCATCGGCCAGTCCCAATTATAGCTCGGTACTTTATTGTGAAAAATTTTGCTTCTATGTTACCTACTTTACTTTTATTCAAGAGAGAGTAGTGTTGTTGAAAATAAAATTTATTAAAAAGAAATGTTTTCCTTGTTTTCTTCCCTAAAACACATTGGCTGCTTGCATACTAGACGATAGCGTCGCAGCAGCGGTGACATGACCGCGACGCGGCAGCAGGTTTCGAGCATACCGTCACGGTATTGCATACATTTTTCTGCTCTGCTGCCGTGACGTGACCGTCTAGATAGTGCATAAACAGTTGTTGGCTACATACATAGAATGAAGTATGTAAACAACACTACAGTAAATAAATACCAATGTGATTTAAAATATGCTTACCGGTAGAATGTTCACTATGACCTCGGAGTCCCCGAGTCCGAAGCCCTGTCCCAACACCGCCAGCATCCGCTCGTCCTATTGCTCCAGCAGAGCTACCGGTGCCGCCGGCCCACACCCGTTCCGTGGGCCTACCGCCTGGCTCTACCGGCCAAGTTTTTTAAGTGAACTACTGTCTATTGTCCGTCCAATACTGAAAAAAAAGATAAACATATTTGTAAATATTATATTAGTACGACCATTGTAATACGACTTATTAAGTTTGATGTTAGAAAGGAATTTTTGAATACATAAATATAACACACCTTGTGCTACTGTTGCCATGTTATGGCGCAGCCCCCCAATGCTTTGAGGCGCTCCGTTAGGCCCATCCAGAGGCGCGAGCATCGCATTCTCTCCCGACAGCCGGCCCCGCGCCAACTGCTGATTTTGTTTCATGAACTCCGCCATCACATCATATCTCTTTGCACTGCAGTTGGCCGGGAGCGGAGTGTGGATGAGGTGCCTGCACTTGGCTCATGTTGCGTTACACTCAAGTACGGTATTTATATTTATTGAAGAAAAATTGGTAAATTCTTCTTCTTTTTTTTTTAATAAACATGACAGTTGATTGACTGACACTGGCAGATGGTCTAGGTCGACATAGTCTATGCTAAGCACTCATTTGTATCAGTAAAAATGGTTAAAAGGTAGTAATTAATAATTTTTTTGGCATAAATGTTCACGAATTTCCATAAATTATAAACACAACATATAAATAATTAGATAACATAATTTATTAATAAGTAATCGCAAGTAATCTAGACCGTCTTATCTATGGTAGGTCGACACTCACTTGAACGCCGGTACCGATACGAATGACGCTAAAAGTGAGAAGGAGTACGAGTAAACTCCCTCGCATATTTCAAGCGAGAAATGCCGGTAGGGCCCCTGGTTAGTTTTTTCCGAATACATTCAATGTACAGACTTTCTTACCTCTACGATTTTATTATATGTATATAGATTTAGATCGTTAAGTCTATGATAAACATATATTTAACATGGAATAAGAATATCTGTTTTGCCATGCTAATGGCGGCTGCACTTTAGGATCAGCCGCCAATGGTCAGCGCTTCCGTTCGGTCGCGCCGGTTACACTGAACTGGACGAGAAATACAAGCTATTTACATAGCCGCTTCGGCTGACGTCAATCAATCCGGGCTGGTTAAACCCTATCACCTAGTAAGATACTAACAGTAAGAGACCTACAGTTTTCCGAAACATGATCAGAATCAACGGTCTAACGGTCACCCATGGAAGTTTTGACTGCGTTCGGCTGTGCTTAATTTCACGATCGGTCGTCGATCCATAGCACCACTCTGCTATCGAGGCTGACAATTATTATTGACTAGCTGTGCCCGCGGCTCCGCCCGCTCTCATATTTGACTTCTCTGCTAACCTCATAAGCCATTTAGCGTGATAGTAACTAGCCTATAGTTGATGGGAAGAATCAGGCCATCCGTAGAATTTTTTTTTATTAAATTCAGTTCAGTGGTTCTTGAGTTATAAGCGGACAGACAGACATACATACATACATAAAGAAAGCAGACGTTGGATTTTATTAAAGGTAAGGAAGGAGGGAAGTAAGGTGATTTATTTTTGTAATGTTTTATTGGGCATTTATCTTTCACCTTCTCGACAAGTTGTTGACCTCTCTACGTATTAAATCCATGTTCAGTATCTCATAAGGGCAGCACTATGTAATAACCTTCAAATCAATAATGTTTCGCCATTAATGAAACAGTTTATTACCGAGTACATTATGAACTGTAACTTTTAATGACTTTCATGGAAATGTATGAGCGGCCGTCGTTTTAGTACCGTTAGATATCATGTAGGTAAACGGGTAGAAGGTGGCCAATAGCTTTGTGGTTAATACTTTTACGATGTACGTTAGTATTTGGTACTAGCATCTCACGCAAAAGGTTGAGTAATCAAAAAAATAAAAAACTTAACCCGACCGTTAACCCCGAATAAAAAAATTAAGGAAATAAGGAAAGATGAGTAGAAAATGCTGTAGTCGGGCGTGTAGTTGGATTCGAATAGACAGATAGCCCGACTACAGCATTTTCTACTGATCTTTCCTTGTTTCCTTATTTTTTTAGCAGTCGGGTTTTATAAATGTTTTTTTTAAAGAGCCCTTGACAATAATACCCCACTCGATGGGGTTTGAAGAATAACTATTTTCAAGGTTTGACAAGAAGGCGCCTAACGGTCGCCATTTTGAATTTTGAATTTTTTATAGCATTGCACTTCCACATTTAAGACGAATCTAAGGACACCTCATATATTAAAATCCATCAAGCTTTTTAGGCTACAGCGCGTGCCATGGAAATAGACATGCATTCATACATACGAATAAAAATCGAGTCTATGTGCATGTTTCGTAGAGGTGCTACGAGAAATTAGAAGTCTTAATTTTTTTTTTATGGAAACTGACACGGTTGGCTACATCACCTACAACATCCGTGATGTCAGCCCATAACACCGGGTGAACTAGGTGCCATGTCAGTGCTTCCCTTCATTTCGCGCCGGCTACACTGAACTGGACGGAAAACACGTACTATTTACATAGTCGTTTCGACCGACGTTTCGCTCAGTGCGGTGGTACCAACGCGGCCGGGATAAACCCTACCACCTAGTAAGGTAAGAGGGGAAGGGACCTACGGATCACGGTTTACATACGTGCTATGAGGTATTATAATATAGAAAGTGAGCATTTTAAAGCGATTCATTTCGCAGAGGTGCTACGAGAAACATTTAGGTATTTTGTGTGTTCATGTTTCGTAGAGGTGCTACGGGTTATTTTAAAGGTAGAAGGTTAGCACTGCCAAGGACATTATTTATATGTCCATGTTTCATAGAGATGCTACGAGATATTTTAAGTTAGCATTATCAATGACGTTTTGTACGTTTTATGTACTTTCGTGTTTTGTGGAGGTACTACCAGATAGAAATCTAACACTGTCAAGGGAATCATTCGTATGTTCATGTTTTGTAGAAATGTTATGGGAGATTTTAAGGTAAAAAACCACTCCCACGGGAATTATATTTATATTCATGTTTCGTAGAAATGCTACGTTAATTTTAAGGTAGAAATTTAGCACTTTTAAGGGAATTATTGCTGTGTTAATTTTTCGTAGAAGTGCTACGGGTCATTTGAAGGTAGAACGTTAGCACTGTCTACGGAATTATTTGTTTTTTTTTCACGTTTTGTCGAAGTGCTACGGGAGATTTTAAGGTAGAAATTTTGCACTTTTAAGGGAATTATTGCTGCATTAATTTTTCGTAGAAATGCTACGGGACCTTTTAAGGTAGAACGTTAGCACTGTAAACGGATTTTTTCTTCACGTTCCGTAGAAGTGCTACGAGATATTTTAAGGTAGAACGTTATCATATCACTATCAAGGGAATTATTTTTATGTTCATGTTTCGTAGAGGTGCTACAGGAGATTTTAAGGTAGAACGTAGCAATGTAAACTGAATTATTTGTTTTTTTCACGTTTCGTAGAAGTGCTACGGGATATTTTAAGGTAGAACGCTAGCACTGTCAAGGAAATTATTTATATGTTCATGTTTCGTAGACGTGCTACGGAAGATTTTAAGGTAGAAATTTAGCACTTTTAAGGGAATTATTGGTACGTTCATTTTTCGTAGAAGTGCTACGGAACATTTTAAGGTAGAACGTTAGCACTGTAAACGGAATTTGTTGTTTTTTTTTCACGTTTCGTAGAAATGCTACTGGAGATTTTAAGGTAGAAATGTTGCACTTTTAAGGGAATTATTGGTACGTTCATTTTTCGTAGAAGTGCTACGGAACATTTTAAGGTAGAACGTTAGCACTGTAAACGGAATTTGTTGTTTTTTTTCACGTTTCGTAGAAATGCTACGGGAGATTTTAAGGTAGAAATTTTGCACTTTTAAGGGAATTATTGGTACGTTAATTTTTCGTAGAAGTGCTAAGTGACCTTTTAAGGTAGAACGTTAGCACTGTAAACGGAATTATTTCTTTTTTTTTCACGTTTCGTAGAAGTGTTACGAGATATTTTAAGGTAGAACGTTATCACTGTCAAGGGAATTATTTTTATGTTTATGTTTCGTAGAAGTGCTACAGGAGATTTTAAGGTAGAACGTTAGCACTGTCATGGAAATTATTTATTATGTTCATGTTTCATAGACTTGCTACGGGAGATTTTAAGGTAGAAAGTCAGCATTATCAAGCTAATATTTTTGTAAAAATGCCACAATTGATAAGCCAGGTTAGCATTGTCGAAAAAATCATTTGTATGTTCAATTTTCATAGAATTTTAACTTTCCGAAGGCAGTCCGACAATTGAATTTGACCGAGATATACGTACTCTTCAACCTGTTCGGTCACTTCTCCGTCAATAACGATTTGTCCTCTCTTTATCTTTAAAATTCGTCCTGAGGTCTGTCCATCTGAATCTCTACGAATACTGTACATTAAAGTCGAAATGATATGTAAACGAAACATAGTCTGTGAAGCGTCGACTCATTTGTAAAGGGTTGTTTCCGACAGGAATTTCAACTTGTTGTTCGCCATTTGTTGC
The DNA here is from genome assembly GCA_946902875.1 of Nematopogon swammerdamellus. Taxonomy (NCBI): domain Eukaryota; kingdom Metazoa; phylum Arthropoda; class Insecta; order Lepidoptera; family Adelidae; genus Nematopogon; species Nematopogon swammerdamellus. The sequence continues at coordinate 18,804,530 of OX336339.1, forward strand.
CTCGCGCAAGTTGTCAAGAGCCGAACGATAAGTGTCGGAGGAAGAGGCCCAGACAATAGATTCAAGCGGTCGACTAGCGGCGAGCGGTCCCTCGCGTGCGGGCGGGAGCCGGCGGCGTCGTGCAGACGAGTGCGAGTACGAGGGCGTAAGTGCCTTTTTCACAGCCACGAACAAAAGTCGACGCGAGAAGCTGGGCGCAACAAGTGCCACGGCGCTCACGCCATGCCAGCCGCCGCCGCTCACACCCTTCGCCGCGCCGCGCCGGTACTACTCCAACTTTTTAATATCGCACACAGAATTCCGCAAGATACCATAAAATATGGAAGCGAATCGTGCCGACTCTCATTACGAGCGATGGCGATTGTTGAATGACGCTCGTGAAACGAAAGGAAATCCATTCGAGTGTGACATTCACCCGAGGCACGAGGATCGGCACGCGGGGCGTCTTGCGAACGCAGCAGCAACGGTAGCGCGGCGGAGACGGCGGCGCGGCGGCGAGGCGCGCGCACGCGCGGACGCAGAACGAGAGGGCGACTGTCGCGAGCGGGACCGCGACGGGAACTCTCTCGCGCGAGCCAATCGATTAGTCGCATAACGATGGCGAAGCCGCGCGGTCCGCCGCCGCCGCCTCCGCCGACTTAAATGCGGACGTGTGCCGCGTTCGCCGTCAGTTCGGTCGCGGCCGCAGTGGCGCGCGGAGGTCCGGACGACTCGACTGAACCCGCGCCGCCGCCGCACTCGCGTTCACGATATGCCTATGTAGTGCTCCATGTAGATCCGCTTCCGCTCTCAGCTAGTTTGTGTCGCTGAAAGACGGCTGAGGGACTGCGAATTTGTAAGTGTCGATCTCGCGCGTTAAGCGATGTTGAGTTTTCTTGGTTATGTTTACAGTTGAGTGCGGCAGAGGTGAATCGAAGCCTTTGTACAAAGCTTACGGATTTGTTAGTTAAATTTTCTAGAGTGTGTTATCGGAGGAATGATCAAAATCCGAAAAAGAAACAAAGGAAGCAATGCAGATACTTGCCCGTTCTGCCCGGAGATAGCCATTTCACGAGAGGAAACATTTGTTTGCCGACTCGAAAACAAATACAACGGCCCGCATATTAATTGAGAAGTACTAATTGTGTGATAGGGGTCGGCCCTCACGGCGCGACGCGGCGGGCGGCGCGGGCGGCGCGGGCGGCGCGGCAGAGCGCAGATAAGTAGCCTCATAACATTCAGGGCACGAACGTTCGTGAGCCGCGCTAGATTATTGTGCGTCGTCGGATGAGATGTAAATTTGTATTATTGTAAATAAAGCGGCGCGTCAGGCGGCTGCCGTCTCGTGTCTCGTCCGCGCTCACTCTTCCGGTGGAGTGACAGCGACCGGCGAGTCTGCGGAGCATTTTCTCCGAACGTTTTCCCGCTTTTTGGAAGAGTTTCATGAATACTGATCTCGGCGTTCTTTCTTTTTTATTCCCTTTTATTGTCAACAATTTGTGGGGGATTTTGCAGAAGCTGCACGGGGTTGGGGTGAACTAATTCGCTTTTTATTTATCTTGTTGATACGCTTACATTGATCTAAGACAACTGATATTGTATTGAGGTACATTAATATTTTACGTAATATGAATATGTTTTAATTTGATTAAATTAATACTATCATAGTATAATAAATTCACAATATTTTTAGCGTTATGATACTGAGCTATTGTTAATACAACTTGTTCACCATAACAAGATCCGCGTGACAGGCAGGTAAGGACTAGGTATATAGATTACTATGTGTGTAGGTTAGATATATCAGTTCATAGTAATACTTATACGAAAGCTATCACACGGCGCCTCTCGTGATGGCCGCATCATTTTAAGAGAAGTTTTAAATTTTAGTTTTGTAGTCACGAATTGTAGTAATACACACAGCTCCATAAACATAGTTAACACATCGCTAAATTGTTTATACTCAAGTTTTTAATTTTAAGGTTAAGAATATAAGTTTCTATGCACATTATAATCTAGACAGATATTTACGGACTTCGGAAGTTGTAACATGTAGTTGTATATAATTTTTCGCGACACCTCAATATCATTATCGTCATCATCATACTAATAATAAATCTTTAAGGGATAGTCATTGAGTAAGTTGATTGGTATTATGAGATACTGAGTTTGTAGACTATGTATGATACTAATACTAAATTGACGATTTTTAGAAATCGTTGTATGTTCTTCCATAACTCTTAAGCCTAAGGCTATTCAGCGTGGTGGTACATATAGCCTATAGTGAGCCTCGAGAACTACTATTTCCATTGTTGCAAACCGAATCAAAATCTGTTGAGTGGTTCCGGAGATTACCTCAAACATACATGCACACAGACGTTCCCTTTTATAAGAAGTAGAGATAGATATAATACGTAACAACATACGTAATTCAAATACTGCCAGCACGTGCGAGTATTGCATTAATAGGAGAAAAGGACGCGTAGGCTCAGTCGATACAAATTCCAATCTCAGCTAACCCCAATTCTAAAGTAACCCGAGTCGCCGGCGCCACCTCCGCCTTGGAAGGAGGTCCTAATTGATTAGTTAACCCTGCGATAGGGGTAGATATCGGATTTCGCACATCATGCATTCGAACAACTTATCCCATCAGCTCCGAAATTGATAGTCCTGGACCCTTATCTAGCCTGCCTCCTGCGCGCCTCCCCGCTCTCCCACCTGACCTCACCCCCGCAGCCTCCGAGCCCCAGAAGCCTATCGATTAATTAGATAGATTTGGCCTCCGCCGCACAGATTAAATTTAATTTTGCTTCGGCCCCTCTAAGCTGTAGACCGAGATATTGGTAAATTAAATACAATAAGTGATTTTAGATTTAGTTTTTTATTGATAGCGCGACATGTTCCATCGTTTCACTTACATGTAAGTATCTAACGATATCCATGGACATTCTGTGATGCACGGGGATTGCGAATGCCATGCCGGACTGACAGGAGCCTTTTCACGCCCTTTTTGAAAAATAAAACCCCAGGCTGTGCTTGGGAGGAAATAGATGGTTAGGGACTGCGTTCGACATTTTCCCGGTTCTATGAGTAAAAGACCTACAGAACCGGTTGGTGCGCATCCGTGCTAGGTCGATTGAATAGGGGTGCATCCCCTGACACGCGTAGTGCGGTGGTGGAAAAATAATTGCTCTGCTTTCGATGCAAAAGTTATTCCAAGCATATCTTTTTAACAGACTTGAATAAAACGAGGACGTTCTCAATTCGAATGTTTTATTTTTATTAATTTTTTATTTAGTTTTATGTCCTGCGGAAGGGGAGCACTGACATGGCACTAAGTTCACCCGGTGTTATGAGCTTACATCGCGGATGTTGTAGGTGATGTAACCAACGGTATCAGTTTCCATAAAAAAAAATGTCAAACCTGACGTGGCAGGATACAGCAATCACCTGTTGCAACCGCGATACTCCCTTGTTCATGTGGAAACTAGCTAGGCATGTCAGTGCTTATCTTTGACGGTGTCTCCTGTCTGTCAGTTTGTCAGTCATGCGGCCCGTCATTTTTAACCTCCGACGAAAAAGAGGGTTATAAGTTTGATACCTTTTTTTATGGAAACAGACACGGTTGGCTACATCACCTACTACATCCGTGATGTCAGCCCATAACACCTTGTTGAACTAGGTGCCATGTCAGTGCTTCCCTTTGGTCGTGCCGGATAAACTGAACTAGACGGAAAACACGAACTATTTACATAGCCGTCTCAACCGACCTTTCAATAAGTTCATTCCGACCTCCGTCTGTCTCTCTGTGTCTGTATGTGGTATCGTAACTCCCAAACGGATGGGAAAACCTGGTTTAACCGTGACGATTCTTAGCTGTGTTCATGTAATCAAGTAATCAAGTAATTATGAAGTAATCAAGAAATTACGTCTCACGGATGAACCGACTGGATGCGGTTTTAATAAAAAAATATTGAAATACAAGTTAAATTACAAATTTGAAAACCCCCGACCCCTTAAATGTCAAAAATAATATCCGATTAGTTACTTAAAGGAGTCGGGGGATCGCTAAGTAAAATGTAAACTCAGATCTGCTTGGGTATTTACTAGCGGTCCCCTGACTGTAATTAAACAGAAATAATTTTGGACTTTTTAAGTGTTTCGGTTTTTTTAACTGATTTTCCATAGTAGTATTGAGCATTGTAATATAGGTACAGTACTAAGTACTCCTTGTTCTCACACAGAGGGTTCCGTAGAAAATTACCTTCTTACACGCATACCCAGCGAGTGGGCGCAGCGATCGCCCGGTGCTCCGTACCGCTTGCACAGCCCTCAGAGTAAAAAATAATACTTAATTAAAAAATAGTTTTCACACCGTTTGGATTAAATAATCGAATGTATATATTTGTTTTACATATATTTATAGGAAGCCGGGAGTGGATGGATGAGGGGAGCGGAAGACCGCGTGTGGTGGCGTGCCTTGGGAGAGGCCTACGTGCAGCAGTGGACCGATACAGGCTGATAATGATGATGATGATATTTATTGAACATTGGATTCCGGAGTAATTACCTCGGACAGAACATGTGACAGACAGACGGACGGCCGGACATAAACTTGAAAGTCAGAACTCTCAGCAAAATTGTTAATCTTGCTCTCAAGCTGTGTTTTCGATAGACTATGGACGGTGTTATTATGTGGCTAGTCACTAAATACTTGTAAAAATATGTTTAAAAAATACTCTGCGAAGTTTCTTGTCGGTTGTTCTTCGTGGGTGTAATCGAACCGGATAGAACAAATTGTGACAAGTTCGAGCGCAGTCTAACTGCCATTTGAATGATCAATAAACAATACAATACAATACAATACAAAATATTTTATAAGGGATCGCTGGTTACGGAACCCTAAAGCTACAGATGGTAGAAATCAGCTCTGTATAAATATCTCACAAATTATCATCGAATTCCCCAAAGCAAATAATGTACCCACCGAGCGATCGCCGATCGGACACGGGGCGGCGGTGAAGTTACTCGAACAAATCAATAAGGAACGCCGCAGTTGACTGATCGTTTCACATTACACCGTCCGGTGTGGGTTCTCTTATTACCGAACTATGTAGAACTTTGAAGCAGTAGTCCACGAGCGGGTCGAGAATGCTTCGGGTGCGATTAATCAAGCCTTGAGTCTAAGCGAGTACAAAAGGCGATTTATGTACAGCCGACGCGCGTATCACGCCACCCGGCCATCAAAAAGTGTTGACAATGACGCGAGCGCGGGCGAGGTAGAACACGGCTAAACAGAAATAACAAATTAGCCTTATACAAGTCATTAAGGCGCATAGACACCTCGGGGAAATTGCGCACGAATTGTGACCTTATTACGCGACCGGGCAATGCGTAACTCGAACATGGTGGCAAACATAGTTTTAGAAGTAGATATTACTGTATTATTTTTATTGTAAATATTTCGAATATAAGAAGATATTTCTTCATTTATAACTATAACATTGTGAACTAAAACTAACAGCTACCTACAATACAAAGAGTAAATTAAAATGCGTATTTTGTTCAAATGTATTTGTAACGTGTTGGGTCAGTACTCATAAAGAATAGCCCTACTGCATCTCTCCCCGTGCATTTCGTAAAAGGCTACTAAGAGATCAGGACAAGATGCCGTGCATAAGGGCGACTGGATAGCCTCGTCTCACCTTGGCACGGTCCTTCCACATAATATATCTGATAAATTCAAATTCGAAGACCATGCCACCTGAGCGGATAGGCGGATATGATTGATAGCGGATAGATACGGAAACCTTCGCGCGCGAAAAAACTCGCACTTGATTTTTTATAAATACCTACATAATTTTCTATCAGTGCATTATTGCACTATACCAATTTCCTGATCGCTTATTAGATATAAGGGCAACATTATTAGTGTTGCTAGTGGTAATTTAGTGCTAGATAATGGCTATTATCACATGTATACCCTAATAAAAATAACACTGTTTTGAACGCGCTCTGTAGATCAAATATGTATATTTTTTTATGGACTAAGTGCCGTATCATTGCTTCCCTTTGATTGTACCGGCTACACTGAACTGGGCGGAAAACATCAAATTTACATAGCTATTTCAACCGACCAATCATTCAGTGCGGTGGCACCTAACCCTACCACCTGGGAAGGGAAGGGACCGACAGTTTTATGTGGAATCTGAACCACGGTCAGCCTTCAACGGTCGAGCGGTCACCCATCCAAGTACTGACCCGACTTATGATTACGACTGACAGTCGATCGATCACACCACTGAGCTAGGGTGGCTGACAAGATTTTAAATTAATAAGATATTAAAATTTCCTTTTGCATTACGGTCTACAAGCCATACTTAACTGTACACGCTCTGAAGTAAGTAGGTACATTGGCCTACTTTAAACCATAATCTAACCTCGATACGATAGCGTCCCCGTAGCTTCCTTACCATTAAAAATAACTGCATTATCGGCTAGTGGCGTCGTCTCTTCCTTTATTAGCCTCAGCCGGAGGCGGCTCTCGGGTCTCTCGGCGGTGGCGGCGAAGCCAGGTTGAATTAATATAATTGTACTATCCTCTGACACCCCCTCGCCTACCTCCTGCCAGGCAGGGGACAAGGCCAGGCGATCAACTGTAGGTCGTTGGACGCACCTGGATATACTCCGGCGACCCGGGCTATACGACTAAATGGATGGTTTATAAATTATAAGAGACGAAACAGGAAAAACTTATTTTTAACTTTATTTCAAATAAAAATAAGTAAATAAACTATAAAAATAAATCTAACTTTAAATAAAAATAATCACCTTATGGACCATTAGCATGTTGAAGTAAATATAAAATACTAAGGCCTACGGCCCCTTCAAGCTATAAATATTTTCACGTAAAACTCAATCAAAAGTTGCGGGGAGTCCGACGCGCACTTTTAATCTAATTAAATTAATTTTATGATTATAATGTATCTCTGTAATCAATGTATCAATGTAATCTATTACCAAATTATTACATTTCTCGACACTTAAACCAAATTTCTTGAAACCGTAAATGATTTACTTAAATTAATAATATTAAAGAATAATTTCAACAAACAATAATATAATAATCCTATCTGAAAGGGTCTAGTGTAGCCATCACACATCCAGCCTAGTGGAGCCACCAAAGCGAAATAATTGAAATTTTCAAAATATTCCGACAAGTATCGAAGTTTGAATTTGCATCACAATAGGTCGAAATAATGTTGATAACTGTTTCATACTCGGCCTGTTGTTTCGTGTTAACATATTGGTGAATTTCGCTTTGAACGCTGACAGATTGTAAACAATTTTGTGATCAACATAATGTCCTATTTATTAGTTTTAGGCAAGCAGGTTTGCATAAATTTTGCAATGAAAATATTGAACATAATTTGTGGCATCATTACTCCTTCGATTAGGTGTCTAACGATGCCCATGGACATTGTGACACACAGGGATAGCGAATGCAATGCCTGACAGCAGCCTATTCATGTCCTTTGAAAGGCTTTGAAAACCCCAAGTTGTACTTGGGAGAAAATACATGGGCAGGGGGTGCGTTCCACATTTTCCCGGTTCTGTGAATGTATTACCTACAGAGGCGAAATGTACATGAGTATTACTAAAGGACCATCGTACACGATCTGGTACAACCAGCTCCTTTGAGCGCCAACTTACATCTGCGCTCACCCCTCAATAGCGACGAGGATAATTAAGACCGAACGTCCGACCCTGGGGTATTCAAGTTTAGATATTCAGTATTCAACAAATTATGAGACCTAGTCGCGTAGCATGTTCTTGCCCTATGTTTGAGGTATACTGCGAATTCTACCTGGGGAGGGATCGCGTAAGTCGGCGCATGTAATTGTAATTACGCCTAACTATTAGATGTCAGTTGCGTATTTTTTTTTTTTATATTGGATTAACTACCTGCGATCTGTCTTCAGAGTAATTGAAAAAAAAAAATCATCTGGCACCGGAATGACGTCAAGTTCCATAGCAAATAAGCAATCAGTCTCCATCTCACTTCTTTAGAGCCACTAACCACAATGATTTTAAATCTACATATCTATAATAAATATAACATCGAAAAACCAGAACGAGATAAACAAAACGAGACAGAGCGGGATGGCTCTCAAAACGAGACAGAGCGGAAAGTCGTGACATTTCTTTAGACCGATTTACACTTAGTAAGTAGAGTAGCGAGTTAAGTTGATGTTCTATACCAATAGTGAGACTATCGATACTAGCCTAACAGTAATAAAACAAATAAAACATAAAACGATAAAATAGTAACAATATCGATATCGACTCATCGATGACATAATATATTATCATCATCAGTGGCGGCTGGTGACTTCAGTGACCGGTAGTGCGCTAAGTACCTACCTAGGTACTTAAATACCAAATTTCCCAACACATTCCCGTCATGTTATTTTAAGATCGGGACTTCCGAATTTTTTAAACGCCTGTGTTTTATTATTTACGTACCTTGTATGAATATTCTCAAGACATTCAATGAGTTGCAAAAAAAAAACCAAACAAGTTTTTTAACTTATTTTTAATACCTTTATGAATACACCCATAGACCACAACACTCCTGCAGCTTTCAAAAAGAAAACAATAGTAATGCCCCAAAAATGCTTAAAAAAATATATAAAAATAAAAGCATTTGAAAAGTAGGAATTGAACCCGGGATCACCTGATTGTAAAGCCTTACCTTTAAGCAACGCTTAGGCAAATATCGGCACCACTTAATTCACAGTATCACGTGACAGAAAGCACAAAACCTAACCATATCCCATTTTAAATATTCGCGCGCTAACGGGTATGTGACATCACATGACAGCGCGAGCGCGCTGACTCGCTTCGAGGTAGACGGTTCGCTTTGAGGTAGATGGCAAAGAGTTTGTCAGACGGACTCGTGCAAAACGAATCGCTCGCGACGCGACGTGTCGCACGCGCGGGTATTCACGATATAGCGTCCTCGTTTGGCGCTCGCGCGCCGCACGCAGAACTCCTTTCGGCCCATACTGTTTCTATGAAGTATCTTCTGTCTCATGCGCCAGCGGTGTTTTGCCGATCCCCATATATTCAGAATGGGAGACCCGCGTGCGATTTATATTCCGCACGGCGCGCGCGTTTACTCGCAAAAACGTGCCTTGACATCTATAAAATAAGGTCGAATTCACATTCGTATTTATTTGGAGTACGATCTTTATGGTTTTAATGTAGTATGTTGTAAGGTATTATTTATTTTGAGTGAAGGTATGGTAGTGCGGCGCACGAGAGCACTTTAGGATCAGCCGCCAGTGATCATCATCTATCTGTCTGTCCGCCTAATGTTTTCAATTGTCATTTTCATTGGTTGTTCTGGAACTACTGCCGCGGTCGAGAGGCACAGACAAAAAGGAAATTTGGAGCTGACGATAAAATAGTAACAATATCAGTAGGGCTAGAAACAAATTATGTCTGTCTGTTATGCCTACTGTTTTTTTAATGATAATTTTCATTGGTTGTTCTGAAACTACTGCCGCCGTCAAGAGACACAGACTAAAAAGAAATTTTGAACTGACGATAAAACTGTCACTGTCACTGTACACTGGCGGCCGTGGACAGGAAAACGGAGTGTGGAAGACCACCCGCCAGGTGGGACGACGACATCAAGTACGTCGGCGGAAAGCAGTGGTTCCGTATCGCTGAAGGCCGGGAGGACTGGAGGAAAATTGGAGAGGCGTATGTCCAGCAGTGGACGCTTACACGCTGACTGACTGACTGACTGATAAAACAGCAACAATATCGATAGGGCTTGAAACAATTAAAGTGGAAACACTGGTCGCTCGACTTTCCAATTATTGGAAGAACGAAAATACTTTTTTTTGTTGACGTGGCGGTTGTTTCTTTTGTTTTGTTCGTCCATATTTGGTTCAAATTCTCAAATTACATGACACTGGCCAGAATGTATTAAAAAGACGATTACAAAAAAAAAAAACATAGGTTCAAATTATTTCCACAGACTAATAAGGAAAAAAAATTCAAATCGGTTTGTATCGTGGTTTGTATGGATGGAGTTGTGGCGTTTGTTTGGCCTTTGAAATGCCTAAAATCGTACATAACGTTTGGTATTTTGGGTGTTGGTTGGGGTAAAGGAAACGTAGAAAAATTTCTACACTCTCTACTTCTTATAAATGGGAACGTCTGTCTGTATGTATGTTTGAAGTAAAATCTAGAACCACTGGCCAGATTTTGATGCGGTTTCCACCAATGGAAAGAGTAGTTATTGAGGCTCACTATAGTCTATATACCATCACGCTAAATAGACATAGGGCTGAGCTGTATCAAAGAAAGTATAGTACGGACAGGAGAGAGAGAGAATATAAGAGAAGCAATTGTTTATTATAATATTTGCGTTTAATTTGATTTGCTATTAAACCGAGTCTACCGCGAGCGAAGCCGCGGACAAAAGCTAGTATTATTATAATTCTTCTGTACGTGTGTTTGTCACCTAACTCCTCCTATACGGCTGGACCGATTTGGATGAAACTTTGTGTGTATATTTGAGTGGGTCCCTGTATGGTTTGAAAATTAAATTGAACCCGGTAGATGGTGTCGTGATAAGTCCACGCGGACGAAGTCGCGGGCACAGCTAATTTTAAATATATTTTTGGGGGTTGATTTTTATTGTATAATCTGGCTGAAATCAATGTTTGAGCACTTCAAGTTTTTCTCGAATTTTGCGTGATTGAGACCCAGTACTTTGTTCAAAAAGTGACGTTAGTCTAAATGCCCAACCAATATTAGGTACTCTAGGTATTATTGTAATCAACAAAATACTGAATAATTACCGTGTAATGCTTGCAGTAGTGCGATCGGTAACGTAAAACTGTACATAGGTACCTTCGCTTCATTCCTTACTAGGTGGTAGGGTTCAACCCGCCCGTTGATACCACCGCATTGTATAAAAAAGTCGGTTAAACGGCTATGTAGTTCGTGTTTTACGACCAGTTTAATGTAGCCGGCACGACCGAAGGGAAGCACTGACATGGCATTTAGTTCACCAAGGTGTATTCTTTTTAACTACCGGTACAGTACTACCGCCTCACGCAGTACAGTCTATACAAAACTGATATAATCAAATTAATGAATAATGCATTTTCATTATCCCCTCGTTTGCTCTACTCTAAGGATGTGTTCACATACGAGGGCTTTATGTCTACCCTAGTTTTAACACTACGTTAAAACGCGATAGCCGGTAGCTGTGAAGTGGAATGCACTAGGTGTTGGCTCGCGTCACGTCCGCGGCCGGCGGCGCTAGTTTGGTGATAAAATGTTGTTTAATTTAGTTTACTAGTGTATTCGGCGAGACACGTAGCTGGCCGCGGTCGGCACATAAATCTAGCGGGTGCGGAGACTTTTGTCCGTGCGGGGGCGGTGGGCGGCGCGCCGCCTGGGCGGGCGGCGGCGGGGCGGCGCGTGCTCCAGACATGAAAAATGTGCGATTCGAATACGAGCCACCTTGCCATCGGAAGTTAAACGACAGTCGGACCCAGAGGCGATATATGGCCGGTGTTGAGTGTTGCGAAAATGATCTATGTATTCGCTTGAAACAAGGCACAGGAACTGAGTAGAACGTTCGACTTTGCTTGGCATAAAAATATACAATAGTTCATACTGCTTTCTTCATCGTTTCGTTCTATTAATGTCCCGTGGGTGATTTAATTAGCTATGCGTGAATCTAGTTATACGAAACGTAAACGGGAACGGGTTATATTGTATCTCAATTAATTTGTCGATATCTTTATAAAATACTTTGATATGTTGTAAATATTAATGAATAGGCATCATATGCGTCGTCTATTTTCCCCAAAGGGGTGGACATTAAAATTGGGAAGCCGGTTATTGCAATTTGTACACACAACATTAATTGATACGAGAACTAATGGTTTTTCAATGAACAAGGGTCCTGTCTCTTTTCCTCCTTGAATAAAACAGCTTTGCGCTTACTTACCTAAACGACTGAAGCCATTAACTAATTATCACGAAGTGGCCTGTCCCACCCCCGCGCCCCTATCCACCCCGCCCCGCCCCGCTCCGCCCGCACCCCCTCCACCAGCGGCAATTTCCACCTTCTCATTTAAGAAAAAGCCGATTGTCTCGGCAGAATCTTCGGCCCGCAAATCGAGTTCCCTGTTAAATTCGATTAGGGTCCCTTTTCCTTAAATATTGAATGGCGAGCTGCGCTCCAATTACACGATCTTTTAAGGCGTACATTTTTTATGATGTCAACTTTGGCGGGTATTTTTTTCGGCGACCGCGCGTGGCGTTTTCGGAGAATATTTAATGGGTCGCCCCGCCCTCTGGCCCGTCGCTTGCCCTACGCCCCCGCGGCGGGGGTGTCACCCGCCCCTCGACCCGGCGGGGTCGCCCGCCCCACCCGCCTCGAGCCGAGACACATCTGTGCCGAGTTGCTCGCGCGAGTTCGACAGATCTAAACCGAGCTTAATACCGAATACGGCGCTTTCACTCAACTTGATGCAGAGATTTGCGAGTCGGCTTCCTTTTTGCCGGCTCGGTTTACTTTGGGCGACGCGACGCTCCATTGGAGTGAGTTTCCTTTTAGTTTACACGGTGCTCTGTAGTCTGTTCCCTTTGTCTAGTCAGGCTTACTCTCTGAGCGGGCAAAAATCTCGCGACTGCCTCCCGCTGCCGCCGCTCCTTTCGAGTTGACGAGCGACCCAACTCTAGCTCTACAGTTTGGGACGCTAATTACTTGAGTTTTTGTGATGTCTGTGGAAATAACATACCTACATATTTAAGAGTTTGGAAGATGTACTTGGTATTGTTCAATTTGCAGGACAGTATTGTAAACTAAACTACCAGTATATTCGCAATGAAAAAAACATACATACATATATCACACTCTATACTGATAATCGGCGTAAGCAGAGCGATCGGTATTATGCTGAGAACTCGGGCGAATAATTCACCACATTATTATTGCATCACAACAACGACCACCACGTCTAGCAAAATATAAGGACAATACAAATTATCCTGCATTAAGAAGGCACATAGAAAGTTATCTACTGCACGGCTGAGGTAAGAGGTGGCTAGGCGGATGCTCTTTAACATTTAGGTATTTATAGATATCTAATGGATCCTGCAACATCTGAAGCACATTTCCATCCGCGTTCCGCTGAGACATTTGAATACTCAACATTCCAATCTCCATCGCTGACAGTTTAGCAAATGCGGAATTTCGGGACCAAAGCCGAGAACCTTGCCTGCCTGCCACAACCTTAATACTTTCGAACGTGGAACAAAGACATATTTATGAGATAGAAAGGGCGTATGAGTAGCATAGACTGCAGTAGGACTGAGTGATTATTCGTCATTTGTTTCGACTTTCGCTTCGACTCTCGCTTACACCGCAATCACTATTTTTACTTTCTTTGTAATAAACTTATACTAATTTGTTGTTGATTTGACTTTATATATTTAAGTTAGTTTAAAAATTTACGATGGCATTATACACCAGATATAGGAAATGTAAATAGGCAGAGTGGTCAGATTCTTATTTATTCATGTTTATGCTGTAAATATTCATGTTCTTGTGAACGGCGGCAGTATGGGTTATTTATTAAATTACTATAATTTGTAATACTTATAATGCACTAACAAAACATAGTGCCTTGCGAAGTTTGTTCCTCAGCTGGCGGAATTTTCGACATATCAAAGCGTAGGTTTTCTACTTATGGATGAAATTATACAATAAACAATCAGTTCGAGCAGAATCGTATAGAGTTCAAATTACCAAAACATTTTACAAACCGTACCGTGTGGGGCCGGTACTTAAAAAGTCGTAAAGGTGACTAAGGGATAAGGACAAGATGCCGTGCTAAAGGGCGACAGGCTCGCCACCTTACCTTAGAACGGTACTTCCACCGAGTCATGCAGCAGGTGGGTCTTCGTGCCTTACTTGCTGCTTGATCGATTGAATCTTGTTCGAATACTTTGCGAAACGTTGTGATCGATGTTGTGCTGTAATTTACCAGAGTTCTTGCAGCATAAGACCGATTACTCTGCTTACTCCGATTGTCTGGATTCATCGTGTGTGATATGTATGTATGTATGTATTTTACAAACAAAATTTTGGTTTGGTTTGATTTTTTCACATATCCAATACCACTTAGCCCATTTTGTAGGTCTCGGTGTAGCCCATTTTAGGATTCCGTAGTCGGCTACGCTGACAGAGATCCTTATAAAATCGCTCAGAATTCTGTCCCGCCGTCCGCCCGTCTGTCTGTCTGGGCAACGCTGGCGCAAAGTTAGATCGTTCTCGTTGCCGTGCCGTGATCGTGAAGTTGTAGTGAGAAAGCGCCCATTCAGTCTCTAGACAATACGACGTAACTAGCATGTAAGCGGCCGGCTCCGGTTTCCACCCACCAATTAAGCGATGCTCCAACTAGCTCCCCATCGAAGTCTTGCAGAGCGCTTTCTCGAGGGAGTCGCCGTTAGCGAGCAGCTGGGAATAGAAGTGCGGGTGGGGACGCGAAGGTATCAAAACTTCGGTGTTTTGGATGTCGTGTTGTCGACATTATGAGTGTGAAAGATCCGTCACATGTGTCAGGACTGCGCAACGTATACACCTTGTTTTTGCCTATCCCATTGGGAAAACGGTGTGATGTTATTTAATTATCGACATTATCGTACGCGGTCGGTTACGGGGTACACTAATCACGAGATTTACCCTACACCGCATACTACGATACGCCGGGATCTCCGCATCATTTTGTATGGAGAAACGGAGCAGCGCCTCTAGTGATAGGTTTGCGAACTTCGTTTCTCCATATAAAATGATGCGGAGAACACGGCGTAGCGTAGTGCGCGGTGTAGGTTAAATCTCGTGATTAGGGTAATGATTAGTGTTCCGCGTAACCGAAAACAGTACGATAAAGTGTAACAGCGGTAAAAGCTTAAACGAACATATTATCGACATTTTTATCTATATTACTCGTCTACGTCGCGTCGTCGCCAACAGTGTCATCCCTACCACCTAGTTATGAGAAGGGACCTATAGTTTCATGTGGAATCCAAACCACGGTCAGCCTCCAACAGTCGAACGGTCACCCATCCACCTAGTTCACCGAAGTGTTACGGGCTGACAGACATCACTAGTGTAGTACGTGATGTAGCCAAACATGTTAGGTTCCATACAAAATTCCGAACTTCGGGGTAGGTAGGTAGGGTTTAGGTAAACGATATACTCTTTCGAAGAAAGTAAGTCATTGAGGGCGAGGCCGAAGGCCGAGCTGCGTTCGAATAAACGATATAAGAGTTTCTAAATTTAATAAAAGTAAGTCACTAAGGGCGAGGCCGAAGGCCGAGCCGCGTTCAGTCAAACGGTATAATTTCCCGTAAACAATAGGCTTAGGTAGGAATATCCTTTTGTTGTTTTCAAAATCACAATTATTTCATGGAACCTTTAAGTATAGTTGGCTAGGTGCATCATATGCTACGCCCGTGACGTCAGCTTATTACTTCCATTAGCAATGCTCCCTTTGGACGTGTCGTGGTATGTATTAGATTGGCAACCTATCTCTCTCAAATTCATTTCTTTGTCGCATGGCGTGTGTGATGCCTGTAACTATCTAGCGTAGTTCTAAAATAAATAGTCCGCAATCTGTTCGACTTGACCCGAGCGACGGCCAATCGAACGCCGTGCTCAGCGGCGCGGGCGGCGGCGGGTGCCACGGTTACAATTCGCTCTATGCGCTCCCGCGCATTACAGTACTCAGACGGGAGGCGCGTCGATGTCGGGTCTTTAGGCTCAGTTGTCGGTGTAAAAATCCAATATACGAAAAAGCTAATATTAAAATGGTGTATGTAACGTTGTTCACAGACCAGGATCGCGGGAGCGGGTGGAGGCGCCGCGGCCGCGCGGTGCGGTCGCCGCCGCCATGGACTGGCTGAGTGTAGGCTGCTGCCTGCTCGCCTTCCTGCTCTACTACAACACGCTGGACGCGGGCTTCGTCTACGATGACAGGTAAACTATATTCTGCTGTAATTTAATGTGCTAGAGGTAAATACGTCAGTACTTATATAAATAGTTACATAGGTTTGTTAGATGGCTTAGTTCAGCTATACTCAACCTTTTCTCACCTTGGGCCACATAGTCGCTACTGCTACACATAGCGGGCCGCAATAATCTAGCTGACACTGTATGTGTATTACAATTAAACGCAACATTTGAAATTAATAAGCCTTTATTTAAAAACTAATGTGATTTTTGACATTGAGACAAAATTTTGACAATTTTTTATATATCTGGCACGTAATTACTGCATGATACTCTCAAAACGTGGCCTAGGCTAGGCGGCAAATCAGTAAGCCGAGATCTGTAGACATTTTCGCATATTTAATTTTTGAATACGAGGATTCGCACAGGTATGTTGAGGCAAACAACGTCAGGAGCAAGTGTGCGCAATTTTTGAGCGTTTCAAAGTTATCGGGTACTCATCTCCAGAATTCTTCGTATTGGTTAGAGTTTTGGTTGGTAAGAGTGAGGAATGAGAGTGAGCGAGTGAAATAATGAATAAATGAAGAACATTATTTTTGCACCATTTTTTTACCGTTATCAATAAAATACTACCTACTGTTAATCTAAAAATAATGTACAAGGCTTCGGGCCGCGCAGAAAAGGCTAGCGGGCCACTTGCGGCCCGCGGGCCGCAGGTTGAGTATGAAGGGCTTAGTTAGATATGTTAGTTTGTTAGGTGGGTATGTGTGTGTTACATAACGTATTAAATGTACGCAAGCTGAGCACACTAATTTAAGTTTATGGCGAAGATTGATATGGGAAGGTTCTGCGTAATTTTCAGATAAGCTTTTATTTGTATCTATTACATTCGATTTGTGACGCAAATAAACATATATATATATTTTTATAGCATGCACGGCATGTGGCGCCGAGCCACCCATAAGGAGTCTAGCGCCGCCCATGGTCATTCGGTTGTATACGGGGATTACGAATGCCATGTAAAATACTTATATGTAGTGTAAGTATATTATAGTTTATCATAGTTATTTTACTTATATTACATTTTACATTCCCACACTCAAGTCCTTTGCTACTACCTACTTATATCTCACAACATACGACTCCCAAACATCCATAGGTTGACTGGGAGAAACCTCTGTAAGGGATAAGTCCGCCTTTGCCCCTCGTGTAAATTACTTATTGTCTGTTTAAGTAAAATGTTTTTTTTTGGAGCAATAGAGTATTACTATCTATCTAAAACATTGATTGCCTAGATCGGGCGGACATGTGCTCAAAAAGGATCTAGTGCGTAGTGCACGACGAGCATGCGCATGAAGAATATTATGGAATACAAGCTGTGCCCGCGGCTCCGACCGCTCTCATATTTGACTTCTCTGCTAATCTCATAAGCCATTTAGCGTGATAGTAAGTAGCCTATGGTTGATGGGAAGAGTCCAGCTATCCGTGGAATTTTTCTTATTAAAATCGCTTGAATGGTTCTCGAGTTATAAGCGGACAGACAGACAGACAGAAAGCAGACGTTTGATTTTATTAAAGGTACTAGCTGTGCCCGCGGCTCCGCCCGCTCTCATATTTGACATCTCTGCTAACCTCATAAGCCATTTAGCGTGATAGTAAGTAGCCTATAGTTGATGGGAAGAATCAAGCTATATAATTTTATTAAAATCAGTTCCGTGGTTCTCGAGTTATAAGCGGACAGACAGACAGACAGACAGAAAGCAGAAGTTGGATTTTATTAAAGGTAAGGATAAGGAAGGAAGTTGTGGAAGAGGCGGCAGCAGCGGTGTCTCAGGGTCGTGGCACGCGGAGGTCCGCCGTCTCCGCCTACCCCATTGGGAAACAGGCGTGACATTATCAATGTACGAGTATGTATGTCCAATACCTAAGTTGACGTACATAATATGTACATCTAAAGTTTGTATCGTCTTCAAACACTGATTGCTCTAGACTAGGAGAGTAGACAGACTTGAGAATGAAATAGTCCTCGTTAAGAAATATTTTACCAAATCTTCAATTTAACGAGCTAACGGCGGTGCTTCACAGCAAAATATTTTGTTTTCTGTCTTTTTTGGTACGTACCTATCTTAAACATTTTATATTGCGTTTTAATGAGCATTCCCTACCCCTAATCTCTCTAATTACTACGTTGAAAATTTCGAAATGTTTTTTTTTTAATATAGGGCCTCTTATATATTTTACAGAAAAACCTAAATGATAATCCTAAGTATTAAAATTCTCACGGAAAAATGGTACGGAACCCTCTCCACGCGAGTTCGAATCACACTGGACCGCTTTTTTTTTTCATTCAATGTAGCACTCACCATCGTCCTACGGGTTGACAGGGCCTTAAGGCCTTTTATCACTTTCTATTGTGCAAAAAAATTTATTTTTTAAATCATCAAAATAATATCTGAAAATGTTCAAAGATGTCGGTCTCAAAATCTAAAACTTCACCACTTCGGTATTATTCTAGCCACAACGCCACCTGCTTCTCGAACCGCTCGATTGCCCATCGTCCCCGACTCTGGCGAAATGAAAGTGACCGGGTGTTATTAATGCGACAAGTTGGCTGAACGTCTTTCTCCGGGGCAGGTTGCGGGGGTCGTAGGTTCGACGCTGGAGACGAATCGTTATCAAAAGACAGGCCACACCTTGCCGTAATGGCCTGACTCCTAATGTGAGTAACATTTCTATGAAATTGAATTGTATGAAGTATTTCTAGTGTTTCAAATGTTAATCTGTCTCAGTATGTGTCTTTGTTGGGAATGTTAGATGAAATTTCACGTAAACTGTCTCGACTCGATAGATCAGTGGTTCGGTCGGTCGACCGTTGATCGTGATCATAAGCACACATTGGCGCGGTCGGTCAGTACTTGGATGGGCGACCGCTGACCGTTGGAGGCTGACCGTGTTTCGGATTCCACGTTAAACTGCAGGTCCCTTTCCTTCTTACCTTACAAGGTGGTAGGGTTTAACTCGCTGGATTGGTACCACCACACTGAAAGAGAAGTCGGGAGAAACGGCTGTGTAAATAGTTCGTGTTTCCGTCCAGTTCAGTGTGGCCGGCACGACCGAAGGGAAGGACTGACATGGCACCTAGTTCACAAAGGTGTTATGGGCTGACATCACGGATGTTGTAGGTGATGTAGCCAACCGTGTCAGTATCCATAAAAAAAAGTAACAAAATAAAGGCACAGTTCAGTTCGTATTACAGTTTTGTGCGTTGTGGAAGACGAATTATTGCATAATAAAAAAAAAAAATAGTATAGTGAAACTCGTGCACAACAATACATTAGAGCAATGTTATTAAATTTTTTTTATCGAAACTGAAATGGTTGGCTACATACATACTACTACAGCTACACCCCCCGTGATGTCAGCCAATAACACTTTGGTGAAGTGCCATGTCAGTACTTCCATTTGGTCGTGCCGGCTACACTGAATTGGACGGAAAACACGAACTATGTAACGAATATGCCTATATAGCCGCTTCGATTGGCCTTATATTCAGTTGAGGTAAGAAATCCAACCCTAAGAAAAGAAGGGAAGAGATCTACAGTTTTACATGGAATCGAAACTACACGGTCAGCCTTAAGGGGCCACTCAAGTTCTGGCCGCGCCCGGGTATGCTCAATTTCACGATTGGACGTCCATTGCACCACCGACCTGCCGAGTCTGACAAGTTTCCTCATAATATTTTCTTTATCGAGGTGTCGATCATCATAACATTTTCTTCATCAAAGTGTCAATGTTAATTCTTCGAAAGTTCTGAAAGTTGCTGAAGGTCTTATTAATTTCATTTCTCCCTGAAGATGATTAATCATTTTTACGTAATACCCAAAAGTATATACTTACTTTAAAAGTATTTTATGTCTCATACTATGATGGCCCATATAAAAAAACCGGCCAAGTGCGAGTCGCGCACAGAGGGTTCCGTATCGCCATATTGTCATGGTCGCGCCACTCACGCCATCTATGGCGTGTTTATGAAATGCTTCATATTAGTTAAAAATCATGATTAGTTAAAATGCTTCATAATCTTTTCGGTAGATGGCGCGCGCGCATACACTTTTTAGTTTCTTCTATGGGAACCCCCGTGATTTTTTTACGTTTTCTTATTTTTATTATTTGTTGTTATATCGGCCATAATAAGACACATTCTGTAAAAATTTCAACGGGCTACCTATCACGGTTCAAGAGATACAGCCCTCGGACAGACGGACGGACAGACAGACAGACGGCGTAGGCTTAGTACGTCACGTACCGGATACGGAACCCTAATAACGTCTCCTGTTCCGTTCGAATTGAGCGGTTAAGCAGCGGGGAGCGGGTACGAGAAGGTGTCGGAAAAGGCTGCGATCGACAAAATTAAAAGTTAAATTAGTTCCGCCACAAGTTCGGTACACCTCGACTAAGTGAACACCGCCGTAATGTGATTCTACTGTCGGCCGCGCGTGTCGCCTGCTCCATAGAGCTAGTACTAAACACCGAGAACGAATCAACTGATTGTCTTTGGACCAAGAGTCCTGGTGAAAACCGCTCTTATCGGTTGGGACGTTCTCGAGTAAAAAGCTAACATTGTGTTTAGGGTTCCGCGCCTCAAATGAGGGAAAAACGGTACCCTTATATGATCAATATTGTGTCTGTCTGTCTGTTAGTCTGTCACAGCTTATTTTATCCGAATCTACTGGACGAAAAAAGTTGAAATTCGGTTCATATTTCGAATTTGGTGGTCAATTTGGAGGGACAAATTAGAAAGTAAAAAAACACATTTATTTATAAGTGCATCATGTGACATAAATAATGAAAAGGACTCGTTATGAGGAATACAAATATATATAAGGTCTTTCAATAGTAGGTAACGATACGCTAAGGGGTGTATGTATGTGTATCAGTTACTGATCACGTTCCCACACCAATTTTATTTTACGATATATAAAACTTACTTATTAAGGTGAAATACGCGCACTTCACGTATTAAATTTGAGGAGTGAGTAGGTTTTTTATATCGTAAAAAAATTGGTATGGGAACGTGATCAGTATCTGATACACATACACCCCTTAGCGTATCGTTACCTACTAATGAAAGACCTTATATATAAATTTTATAAGAGTTCGACTCGCACTTGACCGCTTTTTTGACGAACGAATGGCCTAACCATGACTTACTTTCACCGAGAAAGTATCATTTAGTTGTAATCGACCTTCGGCCTCGCCCAACTTATGTACTTGACTTTCGGTGGTCTGTTTCGTACTGGCAACCTCCGCTTTCTTCGTTGTATCCCATATTACTTTGTCTGATGTCAACACCCAGAGATATAAAACTCAATCAACTTACGACTTTGCAAACTATAAAATGATACTAGTCGTATCGACTCCTATACGTCTGAACCTAGAATCAGTTAGCCCAATTTAATGAGAGTTATTTGACTTTCGTTAACAATAGAACGAGCTAAAACGCCAACCAATACAGAAGTTGAACAAAAACGCAGATACCATTCCAGTAAATCGACGTCTAAACGACTGAAGGTATTGTCTATACCGTCCCAGAAAATTGGGCAGAGTTCGCCAAAAGAAACAGTATACCTAATTGAGCGTAATGGCTTGAGTAAATATTTAGGTAGGATCAAGGCAAAGGCTGACGAAAACAAAGAAGGCCTAACGAAAAAGGAAGGCGATTCCAACTTCCCAGGACCTACTTACAGAACATTAGGCTAGGACTTGCGAGTGTGTCATACAAGTTTTTAAGAGGACACTTATACAACTGCTATAGAACTTTTAAAACAGCGCGCTATTCTAAATCATTCTCGTTTCGCACTGCCTGTCTTTCAAAGGTGTGTCAACCTGATGACCTTTTTTAGGATTCCGTATCCATACCGGACGCTTATACTACGCCGTCTGTCCGTCTGTCTGTCCTATCTTTGTGGGGCTGTATCTTTTGAACCGTTATAGGTAGCCGGTTGAAATGTTCACAGAATATGTATTGTTATGGCGGATATACTAATGATAAATAATAAAAAAAACTAGCCAAGTGCGAGTCAGACTCGCGCACCGAGGTTTCCGTACCACCGAATGAAAGGTCGGTTGAAACGTTTCGTTATAGGTTGTTAGTTCGTGTTTTCGGTGTCAGCGTAGCCGGCACGACTGAATGGAAGCACTGACATGGCTACCTAGTTCACCAAGGTGTTATGTGCTGACATTATGGATGTTGTAGGTGATGTAGCCAACCGTGCCAGTTTCAATAAAAAAAACCAAATTCGTCGGTTTTCATTATTTGTTGTTTTATTTTAGAGTGTCCACCATATTGCTGTGTTTGACTGTATTCATTCGACTGATTGTTGGGCACAGCCACCCATTCCGGTTTAAAAAAAAACTGCAAATGTGTGGACTGCTGGCGAACATCTTTCCATATTTTCTCGCGTCTTTAAATCGCGGCTAAATGTTTTTCCCCCAGAGACTTTAGTCCCCCTACGCGCCAGCGGTGGGTATTCGGTGGGTGACTGAGCTCGATACTGGAATGTCAGGCGCAGCCAATTTCACCCTCGAGTAGCCATCAGTTGGGGTTTCCAGGATGACAAAAGTGTCCGGAGAAGGACCATCTGCGCATTGCTGGAATCAGTGAAAGATGTTCTGGGCATTCGTCGCTCTGCTTCGTGTACGAAGCAGCGCCACAGCGGCCGCCGGACGCCGCGCCGTCACGTAAGGCCTCCATTACTTCGGAGGCGGGGCGGGCGGGGAGAGGTGGGGGGCAGGGGGGGGGGGAGAAGGAAGGCGGTAGCGGGGCTCGACGTGCAGCCGGCAACTCGTTCCGAATCAAAACAAACTTTGACCGCGTTTCATCCCGATTATCGGTAAAGTCGTCGATTTTGCCCGGAAGTTGGCGATGGACGGCGAGCCGGGCCCTCGGTAAAAACCTGGACGGAGCTTCTTGTTTCGTACACGGATTTAGATTAGTGCGATTTTCGGGTTTGCGAGACTTAATGCATACTCGTGAGGAGATAGTACAGCTACCGGCAGAATATAACGGGTGTCGAGCTTTAAAAGGAGGCAATCGGTTTGTAGAGCGTCGTCCCTGTCGCACTGAGACGTGCGAGTTCGTGCGACAGGGACGACTCTCAAAAATCGGATCATCTCTTTCTAAAGCTAGACACTCATCATTTGCTGCCGGGAACTGTAATAAGTTCGGTACGTAGCTTTTTAGGTTTCCGTATCCGGTACGGGACCCTATTACTAAGCGTACGCCGTCTGTCTGTCTGCCTGTCCGTACGTCCGTCCGTCTGTCTGTCCTAGGGCTGTATCTCTTGAACTGTAATAGGTAGCCTGTTGAACACAGAATATGTGTTAATATGGCCGATATAACAACAAATAATAAAAATAAGAAAAAGTAAAAAAAATCGTGGGGGTTCCCATAGAAGAAACCAAAAAGTATATGCGCGCGCGCCATCTACCGAGTAGAGCATGAAGCATATTAATCATGACATGGCGATACTGAACCCTCGGTACGGGAGTTCGACTCGCACTTGGTCGTTTTTTTTTTTAAGTTTTTCTGCTATTTCTGTTTACGTAATTTACAGACACAAATTTATCATGGTCCATACGAAGTTGGAACGAATGGTGAAATCTAACAAAAGGTGAAAACGTACAGCGCCTTTTTTCATTTTCGCTAGTTTATTTTGTACCTATTTCGAGTTGGCGTCGCTACTTTTGTAGTTCTAGTTTTCGTTACATTCACCAGAAAGGTCTCGTTTGAAAAAATAATGTGATTTCACTGACGACCTTGTGAATAAAACCGGCTTGATGCATAATTTATCAAAGAGGTTGTTTTATAACTCACATTGCAATTGTATGTTGGAATATGAAATAACTTAATTTACGAGTACGTGTGAAATAAAATATTAATTCGTGAATAATTTTAATTAAGCTCATTAAGTGAATGGTTTTTTCCTTAAAGACACAAAATGGCTGCCTTGCTGGAAAGTGGGTGAACGATTTGATTTTTTTTTTATGGAACCTGACACGGTTGGCTACATCACCTACAACATCCGTGATGTCAGCCCATAACACCGGGTGAACTAGGTGCCATGTCAGTGCTTCCCTTCGATCGTGCCGGCTACACTGAACTGGACGGAAAACACGAAGTATTTACATAGCCGTTTCGACGCCACACGATTCAGTGTGGTGGTACCAACCCGGGCGGGTTAAACCCTACCACCTAGTAATATAAGAAGGGAGTCATATCCCTTAGTACCTTTTACGACATACACGGGGAGAGATGCAGTGGGGCTATTCTTTTAAAGTACCGACCCCACACGGTTTTGGTGGTTTGCTCGTGTGGTGGCTTTTAGAGCCTACGCCTAGGTAATTATATCCATATTTATCTGCTGATGGCTTCACTTTTGAATATATATTAGGAGCAGTTCCGTAAGGTAAATATATATTTTCTTATTTGTGATCCATTCCATTTTTGAGACATGGGTTATTTTCGGTTACACCGTGAACGTTATTCCCGACTACGGAACATCACTGTTCGTGGTTCTACACGCACTTGGCAGATGTTTTTTTATTATTCGCTGGCATATTCGCCATAATTATTATGTCAAAATTTCAACCGGCTACCTACCTATTACGGTTCAAAAGATACAGCTATCGAACGGACCGGACAGACAGACAGACATACACATGGCGTACGCTTAGTAATATAGGTTTCGATATGAATACGGAACGCTAAAAGAGCGCTCTTAGCTTGCATTCTAGTTCGCACAGCAAGAAATTGTGCCGACTAGAGCTACGAGGTTTCAGAAGCGACGAAAATAGCAAATTAGTACGAATGAGCTTAGGAATTTAATTGACAGTGACACCTGTTGATAAATAGACTAACATATGTGTACCTACTCATTTGGGTCGAGTTAATTGACCGAATATAACAAATCCGATCACGGTTAAGAGCCATTTGTGTTAGGGTTGATGGAGTCGGTCGAGCTCTACAAACAAATTAAAACCAAATATTTAAACGAAATTAAACCTGGAGGAGACTTTGGCAATGTTGGTCAGACATTTGAAATGATTTATTTATTTAATATACTTTATTGTTTTATATAAATTATACAACAAATGGCGGACTTATTGCCTAAGGCAATCTTTGCCGGTCAAATACCCTATTACAACATTTATGTGGGAATTTACAGAAAAATCACTAACCTAACTAATAACAACATATTGTTCATAAATTTAATGAAAAAACAACAAAGACAACTTGGACGCTTAAAATAACACTATAATGATCAACAATAATGATAACAATATAATGATCTAAACACGTAAAACTGTAGGTCCCTTCGCTTTTTACCTTACTAGGTGGTAGAGTTTAACCCACCGTTTGGTACCACCGCAATGCATGAAAAGTCGGTCGAAACGACTAAGTCAATAGCTGTTCTGTTCAGTGTAATCGGCACGAC
This sequence comes from Nematopogon swammerdamellus, assembly GCA_946902875.1. Lineage (NCBI taxonomy): Eukaryota > Metazoa > Arthropoda > Insecta > Lepidoptera > Adelidae > Nematopogon > Nematopogon swammerdamellus. The sequence continues at coordinate 18,830,060 of OX336339.1, forward strand.
CGAAGGGAAGACATGACACCTAGTTCACCAAGGTGTTATGGGCTGACATCACGGATGTTGTAGGTGATGTAGCCAACCGTGTCAGTTTCCATAAAAACATAATACAGGTATATCAGGTAGTTTATTATTGTGACTATTTCTTTGTCTCGTTCTTAAAGATAAATCGATACAGGTGATTAATTACACGGAAATCCCATGTAATACTCGTCTATTACCTACTTATAAATTAAAAAGGTTACTAACTTATAAATCAAATCAAATCAAATTATTTATTCATAATAATGTTCCATATTACAAGTCCAATATATATATTTTTTTTATGGAAACTGACACGGTTGGCTACATCACCTACAACATCCGTGATGTCAGCCCATAACACCGGGTGAACTTGGTGCCACGTCAGTGCTTGTGCTTCCTTCGGTCGTGCCGGCTACACTGAACTGAACGGAAAAAACAAACTATTTACATAGCCGTTTTGACCGACCTTTCATTCAGTGCGGTTGTACCAACCCGGGCGGGTTAAACCCTACCACCTAGTAATATAAGAAGGGAGATGCAGTTGGGGCTATTCTTTTAAAGTACCGGCCCCACACGGCACGGTATATCAGAGGTATACTAGTAGAAAATGCCTAGAGGCATCTTTCGTCCATAATTTTATTTAAGTGCAATAAATATGTCAAACACAATACAATTGAATAAAGTAATTATTATTGAATTTAACTTAGGCCCACTTGCACCAACACGAGTTTAGAGTTAAGTAGCGAGTTATGGATTTAAACGCGGTTCCCATAGTCAACGGGTGCTAGCTTAACGAGTTAAACTGGTTTATATCGTTAAATTCGTGTTGGTGCAAGTGGGCCTTAAAGAATAAACCTAAAATGTGTGAGAGAATAACACCAACGGGAGTAACCAAAACTAAACCGAACCCGAATATAGGTATAACGAGATGCAGAGTCCCACAGGCTTTGCATCAAAAAGGTGCATACAGAACGCATTATAGTCGCTGCGCTGTTCTGACAGCCGTCACAGTTAATCCGTATAATGAATGCGCTCCCGAGGCTCCCCCCGCCCCCACCACGCCGCCCCCGCTCCCGCCCCCGCTCCCGCCCCCGCCCCCAGCAGAATATACCGGATGGACTTACCAAGAGCGACTCTACTAAGCTACGGTGCAGCGTGTCTGTGGATTATTATATCGTAACTGGTGTTATAAAATTTAAAATGGAGCATGGATGTTCTTTGTTAAAACCCTCTTTTTTATGGAAACTTGCACGGTTGGCTACATCACCTACAACATCCGTGATGTTAGCCCATAACACCGAGTGAACTAGGTGCCATGTCAGTGCTTCCCTTCAATCGTGCCGGCTACACTAACTGGACGGAAAACCAAAACTATTTGAACAGCCGTTTCGACCGACGGACGACGACGTTTCATTCAGTGCTGTGGTACCAACCCGGGAGGGTTGAACCCTACCACCTAGTGAGGTAAGAATGGAAGGGACCTACAGTTTTACGTGGAATCCGAACCACGGTCAGGTTCCAACGGTCGAGCGGTAACCCATCCAAATACTGACCGGCCCAGCGTTGCTTAACAGCAGTCGAACGACCGCACCACTGAGCTACCGAGGCTGACAATATATATAAGGTGTTTCGTTATTCATGTCGTTTCTTTCAGGGGGTTGTTCTGTATCCTAAACTGAGTAACTTTTGTTCTATAGCTTTTGGAAATTGAAAAAAAAAAATCACTTTCGCCATACATTTGGAGGTTAGGTCTGCCCTTAAATGTATGGAGAAAATGATTTTTTTTTCCAATTTCCAAAAGCTATTGAACAAAAGTTACTCAGTTTAGGATACAGAACAACCCCCTGAAAGAAACGACATGAATAACGAAACACCTTATATAGACTGATAATATAGCGACAGTCGACTGTCTGCACCACTGAGCTATCGAGGCTGACCTCTAGCCAGAGTGAGGCATTTGACTATTAAGTAAAATGTCGGTAAGGTCATCAGTGTGAACACAGCATTATAAAAAGAATGAACAAATAAAATAATACCTACATTTCCTTTCAGGTTTTTAGGGTTTCGTACTGGAAAAAACGAAAAAAACGGAACCCTTACAGGATCACTCTCGTATCTGTTTGTCTGTCACAGCTTATTTTCTCCGAATCAACTGGGCGAAGAAAGGAGTTTAATGACCCAATGGGGAAGTATAGCGTAAATGAATGAATTTCGATTTTGGGGGACAAATTAGCAATTATTTTTATTATTAATTCCAAATGTTTTTTTTTTCAAGTTCACATGTGACGTATTAATGGAAAGAGCTCGTTATAGGGAATAAAATATTTTATAATTTTATAATGCACTAGCTGTGCCTGCGGCTCCGCCCGCTCTCATATTTGACTTCACTGCTAACCTCATAAGCCATTTAGCGTGCGTGATAGTAAGTAGCCTATAGTTAATGGGAAGAATGAAGCTATCCGTAGAATTTTTTTTTATTTTTTTTTAACTTTCAAGCGGCGGGTGGCCGAGTGGTTTGGGCATCGGCTTCTCATGCGAGAGGTCCGCGGTTCGAATCCCGTCGGCGTGTACCAATGAGTTTTTTCTTACGAAACAATTTACGTGCATACCTACACCTGCTGCTTTACCGTTCGGAACCGGTGTAAAACTGTAGGCCCCTTCCCTTGCCCCTTACTAGTATAGGTGGTAGGCTCAAATTCTAGCCGACTGGGTTGGTACCACCGTACTGGATGTAAGATGGCCGCATAGCAGCCTCGGTTGTGTTCTTCTCTAGTCCAGTATAGCCAGCAATCCAGGGAAGTCTCCGGTATGGCACCTACCTTCTCGGAGGTGATATTGGCTGGTCGGAGCATGCGCTTTAGCCCCTCCAACTCAGCCACCCATACCGAATTACATAAAAAAAAAAATTTAAATCGGTTCAGTGGTTCTCAAGTTATAAGCGGACAGACAGACATACATACAGACAGACAGAAAGCAGACGTTGGATTTTATTAGGAAAGGATAGGTAGTATGTAAAAGATATTAGAGAAAATATACGAAAATCGAGCACCTCCCCCTCTCCTACTTATCTCCGAAACTACTGAGTATAAAAAAAATTATATAAGGCCCCTCTTCCTTACCTATAATAAAATCCAACGTCTGCTTTCTGTCTGTCTGTCCGCTTATAACTCGAGAACCACTGAAGCGATTTTAATAAAAAAAAAATCTACGGATAGCTTGATTCTTCCCATCAACTATAGCCTACTTACTATCACGCTAAATAGCTTATGAGGTTAGCAGTGAAGTGAAATATGAGAGCGGGCGGAGCCGCGGGCACAGCTTGTATAGTATACAGGAAAGCATAAACAAAAATCCTAAGTCTTAAAGTTCTAACGAAAAACGGAATGGTACGGATCCCTCTCCACGCGAGTTTGACTCACACTTAACAGTTTTTTTTTTATTTTACGCTAGCGTTGTCGGGCATAACGAATCTGAATTTTGGAAAACGTGCGCCGTAAATTCTGTAAAGTATTTCAATAAATATATAAATTTGATTGTACAGTTTCCTTTATGAGATTTTTCCGTTTAGAGAAATGCCCGTTTAGCGAAGTTGCCCTTTAGCGAACGAAGGAAATGGCAATATTTGTGTCTAATATTTGCGCTTAAATCGGATTTGCTATTAAACTGACTTTACCGCGAGCGAAACCGCGGGTAAAGCTAGTTCTAAATAGAAGAACAACAAAACAACAATTTAAAGTATTGTGTGCGTAATTTCTCTTTTCCTTTATGTTTTATTTTAAAAAGTTATGACTATGGATGGGGAGTGTTGAAGTCTAGCAACGAATATCGATGCCTTTGTTCAATCATCGTCACTAGTAGGCATCCCCAGTGACTAGAAATATCTATTTTTGGGAGTCCGACTCCGACTATTTGGTGCTGTTACATAAATTCTCGACTACAATAAAAGGGGCCCTGCGCGCGCTTCTTTATTTAAATAAAGATATTCGCAGTTTATCCCTCGCATCAGAATTCCTTATTCGAATCATCTACAATGCCCGAGCTCTCGAATCTCATTTAGTTTTCCTCGAACGATTGGCTCGCCTTGAATCTTTAGCGTGGTCTCCGCCGCGCCTCTGTCGTCCCGCCCCGCCGCGGCCTAACCTCAGGGCGAGCTTCCATCGGCTCGGTAATATCGCCTAAATAATGGACACGGGTAATCGTATGAAAAGCTCCCGGGGGATTGATTCTGTGATCCGTTTTTCTGTTGAGGAAATAACTCGGTTTGAGGGTTGAAGTCTTTATTTGTGCGCTGACCTGCATCCGCCCCCATTGATGGCCGGCTCATCTCCTCTACGCTTCCATCCCATACATTCTCCTTCGTCTTAGCGCGATAACGGGCGATAGAATAGGAAATGAGCTTGCGCTTTCCCTTCGTACGAACTTTTCCGCTGATACGACGGACGGATACAAAGCTTTGAATTTAGTACCGCTCGGTTATTTGATATTTTAAAGCTGTCATATTAAAAAAGCTGCCAAGCTAGTCGAACTCGCGTGGAGAGGGTTCCGTACCATCGTATCCGTTTTCAGTGAGAACTTTAAGACTAATGGTTTTCGTTTAGGTTTTCCTGTAAACTATAAGAAGGGCCTATTATTTTCGAAATTTTAGACTCTAGTTTTTTTTTCATGTAATCCGTTATGGGTGGCTGAGTCGGAGGGGCCAAAGCACATGCTCCGACCAGCCAATATCACCTCCGAGAAGGTAGGTGCCATACCGGAGACTTCCCTGGATTGCTGCCTATACTGGACTATAGGAGAACACAACCGATGCTGCTATGCGGCCATCTTTAACCAGTACGGTGGTACCAACCCAGTCGGCTACAATTTGAGCCTACCACCTAGTAAGGGGCAAGGGAAGGGACCTACAGGGATAAGGACTGCTGGATTTTTGTACTGTGTATTTAAAAACAATATATGTATATTTGTATTCCTTATAACAAGCCCTTTTCATTGATGTCACATGATGGACTTGTAAATACATTTTAACTTTCAAAATATTCCCCTTTTTTCCCTCTTTTGAGGCACGGAACCCCAAAAATTATTAATTGAGCCTGTAATTTCATGCGGATAATTGATTACTCGATCGTATGAATTGTTTGTAATGAGAGATGTTGCGTTCACCGCAAAATGAGGGAGGCCTTTTAGGCTGTAATGGGGGAGTTATCGTATCGAACATTCGGCCCAGCAGCCGGGCGGAGCACCGACCACCATTCATCGCAGTTCGCAGGCGACGCACGACCGGCTATCGATCCTGCACACACTTGCGCCGCCTCCGCCGCCCACCGCCTCCGCTGCCGCCGCCGTCGCCACCGCGGCCTACGGTCACATCGCTTTGTGGTGTGTGGAATTTGTGAATTTTCGAATAGAATTGTTTTTCGAGAGGAACTAAACGGACAGGCAACCATCGATCAACGACACCCACTAGATATGTAACGCAACCTATAATATGTACTAAGCATGTAACAAAAACGAACCAAATTTATTTATTGATACATAATATAATATTTTATTTATAATTGTCAGCCCCGGTAGCTCAGTGTTGCGAGCGCTTGACCGGCGTTCGTGATCTTAAGCACACCTGGATGCGGTTAGAATTTGGATTGGTGACTATTCAACCGTTGAGGCTCACCGTGGTTCGGATTCCACGTAAAACTGTACGTTCCCTTATTGTCTTACTAGGTGTTAAGATTGACCCACCCGGGTTCGTATCATCACACTGAATGAAAGTTCGATCGTAGCTGCATGTATAAATAGTTTCCTGTTTTTCATCCAGTTCTGTAGCCGGCACGACCGAAGTTAAGCACTGACATGGCACCTAGTTCACCAAGATGTTATGGGCTGACATCACGTTTCCATATTAATACTCCGAATACTAAATAATACATATAAAGAAAATGTAACTCGTCGCGCGCTTTTGAAAGAATTATATACATAATCCTAATAATTATTCGATGTGTGAGCAGAAGAATCGTACGTTGACTGAGTGAATATGCGTGAGTGAGCCCAGCCGTCCCATTTTAAGTGTACCAGTATTTACGCCGCTACACCAAATCTAGTATTACGTGCGGTCGATCGATGCGCAACCCAGAGCGCATATGAGGATATACCAATTCGCAGTGACAGCCTCTGGCGCGAAACTGACCCGCAGTCGGTCTACGGACAAACGGGGAGTTAAGTCCGCAATGTTCGTATAAAAATGCGACCGGAGTTGAACGCCATGTTTGAAAGAGTCGAAATAGTGTCGAGCGCAAACGGTTATTTAGCGAATGTGTGTCGAATTGAATAAAACACCGCGTATACTGTATACATAGGATCTGAAAATACCTACCTGACAAAAGCTACACCGCACATGTGACGCGACTAGGAGGAGAATAAATTATTTTACTGTTCTCATGGGTTGCAAAGCTTCGGGCTACATTTACATCACGTACACTACGCCATGAGACGCTATGCACACGATTTAAGACGCAGCAATACCAAAAAATCTGTTTCTCCCGATTGATGTTTCTCGTAAATCACTGAGTTTGATGTTGGAATAAATATAAGGTTTTCTCCAAGACATACTGTATAACAACCAATAGATTAAAAGTTAAATTACAAAATAAATTTAATTAATTCTTCTGTCTTCTTCTGTGTCTTTGTGTGCAATAAAGTATTTATATTCTATTCTACAAATTTAATAAACCCGACCCTTGAAAAGTAACAAATAATTAGGACCGCTAAGTAAATACCCGCGCAGCTCTGAGTTTTTACATTTATTTATAAACTGGAACTGAATTTTATTTAGTCTATCCTGTGTCCACGTATACTTAAATGTGCTTGTACTAAGTTTCATCGAATAACCGAATGTTCGGTTTAAGTTTATCGAGTTATAGAGGAACATTATACACCTACAGAAAATATTAAAAAAAATCGTCAATTTAGTTTTATTTATTTATTTATTTATTTATTTAAGGTTCACCAACAGGTCGGACACATTTACATTCAATTGGATGGACCCAATGACGGGCAAACACCTCTTTCAATATTTGCTGGCATCACATAATATATAAAGATCATTTCTTCTACCCACATAACTTATAACAGTTATAACAAAACTAAAAAAACTCGTGCTAAAAAATGACTGCCGAGTAACTGCTCGCATGAAAGTACCAGGAGTCCATAGGAGCCAAACGATGCTGTGGCGAAACGCAACGCAGCACGGCACGACCCATCCAGCAGAGCAGTATCGTTTACTCTGTTGCACTCACATCACGACGCTACGTCCGTTTCGTCGTCGTCGATCGTCTCACGTTTTACTATCATTCATAGAGTCTACAAACGAAATATCTCATAAAACAAAGTAACTTACTCCATGATCATACCTTACAGATTTATTATTAGTAGCTATTGATTTATACATACAATTAAATGTTTATTGATTCTGCACTAAGGTATGTATGTATGTCCTCCAAACTCACAGTGGTTTACGATAACCATTATTCAGGAGGAACCGATTTTGGTACTGCCGAGTCTTAAGTCAACCGATCCATCGACGTGTGTGCGGCGTATGTCTAGTTTGTTTCGACATGTAGGTAGAGTCGGCAGTTTGCCTATTATCTTATTCAGGTCGCACCGCGCTTTACACGTTCCACATACAACTATTGTCATTCAGCGCTTGCCTCGAAGGGCGCAGCGCTGGGGATCAGCTTCTACTGCTAGCTGCGTTGATGCGTTTGCCGATCAGCGAGCCGTGCATTAATCGGGGTCGAGAACAGACGAATGAGGAGAAGCGGGGCGGGCTGGGGACGGGCCGGGGGGCGGCCAGGCTGAGCCGCGCCATTACTGCACGCAGTGCGGTCGCACAGCCGAGTGTTGTTAAAAGCATGATCGTGTAATGTCGGTTTAATCACATTAGCGGACCGCCATCTGGCGGCGATTGCGGAGGCTGTGTTTGATGAGTTAACAAATGAGCAGATTCGGTCCCGCCTTGTGGTATTTTCACGAGACAGCCACATTTGGTCACTAATTTCAAATTGATTAGTAAATACACTCCGTGTTTGTATTTGTACCGCGTGTGGCCAGGTACTTGAAAATTTACATCCAGTTTTACATCCAGCGTAAACTTATATATACTTACGTTATCGTCAGTTTGTTAATTGTGATTTATTGAAGTATATAAATTAGTACCTACATTAGATTGCCCGTGATTGTTTTAAAAATGCGACTAAGGCACTTGCACCAACACAAATTTAATATATAAACCAGTTTAACTCGTTAAGCTAGCACCCGTTGACTGTGGGAACCGCGTTTAAATCCATAACTCGCTACTTAACCCTTTACTGGGAACATCGGTCTCACAGACCGCTATGGTTTCTTAGAAATGCTGCCAAACCGTCACCCTCCTCCTCAGCGACCCACCGCTCCCAGTAGTCTCCTATTAGTTCCCGCTGTGTCGGCGCAAGCGGCGATCGTGGCTGTAGGAGCGTCCGTTTCGTTGTTTTGACGCCATTTTCAAAACTCGTAATTATTAGTACCGGTCTCACAGACCGGTGTTCCCCGGAACGTGGTTTTTTTGGCGGTCTCAGAGACCGGTGTTCCCGACATTGTCGTTTTTTTGGCGGTCCCAGTGACCGGTGTTCCCGATAACGTAAGTATTTTTATAGTTTGATACACTGTTTTGTGCGTTTTTTCCAAATAATGGGCAATATTTTTGTTACTAAATATATATCATATTGATGAAATGTTGATTGTGAATATTTTCATGTTACTGAAAATGGAGGACTAGACGGCGGAGCGCCGAATTATGGACATGTTTCATCGATCGCAAACACCACCTTCAGATGATGAAGATAGCGACGATTATGATCCCGATTATGTACCAGTCCCTGACCACGATGATAATGACTCACTGTCGGACATGGATATGGAGAACCTGCTGGACCTTGAAGATGCCAATGCCATGGCGTACGTCGAGGACAACGTCGAACGTCAATACGTCGGCGTTTTTGTTGTAAAATATGTGTTAGATTGCTGACGATAACTTACGAGAAGGAAGTGTTAAAATAAAATATTGTGAGTGAGAACAGTGTTTTATTATCAATAATTTAAAATAGCGGTCTCACAGACCGATGTTCCCTATTACGTAGTTTAAAATTATGTTCCCAGTAAAGGGTTAACTTTAAACTCGTGTTGGTGCAAGTGGGCCTAAGAGATAAGGACAAAGATGCCAAGCTAAAGGGAGCATCACCTCTCACCTTGACACGGTCCTTCCAGTCATGAAGTAGGTAAATTTACTTGCTGCTTGATTGTTATCTTGTCATAATATATTATTTTGCTAAATGTGGTTGTCGATATTGTGATGTGATTGAACCGAGCTTTTGCAGCACAACACATAATATTAACCCTATTGTCGGGATAGAGCGTGATGGTATGTATGTATATATGTGTGTGTTTGACTCATTAAAATAAGCAATTGTACTATAGGTAATTAGTGTTTCAATTATATTATAAAATCCATTTCATGGGAGATTTTTTATTAATCGACTTCTTCAAAGAAGGAGCTTATCAATTCGACCCGTATGTACCTATGTAATATCGTTGGAATTGCAGAATATTATTATTTATGTTAGTCTATGTGGGCTTTTAAACAGGTGTGCCAAATTTCATAAGTGTATATGTATGTATGTTTGTATGTACTCGTATGTATGTTTGTCCACGAATTTATCGGAAACTACAAATTAAGTTGTCATAATTCTCGTTCTTCGTCGTTTTTTATTGGATTTAAGTACCAGGGAATAGTGCAAGTTTCATCAAAATCGGTCTAGTAGTTTTCAAGATATTGACTGTTAAGTGTGTACTAATCACTGGAAACACGTCGTCGGTTTAACGCCCAATCTTACGCAGAACTTGTTATGTGATATAACTAAAAAGAGTGAAATAAAAAAACTGTTTTTAAAACATTGCACCGACTTCAAAAACTACTAGAACTTAAAAGTGTTAATTCCTATTCGGAACCGAGTTGACGACGGTACAAAAGCACACCTGCAAAATTTATAGATGGACCCCTTTTGTGGTTTTGTACCGCCTTCAACTCAATGGTCCCAATATGAATCAAAATATTATTATTTAACAATTTTAAGTTGTAGATGTTTTTTGAAGTCGGTGCAATGTTTTTTTATACTTAGCATAGCATGCATTGTAATAAATAATTGAAGAATGTATTGTTTGTCGGCAGGCGAGCGGTGATCACGAACCCCGACGTGACCGGGCAGACGTCGCTGCGGCACTTGCTGCAGAACGACTTCTGGGGCACGCCGCTGACGGACGGTGGCTCGCACGGCTCCTACCGGCCGCTGTGCGTCGCCACCTACCGCCTCAACTACGCGCTCTCCGGCCTGCGACCCTGGAGCTACCACCTGCTCAACGTGCTCCTGCACTGCCTGGCCACCGCGCTCGTCGTGCGCGTCGCGCGCCGCCTCCTGCCGCCCTCACCGGCGCGCGTCGGCCCCGCGGTCGCGGGCCTCGCGTTCGCCGCCCACCCTGTCCACACGGAGGCAGTAGCCGGCGTGGTGGGGCGAGCCGATCTCGCCGCGTGCAATCTCTTCCTGCTCAGCTTCCTCGCGTACGCGGAGCACGTGCGCTTGCGGGACGCTCCGCGCGACCGCTCGCCCCCGCGCTCCCTCCCGCCGCGCCGCGCGGACATCGTGCGTCGCCGCTGCCGCGTCGCCGCGTCCGAGGACGGCGGGAGCGGCGAGGGAGCGTTCAGACTGAGCTGCCACGGCCTGGTGCAGCAGCTGGCGGCGAGCCTGCGGCGGCTGGTGAAGGCGGGCGGCGCGGGGCCGCTGCGGCTGCTGGGCGGCGGCGCGGCGCCGTGCGAGCCGGCGCCGCCGCGCGCCCCGCCGCCCGCCTGCCGGCTCCGGTGCTGTGATAGTGAAGGTGAATGTGATTGGCGTCAGTGGGCGGCGCTCGGCGCGTCGCTGCTGCTGGCGGCGGCCGCCACGCTGTGCAAGGAGCCCGGCATCACCGTGCTGCCGCTCTGCGTTATATACGACTTTGTGCGCGGCGCCCAGGACGGCAAATGGAACTCTAAGGTAAGAACATCAGAACATCTAGCCTTCTTATCTTTATTTAAGGTTCACCAACAGGTCGGACACATTTACATTCAAGTATGTATAACTACAACGTGTTTAAAGCTATAGTGTGGACCCAATGACGGGCAAACACCTCCTTTAATATTTGCTGGCATCAATTTCAACATTGCTTATAAATATAATTTCTTTTACCCACTTACATAACAAAACTAAAAATGACGGCCGAGTAATGAAATCGCATGAAAAGTACCAGGAGCCCATAGGAGCCAAACGATGCTGTGGCGAAAAGCAACGCAGCACGGCACGACCCATTAATTACGTAATTTTTCGGTTTTTACGTAAAAACATAAAGGAATAATGCTAAGTGGTATATTAGAAAACAATAGGCTAAAACCCAGGAGAATCGGATCATGCGTCTCATACCTAACTACATCTCATAAGTATGTTGCCTTTGTGTATGTTCTAAAATGTATTTTCATTTTTTTATTCACAATACATATTACGAAGACGTCTTATTATAATACATTCACCTTATCCCGTTGTTGTCGTCTTAGAAAATAAATTGACGCCGATGCTCGGATGAAATAATAATTTAACACTTGCGTAGACCATAAATTCGCAATCTGGCTGGCATCAGATTTATAACGTGATTTGCGAGAGCCTTCGCGCAAAACGAGAGGACGGGTGAAGATAATCCTATTAGGTTTCGTATTACTTTTTCATTTTCCGCCGGCTGCATTTTGTACTCGTGGGAAATGAGCATCGCTTCGCGCTGACACGCGCGCTCGACCCGAAACACATGCACGCACACACCCGTACACCCTCTCATACGCACCTTCGTATACACACGTACCATCTCACACCCGCTCGCACGCACCCTCGTACACACTCGTACCCGTGTGCAAGCGTACCAATCAGTTCTGCAGATCTTTCACAGAACTCGTAAACTCTGAAACGCTCTCTCCAATATATTTTCCCCCCAAGTACAGTCTCGAGTCTTTCAAGTGGTGCGTGAACAGACCATGCCGTCCTATCAGGCCGGCATTACCGAACCCCGTGAACGACCGAATCATGGGCGCCGTTAAACACCTCATGAGTGATTCGGCGCCACGTGTCGCGCTTACTATAAAAAAAAACTCCCTCTATCATCCTAGTATACCCACGTACACTCTCACACGCACTATCTCACATTGGTTTCAGTATCCACCCACACGTACGCGCTCGTCATTACGAAATTCGTGAATGGTTTGTTAATTGCGTTCATTTTAAAGTTTATTGGATTTTTCCATGATTGCACATTCGTCGAACTCGTAGATTAAATGCAAGCTTTACGGAATTTTACGAGGAATAAACATGTGCATATTTAATAAATTAAGCGTAGGAATTACACGTGGTATAAGAACATGGCGTATTAACAATAATGCATTAACATCGGGGGGTAATTCTAGAAGTCACCATTATAAATGTTTTCTTCTTAAAACTATTTAAAATACGAAACACATTCGTAGATTCTCATAAATTATTTAAATCACTCAAATCAATTTATAGAATTGTGATGTTTCAAATTTGAAAAAAAAAACATTAAGACCTCCTCCCTTGAAGTTACGACATAAACTAACTTGTGTTCTAAACACTCAAACACAAAACTTTTTTTTTTCACCCAACTAAAATCCAATTCGTTAAGTAAAATTATTATTATTTCAACTAAGATACAACTGAGAACAATTTTTCCTCATTAGAATAATAAAAAAATAGAAAAAAAAATAGAACCAGAAAGGTCCCTAATTCCCTGAATTTTATTAGCGATAATTAGGTACATTATTTTCAACAAAAAATCAAGATATATAGAGTGCAGGAGGTCTTTAATTTTTTTTGTGGGATATATAAGGAGAACATTTTCTTAATACGGAACTTTATGCAAACAAAAAGTTTATCTAAACAAAAATACTTTTAAAACTCCCTTTGGCACAACTTTGAAAGGAACTTTTGAAATTGTTTCTTTGTCTTTGGGGAAATGTCTGATTGGAACTTAAAACCGATTCGCGCTGCGCTAGCGACGTGATACAAACTCTTTGGGAACCCTCGGTGCGCGAGTTCGACTCGTACTTGGCTTGGCCGGTTTTTTTACTCTTTTAAGGTACGGAACGCTAAAAAGATAATCTCTAGTCGGTCAATTATTTCTAACTTTTAAAATCAGCTTGGTTCTTATGGGTTCCAACAGGAATAAATGTGAAGACTCGCAGGCCTGGAGGCTCTGCCACAAAGTACACCAGTAAAGCATGAACAAACTCTTTGCCTCATAGCACCACGCCATCGCGCCACAACGCCGCCACATCGCAGGGCCGCGTCGTCGTCGCCGCGTCGCGCGTGCCCAGTGTTGCGGGGCGGTGTGTCACGGGGGAGCGAGCACCCCGAATACGGTTGGTCGTACCGCGCACAGATTATACGTATTGCCACGTTGCAAAATATTTGCTGGCACGTAGCAATTTCAAAATTTAGTAGGGAATACAAATTATATTTTAAAAATTATTTTCAGTGCATATCCAGTTTAACTGTTTTCTTTTTAGGATTTTTAGGATTTAGTGTCACAAATGATTAATTTTCATGTGGTTCTGAAAGAATAATTTGTCATGTTAAGTTATTCACGCGGACGAAGTCGCGGGCACAATCTAGTATAAAATATAACCACCAACTGTATAAGTAGATATCTGGCTGTATTTTCAATTATTAAATTATACACACTTAATAAAAACATTATTGAGCATTTTGTTTTGGAATTATTTCTTCGGACAGAGAAAATTTGATATATTTCAACCTATAATTTTTTTAAACTATTATTTTTAAATATCAATAATCTAGGCAATTTCAAAACCTTTCAACTCGACGTAATTTAGAAGCATATTTATTTTATTTTCAACTTGATTTTTGCCGCTTCTATTAATAATAATTATAGTTGAGCTTATCCTTTAATTGTATTGCCTCCATAAAAACTCAATATAGCTAAGTGATTAACCAAAAACTTAATAAACAAAACAAAATGCAAAAAAAAAAAACAAAATAATAAAAACAATCTATCTTCATCATAATTAAATGTAAAGACAACAACGGTCCCCGTTGCCATTGCCTCCATAATGGATGCCGCGTTCCTCGCTAAATAGCGAGAGACTCAAGATTGAAATTATAATAAGAGCTAACATAATACTCGAGATTCTAATAAAGCAAAGTCGTTATTTCAAGTTGATTTCCAATCAACGTTCCCCTAAAAGGTCAAATATCTCAAATATCGTCACGTAATGCTCTCGTTAGTTCCACACTCGCTCCGCAAGCCCCGGGCGGCGCTCGCGGCGCTGCGACGCTGCACCATTCACTTTAATTAACTGTTCGCTCGTTTTCAGCTACCTCCCCTCTCCCTCCAACCTGCGCGGCATCCCGCCAGTCCTGGATCGTAGCTAGGATCAGAGGCGCCTGGGGGCAGGATTATGAATTTACAGTTCTAAAATTATATATATACTCGAGTATATACTAGCTGCAGTACCCGGCTCTGTTCGGAAGTAGTCGACTTTTGTTAGTTTGCAACGCATTCTATTAATACAATTCGACATTAAATTCTGTTCATACTATACTTTCTTTGATAATGCTCCGCCCCAAGGCTATTTAGCGTGATGGTATTATAGCCTATAGTGACCCTCAAGAACTACTATTTCCATTGGTGCAAACAGCATCAAAATCTGTTCAGTGATTCCGGAGTTTATCTCAACAGACAGACGTTCCCTTTAAAAAAAAGTAGAGATTCATATAAAACAACAAGCCTGTCACACATTGGGGTAAGAAGATACAAGGAGCCTCTCCGTTCCATGACCTTGACACACATTTAATGGCTGTGTTTCATACATAACATGCTCGGAACGACGCACTTGAGTCTTTTGGAGAAGTATTTTCGTCTATGGACTAGGGCGAACCTTGTCAACAGTCATGGGTAGCACACTACTTTTTTATAGTCGGGTAAAAAGGAGGAGTTTGTGAGGGTGTGTGTGTGTTAGTCACTCTTTTTCATTATAGTGGCACCTCATTGTCCTAGCACGTTTGAGGCGAGGCGGGGAGGAGATCAGTACCCTGATCACGAAATTTAACCTACACCGCGTACTACGCTACGCCGTGTTCTCCGCATCACTTTGTATGGAGAAACGGAGCAGCGCCTCTAGTGATAGATTTGCGAACTTCGTTTCTCCATACAAAATGATGCGGAGAACACGGCGTAGCGTAGCGTAGCGTAGTAGGTTAAATATCGTGATTAGGGTACAGATGTGTTGTGGTATGCATGCATGCACTGTGCCTGTAAGGTGAGCAGGCGGGCGCCTTCAGCGCCATCTGAAATACTCATATCTTCGAATGGTTATAGCGTCGCATCACAGGTATTTTATTGAGCATGCGGCATGGGTCATGTCGACTGTCAGACACAGGCAATAACGCCTCTTGTTGTGATACCTATGCTCAGTAGGGCGCCATGTCAGCTATGAGGTGCACAAAAATGTTGTTAGATTATTTGTTCGCACGCCTTTTGAAGAGACCCAGATTGTAGGAGTCAGGAAGCATGCTTCCCGTAAGACCGTTCCATATTTTCGCGGTATGACACAGAATCGATTTTGAGAAGCGATGCGTTCAGAGTTGTGTGCCGACCACATGTGGATGTTACGAGGCTCACCGGCGATTGCGACAGACAAGAACATTTAATAAACAAGGTATGAACGTCAGACTGTCCAATGCTTATATTAGAAATAGCGTCACCGAGCTCCGCGGGTAGCGGAGGGGACGGCGCGCTCTCTGATTGGGTGGTATCGGGCGGTATCGCGCTCTGATTGGTTGGTAACGAATGACATTTGTACATTTATATAAACGTCGTGTTACGCTGGCGCGGGGAAGGTCCGACGTCCTTGCCTACTAAATGTTCTTGGCGACAGATATGGATGGATGCATGGTGGAGGAGGGAAGGCAATTCATTAAATTCAAAGATGCGGACACAGCTCAATAACATTCCTTATTCCATACGTAGTATGCCAATCATTTTGCTGATTGCATCCGCTGGGGGTGGATGCATTTAGCGCGCCCCCCTGTTCTCTGCTTACGGCTCAGCGCCTGTCGCTACTCGCCCGCCTCACTTGACTCCGCGCACCTCCGCGCTCTTTCGTTATCCTCTGTAATATCTCTAAAGGCATCCGAGCGACGCGTCGACTGCACCCTTTAGCGCGGCGCTAATGTCGGTTCCGGGCTCCTTTGAAATAATTTTGCCAATTTAAGTAAAACGCGGCGACGACGGCTGCAGTGCGGGATTTCGGTGCTGCAAACGTGCACGCTCGGAAGGCATTCGAAAAATTACAATATTTCGAATGCCTACGAAAGAGGTACAATATTTCGAGAGACTTCCACGTACCTAGACCAGATCGGGCATGTGCTCAAAAAGCGTAGTACCGGCGTAGTACCCGTAACCGACGAGCATGTATGAAGAACATTATGAGAGTGGAAGAGGCGGCAGAGGTGTGTCAGTATCGTGACACGTGGAGATCTGTTGTCTCTGCCTTCCCCACTGGGAAACAGGCGTGACGCTATGTATGTACATATGTATGTATGTACTAATGTATGTATGTATTTATGTATATATGTATTTCCACGGACTTCGTTTAGTTTGTATGTGTAAGTAAGTAGGTAAATTCAACGGAAACGGTCTACATCTTGCATCTTGCGTAGAAATACTCCAAATGAGAATAAACAAACAGGCCGAACGTTTTAACAGACGATTTCCGGCGCATTCATGCATTTTGATCCGCTTAATTAAATCCTACGCATCAAAGTGCCGTCGGACAAAACAAAACGGCAACGACTGTGCGCTTGAGTCAGCCGTCGGGGCGACGGGGCGCGTCGGCACCTGGTGTCTGCTCCCGACTGCACTGCATAGAAAGGAATTTAAATGAATAGAAGCATCAATTTGCCGAGGAGGTTAAGGCTGCACGCACGGTAAAATTCTGCTCTCTCTGAGAAATGGAGCACCAACATTACACATAGTGCCATAGGGCATAGATGGATAGCTTTTAGAAAACGCGATTTGATTAGCTAAGCTCGATAGAAAAAACTCATGAAAATGGCTCTGAATTTACGTTTATGGACGTAACGTAAAGCAAGATTTTGGAAAAAAATCTGTTTATATTTATATGTTAGTACCAAGCATGTAACCGCTTTATATTTCACTAGCTTTTGCCCGCGGCTCCGCGTGAAATTCGTATTTCAAAGGAAGAAAGTAAGTAACTAAGGGCGAGCTGGGTTCAGGTAAACGATAAACCGTCTCGAAGAAAGTGAGTAACTTTTTTAGGCCGAAGGCGGAGTTTCGTTCAGGAAGACGATAAATCTTCTCGAAGACAGTAAGTAACTATGGGCGAGGCCGAAGGCCGAGCTGCGTTCAGGAAGACGATAAATTCTCGAAGACAGTAAGTAACTATGGGCGAGGCCGAAGGCCGAGATGTGTTCAGGAAGAGGATAAACCTTTTCGAAGAAAGTAAGTAACAAAGAAGTTACTTTCTTCGAGAAGATTTATGGTCTTCCTGAACGCAGCTCGGCCTTCGGACTCGCCCTCTGTTACTTACATTCTTCGAAAAGGTTATCCTCTTCCTGAACGCAGCTCGGCCTTCGGCCTCGCCCTTTGTTACTTAGTCGGGTAAAAATAAGAATCTTTTCGCTAATATTCCGCGCATACTACACTACCCACTTTGTCAGCCTCGATAGCTCAGTGGTGCAGACAGTCAACTGTCGCTATTGAATGTTAAACAACGCTGGGTGCGGTCAGTACTTGGATGGGTGACCGCTGACCGTTGGAGGCTGACCGAGGTTCGGATTCCTCGTAAAACTGTAGGT